>JAZGTH010000066.1:3477500-4077500 GCA_036877525.1 Chromobotia macracanthus | reverse complement strand
AACGCCACTTGGCGGCGTTTGATCCCTCTCTTAAACTGCGCTCTCGATGCCTCAACAGGGGGCGCTCTGCTGTAACTACAGAGATTACTCGGATAAAGCCACGCAGGGGGAGTGGACGGAGCGGGTTATTGTTGATCACGGAAACCGGTCTGTTCGCGTGGCTTGCGTGTGTGCGCGGATAAAAATGTAGAGAATCCGCGGCATGCGGATCGCGCAGACTTGAACCGTGCGCATGCGAGCCGTCTGCGCTCGTGGGGACCCATCGCTGTCAACAATAGAGCCACGCAGCCGTCGTCCCCGAGCCACGTTTGGCGGCGGCATTAACGGACGGCGTCCGGGGCTTTCTTCTTCTTCTTTTCTTTTTTTTACCGCAGTCGACGGTAATGCTGGAGGGTCGACGTTAAACGCGAGCGGGGCGAGCGAACGAGGAGGATGAATCGAGGTCAATGGAAACGGAATAACAAAGAGAACCTGCTCCGTCTGCAGTCTCGCGAGCAACCATTAGCGGAAGCGGCGCGTCGTCGCGTCTGACGCTCGAGCGTCGCAGTTTCGCCCGTGTCGGTTCGGCTCGGTTTTATGACCCATTTTGTCGGAAATTAATCGCTTGAAGGCCCGCTTGCTCATTACGTGGAGACGTCCGGTTGCGTCGCGCCCGATCAACGTTATTTCGAAAACGCAGCTCGCGCGCTGGGAGAACTGCCGGTTAAACCTGGAGTCGGTCGTTTTAGTTCTCCGGTAACGGAGGATGACGACGACGCGTAACGTTATGGTAAGTGACGGACTTTCACCGAAACTAACGCCGGTCGTGATTGAATGAAGTTTAATTCAGATGAACCGGCGTGCGGTTTGTAGCAGTCGGTTGTACGGTGAATAAATGGCCAAACGGGCGCTGTTAATAATCTCTAAAAATAATCATAATAATTAATAATAGTAATGTATTATATTTATTATGTGGTTTAAAGGCGATGTTGAAATGTTTAAACATGACCGGGACGAATCTGATTTACTAATCCGTCGACATATGTTCACTGTCCGAGTAAAGAGAGATAAGAGAGGGTTTGTGTATTGAATGAATGAACTTAAAATGGCTTGTTAAATACGCAAGAAAACAGACGTGAGCTTTTGTCTTTGTCGTGTAAAGCTAAAGATCATTCTCGTTAGTTGGCGAATTTGCCTTTGTGCTTTAAATGTGACGATACAAAGCTCTTCACGGTCATTTTCTTCTGCTGGTTTCCGTACGATTTATTATTTATCTGTATTAATAATATCACAGCCTGTTCCTTTCACTGTAACGCCAGTACATTGCTGCTCATGTAAGCTTGGTAATATTTCCCTAGTTGATGGAAAATTCCTGCTTTTAAGTTTTGCTTGTTAACACTCTGGATGAGCACCTAGTTTACAATATGTTTTGTGTTGTTTTTCAGTGAATCTGTGAATCAAGGGTTAAACTTTGTGCCCTGACACGACCTTGGAGCTGAAAGTGATCATTGCATTTGTCAGCAGGCTTCTGCCCTGCCCCCTCAGATGCCCCCCTATGTGGACTGAATGCGGCCCTCGGTTCTCCACAGAATGGGTGAGCTGGATATAAGGGCTCCTGTATATGATCACCAGTATATTTTCATCTGTGCATGGATCCTGCGTTACGTTTATCACAGAGCGCTCCCTGTGATTTTCTCCGACGCTTTGGTTTGCAAAAGTATGGACTTTATCTGAACTCGTGCTTTGACAGGAAGGAGGTTTGGAGAAGCTAAACTTTGCTGATTACTTATCAGATTATCGTTTTGCCATTTTTTTTTTTTTGGTTGCATGGGTAGTATATAAGATTTGACCCAACAGCTCACTCCACTTGGTGGAGAAATGTCTGAAAACCTCACAGACAACATGGTTAAGTTTTTGTCCCCTCCTGCGAAGAACGTCAACGGCTCCAGCTCGGACTCGCTGGTCGGCGAGCGACTAGGTGTGGAGGTCCGGCGTCGGCATCACACCATGGAGCGAGAACTGATGAAGGCAGAGCACCGGTTCTTTCGTCGCAGTGTTATCAACGACTCCAATGCCACGGCCTTGGAGCTGCCCAGCAAGAACTGCATCCCAGCTGCCCCAGTGGATTGTCCTGCCCCAGCGTCTGAACCCCCTGCCCTGGAAACCAAGGCAGCATTTCTAGCCGCACAATCTGGGGAGATGGTTGCATCAGTAAAGGAGAACGTTGATGGAGCAGGAGATGGTATTAGCGTGGAGGCAGCTATAGAGTCACCGCCGGTGTTGATTGGTTCCAGTGGACAGGCCAGGATGCTCCTGTTCTCAGAACCGCAGGGATTGGCTGCTTCCCTGAAGGCCGGAGATAGCGTTGATGCTAAACGACAGGATGAGAAAGAGGAAGATGAAGAAGATAAAGAGAAGGCTAGAGCAGAGGCTGAGTTACGAGAAGCGGAAAAGAAGGAGCAGGAGGACATTGAGGAAGTTGAGACGAAGGCAGTGGGAACGTCACCTGATGGGCGCTTTTTAAAGTTCGACATTGAGATTGGACGTGGCTCTTTCAAGACGGTCTACAAGGGTCTGGATACTGAAACAACTGTGGAAGTGGCTTGGTGTGAATTGCAGGTAAGCAAAACTTGCTTAAGCCTTGTCTTGTATTCTTAATCATAAGTTGCTTTGGATAAAAGCATCTGCTAAATAACTACAAAAAACGTGTCTTTGGTTGCGGCAGATAAAGCTAGGTGTTTTCCTTTACTGGTAGGCCATCACGTCATCAAGAATGAATAAGCATTTATTCATGGATGACAGTGCAATATTTGACCTTGTGGTGTCTCTTAAACTTTTTAAATGATTGGTATATCGCTATCTGATCTGATGTTTAGACCAAAAGCCAGTATTATCTTAAGTTTAAACTATACATCCTTCTACAACTCCGGCCTGTCAAAATTTCCACAACAGCACCTTGAAGCCATTGTAATGCTGGTCTTGTGATTAACCAGTTTCATTTTAACTTGAGCGTTCCACCTACACCGTGTGATGTGTCATCACCTTGGTTGGTTAATCTTTAATTTGCTCCTTCCTTCAGTAATCCCTTTAGAAAAGGCATGACACTTTTACTAGACCTTTTGTCACACCTCGCATCTCAATACACACCTCAGACACCTAAGCCATCTGGCATTTGGCCCCATGTTTTTGTAGCTGTTATCATCATCGCTCCAAGCCCCAGCATTGTAATCTGATCTTTGAATAGAAAACCCTTATTTCCTAATGAGACTATTTGTTGGCAGGTTTACACTGTATTGTAACCGTTAAACATAAATGCTGCGAATCTTAGCCAATGCTTAACAAATACACATTGACACAAGTTTTAATTGCAGTATACATCCATTTACATTATTCTATATTGTCCCTAAATGTCTCAAATTAAATTTCGGTAGTTTATTAACTTTGATTGCCATATGAGTCTGTGGAATAATTGTCTAAATTCTACTTGCTATTTTTACTTAATGAGTATGTTTATGAAATCATTGTGTTTTTATTGTTTTATGATATAATAAAACCAGAGCAGTCACTGTGAGGTCCATAAACGTGGTGCACTTGAGCAAAGGCTGTAGCAACCCTGGCACGCCACATGGCAACAGTGCTGCTGTCGGAAAAACACTGGCTCACAGTTGTGTGACCCACTTCTAACAAGTCTCCATTTGCATGCAGAAACATCCTTTGTTTCGTTTATATCACGAAGAAGCGAAGAGAGGAAGTCAGCCAAAACCATTTTTATATGTTTATGCACCACATAAAAGTGCAATTTGGAAAGTGGGTCAAGTTTAACCACCAAAGCGTTTGTAATCTCCTCTGAGAAGTGCGGTGAGCTGGTTTGCCGAGGCTTGACTCTGCTTCTCTCCACCCCCTGCTGCCACTTCTGCGGAGAGATGACAAGGCAAGCACCACGTGAGATGCAGCCTTTCTGCACATGCCCCTCCGGCCTAGTCAGCTCATACCATTAAAACAAAAGCCTCTCGCTGTCTCGCTCTCTCTCTCTCTCTCTCTCTCTCTCTCTCTCTCTCTCTCTCTCTCTCTCTTCTTTCTATAGCCTCTATATCATTTTCTCTTGCACTTTCTCTCGTTTCATTTCTCATCTACTCCGTTTTTGTCTCTCTGGCTGTCTTGTGAGAGAGTGCAAATTTATTCCAAGTTCACACTGCTGCAGAAGAGGGAAGGGCCTGCATATTTCCCCCAGAATGCCATCTGTCTTTAATGCTAATGCTAAACGACGGGATATTCCCCTCCCACATTACTCTCCCTTCTCACATAGCAAACAAATTTGAACAATATGTAGGTCACCCAAAATGAAAATGGATCTCTGGTAGGCCTTTGTGTATCCACACTTTACCTAGAAACAACCACATGAAATACTCAAGTAAAAATATTTAGATGCGTAACTGAATCGTCTTCTGTTGGTGCCGTGCCACTAACTTTCCAACAACTGCTTGTGTTTCAGCCCAGCTGTCCTGCAGTTGCCTTTACCCTGCATGTGAATCCTTTTACTGGCTCACTGGAAAGCTACTTAACCCTCTTTATAATCCATAGCGGCCTGTTAAAAGTATTATTATTATCTTTACATTCTGTACCATTTTAATATACTATAGCTAGATTTGTGCTCTTTTAAAGGGATACTCCACCCAAAAATTGGCTAATTTTCATTTTTAAGTGGAGTGTCTCTTTAAAGGTGATATAATACTGAAATACTTTATCAGCCTAATACGCAAAACTGTAAGTAAGCCTTTTGGAGGTTGGTTTGCTCGGTGTAAACACTGTGGCGTTTTCAAAACATTGCTCTTTTTGTTTGAGCATTCCAAATGGGCCAACAGAACAAAACTGGATAAACGGTGGTATATGTTTGGGTCAAGACAAATGTGTTTGTTTGCTTGATGGCAGATTTGCTCAGTAAATTTTTGCAGCTTTGTTTAGCGAATTAAGACAATTTACCCGTAGGAGTTTGGTGTCTTGACATCACAAAAGATTACCAAGTAAAGCTTAATCTAACTGTGAGCTTCACATTTCCCACGAAATAAGTATTCTTAAATAGCTCAGTTTACAGTTCTAATGGAAGATATAAATGTTAGGATCACTTATGGGCTGGCATTATGTTAAAATACCCATGGCTGATACGTTAGCTTTTTTGATGCAACTAAATAGTCATTTTATATTGGACACAAACCCATGCATGAACAAAGATTAAGTTCACATGTGACTTCACGTGATCACTGATTAATAATACAAGCTTACAGATGACATGAATGTTGACCCTCCCTGCATGGCCTCTTGTGAGCATCAAGTACCATGCACCCTGGCCAACCTGCTAAGCTACATTATCAGCCCAAGATAATATTCAAGATACAAGCTCAAAGGGCATAGTCTTGATTTTAAACCGAGCGATTTGCTTGAATTCGTTGCGAAACGTAATTCCGGGTGCGTTTCTAAACCTCCTGTTGGTTCCATTAACCAATGCAGCTAATCTAATAAGTCCTTATCTCCTGTCTGAACTGGTATGTGCCCTCACACGTGAGCAGCTCTCATGCCAAGAGCTTTATCCACATGCTGGAGTTTAGCATATGGACCGCCCCTCCTCTGGGAAAACACTCCCACGCTTCATTGGGCTGGTCCCACAGACCACAAAGTTCACCACATATTTGGAATAGCTGTTTGGAAGTGCCCTGCCAGAGAGGAAGAGAGAAAGTAGGTCTGTCGTAGGGTGGGGTGCACAGCATGGTCCCCTCTCACCCATACCACCCTCTTCTAACATCCATCGCCATTGAAAAGATTTTCACCCCTTAAGGCAATGCGCTAAATACCGCTAAATGGGTAACTTGTACACGGGGGAGGTTATGGTTGCTTTAACCCTAACTAGCTAGGCTTGGCAAAGGCAAGTCACGACTAAATGCCCCTCATTCCACAAACGGCAGCTGACTGCACCAAATGTAGGTCAACCAAAAATCGCAAGCAGTGCATTGTTGTAACTGCAGTCAGACACAGGCCGCATATCCATGTGCTTGTTGTAACCAAGTACTTTGCAAGTATCTGTTACCTTTTATAGCAGCAGAGATTTTGCAGCAGGATTTTAACTCTCGGTGGAACACACTTTATTCAACACATTATTTTCTTTGCATTAAAGAAGGTTCTCGTCTTCATTATATAATGCGTGTTTCTGTTGGCTTCCATCACAGTGGTGTCAGAATAGCTCTCTGCTTAAAGCAGCTGGTGGAGAGATAGACCTAGTTAAGTTAGCTTTATGTAGTAGCATAACCTTATATTGGCAAATCCTAATTTAACATGATTACAATACACAAAGTGCTGCCACTTTCACACAGACACGCATGGTTTCCAATATACTTCAAGCTAATTTTGGTTATTACATAGGAAAAAAGTTAAAGTTAAAAAGTTTGTACGGTAGAAGGGTTTTTTGTGACCTTAACATTTGTTAGTTTCACTTCTTGTAAAAGTAAAAACAGATTCATGCTGATCAGGTCAATGTTGTAAAGTAAAAATTATTTAACTGCAGCAATATAAACTGTAAATATCTTTACAGGATCGCAAGTTGTCCAAGTCAGAGCGGCAGCGTTTTAAAGAGGAAGCCGGAATGCTGAAGGGCCTTCAGCATCCAAACATAGTCCGCTTCTACGACTCCTGGGAGTCATCCTTGAAAGGGAGGAAGTGTATTGTCCTGGTGACTGAACTCATGACATCTGGAACGCTCAAGACGTAAGTGAGATTGCATGAGGTTTCTGTTTGTTCCTGTCATGTGTTTATTTCCCATGATTCACTTGCTCTTGGTTGCAGATATCTGAAACGGTTTAAGGAGATGAAGATCAAAGTCCTGCGCAGCTGGTGCCGTCAGATTCTGAAGGGGCTGCACTTCCTCCACACCAGGTCTCCTCCCATCATCCACCGGGACCTCAAGTGTGACAACATCTTCATCACCGGGCCAACCGGTTCGGTCAAGATCGGAGATCTGGGTCTGGCTACCCTCAAGAGGGCGTCCTTTGCCAAGAGCGTCATAGGTACGGCCAAGTATTTGCAACTATGTAGCCGCCTCAAGTCAAAATCCAATGTGAATTTGGCTGTTCAGATCTGTGGTCAGGGGAAAAGCGAATCCTTCATTCCATGTTTCTTTTTTCCAAAGTTTCTTTTTCTTCCGCTTCTTTTCAAAGCAAGTTTTAATACCAGTGTGGTGAGAAAGCAGACCACAGCGTTTCCGTGACCGCTCGAACCGCAGCAATCCAGGGCTCCCGCTTTACGGAACTCGCGCTTAGTGCAAACATAGTTTTGTTCTCCTATTCTCTTTGCGTAACAGGCCACAATTTCAGGTACCCACAGAAAGAGTAAGTAGTTCTGGAGCTGTTACGCATGTAGGTGTATTTTGACTCGTCCACTGGGAAACCTGATCTGATCACGGATCACACTAGAGCTAGAGCTGAGCCCTGGGCTAGCAGGTACCGTGAGTGATCTCTGCTCTGGTTTGGAAATTTGTGGTCTGTTTCTTCAGTCAACCATGATTTAATAATGACGATGCTAATGAACTTGTTCATTTTTTCCCCCCACAAGGACATACTTGTTTTCTTTCAGTGTGTCAGTGTCTGGAGCTCAAAGCTTAAACTATCTGCTCATCTCCCTCATACTTTTAGCTTTGAGTCTTTCTGTTTTTTGTTTTGTTTGTTTTGTTCTGGAAGCCTTAGGCTCTAATTTCAGGTATCCCATTATTCTGCTTTAAGGATTATTTAGTGTACTGCAGTACAGAAAGTAAGTATGCAGAAAATGAGCCTGGTAAGTCCACCAGTATGTGACACACATCAGTCTGAATCCATTATAAATATGAAAGTTTGTCTGTGTAAGAATTTTGTCAAAGGGTAACTTTGTTACTAGTTTACCTGATGCACAGAATGTCACTTCTCAGTAAGCTATGGAATGTAACATTTGAGCTTTTGAACCTTAACCCTTTCTCTTCACAGGTTTACCCAAAGGTAGGTGAGTTAAATGGAAAGTTTTGAAAGGTTATTTTTTTTTCCATAGCTAGTGTTTTGCTTTGGTTTTGTGGTAAAGGGCCCCTGACCATGGACTCATTTAAACTTCCCAATGTGACTTGCAGTTTGGACTAACATCTAGTTTTTATCTCAGTGTTTGTATAAATTAAAACGCTCTTAAATTTAATCTGGTTTAGAGTCATTTGGTCAGTCCAGGCCTCGAGATTGAGTTCTGTGCATCAGTTCCAATATCCTCATACACAGCCCCACCCTTGAAGGTCTTACACAGAGAAACTTGGGCTGCTTATCACTGCTGTCTAACTGAGGGCAGTTTCCCCTCCCTCTTTTATTTTTTTTACTTCTATCCCCCTTTTTGCTCTCCTTCCCTCCACCTCTCTCTCTTCTCGCAGGTTTGGCTCCAGCGGACCTTCAGAAACATCATCTTCCTCTCGTCTCTTCACAGAGAGGGTGTAATAGGGTACTGAGAGAGTTCTGAACCATAATCTTTTAATTTAAGGTACCCCTGAGTTCATGGCGCCTGAGATGTATGAGGAGAAGTATGACGAGTCAGTGGATGTATATGCCTTTGGGATGTGTATGCTGGAGATGGCTACTTCTGAGTACCCGTACTCCGAGTGTCAAAACGCGGCTCAGATCTATCGCAGAGTCACCAGTGTAAGTGCACAGCCATCACCAGCAGAGGGAGAGAGCCCCTGCGCACTCACTCTCTCCTAGTTTGCTGCACTATTAGGTTTCTCTATTTTACTTTTTGCCCCATTGAGGGTATTTTCTGTTTGCGTTTTTCACACAGCGGTAAGTAGGTTTTCTCACTCTACCAGTAAATATTTTAGACACTGATATTACTAAGTGGCAAAACAATATTTATCATTCGATACACAGGATATTTATAGCATTGTATCTCATATGGGTGGGGTCAGTATTATAAAGTATTGTGCTGTTTTATCTCCCAGTACTGTTATCGATACTCTTGTGTTCAATATTTTTAGTTTCATTTTTCACAATTATTTTGGGGGAATTGGACATGACCAACTTTCAGAGCAAATCTGAGAAGGCATAACGTAACATTAGGACAAAGGCAGCACATGTTCAATTTTTTATTTGACCAAAATCCAAACCCAGAAGGTGCAAAGAAAAATTTTTAGCAAAGCATGATGAACATAAAGGAAAAACAAGTCATATTCAAAACTGATATGCTGAAATCGTTAATATTATGTACACTTTCCAATTAAGTCATCAGTGTGGGGTCATCAGTGAGTCGTCAGTTCGTTCTGGGGTAGAAAGAAGCTTGAAATAGCTTTGATTGTTTCCTGTGTGCCGTATTTACAGGGGGTGAAGCCAGGCAGTTTTGACAAGGTGGCTATTCCTGAAGTGAAGGAGATCATCGAGGGTTGTATACGTCAGATTAAAGATGAGAGGTGTGCAGATATTCAGCCATAGACATTCAAGCAGACACCATATTTCCAAAGTGTAACTATCGTTTGTTGGTCTCTGAACTATTCTCCTTTCATCTCCAGGTATTGCATTAAGGACCTCTTAAGCCACGCCTTTTTCCAGGAAGAGACTGGGGTTCGAGTAGAACTGGCTGAGGAGGATGATGGAGAGCTGGTGGCTATCAAGTTATTGCTGCGCATTGAGGATGTAAAGAAGCTTAAAGGGAAATACAAGGAAAACGAAGCCATTGAGTTTTCGTTTGACTTGAGTAAAGATGTCCCAGATGATGTTGCCCAAGAAATGGTAAAAATACTTGGATTGTGATCTTTTAAGGATCAAATCTTTTAAGGGGGACCCTTTAATTGATCTGTGGCCTTCCGTGTAATTAATTAGACACACACAAAATTAGTGCAAAACTCCAGAAAAGTGTGCAGTACCCTTAGCATCACTTGACATTTTACCATGTATAAAATTCCACAGATTTTATTTTTCCTCAGATTCCTAAGAGTGCAGAAAGTGCAAGATTGTGTCTTAGCCTGCATATTATTGGACAGTTGTTGTTTTGGGGGCTCATGGTTTTATGGTTCATCTGTGTTCACCAGGTTGATTCAGGCTATGTTTGTGAGGGAGACCACAAGACCATCGCAAAGGCCATAAAGGACAGAGTGTCCCTGATCTCCCGGAAGAGAGAGCAGCGAAAACTAGTGAGAGAGGAACAGGAAAAGAGAAAGATGGAGCAGGAGAAGGGACTCCAGCCTCAGAGCGACGCCTCACAGCCTGGAGCAAGCACTCACACCGCTGTCATACCCTCTGGTCCTGCTCCGGTCCCAATTATTCCAGAGTCGGAACCTGAAGCCGACCAGCATCAGCAGATGCCGCCAGGAGCCTCGGTTTCTAGTTAGTCGTCTTGCTTTTGTTTCCTGCTCTGTCTCAGTATGAGATTTTTGTGAATTGCGTGTCCCACATGTTTGTATGGGAATAGAGTCAAAAGCATCCATGTGCCAGAGATGACACACTTTCTGTCACTACTGTCTCACAGCAGTGGGTTTTGTAGACCCTCAAGGGCCTGTGGTTGTTCCCGAGCCTCATTCTGGTCAGCCAGGCACGTCTTTCAGCTCTGCACAGCCTGATCTGCAGCCACAGCATACCATTACTCATCCACAGACCACCGTAAGCCATTATCTCTGTATACTGCTACTATTGTCATGTTCTGTAAATGCTTTTGTATTAATGATGTTTTTGAAGCTGTGTAAATAAAGCTTTACTTATTGTAACAATAAAACAGCTCATATCTAAAACCAAGGCTGTGTCCAAGAATAGTCCCTTGTACCCTTAAATGGTGCACTATATAAGGGGACAGCCATTTTGTAGTGGTGTCTAAAATTATGTAGTGCACTCATGCACCAATGTACACTCAACAGCTTGCTTTCTGCCGAGGTACATTCCTAGGTACGTTAGGTACATTCCTAATGTAGGGTATGAGGGTATAGGGGGCTATTTCGAACAGCCCAAGTGAGATGGCTTATTCTAGATTCAGTCTCGATGCATTCTGGAATTCTCACCCATAAATGATTTGTGCAGTGCTGTCATAAATTCATATTAAAACCAAGATATCTTTGAAAGCAGCTTAATTTTCCGCTTTGCATTCAGCACAGCGTTTGTATAAGGAGTGAGTCTTTGATGCTTATAAATGTTGCCTAGTTAAGCAGCTCACAGGTTTTGAAATGGAGGTGTTGTGTGTCATCTGAACACTTTTTTTTTTTGGTAGAGATCTTTTCACTTACCTGTTTATTTTCTCTACCTCTTCAGCCACAACCCCCAGTGCAGGCCCCTTTACAGCAGGTTAGCACTACTTTGAACCCAGGCCCCACCTCTCAGACTGGAACCGCAGTGCAACCACAGGTACACATAAATAGCAAAACACCATGCTCTGGTTATGTATATGTTGTTAGTAAAACATAAACATAGAGACATGGACTCTCCTCTTAGGTTATGGGTCAGCCATCCCCTCTGCCCCCTATTGTTCAGCCCGGGGCCCCCCTGCAGTACCATCAGCCACCTCAAGATGGCAACATTCCCCCGCAGACCATCACTCTACCCCAGACACTGCAGGGCCCTCATGTGCTACAGGTACTGTATGGCGCCCTCTGGTGGATGATTTAACAACATTTTTTGAACGTTGCTTGATGAATGTTGTGAGTTATGTGCATCATCCTGTTGAATTTTCCTGTCATTTGGATTCTTCTTTCCTTTTCTTTTTCCTGATCTGACTGTTCTTTCTCATGCCTGTCTTGCATGCCGGCTGCTCTTACATGCTTGTTAGATATGGGCATGTCAACTCAGCCCTCCTGTTTTCTCACCGCCACCAAATGCTGAGCAGCTGTATTTTCTATATCAGGCCTGTCAGGTACCAGCTTTGCCCAGTACTGTGCTGTGTGGGTTAGTGGCTGTTCAGTGCTGATCAATATCTAGAGAGTTTTTGTCTGTAGTCTCTGCTGATCTATAAATAATACAGAGTTTAATAATGGCAAATTTAAAGTATGAAAAATGCAAAAATTAGATTATCATCTATATTACACAATTTTAGGTTTCTGTGTACCTGACCTTAGTCGCAACAAACTAAAGCAAAACTCTAGATTTACAGCATTGTGTTTGGCTCAGTATTTTGTCTCGGCAAACATCTCTTTCGTGTGAATGTATGTGTGTGGAAGTCTGTGATTTTAAAGCTTTAACTTGATCTGCTGTTACAGGCATCTCTGTCCCAGTCGCAGCTACCAGAGCAGACACAACCTCAAACATCTTTGGTTCCAGCCTCCACAGAGAGGTAAACGTCCTTTTTTAATATTCATTGACCGCCCAGTATTAATGACAGAGAAGCTGATGAACTGATGGTGTTTCTGTTTGCTTCAGCGGTCACTCTGATGCTGCCTCTGGTCTGAGTGACGGAAATGAAGGCAGGCATGAGGGGCGCTCTATGAAACGACCGCAACGCCGCTCTGTACGCAGCCGCTCGCGTCACGAAAAGGCGGCCAAAGCCAAGCTCAATGTGCTGGATGTAAGAGTTCACACTCAAATCTAATTTGATTCAGTTTTAACCGCGGTTTCGCTTCACATTGCGTGTTGCTATTGCATTACAAGCACAAAATTATTAATGTAATAATGTTGCTTATATACTTTGTGTACACTTGTGTATAATGTATAACAATTGCATTAGGAATATAAAATTTAAAAAGGTTAATACTTTAATGTGCGTGTTGATGTTGCAGATTTCTAGTATAGGTGACAGAGTGGCTGAATGCCAGCTAGAAACCCACAACAGGAAGATGGTGACATTCAAGTTTGATTTGGATGGAGATAATCCTGTAGAAATCGCTGAAATTATGGTGAGCCTTTTATCTCGAGCATAATAAAGGAGGACCGTTCTCCAGAGATTTCAGCTGGGCGTAACTCTGCTTCTCGTTGTGTGTCAGGTCCAGAGCGATTTTATCCTGGAGAGCGAGCGGGAGTCCTTTATTGAGCAGGTTCGAGAGGTCATTCAGATGGCAGATCAGAAGGGTAAAGCTCCAAAAAACAGCCAGCATCAGGTACGAACCATAATGTCACACCTTAACCAAGATCCAGTCTTAAAAAGCAACACCAGCTGAAATTCTGCGTATGTCACTCTTTACTTCAGATGATCAGTAATGCAGGCCAGCAAACACCCGAGACACCCGTTGTACCAGGTAAGGTTTTCTTTTTAGCACTTTGCTGCAGTTTGTTTCAATAGTATGTGTGTAAATCATTCTGTGGTTGCAGTTTCATTATCAGTGTATCAGGGTTTTTTTTCCCTCTATTTAACAGGAATTCCACCGAGCGTGGCAGCACAGGTTGTTCACTCCGCAGGTCGACGCTTCATAGTTAGCCCAGTGCCTGAAGCCCGACTTCGGGATCCATTTTTTGGACCACCCTCAGCCAACACGTCGTTTGAAGACTCTGCACCAGGTCTGGTTCCTAAGTCAAAAAGCAGTAATGTAAGTATATATTTTCAATTCAGCACTCAGACTTATCATTCTGTTATCACCTTTAGGGTCCGATCCGTCTTCAGCCAGCAGTGTTCAGCAAGACCAAGTCATCTTGGCCCCCAATCCCACCCAGACATCTGTAATACCAGCCACACCTGGAGTTTCAGCTCCGGAGAGCTATATTCCTCCTGCTTCCCAAGCATCATACCAGTCCCCTGTTCCAGCAACCTCTGCAGCTCTGCCAGCCATCACCACACAAGAACCTCCACCAGTAAACACTCAACAAATTGGAACTGGTAGAACTTCTCCTTCACCATCCCCCTCTGAGGTACCAGCCCAGCGTCGAATGTCACTTCCTACCTCTTCAGCACATTCCCAGACTCCACAAACTGCTGTGGGTCAGCAGACTGAGAGCAGTAGCTTGACAGTCCCACCTGGTGGAGAACAAACTCAAGCCACCATCCAGCAGGTACAAGTCGGCCCCTCCTCTGTCCCCGTAGTGCAACCAGCTGTGATAGAAAATGAGAGTGATTCCCAAGGGAAGCCACCTGGCATTGAGGACATTCATGCTCTGGATCAGAAGCTACGTTCGCTGTTCAAGGACACCTCCCAGAACACCTCCAACCAGGCTGATGGATCTGGAGATACTTCCGGTTTGTCTCTCAGTTCCAGTGGGAACTTTGCACCTGGAGCTTTTGCCTCTCTTGGACAGACTGGAACTCCTTCCAGCTACACCCAGACACCATCTGCAGAGTCTTCTTTACTGAGACAACAGGTGGGTGCAGTTTTTTGGGGTTTTTTTTCCAATTTTTTTAGTTCAGTGTTTAATCTTTCTATCACAGAGGTTTGTTTGTAGCTCCAGTGTTGTACATCATAACATTTTGAGCAACAGAGATACGTATTTAGTTGACTGCTAAAACGTTTTAAAAACAAAAATCTAGATAGCTTAGCTGGCCCATCCCTCAATTAAATACTCTCTTTAAAGACATCGGTGGGGGTAATTCAACCAGATGGAATGACCAGCACTGATGAAAAGCAGCCAGTGACAACATCAGCAGACAACAGATTCAAACTTGGACGATTTCAGGTGTGACTTCTCTGCTTGCACCATCAGTTTGAATTAAAACGATTTGAATTTGAATTAAAGTTCATGCATGTGCTTGCTTTACATTTAGGTGTCTGTGGCCAGCGATCAGGAACCAGCCAGTGCTCCAGATCCAGCAGTCGTGAGCTCATCTTCCTCCATCACTCCCACTTCAACATCATCATCATCCTCCTCCTCGTCACCGTCCTCTCTCTCTAGCCCTGAAAACACTGTTCATAAATCTCACACAATGCCCAGGCCTGGTACTGAATCCATCCCAGCTGTCACCACTACTGTCGGTCGCTTTCAGGTGACCTCCAGCACTGACATCAAAGTGGGCCGCTTCTCAGTGACCACAGCAGAAGAGAAGGTTTCGTCTGTGAGCTCTGCTGAGGGGCCGGACACCACTAAAGAGATTAAGATGACTCCCTCCAGCATGTCCATCACCAATCACTACCTCAGCAGTGATAACGACTCTGAACCAGAGGATGAGGGCTTGAAACGAGAGATGAACAGGCTCAGGGAAAGGTACACCTGATGTGCTACATATGTTTAACCTTATATACTTGTATATGTTAGGCCAGAGTCCCTCCCTTAAGGGAAAATACAGGAATGTGTAGTAGAATGTAATCACTACCTAATTGGTCAATGAAATAAGTACAGATCCTGTCTACACAAATAGAGAAAGATCTCTGCTGATCTAGATTGCATTCTATTTAAAATCAGAAATAAAGTCTTAACAACAACGTTATCAAACATACCGCTTTTCTGTGTTGTTTAATAATCTGCATTTATTAATAATTTCCCTGTGCAGACATTTGGTGGAGATCCAGGCATTGCAGAACAAACAGAAAAAGGAGATTGAAGAACTCTTTAAACGTCTGGGCAAAACTCCACCCTCTGTGGTGGTCCCTCCTACCATAGCCATGGCCGGAGGCAGGCGGAGGCCTACTAAGGGCAAAAGCAATAAGTCAAGCCGTAGCGTTGGCTCTCAGGCCAGTTCTCTTCAGCAAGGTATCAGAGCTTCCTGGTTTACCTCTAACTGTAACGTCTGCTCACAAGAAACGGGAGCAAGTTGTTCATGAAGTTTCGGTTTTGTTTAGGCAACAGACAAGCTGTACAGAGTTCAGTAAAGCAGTCAGCCTCCGGGAAGACTTCAGCTTCTGAAACTGTCCTCAGCTCAAAGGTTCAAAATCAAGGTATAACATTCATCATCGTATTTAGAGAATAAAGAAGATCAAAAGGTATATTCATACTATGAGCTAATCATTTAATATTCATCATAACCTGTAGGCAACACAAGCCTCATGACAACAGAAAATGGGCAGGACCAGGACCAAGCTCCTGCTGCCAGCCTGCCACGCAAGGGCATGTTTACAGATGACCTCCATCAGCTGGTTGATAACTGGGCCAGGGATGCCAAGAACAAGATGAAGAAAGGTTCCAAGAAGAACGTTCAAGCCCATGAGGTATGTTAACCTTCTCCACCGTTCTAAAAACAAATCATTGTGCCAAAGTTTATATGAAGGAAGCTGATTGGAAAATGGCTGTTTTTTTTGTTTTTTTTTTACAATGCATTGACCAATCAACATTCAGAACTAGAACGATATGTTTTATAATAAACGGCTAGTAATAAAATAACTGTCTTTTCAGATGTTGCCACGTAAATACTCTGCACCAGGTCATCTGTGTTCTGTGGGCGGCCACATGCCAGCCACCATCAACCCTGCAAATGGACGCAAGGGTTCGTTGTGTCTGAGCAACCCTCAGTATGGCTTCACCTGCCCCACCTACAGCGCGCCGCAGTGGGCTCCAGTCGGTCCGCTGGCCCCCGCGGTTCCCACTGCAGGACTACAGCAGGGCTTCCTCATACCCTCAGGAGCCCACAAATCTGCCAACAGCTGTGGGTCAACCAGTCTACGGACCACTCAGGCCAGCTGAACCAGCTGTAGAATGGTTGGTGCCTCCTGAGGTTGAGGTTATAGGGGTCATCTATAAGTCGTAGGCCCTTGGAGTCGCCCTTTCACTGGACACGATTCATCTGACAGTTTTACGACTTTAAAGTCTATACTGCAACTCGAACCAAGCCCGCTATTTAAAAGCAGCAACTATTAAAAGTTTGGTTCAGTTAGTCGAATGTGTACATTTATACGAGGGATGGAAAAGATTAGACTGGTTAAGTTTTCTTTTTGATTAAATGTCAGAAAAATAGCTTTATTTCTTACGGTTTAAGCACCATCCTTATTGTAATAAATGAAAGTCGATGAATTGCAGTGATGGCACAATTTTCAGCTAGGGGTTTGCAGTTTACCTAAAACAAGATACTGACTTGTTAGTGAATAGACAAACCGAGGGATAAAAATGAGTGCCGGTTTATTTGGGTGCTGACAGTGCGTATCCTGGATACAAGTTTAGAATGTTGACAAGCTGGATGAAGGAATGTAGGGATGTTGGAATAACATTTACGGCTTTATTACATAGTAATAATGGCAAGTATTGGGGCCTTTCTTTCCTCTAAAATATACTTAATTTACAAAGTTGTAGTGTGAGAGGACTGTGCAATGGAAGTTGGAGGTTCAAGCAGGGTTTTTATAGCTTTCCATACTTATAATTTATAACATTGCTCATTTGTGACTTTTATATCATTTATGATTAACATAAGTACTGTTTATCTTAGTCACCACTATTCTGTCCACGCCCTCTTTTGTATGTAAGTGGATAGAGAGTTTGATTTGGTTACGGATGGGCCTTGAAATGACCGCTCAGATCTATTAATGAAACAGATGTCCTTATTAAATCACATTGTTGCATTCGTTTGGAAGGAAGCTAGCCTTAAACCACAAGATTGTCATCTTCCCCCGTCACTCATTCAGATAAATCATACCAGCATCTAGGCCATGCAAACTTAAAGTAAACTTTTTTGCATTCACTTGAGTTTTAGCCATTGAGCAAAACAGGAAACGCATTCCCATGTTTCTGTTCTGTAGGTGTGAAGAAACCGAATTCACGAGTATTATATTCCGAATTTCAACATTCTTGACTACAGTAGTAGGACACATACAGTATTAAACTACAGCACCAATTTGTCTTTGAATACCACTCCCCCCGAATCATTTTTTCCAAGCCACAAATTGAGTGCCAATCGTTTACAGAAGTGACTTCCTCGCACCTCTGAAATGATCCATTTGACTTCTCTCGAGAAGGAAATTGTTACTGCAATGCAGGATATGCAGGGAGGGTTACTTGTTACTTTTGATATTTGACTGCACAGATCTGTCTCTGTGAATCCTCTTTCATTGACCACAACCACATTTACAAAGTAAAACTGTTTAAAAACCACTAATCACAAGTCAGTCAGATTCTGAAAACTGCATGTTTTATAACCCATATCTAACAGTTGCTCCTATAAATAAACAGCATAAACTTTGTGGGGTCAAAAAGCAAAAATTGCTGCTGTTTTTTTCCTGACAGTTTCACCCAGGGTCCTTTTAGTGACTATATATGGATTTGTGTATCAGTCTTGTAAAAAGTTGTGTATATGTTCAAATACTTAATAAAACATTTGGGACTTTTTCTCCTTCCCACCCCTCCGCATAGCGTTTGTTTAGTGTTTTCCAGTGTTTCACAAGTGCATGTTTAAATTTGTTCATGAAGAGGCACAAAAAAACCTGGACCTGTTTGATTTGCATTACAAACATCAAAAGCTTCATGAATCAAAAACAACTGAAATCACTCGACAAACATTTATTTGCTTTTCAATATTTACACATACAGACAAAAGATTGTAAAAAAAAAAAACATTCATCAATAATTGTTCATTAACGGACATTCATTAGGTATCCAGTCTTCTTTTCTTCATCAGCTGGCCTGCTCTGTATGGGCTTAGTTGTCCGCCTTAAATAATTAGAAAATCAATTACACAATCGTATTAGAAATGCTACAGATTCACAGGAAAGGAAATGTTTTCTTTTAATGATCAGGCTGAGCTGACAAGCACAGGCTGGTAATGTAATTGAGGGCCACAGACTGCCTGTGATGAGAGTCCCTGGCTATTTATATTAATGGGGACGTGTGCATGAGCGAGTAGGCTAAACCAGAACTGGGCATGCCCTTGCATGCATGCATACACTTGCCTTGTTGCAAAATTTCTAAATGAGCATATGTTTATTTTGAGAGTGATCTTATATCAGATCGTACCTGCTGCTGCAACAGTTCTCGTCTCTGAGGTTCTGAGTTGACCATATCCCCCCTGGCCTTGAGGAACAACATGCCCCGATGGTTGAGCTGGTGGTCTCAGGAATTGGGCTCTCTGTGGAGTCCTGCTGCGCATCACCATCTTGTGTTGACTAGGCGTGGTGGGACGAGAAGGTCCTGAGGAGCTTCCTGCAGGATCATCAAGCATATCAATGCCATCTAGTGTGAAGTCCCACAGTTCTGGATCATCTGCAAGATACAGATCACAATCATCTTCTGGATTCTCTAGTTTTGTTCAGTAAACATCTGTGTTTTTCACCACATCAGTGAGACCCATTAAAACACCCAGTAAAGGTACCACATGTAGCGTATGCATATATAGCAGGGGACCAAACTCAGTCCTGGAGGGCCACTATCCTACAGAGTTTAGCTCCTACTTGCCTCAACACACCTACCTGAAAGCTTCTTGTCTGCCTAGTGAGACCTTGATTCTGGTGTTTCATTAGGGTTGGAACTAAACTCCTCAGGACACCCATGATATATACCACAGAGGGTAATATTTAAAAAATATTACAATATTTTACATCCCAAATGTGGTATCAATCTCAATTTTAAAGTATCAATGTCTTAAAATGTTTTTAGGCAAATGAGAGATACTGTTTTATTAAGACTTTGTTATTGCTATAATATATTATCTCTAGCTCACCCTTAATGTACCATGACCTCATCTTCCTTGAAAAGTCATTCTTACCAGCCAGATACTCCTCCTGCTTAGTCGACACCAGATGTCCGTTTGGTGTACTATGGTTAACAGGACCTACAGCCTGTCCTAAAACAACAAACCCACCAATGGAGAGAGCTACACAGCTGACGCTCCTACAGGAAAAGGTTTGAGTCTTTCATACTCGTAGCCAAAACATGAACTCGGTTAAATGTTTCTACCGCACCTTGCTTCAATTGCAATGCCTGCACTGTGGAAGGGTTCGAGGATGGAGGTTTGTGCTGTGCTTGTGCCTCCAGTAGCTTCTTGGCCTCCATTTCCTGTCTGAACTTCTGCTGCAGCTGCTGCTGTCTCAGCTTCCTCTGTTGCTTTGGATCCAGTGAAGGATCGGTCGAGGACAGCTCGGCTACATCAGCTGCTGACCTGAGAAACCAGAAAGCAGCAGATTTAGCAGAAGTGCAGCTGGCTAACTCCGGTGTGTGGGGAAATTAAGACATTTTAGTGTCCTCTAATACCGATAGAAGTGACTTATTGTGGCAATAGTGAATCTGTATGCAAGTGGCAACTGATTTCCATCACCTTGAGGTGTTGATGGCCCTGTTTTCAGAGTCCTGCTGAGCTGATGTGTTGCCAGAATGTGCTGCCGTGTTTGTCAATGAAGTCCTGGATCCAGCGTCATTCTCATGCCCTCCTTGTACAGGGTGAGCTCCCATCTGCCCCGAGGGATTGTTGGTTGGTTCCTCCAGCTTTATAAAACCTCTACCATTGGCTTGGGCCAAGCTGTTGTACCTGGCCTTCTCCACAGAGGGCTCCTCGTCACAGCGTTTGGTCTTGT
The DNA here is from genome assembly GCA_036877525.1 of Chromobotia macracanthus. Taxonomy (NCBI): domain Eukaryota; kingdom Metazoa; phylum Chordata; class Actinopteri; order Cypriniformes; family Botiidae; genus Chromobotia; species Chromobotia macracanthus. The sequence goes on along the minus strand of JAZGTH010000066.1, from coordinate 4,057,222 downwards.
CTGGGTCTACAGGAGGAGCTGGCTACCGTAACAGGAAATACTGTAAATCAGGTACATTTCCAAACCTATAAACTAAAATCTGGATAATTCATCCCACGTTTATAGGATTACACACTTCTTACCTGCTTTGGTATTTTATTGATGGCTATGAGGTATTCCTTGTTTAGAATACAATTTCCAAGCGCATTTCCAAAACACCTTAATGGTCAGAAAGCAACAAAAAAAAAACACCTAAATGCAATTTGAATTACAGATAAACACAACAACATACATGTTCATATCACAAATGGTACCTTAAGTATAAGCAATAGTATATATAAGTGGCAGTATATAAGCGATAGTTATATTTGCATTTACTTCACCTTAAATTAAAACATTGATTTATGGTATACAGAGAATATATAATTGAATAATTACTTGAGTGCTCGTTTCAGTCCATCTGTGACGGCCTCTTTTCTTGCCTTCTCCAGTGACAGAGCCTTGGATTTGAGGCCTTCACTCACCCCATACCCCACGTCCTCATGGTACGAGCCGTCCTGTGGGGAAGATCATGGTATGTTCCGCACAAACCTCTATATGATGTTTATATGATGTGATGTTATGTATGACGTGTTTACATAACTTGTCAGAGCTCTTACCTTTAACTGGACCTTCACAAAGGCACTTACTCCAACATAAAATTTCCCATTGATAAGGTCCACAAAGTCTGAAACATAAGACTGACCTGTTTAAGTCCTTTAAATTAAGCGATTAACCTAAAACTGTTGCTGCATTCACACAAATGATGGAATTACTGCAAGTATGAGTTTCTGGCTTCAAAAAAACATCTTTGTCAAACTTACAATTTACACGTTAAAACTAAATGTTATAAATGCTCCGACTTTCCTTTACTGACTCATGACATCATCTAAAAATAAGCTAAATGTTAACAGTTATGTTAGCAATCTCTACATATAATACAATTTAATATGCCGCTTTAATGTGCCTTTGTTTTCTTTGTTTTTTAACAGAATATAGAAGTGAATTTGGGTAATGATTAAGAGTTTTACATGAATAATCAGAATCTCTGAGCTGTCATCTCAGTCATTCCAGTTATCCGATGTGACCCCAGCACAAATCACCCTCATTTTGATAATATAAAACTGAGATATATCCTTACCGACATTTTGTTGTGATATTGAGTGCGACCATCCGTTGTACCCAAACATTTCATTCGCCAAACTTATAACTTTGTGACCCTCGATATAACACACCTGCAAAAAGACACCAAGACAAGGTCTGAGAAACAACTCAACCTTATTATAAAAAAAAAACTAGGCAAAATAATAAATTCACCTTTTGTCCTCCTCCAGCCTGCCTGGTGCTGATGTACTCGGGTCCGAGCCTCTGCCGCAATGCATTCTGGACTGCCTGGTACTCCTCTGCGGTATACACGTACTGTAGCAGTAACAAATGATTACAGATACATTCATATGCGGATCATGTTGTGCTGTTCAGCTCTTCACATGATGGCAACACAGCCATTACAAAATTTCCTATTTAAAACACATACCCGTCCGAAACACCCATTGTTTTTTTCCGGGTCCCTCTCCGCCCGTCTCCCGCTGTATTGATCCATAGGTTTGATCTAAAATTTAACTCTTAAAATCGTTCAGTCTTCTCTTTGTAAACGATGTTGCAAAATGTTAAATGTTTTGTAAAGTGTAAAATGTTTATTAGAGATCAGGACGTCTGACACAACATTACCCACGCGTTAAGCCCATCGTGCTTTACGATCCGGTTTTCCGGTGTCGCACCGAATCGTCCCTGTGTTAAACTAACGTTGAATAAACGTTTCTATAATAATGTTAAAACCGGATCTTGAATGCTGGACTTCTCTTATCTAAGACAAACATTCGTAAACTCCCGCGCCGGAAGAGTTACAAAGCTCCGCCCATTTGGTCGTACGTATTACGTCATCACGAGAGGGGCGAGTTCAACGTCACAAGAGTGAAACGTCACATTTATCGCGATTGTTTTATTAGTTAAATCCGGCCACCGTCCACTCAGAATTGATTATCTATCGATCCGAGCTACGACTGAGGTTAACGTCACTCGAAGATACATCTGATCGAATATGGCTTTTGTTATTGATGATCAATTATTGCCCCCCCCTTTGATATCAACAGGGGCGTGTCTAAACGCATATTTTATTTTATTGCCTGTTGACGTAATCCCCGTTAAAGTGTGCCTATGATTATATTTCAACCAAACCTTTATTTTATTATAATCATTTTCGTGCCTATACCACGATAGCTTATTGTTTTCTATAATTAAAAAACACAATGATTACAATACAATACAATAACATAACACACATATATATATATATATATATATATGCAATAGAAAATATTATTTAATATTAATATTTGCTTTGCTCTTGCATTTTAAAGCACATCCCGACCCTTCCGATCCGATCGCACAATGGTGCTCGTGCACGTATTTGGGCGTGAACGCGCCCACAGTCTGGACTGCCCGTCTGGTCAGACCGTCTGCGACTCGGGAAGCGAACAGGAGGGGCGAGCATCGGGGATGCCACGGGAATGATCCAGTAACCCGCATACCCCACACCCGCATTTACGGATGAACTGGCGTCCGTTTCTCCCGGTACGTGAGTAATAATGCGCAGGGGAGTGTGCGTGACCCACGCCGTGTTTTTTGTCCTCATCTCGGTGAACTTACCGACTCTTCGTCTCGACTTCACACGCGGAGCTCATGACGGTGAGTGGAGACGTTGTTGTTACGGTTTTTCTGAGGTTTTCTTATGTTATGTTGTTGTTGTTGTTGTTGTTGTGAATGCATGGCGCATTGTTGCGCTGTTTGATCACCGTAAGGTACGCGGAGTACCCGGTGCGCCGACCCCGCCACGCATTACATGCATCTGCCGATAAAACACGAACCGTGAGGCGCAGCTGGATTGCTTGGATGGTTGACAAGCCGAGATGATCTTCCACCCCAGCAGGCTTCTCGGGTTAAAGCAGACGTCGTCGTTTTCCATTGCATTTACCTGTCTGCATTTTATGCACGGGAACCGGACTCCTCCTCCCGGTGTAGCCCGTGCCTTGGCACGGTAAATGAACAAAGGGGAGCTGTCCGCTTTCTTCAGAGGAAAAGTGGAGCATGCAAGACGAGTCGCGTATTTAGGTCAACACGGGGACGGGAGGCTTTCTATTCAGATGCGTGTGTATGTTTCCTAAAGTCCTTATAAAGCACCCGCGGCCGGGTGGGCAAATGATGACAGACTGATGCAACTGAAGTCTTTTGTTGTTGTAGCCCATTTGTGTGCACAAACTTCCCGAAGCGTCCGCCAGGCGGCGCGCTTCGCCGTGCGCTGCACATGGAGAACGAATAACGTAAACAAGCGCATCGATCCTCCCGTTAACCGCAGACAGAATAGCGGTAAATTTTACCGGGATATGTGACCGGAAACCGCGATCCCGAGAGGTTACTTGTAAATATGTCTTCGTTCAATCTATCATACACGTTACGATTTGCGGTATAGGTATTAATCAGTTAATATAACGAATTGCGATTCGTGTTTTTTTTTCTGGGGTTTTTGTTTGTAAAGAAAATGTCAAAATGAATGTGCGCAAATGTTTTTATTTGTGTGAATAATACATGTGCTACCTGGTAAGTATGATTTTTACTCCAGTATCTGTTGTTTTCTGTTTCAATGTGATTTCAGTAATGATAATGCTAAATAATATACTTAATATATGTAATATATGTTAAAATGAACGCATTTCCGGTTTGTTGGTCAATACAGCTTGATTGATGGAGCTGTGGGATGTTTGTATCTCTTCTCCTGTAGTCCTGTGTTTATAAATAGGACCTTATGAACTTTACAGATGTGTCCAGGTCTATGATGGTCCCCGTTTCCTGCTCTCATTCTGTCTGTTCTCCCATGCTTTTGTGCTGTCAGAAGTATCAGAGGTGTTGTGAATGAAATGAGGATCTGGCAACCTTTCCATAACGATGCCGGAGAACTTGAGTGGAGCACAAGTTGATCGACCAGCCCCCAGATCATCCGCCTTCAGCTTCTCTGCTCTGTTTGCTCTGCCGAACCACTTTCACATGGATGGGAGCAGTCATCCATTCAGGAGGTAAAACTGCATGATGTCATGTCGGCCCTCACCTGGCCGGGGCCTTTTCGGTTAAAATAATAGTTGTGTGTCAGTTCTTTCAACACATGGAGCCCACACTCACATCCTGCTATACATATTGGTATCCTGTTATTTGTTTGTGCTGTCCTCTGGGTTCCTTTGTGATTTTTTACCCCAAATGAGCCATTTTAAAAACTCTTCTCACAATGTGTGACATTCCTTGGTTTACTACATATTAAGGGACGCACTGTGCGTGATTTTATTTTGAATCAGTATTACGCAATGGGAGACAAAGAACAGATTACTCAGTTCCGGGAACCAAGAGATATGAATGTAAATTTCATAAGTACAAATGGGTCCAGTGGGAATCTGATCACATCTTTCCATGTTACATGTTATACAACATGTTCTACAATGTTTTTTGCCCTTAAATAGTGTTTTTTTGTTAGTATAAATTGTCACTTACATAGTATAAAGATTCACCTTTATTATGTTTGTGGCTTTAAAAAAAAATCACTTAGATGTTGCCACATGAAGTTTATGTAGATGACAAGTTTATGAAGAATTCAAAAGTTTATTACCCAAGTGCTGTACTGAGTCTTTAGTGTAACGTCATTTTTTGTCATTGGGCGAGTTCATTAATATCCATCTCACTGGCAAAAAAATGCACAAGATGTTTTGAAGTGAGACCAATTGGGAGAGTTTTGTTATCAGAGTAAAACAGAAAGCAGCCCTCTGTACTTACACATCACATCTCAGAGAGCTTCCAATACCCTGCTGTGCAAATGACCTCTTTCACTTTAAACTCAGGACACAGTTATATCTTTGTCAAATGCTTACATGCAAAATGACTTCTAGTACATTCAAGGTTTGTTTCCTCACACGATGTACTTCCTGAGATGCGAACCTCTGACCTTGGTGTTGTTATCATCACCAGTTGAGCTACAGGAATCATGTTGTCTCTTGCACAGAGGAGCGTAAAACAAATAAGGGTTTTTTTGTTGTACATTTATTAATCGAGAGTGGTTTGTCTTTGTAGGCGTGTGTTTGAGAGAGAGAAAGAGATTGTGGAAGAGATGGGAACGTAAGGAGGAAGGAAATTGGTTTCTCAACCATAAAGTGATCCTCCCCTTTCACTTTGCACATTAACAAGACCTTTCCCTTGTTTTTCTCTCAGTGTTGCACCGCTAACTCTTCTGTCTTTATTCCTCTGTTTATGACCATGAGGACCCTGTACCGGCTGAAGCTAGTGAGTTCTCCGAATTTGAGTCAACTGGGAAAAAACGAGAAGGCTTCATTAGAGGAAAGGGGATCTGGCCCTAATGCCACATGGAACAGGTTGGTGCCGGTGTTGCACGTGCTCTGCATGTCTATAAGTTTCGGGTCATAAACGGAGCCATTTAATTTCATATCTGTGCAATTTTATTGCAGCATTCACAACGCAGTTATTGCTGTGTTTCAAAAGAAAGGGCTGGCAGACAATGAACTCTATACACTTAATGAAGGAGTGAGGTAAGCCATTACAACATGACATGTATTGTTACAGTGCAGGCAGGGCCACTGTGTGTTTTAAACAGGTTTTTGAGGGTAAATTGGTGAATTATTTAGTTCAATGTAATGGCTGTTATTAGCATTGTGTCGAACGCAAAGTTTAGCAGTTGTGGTTTGAGGGTTTCTGAACAGTCGAAAGAGGATGAAAGGATGAGGGAGCGACATTATGCAACAATTATGAAAAGAAAACATTGTAAAACAATAACATTCCAGCTACAGAGTGACTGTAACCGAAACATGTCCAAACATGTAATCTCAAGAAAATTAAACCTTTTCTTTTTTTCACTGACTAATATATATATATATATAATTTATATTTATTTATTTATGTTTTCTTGTGTTTGTCAAAATGATTTTATTTTGATACTTTTTCCTGTAACACAGTACTGAAGCATAAAAAAAAGAAGTACAAAGAATATGACAGAATATACATTACAAAATGTCATAATGCAAGAAAAGTATGTTACAAAAAACAGGTTTTATTTTCTTTAGTCAACATTATTACTATAATATATATAAGTAATGATGAGTGAAATGTTTGTTAATATGTCTTTAAAATTCTGTGATGTTTTATCAGGCAGCTATTGAAAACAGAGCTGGGCTCATTTTTTACAGAATACCTTCAGGTGAGTTTTTGACAAGTGTTGTCTAATATATATACACACAATAGCTGAACGGTTTGAATTAAATCCCTTTTTTCAGAATCAGCTGTTGACTAAAGGCATGGTCATTTTACGGGACAAAATCCGATTTTATGAAGGTATACCCTCATATTTTGTTTTGCTTTTATTTTAAGTTACGTATCGAGTTCTTTATAAAAACATTTTCATATATGATTATTTCATATACGTATACACAAACTATTTAGACTGTTCTTCTGCTTTGAACAATTAGGTCAAAAACTTTTGGATTCTTTGGCCGAGACTTGGGACTTCTTCTTCTGTGATGTTCTCACCATGCTTCAAGCCATCTTTCACCCTGTCCAGGTACCGTCCATTCACACTGTGAAATAATAATAATAATAATGTCTATTCTCATGTAAGCACATAATTACTGTGTTGTCCGTGGCGCTCTATGTGCATATTTGTGGTTCCTCAGGGGAAGGAGCCATCAGTGCGTCAGCTGGCGCTGATTCACTTTAGAAACACCATCACCCTTAACGTGAAACTGGAAGAGGCTCTGTCCAGACCTCGAGCTCGCATTCCCCCCTCCATCATCCAGATGCTTCTGGTTTTGCAGGTACATATAGCCTGGGAATGGGTCTCTATTGCAGGGTTTTAAATCATGGAATCATGGAAAACCTGGAAAGATCAGGAAAAGAAAAGGAAATTGATAGCATTTTAAAAAGTCAGTGAAATTCAGAAATTACTTACTTACAATTATAGTTTCTCGGTCAAATTGTTAAAGCTGCAGTATGTAACTTTCTTGGTTAAAAATGAACAAGAATCAGTTATTGAGCAAATACATGACAGATCAATGTTCAACACAATTTCTTTACCTCAATTTGCAACGGGGTCCGATATCCCGGGAAATGTTAGTCTGTAAACAGAAAGAAGATCCGGATACTATATCGCAGGTTCAGGTAGTGTAGATGGTGCAGCATTTGTAGCTTGTTCTTACAGCAGTTCATCATTTAAAACTTGTCATCCACGTTAAGAAAATAACTGCATGTGCCCTGCAATTTTATGTCTCAAACAGAGAGGGCAGTAAAGAGGCAAACATTATGCATTGCAGTTTTAAGAGTACCTAACCAGTATCACAAACATCTGGGATTTATGGAAATTCCTTAATCAAAGATTTGGAAACCCTGGGTTTCCCAATTTAAAACCCTTTAAAATATGGCCATCTGAAAAATTCACCCATACTGTCATAAGCCGCACCCAAAAATGATAATATAGTGACTTAAGAACAGGTCATTTGTGGAAGATCATCGCACTTCTGTGGGATGATTTCAGCAATTATGTAATACTGAGTGAGACATTAATCACAAGCTCTGAGTGTCTCAGTTAAAATTAATATTCCAGAAGGGAGTCAGAGTTAAAGTCATGTTTTGAAGTTAAACTCATGGTCTCATGTTCACGTCTCACAGGGGGTTCATGAATCTAAAGGTGTAAGTGAGGAATACCTGAAGCTGGAGTCTCTCATTCAGAAGGTTGTGTCGCCATACCTGGGCACACAGGGACTGAGATCTCATGAGTGTGGCCCCTCACAGTGCTCCTGTGTTAATGGTGAGATAAATAAACCATCATATCCAAAACAAGCTATGATTAAACATTGACTAAATATTTCAGATATCAGGACCTGTTCTAAAGTTCATGCAAAAAAATAATTTTGTATAAAGATTTTTTTCCTTACACAAAGCTATTGCATGGTTTTATAATATTTGGAATATAGTGCTGTCATATTAACAACTTTGCAATATAAATCACCATTCACCTTCCTTATTTGCAAATTACAAAATGTTTAACTATCTCTTTAAAGATATCACAAGGAAGTTGTCCACCCATCATCGTTTACTGGTTATGATTGTTATACCTCGGCCACTGATAACTTTGGTATTTTAAGTATGTGAAAACACAACTGCTGTTAGTATTTTGTTCCAGTAAAAAGCAGCATGCCATAACTGATTGCTTAAAAAATATTTCCAGAGAGGCGTTCGCAGTACTGCTGGCCCAAGACTGCCGACCTGCCCTCCAGTAACCCAGTAGTCCGCTCCAAAAGTTACAACATACCAATGCTAACCCCCGTAGCTGAGTATGACTCGGAGGTCAGCTCTGTGGGTAGCGTAGGTATTCGTCGTCACTCCGCTTGTGATGTCACTTCCTGTTTAGAGCAGCAGGGCTATTCTGCCCTGTCTGTTGGAATAGAGACGAGCTCAACCCCCCGCCTCTCTCTCGATCATGACGTCACCCTGAACGCCGTGATGCGAGGGGCTGCGGGACAGCCTGCTCTCATTTCCCCCTCCGTCTTCATCCACACCTCTGCGGGGTGTCTGCATTCAGCAGACCCCCAGATGGCTTCATCTGAGGCAGAGAAAGCTCTTTCATCGCCCCCTAGCTGCTCTTCCAGTCCAGACACAATTGTACTGCAGGGTTTGGACTCACTGGAATCGGATCCTGACGGAATCTTCATTAACTTTTCTCACTGTCGCTCCGATTCTTTCGGAACCAGCAGGAAAACTAGCTGATGTGTCACTGCAGTGGATGGATTGCTGTAAAACGCTCCGTGAAGATCCCACAACACCTTACCTGGTGATAATGAACTACCATGTTTTTCTCTGTGAAGTAACCACGTACGTCATGTATTTTTAAAACTGGAATTGCATTTTAACATTAAATGCTTAAAGGCCACGGCTCCTTTGTGGACGGATGGGAAAGGACTCGATTTAAAGCTCTTAGAATTGTTTTCCTAATGTTGTAAACCTGTGGATGTATTTCTGAATTTTCTACATAGTTTCTCATAGACATTAGCGACATTAGGAATGTCATGGCAACACGTTTCCACAATTTGGGTTTATGCGGGAGGCTTCTAATGTTTCATTTATTATAAGATTATGGTATCACTAAATCTTGGAAACCTCTTCCATTATTGTTAGTCATGCACTTTTATTGTCACAGGGCTTTCAATACAAACTATGTGTAGTGCTTTCTAAATCATTGCCAACCTCACCTGCGCTCTTAATGGTATGAGATGAAATTATAACATTACTTTCAGTCATTTGTGACAGGAACGTTTGCTATGGACAATAGAATGAGTGTAGAAAATGGTACGTCCTCAACATGTTTTTTTGTTTCTTAAGCTTGTTTGTTTAAAATGTGAAAGTTTGTTCATTGAGTTTAGGAATGTAGAGGAAAACATCCTTGTTTAGTTAGTTAGGCGGTGAAGCCGATTTAAAAAGGTTTAAAAAACCTGATGAATTTTTGTGTCAAATACACTATCTTATCATTATTAAAATCTACGTTGCTTAGAAGCTGTTTTATAATAAGTAATTGTCATATAAAAATCAATCGATTTAAAGTTTAAGACTAATACGATAACTTAGTTAACAAGTATTGATGAATTGAAAACATAACCTGGCACTATTTGGAATGGTTTTCCTTTCTCTTCATGAGGAGACTGTCTAAAATAACACCCGGATAAATATGTTTCCTAAACCCAGAATATGCAGTTCATTCAAAACAGATTAAACAAGTTAAAGGTACTTTAGGAGGTTTTGTTTTCGTTTCTTACATCTGTGTATGACCCTGGGAATAAAAGTGATCCATTTCTCTGTAGTTGCACAGAAAGATAACCCATCATGTCTTGCTTGGATTTTATAAAAAGCAGAAATTTTGGAAAGGCGTGAAAGGTACTTTGTTTCTTTTTCAATTCTGTGCTTTGTTTCATACTGAATTTACGATCAGCATTCGTGTGTGCTACTGTGTACAACCTCAACCATTTCTAGTAAAATACTTTAACACTTCGTGCTCCGAGTGTTCAATGTTGGTTGCGCAAGAACCAAACTTTAAACATAAAGAACCAAAAATGATCAACTTTAATTTGCTCACATTTCTCCATAATTTACTTCGGCAAAAATGTACTGTTACGCCTTTTGCAACGATAAGCTGGTTTGTGTTTTGCACAAGAAAGCGTGAAAAACAATATTTGATTTTTGCGTTCAAAGATAACCAGCGCTCGCGTTTGTTTAAGACTGATGACGTTGCGCCGGAAGGATAAACCAAAGTCCGCTCGATAATGGGGGGACGTGGACGTTTCAACTAGAGCTTTTTGCATGTATTTGGCCGACTGTAATGCATCATGTGATTTTAAAGTAATGTTATCACAAGTAATGCGCATCTCGATAGTTTAATCCTAAATCTAACCGTTTTCCAACACGATAAAAAAAAGACTTCATTAACAGCCGCCCTCCCTGTTTTGAATAGATGAAGACAAAGGCGACCGGAAACCGGACTCCATAGTTTCGTCAAATGGCTGATTCGTGCGACATCGTTTGTTTTCGTCCATCGTCAACTTTCACATTTTAAGCTCGAATCGACCCGTTTGTTTGTTACGTCCGGCGGGTTGTTTTAAACATGTTTGCCCGTCCTCAAGTTGCGGTTGCGAAACCCTGGCGAGGCGACGTCAGCCCTGCTAGCCGCTTATTTCAAGTCAACGCCGCTCCGACGAAGTTCTGAATGACAAAACGCGCGTCCGTTTCGTTTGTTTTGTACTTTCTGCGTTTTTTTCTGCACGCATTTGGACTCGTTTCGCTTTTGCGCGATATTTCTGTACATGCGGTCGTTGCCGGTGGAAGACCGGACCGATTCAGCTCGCCGACTAGCTTTGCTAAGCTAACACACCGCCGTTTTGGAGATGGAGGTCGACATCTCGAGTCTTTTCCCGGAGATTTTGGCGATGATTTTTAACTACCTGGACGTTAAAGGCAAAGGCAGGGTGGCGCAAGTGTGCACGGCGTGGAGAGACGCCTCGTACCACAAATCCGTGTGGAGGGGAGTGGAAGCCAAACTCCATCTGAGAAGAGCAAACCCGTCCCTCTTCCCCAGTCTCCAGATCAGAGGGATCAAGAAAGTGCAGATCCTCAGCCTGAGACGCAGCCTCAGCTATGTTATTCAAGGGATGCCAAACATAGAGAGCCTTAACTTGAGTGGATGCTACAACTTAACAGATAATGGCCTCGGTCATGCCTTTGTGCAGGACATTTGCTCGTTGAGAATACTCAACCTCAGCCTTTGTAAACAGATCACGGATTCCAGTTTGGGCAGGATTGCGCAGTATCTGAAAAACCTTGAGCTGCTGGATCTGGGTGGATGTAGTAATATCACTAACACGGGGTTGTTGCTCATTGCCTGGGGCCTCCATAAGCTCAAAAGCCTGAATCTGAGGAGCTGCAGGCATGTGTCCGATGTAGGCATCGGGCACCTGGCCGGCATGACCCGCAGCGCGGCGGAGGGCTGCCTCAGTTTGGAGCATTTGACTTTGCAGGACTGTCAGAAGTTGACAGATCTGTCCCTCAAGCACATCTCCAAGGGCCTGAACAAGCTAAAAGTTTTAAACCTAAGCTTTTGCGGCGGGATCTCCGATGCAGGAATGATCCATCTGTCCCATATGACTCAGCTCTGGACTCTAAATCTGCGTTCCTGTGATAACATCAGCGACACGGGCATCATGCATCTTTCTATGGGCACTTTAAGGCTGTTTGGGCTGGACGTGTCATTTTGTGATAAAGTGGGCGACCAGAGCCTGGCTTATATCGCCCAGAGTCTGTACCAGCTCAAATCCCTGTCACTCTGCTCGTGTCACATCAGCGATGACGGAATCAACAGGATGGTGCGGCAAATGCACGAACTGAAGACTTTGAACATCGGCCAGTGCGCACGAATCACAGACAAGGGACTCGAGCTCATAGCGGATCATTTGACTCAGCTGACGGGGATCGACCTGTATGGCTGTACCAAAATAACGAAAAGGGGACTCGAGCGCATCACGCAGCTCCCATGCCTTAAGGTGTTGAACTTGGGACTTTGGCAAATGACAGAGGTGAAGGGGTTAGGCGATGCCTGTGAGATATTGCCACGCTACACCCCCTAATGTTTACTCTACCTCAGTGTCGCCAGCGTTGTCTTCGTTTTCTAGAGACCCATATTAGATGATGTATTTACCAACATGTATTTTGTTACTAAGCCTGTTTGCAAAAGAGGCTTTATGTAGTTCAAATTGAATCAGCAATAACACTGAAAAGCCTTCCTAACTGTACGGTCTGTAATGTTGAGTTACTTTTAATGCCTCTGTGTTTTTTCTGTACTTTGTTTTAGAGCTTCATAATGAGGTGTTCTGAGATGTATGTTATTCCTATTTTCATTTTGTCAAGTTGTCAAGTATTTATCCTGAAAACCAGCATTATACTAGAATTTGGAGAAAAAGTTAACCGTGTGTGTGGGCAAGAAAAAAAACTTGTTCATTTTATGTCATTCCTCCCTGTTAAAATGGAACGTATGCAATTTTAACTTTGTTTTAAAAAAAGGCCAGTTTGCTTGTTAAAGACTTACAAAATGTCAGTTTATTTTCCTATGATATATGATTAAAGTTAAAATTGCCTTAAGTTGTTTATTTCTGTTATTGCAAGATAAGCATGTTTATTGCACACAAAACACATTTAATGGCACACATATGTGACGTTTTCACATTATTTTGTGAAATATAGATCCATATTAATAATAAAACTGCATGTTTTGTGACATCATAGCACAGGTTCTTAGTAATATACAGATTAGTGGAATTTCACACAAGCCTTCATTACCAACTTTTAGTTATTACAATTCGGTGTAATTCACACAAACCTTATTGATGAAACAAGCAGAATGTTTTTGTGTTCATTTACAAATTCTGTTACTATAAATGGTTAGTATTTGATTTACTTAAACTCATTCTGATTGTTTCTCAAACTTAATTCAAAGCATATTTACAGGGATTTTCTGGTTTCAATGAAAACTCGGCTTTGTAATATCAGTATTTGAAATGCTGTTGATTAACACAGAAAACAAGTCCATATCAGCTGTACATAAATTACATGGATGGTACAGTGAACATTACCTGAAGCAAATTTTCGCAAAAGCAGTTATTCCATTACCATAAACTATATTGAGAGAATTATGCATTGTGTCCAAATCTATGGGTGAGAAAAACCTTCTTAACATATGTGTGCTAAAGTACCTTTGGTAAAAATAACTAAAATGTTTTAAGAGATTTCTTGGCAAGCATCTTTGAAAGGACACCAATGAAATATTTCATAGAACACAAAGCTTTAAATGGAGTTTAAAAAAACACAAGATGATAAAACATGATTTAAATGACCCACTGCTACCTTTTAGTAGTTCCCATAATTTGGCGGCTGAAACATCATTGGAATGTTTCAACAGTTTAGACTAGACTACACTTTTAGTATTGTCAGACCCAGGAATAAATCCAAATCCCCAGACCTCTGGACATTCTCAGTGGGGTGAGTTCAAACACATATGCCCGTGCCTCAGTGTTTTCTGGATGAATAAATATTCTTGTACTTGCATGTCAGCAGCTGTTTGAATGTGTTCTTGAAGGTTACATTGCACAGGGCATAGCAGGCTGGGTTAACGGTACTGTTTATGTAGCAAAGCCAGTAGCCCATAATCCACATTGTGTTTGGGATACAGGTGGAGCAAAAAGTGTTGATGAGTACCATGACATTGTAAGGGGTCCACGTGGCCGCAAAAGCCACCAGGATGGCCATGATGGTCCTTGTTACCTTCCTCTCCCGAGATGACATGCTTTTTCGTTTCTTCTGATAACGTGGAATGAGAATTTTCTGTGACACCAGACTTGGTCTTTCCTTGCCCTTGTTCGTGCTTTGACCTCCATTGCTGGCTTTGGGGGTATTTTCCAGGTCCCTCTGGGATGGTGTTTTGAAGCAAGTGAATTTGACCCAGCTTCCCTTGGCGAGATGAGGGGACGGGGTCTGTTTGCTTTTGAGGTCTCCATTAGTGGTTATAGATATGACTTCCACCTCTTTCTGATTGGATGAGGCAAGCACACTGCCTGATAAAGAGTCGTTCTCACTTTCCCTCTCTTCTCCTGTAGGTGGGTACAATATATTTACTTTATAGACCTTTAAATGACAGTTGTGAAATTGTATAATATATATATATATATATATATATATATATATATATATTGTAAAAAAAAACTTTGCTGCCTTAAATTTGTAAGTTTAATCAACTTGACTATACAAGTAATTTTAACTTGATATTTTGAAAAAATAGGTGAAGCAACCTTATGTTACCTCAACTTCACATCAGTCTAGATTACAAAGAGTAAGTTGAAATGACTTGTGAAATAATATTTACATTGGTCTTAAAGACCAATATTTTTTTATTTTTTTAAGTAATTCCACTCAAATTAATCTTAATTTTGTTCCAAACAAATTACTTGACCACTCTTTTACACATTGTTAATGCTATTAGTACATATAGTCATACATTTTTTAATTTTTAATAATTATTTAGAATTTAAGATGTTATGTCCAGTTTTGCAGGACATGTGATTTCAACATAGGTAATAAAAAGTAACCTGCAATTTTATTTTTTGAACAGAGATGGCAACAGAGAGGCGAAAGTTACAAATTGCAGCTTGAAAAAGTAAATCAGTTACCTGTAGTGGCGTCAGAGCCACTCTGTCTCTGTGGAACTGTTTCCTCTGAACCGTGGATTGATCTTCTCTCCACAGTCCCCTCAGTCATGGGTACAGCCTGACCTCCATCAGTACTGCCACTGGACAGTATCCGGCTGTCTCTGCTTCTGACCCGACTGCGACTGGCCTTGGAGATCTGCCAGTACAGTATTGTCATGGTGACGACCGGCAGATAGAAGGCAGCAATGGCCGTACCAAAGGTGACCACTGCGTTGGAGAAGAACTGGATGTAGCACTGGCCTTCAGGCACCGTCCGGCCTCCAGTGATGAACTGCCAGAACAGGATAGCCGGAGCCCAGAGAATGAAAGACAGAATCCAAGCAGCAGCGATCATCATGCCAGCCATCTTGTGGGTCCGTTTGACCGGGTAGCTGAGAGGTTTGGTCACACAGAAATATCGGTCAAAGCTGATGATGAGGAGATTCATAACGGAGGCGTTGCTCGCCACATAGTCCAGAGCCAACCACAGGTCACAAACAAGAGGCCCTAAAGGCCAGTGGCCAGTCACAATGTACACAGTGTAGAGGTTCATGGAGAAGACGCCAATGAAGAGGTCTGCGCATGCTAGACTGAACAGAAAGTAGTTGTTGACTGTCTGGAGGTTCCTGTTGACCTTGATGGAGAGCATGACGAGAACATTGCCAATAATTGTGATCAGGCTTAAAGCACTCAGTCCAAGAACGATGAGAACAAACTCAACAGGTGTAAAAGGGCTGTCTAGAAAAGCACTGGTCTTGTTAGCATGGCTGAAGACCGGGACAAGCGTTAGGTTCGAAATCTCCATCTTTCTTGACTTGACCTAAGGGTAGAAAAAACAGTTACGCTGTTATCCATGTAGAAGTGCAGAAAGTATTAACAAGCGACATGATTTGCGTTTCTGCTGAGGTGGAATTCATGTTTGTAACACCAGTGTTGCTTTAAAAGTAAGGTTCCAAAGAGGCTAGCAAAAGCAAGCTAGCTTTAAAAACATAAGATCCCGCCCTTCTTTCGTAGCGCTCTCCAAAGCCACGCCTCCAAAGCTACGACAACATATGAACGTATACATACTTTGACAGGCAAGAAGAAAAACATATCATTGCATTCGGTCTGAAACATTTTATGGCCTTATTGATATAAATATATTACGACCAGCTAGTGGTTGCTATCAGGATGTGAACAGAACTTTAACCAGCATAACGATAAATGTTTCAGTAAAAAATTAACCTACCCTGCCTTTAATACTAAGGTTTGGCTTGTTCTAATCACTTACTGTAAGTATAAGCAAACATATTACTGACTGACTTCATTACTTAATGTTCAGCCTCTAGAACTAGTATGAGTGTGTGTACGTGTGTATGTATGCGGTTGGGGGGGGGTCTATTTGCCAAGCATTCTTCTCAAACAGAAAAAGTCTGCATTTCATTCTTCTGTTTGTTATATGGGGCCAGATTTCCATTAAGACTAAAGAGAACATTGCTCATTGATGGGAATGATAATACTTCCGAAAAAAACCCTGAAATGTGTCATTATCTCTGAGATTTTAATGAAGCTTAAAATGGACTTTAAAATCATGTCATATTTACTGTACCCAGCTTCTATATATGTATAGCAGGACAGCATGTGCTGTAGTTGATATGCTTCAGTAAAAACAGCATTTGTAGGAACAATTTTGACGGTTATGCAACTGATTGTACCATCATCTTGGGTGGAGCCATGCAACTTATTATAATGCAAACAGATGGCATATGTTGGTCATATAGGTCAGGTACTGATTAAATATGTACTCAGGAGTTTGGGCTGTATTGTTTTCACCGCTGTGCTCCTAACTAAATGGGCTTCAGTTGGTTAAGTCTGTTTGCTAGTATTATATTGTAGATATTGTAGAGTCTGGTCACCATCACACTCAGGGTAAGCAGCACAGCTGTGTGTGTGTGTGTGTGTGTGTGTG
This sequence comes from Chromobotia macracanthus, assembly GCA_036877525.1. Lineage (NCBI taxonomy): Eukaryota > Metazoa > Chordata > Actinopteri > Cypriniformes > Botiidae > Chromobotia > Chromobotia macracanthus. The sequence goes on along the minus strand of JAZGTH010000066.1, from coordinate 4,040,380 downwards.
TGTGTGTGTGTGTGTACAGCATGCATGGTGGTGTGTGTTATATATCCTCTTTGAAGGAAAAATGACAGTTCTGACAATCTTATTATGACCTAATCTAAAATGAATTATGTGAACCTGGTATTTATATTATCCCATATTTTGAGACTTGACTGCTATTTATAGAACAGAGTGATAATAAAACTCATGTGCTGTCACAACTGTGCACTTCTTTAAAAAAGGACCAGTTGCAAAAAGAAGAGAGAAAAAGACTGAAAAACATGAGTACTTACTTGTATTGTTTGTGCTGAGTCCTCCTGCGGTTCTGTCTTCACCTTTCTGGTTGATGCCACAAGTTTCTGTTAGAAAGCCAGGGGCATTCAGGGCAACCATGTGGGAAATATCTCAGTGCTGTGACGAGGACCAGCAATCTTAGAACCAGTGATAAAATCTGTGCCTTGGATAACTTAGTGTGTGTATGTTTTTGTCGGGTTTTGTTTTGGAGCAAATTCTTGGCATGCATTTGATTTATTGTGTATATGGCAATATTAACAAACGTGCGCTTAGAATGGTGACAGTAAGATGTTGTAAACCATGCAGTTGTTTAAAACGTACACAATAAATCCAACTATCCATTGCACATGCAAAACATGAAAACTGCTGGTTTCAAATATGACTTTACTACTACATTGTAATGTTACTACTGTACTGTTCTGCTTTTTAATAACCGGGAACAAATGCACACCCTAAACGTAGCCAAATCAGTGTAAATCACAAACTGTGCCATACCTTATACGTGTAGTCAGATCCATGGAGTCAAAAAGTGGGAATATTATGAGAAGCGTCCGTCCTCTACAGCCGGACAGCGGGTCACTGTGCGCCTGCTCGCGTCTGCGGCGGGGGCTGCAACTGCACCGTGTGGAAACGCGAGGACCGAGAGGGTGGGCTCACGACAAGCCGGGGAGCTCCGAGAAACCGGGTCAGAACCTGCCCAAGAATGGGGGGAATGTTGATCGATTTGGGCTTTCAGGACCAAGGACAGCGCGCATGCAATCAATGTTTTTGATGCGCGACAACAACGCGGGGTGAACGCCCGCAAACACCCGCAGACGCCCGCAAACGCCCGCAAACACCCGCGTCCTTGTGGCCCGCAGGAGAGTTTTAAAACAGGGATAAAAGTAAGCGGTGCTGCTATATCTAGTGCGGTGTGGCCTCGATAAATCGTGCCAGATCGCGTTGTGGCACTTCAACACTTTGGAGGTACAAAACGCAACACCGGCGGCGACGCGACTAAACTCATCGTAACCCACGAAGGCGAGCGAGTACGTAGCGCGGAGGACCAATCAAAATGTTCTTCTGAATCACCGAAGCGAGTAGGATGACCATTTGACCAATCAAAACGTCTCCGTTAATCACCGAGGCGAGGAGGACGACCAATCAAAACGTTCCCGGTAAACGCCGAAGCGGGTAGTCGTTATTTATTATGGGCCTCTATTGCCATAAAGTTAAATGTCGGCATTTTCTATAATGTCATTACATGTCGTAGCATTAAGATTTGTCTTTACTAGGGTATAACTTAAGGGGAACAATTTTATGTTGTGAGAACGTTTCCCTAACGTTTCCATTAAGCAACGAAAACGTTACTATCTAGGCCCATGTCTGCTTTGGTTGTAACAATGTTTTTCAATCCTTTTTATCCTGTAATGTTTTTATAACGTCCCACTAAGAACTTAAGAATAACATTGTTTATATATATATATATATGTAACGTTAAAACATTCTACTAACGTTACTGCAAGAACGTTTCGATAACTTTGAGAGAACTTTTAGAGAATGTTAGCTGAGAAGTTTCCTTTTTTGCTGGGCCTATAGACCTAAACCTGTTTATTAGAAGTGGATGGGCACTTTTCCAACAAAATGAATTGATGGATTTATGTTTTAATAGCTATTCTTTCTATTTATTCTTACCTCCTTTGTAGTTTAGCCCATCTTTAAACCTCACAGCCCATTGCCTGCATTTAGCCATGATGACATGGCTTCTTTCCCAATGAATCAATGTGGATTGACATATAACCATAAAGGGCTGGAGGGCACCAAATAAAGGCTTTCATCCACAGTATGGTCCTCTTTGTGTGTTTATTATATCCTGCAAAGCCAAACCGTGAGCCACAGTCAGGTTACCATTGCCCTTGAATTGTGAGGCTGAAAAGTTCTCTCCCAAATACTTTCAGAAGATGTTTACAGAAGAAGTTCCTCTAATAATGAGCTGATACTGATGTCACTGAGGCCGAAAGCTTTAACCTGGAAATTTCTAAAGATCACGTTGCTCAGAAAACGTGTTGATGTGAGATTTACTGGTGGACGTGTCGTTTGTAAAGAATGGATGACTTCAAACTCCTGTGAGGAGTGCCAGCCGCCCAGTGGAAACTTTGTCGGATTGTGCTGTCAAACACCTCATTACAAGTACCGAGAGACAAAGCGCAGTCTTAGTTCCTGTTAATAAATTCTTTAGTGTGGCCTTGAAGTGTCAACAGACCATAGATGATCAGGAAGACGGTAACCTTGCCAAGCTACTGTCTTTGCAATGTCACCAGCTGACAGTGTGGCTGAAAGGCTTTTTTTATTTGTCTGAGAGCACAGTGGTCTGTGTGCATTACTGAATTATTTGGTTAATACCAGCAGGAATTATGATATGTAAAAAAAAAAAACAGGAAATAAAAGTCATGTAGTTTTTGCATTTAAGTAGGTTTTAATCATATAGACATGAATGAGCCTAATAATGTCAAATGGTGTAACTATGTTGTATTTACATCTTGAAGACATATTTTTCAAGGTAAAAAATTATACACTTATCATGTCTTTTTGAATTATGAATATCACGGAGTTTTGTGGCAAAACAGGGTTGGTTGAATACAACTCCTATATGATCAACATGTTAAGGCAGTAATAATAACTTCATAATAGCATGAATGCTTATGAAATGTTTATTCGTGCTTCTTTTCGGTAGTCCATGCTATTGCAGCGGACGACCACCTGGTGGTACTACAGAGCAGGATAAAACTAAACACTCGACTTCTGCAATCAAAAAGAAATCTCAAATAAATAAATCATTAAAATTCAATAAAACACGAGAACAGAGGTAAATAAATCCAAATCCAGTCTTGCCACCTTAACTTAAAATGCTTTAAATGTAAGCTTTAAAGCTCAATGTGGTAGTTCACCCAGAAATGAAAATTCTTCCATCGTCTACTCTCACATCATTCCAAACTTGCATGACTTTTTGCTTGTGAGGGACACAGAAGAAGATATTTTGAAGTATGTTGGTAACCAAACAGCAGTGGCACCCATTGACTTCCATTGTTTGGACACAAAACCAAAAACCAAGAAAACAAAACATGTCTTTAACGTCTCCCCGGGGTCCTGTTTCAGCAGTCTCTACGTTCAATAAGCACAGCAAGAAACCTGGTCCCCAGGTCTGACAAGTCTCACCATGCTGAGAGAACAATTATCTCTAGTGTGTCTGTTTTTCATCTGGCCTCCTCACTTCAAAATGAAGATTTTACTCTAACGCCAAAGTTAGTGCAGAATATGTTGTATTATAATATCCCTTTATTTCTACAAAATACTCTGTTTAAATTAACAATGCAAAAGACCTTTATTCCACATGAGCACTTCCTGTAAAAATATGCATCTGAATTCATTTGAGATTTATGCAAATCCTGTCAGTAAAAAGGCGAAAATATTTCACTTCCAGGGGCATTTATGAAACCTTGTTGCATAGTTACAAAGAAAGGGTATTCTGTTAATCTTATCATAAGAGAGATATAAAATGTGCATAATAAAAATGCAAAACAAAGATATTATGGGTGTAGAATAGTGTCATGAACATTGTCCCAAATTTGGATTAAATGGCTTCCTTTGTGGTTCTTTAGGAAAATAAAGCAGCTGTGGGTATGTGAGGAAACTCTGCTGGCTGGTTTGCATGCTCTTGACATTTAACATTTAAATAACATGTCAAATAACGAGATTGGCTATAATAATATTTCTAAAGTCTTTGCATGAGCTCATCTCATGAGTGGTTTTGTACAGCCTTTGAAAACATCCCAAATCATAATCTATTTGACTATGGGTGGACCTGTGACCCAGCCAACCGGATGTTTCTGTTCAGCTCACCAAATGAAACTATTGCATCCATGCATCACTCGTATTTGTCCCTCAATGCAGATATTTATGCATATATCGCATGTTCGAAATAGTTATTGAATAGATGATTGACAGGATCAATTTGTGCATTGCAAGTGCAATTGTGAAGTGCACTATTTTGCATTGAGATACGAACGTGAATTAGCGTTGTGTATTTGATTACGGCATCAGTAATGATTTTAATTGGCTACTTGAACTATTTGATGGGCTCGACACATAAATAAACAAATAAGCAATGGTAAACAAATAAACACAGTCAAGTGGATTGAGACGAAGCTGCTTTAACCCCCGAATGAACTCGCACCCGTGTAAGTGCGCGCGCGCGCGCGAGGGAGCGTGCGCTCAGGCGCGCCCCCGCGGAGGGGGGGCTTATGAAGGAAAAGAAACAGGAAACTGAACACTTCAACCGCGAGCTTGCGGCGGGGCGTTCGTGATTTGATTATCCGCTTGTTTTCAATCGATCGACTATTATCGATCGATTATCCGCCGTGTCTCGTTTTAAAACGTTTGCAAACGCACGCGCTTGAAACGCGTTGAAAGTCTTGACGCGCGTCCGCGCGCAACACTCGGGCGTGAAGTTTCGGGGTGGCTCGGTCGTCTGAAGCGCCGGTGCATGACTTTTACTCCCGTCTGTCGCTTATATCGTAGAAACGCGGTTGTTGTTGTTTTTTTTACCACGAAAGATGGGATGCAGCCTGAGCACGGGCGATAAAAGCGCCCAGGAGAGGAGCAAAATGATCGACAAAAACCTGCGGAACGACGGAGAGAAAGCGTCGAGAGAAGTCAAGCTGCTGCTGCTGGGTGAGTTAGCGGGGCGTTAGCACGACAAACGTCGCTTAAAAGTTAATATTTCCGACATTGTCAGACGATATCGACCGGTTACAGTCTTTAAACGATCCACAAGTCGATAATAAGACCTTTAAATGCGTATGTTTGTGTACTCCGTCAACTTTCTTTGCTTCACTTACTAGCTCAGCTAGCGGGGAAAAGCTACACCGTTCAGTGAGGTTGCGTGAGTTTCGTGCCGTTTGTGTCGAGATGCTGCTGTTTATTTTCTTAAGACGTCTTATAGTTTTAATCCGTGTTGTTGAGCTGTTTCTCTTTTAAAACGACAGTCTTGAGGGTTTGCATGTTTGTTGGTGGCCAGTGAGAAGCCTTCGGATGATCCCACCAACAAAAGACTAAGTTTAATCTGGTTTAATCTCACTGTCCGGGTTACAGAGACTAATCTAATAGATTAACGGGACGTTAATCCAGTTATCACCCGGACGAACATATGGCGGGACCTACCAACCTAACCCTAACCTAAACCTAACCAAACCCTAACCAGCTGTTTTGTGTGAGACTGAATGTGTAATGTGGCCAGATGGTCTTAAAATATATGGTCCAAAAACCATTTTAATACTAAATGGATAGTTTGACTTTTCTGTTGTTTAACTAACAGTATTGTAAGAAGAGAAAAATACCAGATATTGTGTTTTTGACGTACATTTTTGTATTGCAAAACGATTATTTGTTATATTGTATTTTATTCTGACAATTGCTGCATAATTCATACTTCACAACACGATTGCTTTGTATAAGATGCATCTCCGATTCACTTTTTTCACCCCATTACGTTGAAACGGTGCAATTGTAAATTTGTTGGTGTTTTACATGTAGGCCACATCTTCCTCCAGTCATGTTTTGCATATGTTTTTACTGTATCTTTCCAGCATTTGTGTGAAGAGACCTTTGAGGACAGACAATTTATTCGCTCGTTGAATTTGGGACATTTGTTTGAGCTACAGACATCATTCATGACAGTGTCTGTGGCTTAAACACATTTATGTATCGGAGCGTCTGTTTCATGCTTTTACTTTGTCAGAATATGCATCCAATGACGTTTAACCCTTTATGATCAATGGCCTGTTTTACATTGGTGATCTCACAAACCATATTGTTATTGGAATAACACTGCATTGAGTGCTAATTGTATATATTAGCCATTTACTCCTTGGCCTGTCCTTCCTGTGCTGTGTAAGTTGTTAGAATAAGAGCTGGTTTTATGTCTTCCATTAAGCTTTGGGGAATTGGCTGTCTAATTAGCCAGTTAACTAGATTGCCCCTGTGAGTGCTGATTCATTATCCAGCCTCTGTGTACCCTCGCCCTCTGCCAAATGATCGCCTACACCGGCTTGTTTTCCTTTTGGTGTTGTGGATCATCAGCATACGTGTTTATGCCTGCTATAAAATAGGCTAGACTTCCTGTTTAGAGTATGAAGGGGACAAATGGAGACCGCCAGGTTTGCTTCAGCATTAATAGTCTGGGCCTGACACGCAGAGATAAGAGTGCTTTCACAGGTTGTTTCTTTCCTGTTGCAATAATAAATAAGCATCACAGATGCGTAATAAAATCTAAAGATTGAAAATGCATCATAAATGTGACTGCAGAACACCAAACAAAGCAACTTTATATATGATTTTTAGTGTTTTTTGTTACTGCAAGCATCTCTATTCTATTCCTTACTTAGGGTTAGGAGTTCAGTCCTTTAAACTCAAGTATTAAACTTAGCATGCAGCTCTTTGTGAATGATACTTAAAATGGTGTGACGAGACCTTTGCTATTGCTTTTCTAAGCCATCAATACAATAAAACGGGTGAAATATATATCCTTAAATTAATGTAAGGACCTAAGCCATGTCTAGGGACAGACGGTCTGTCACAGACCTGATACAGACCTGGGTTTTTTAACTTGGGCCTTTAAGCAGTCACATAGCAACACCCTGGCAACCACCCACAAACCATTTGCACCATCCAAAAATGATTAATGCAGTTTTATTGAATAGCTTACCAAGTTCATTTTTTAAGATCACTTTGAAAGTTTTCAGGTGAAATTATCTCCAGTTTTTAGTAATATGTTTGGCTGATATCTGCTTCAGAGAAAACGCACAAGCTTGTTGAAAGAATATTAATAGTGTGGCACCAGCACAAGTGTCTCATGAGCTAATGTGGGACTTTGGAGGGGGTCTCTGGTGTAAATTCAGCGCTCATTTGTTTACTCTATTCTCAATGGAGTTTGAATCTGTGCTGAGATGCTGATGTGGCCTAATTGCTGTGTTTGTGCTCCGGGACTGAGAAAAAGAGACATTCACCCACAGGGACCTCCTCAACCACAACTGAGATGCTTAATTGAAACGTTTGCTCGGTGAACGAATGAACTTCAGTCTCACGGCAAGGCGGAGCTCCTTTAAACAAGAGCCATGTGAGAGTATGAAGATTTTGCTGGGTGTGTATGAAAACACTGGCCTGCTTGAATCTGATGTACTTGCTGTGTACACTCTGTTTACAGACAACTGTGTGTAATCCTGTTATGTTAAAGTAACGTTTAATTAATCCTTTTAACGCTTTCTCAGTTCCTCAGATCAGTGGAGAGATGGTTGTTTGGTCTCATTGTTGTACGAAGTCAAGTTCAAATAGAATTGAGAAATGCCCTGTGAAAGAGTTTAATAGTGCTGCTGCTTTAAAGGGCTCGTTTGTTTAACATGACATCAGTTTCTTTGACTTTCCTATGTTTTTTTTAATCACTTGTTTATCATGTTGAGTGTTGTGTAACGTGATGTGATAATTCCAGTAAAAATGGTAATGGATTCTGTCTTTAGTTATCTGGATAAAGTTATGCAGAAGTTAATAATGTTATTTCTTTCTGAGAGAAATCGAAGGGAAGGAAAAAAGCATTTCAAATCCAAGATGAAATTCTCAGTTTGAATTTGAAACTCTCGCTGAGCTGGAGAGAGCCATGAATAAGATTGATAGCATTAATTCAAAGCACCTTATTTGTGGAGCAGGGAAAGATCTGGAATGCTTGGGCGTGTATCCATCTGGCTAACTCTCTCTCTCTCTCTCTCTCTGTCTGTCTCTCTCTCTCTCTCTGTCTGTCTCTCTCTCTGTCTGTCTCTCTCTCTGTCTGTCTCTCTCTCTGTCTGTCTCTCTCTCTGTCTGTCTCTCTCTCTGTCTGTCTCTCTCTCTCTCTCTCTCTCTCTCTCTCTCTGTCTCTCTCAGGGGCTGGTGAATCTGGGAAGAGTACAATTGTTAAACAGATGAAGTAAGTTTTAATATCACATCAATATTATGATATGTTATATATGATATGATGTTTATCAGTTTCAGAATCATTTGTAAATTACACTAGATGAAAAAAGGAAAACAAAGCCAGTTTATCTAACGTGGTACAATACACATCATCATTTGAATATGGAAATCACAATCCTAAAATATTCATTAAATGTTAAGTGCCAGCCTTTAATAGGAGATAAAGTATCTGATAAGTAAATATGTATTTACGAATATGAGTGGTCCTCTGTGTGTGTTGCACAGTATCTGTATGAAAGAGTGTTATGTGAATTTAAGCACGGCTGGGACACTGTACTGAAGTTCACATCCAAGCCTGGACGTTTACAGCTTTATTGACTTCACACCATTAACACAGCATTTGTCCCACAGAATCATCCACGAGGAAGGTTACTCAGAGGAGGAGTGTAAACAGTTCAGAGCTGTGGTCTACAGCAACACCATCCAGTCCATCATCGCCATTATCCGGGCCATGGGCCGCCTGAAGATCGACTTTGAAGACGGTGGCCGGGCTGTAAGTGCTACTGTCAAATGCCTTTTAATAAGCAAACAGGCTGAATGCGTTCTGTGCCACTTTTTTCCCCCTGTGATATTAATAACCAAAAACAGCTTGAAAGATGCTAAAACATCAAAGATTAGATATGTGTGTGACATCATAAAGAGGCGTGATTTGCGATGCGTTTCATTGGCTGTTTGCAGGATGATGCGAGGCAGCTGTTTGCGCTAGCCGGCTCAGTGGATGAAGGATTCATGACGGCGGAACTTTCCGGAATCATCCAGCGACTGTGGAAGGACTCAGGAGTTCAGGCTTGTTTTGCTCGCTCCAGAGAATACCAGCTGAATGACTCGGCCTCATAGTGAGTATCTGCCTCTCTCTTTTTTTTTTTTTGTTGGCACCACTCTTTTTCTCCATTGCCCAATCCATTCCATCCCACATGATGACCTCCACGCTCTCCACATAATCCTGCTTTTCCACCCATTTCCACTGTGGCCACGTCATTGGTATGTTCACTACGTGCAGATATTTTGTTTGATGTCTAAGTTATATTTTATGTTATTTCATCCATTATGGGTCAAGATTCAAATGTGTCATGCAAACCTTTCAATAATGCAAATTTGTACTGTGCTCTCTTGAAGCATGCAGCAAAATCGTGCCCCTTGCATACAACACAGAGGAAAGAGGCATATTTGTCTTAAAGATTTCTATGATAACTCCTATAAATAAGATATAATGCATCTAAATACTTTTAAAATACTTTTTAAAACGCTTTTAAAAATGTGTTTTATTAACCAATCCATAAATGTGTTAGACACTTTTTAGACCACATTAAAAAATGTATGACAATACAATGTAAATGACAATACAACGGATGACCAAATATCAAAGCAAGTGGCATTTATTTTAGAAAGACAGCATAGCTTTTAAATGCTGAAACATAATGACGGAGAATTTTTCGGAGAATTTTGGAACATTCATCGTTTGTTTACAGATGCCACTTGATTTTATTATCTACTGCAGTAAAATACATTTTAAAGCTTATGGCAAAACAAGATCACTTTAGGGATAACGGCTGTGGTCTAGCCTGATCCCAAATTTGGTAATAAATTGATGGATCTGGTCAGGGGTTAAACCAGTCCATTCACTCTTCTAGCTACCTTAATGACTTGGACAGAATATCCAGTCCTTCCTACATTCCCACTCAGCAAGACGTCTTGAGGACCAGAGTGAAGACCACCGGTATTGTAGAGACCCACTTCACCTTCAAAGATCTTCACTTCAAGTAAGGGCTTCAGCCAGGACATCTGTCACTTAAACATTGTAGTTAATTTATCGACGTGTATGATTGCCCTGGTGTCTGATGTGGGCACAATCGTGTCTTATTTTGAGTAGAAAAGGAAGTGACTCATCTGTTTATATGTTTTACATGCAAGTGTTTGTAACCTCTCTCTCTGCTTTCAGAATGTTTGATGTGGGTGGCCAGAGATCTGAGAGGAAGAAATGGATTCACTGCTTTGAGGGCGTGACCGCCATTATCTTCTGTGTGGCTCTCAGCGACTATGATCTTGTCCTGGCTGAGGATGAGGAAATGGTGAGCACTCAACCTCAAGTTGGGGATGGGCATTTCGAGTGGCCAATTTGTGACCGAATATGTTGACGCGTTAAGAATTGTGTAATTGATTTTATATTTTGTTTCATTCACCCACGATTACATCACCAATAACAGTTTGATAAAAATTGTTTTGACAACCTATACTTCTCCTTTGGAAAATTAAATCGGAGGGGTCCGAGTCATAGCCTTGTGGATGGCACACCTGAAATAATACCATAGCTGTATTGGTGACATAAGTTCAAGCCCCATTTCTCGATTTCCCCCATCTCCTGGCCCTTGTCCTATCTGTACATCCCTACCTCAAATACTTTCTCTTCCAGTGCTGATGTCACCCTTTTTACCCAAAAATGTCATAAGACTTGAATTGTTTCTCTGGAGGAGTGTATTGATTTCTGTACTCCTCTGGGCTGTAGAACCGAATGCATGAAGCTATGAAGCTGTTTGACAGCATCTGCAACAACAAGTGGTTCACAGACACTTCCATCATCCTTTTCCTCAACAAGAAGGATCTGTTTGAAGATAAGGTCAAGAAAAGCCCGCTGACTACCTGTTTCCCAGAGTATACTGGTAAGAACAGCCTTAAATCTATAAATCAACTTGACATCCATCAGTGGAACTTCTAAGGGTTCTAATTGTATGAAACTCCACACAAGGATCCAACACATACGATGAGGCGGCCGCATACGTTCAGTGTCAGTTTGAAGATCTAAATAAGAGGAAGGACACCAAGGAGATCTACTCTCACTTCACCTGTGCCACCGACACCAAGAATGTGCAGTTCGTCTTTGATGCTGTCACTGATGTCATCATCAAAAACAACCTGAAGGACTGCGGGCTCTTCTAAAGGAACCGTCTCAGTGGTGAGCACAGACTGGGCGGGGTTTAAAGGAGTAGTTTACCCAGAAAAGATTTTGTCATTTACTCCACCCTGAATTAATTTTTATCATCAATCTTATATTTACCTTTGATTATGTGTGTCTTTTACAGTACAACACTGAATGGCCTGACATGAAAACTTTGAGAAAGCCTGAGGAGAAAACATGAAGATGAATGTTGAATGCATTACATGTTAATTTATGTTCTCTGAACATGTTAGCATTTTAGAGCTTTTTAGGGAAAAAAAAAACAACTTTCGTGTAAAATATTTCTACAACGGTAACTGTTGCTAATGTTTCTAGGAATTTTACTTTTACACCATTTTTAGCGTTGTACTTTACAGGTCCTTTGTAAAGGGTATTTTTACTCTAAGGGTTTTTGGGGACATTTTCTTACTTTACTATGATTGTGAAGGCCGTGTGCCTGGCGTTTGTTTGCAGTTAAATGTTACAGTGCTTAAACTTAGTTAAGTAAGTGCGTGTTTTGTAAAGTTTACGCAGCCATTTACAAAAACTTCAAACCTACATTCTCGACTATTTTAAGACCAAACAACTGTGGCTGATCTTGGAAGTATAAATTTGATTGGCAGTCTCACGTCGTCAGTTTTGTTTGATTGCGTTTCTGAACACCGTCACCTTTACAAGGACAGCGTGTGTGTGTTACATCAGATTTGCCCATGATGGGAATGATGGAAAAAGTGTGGTGAGGGTGAAACTGCGTGATGGATTTGGCTCTCTACGCCTGCAAATCCTGAACTGTTTTAGTTGAGAACTCAGCAAAAGGTCAAAGCATAAAATTGTGTTAAAAGGCTTTTTGATTGATCAAAGGGAACATTTTTTAATCCATAATGGGACCAAAGGTTTTTATTCTTTAGAATTCCCAAAACATTTCACTATTTTGCACTAGGTCCGCATATCCATTTTATATAACAAATGAGTTTAATACCCGCATGAAACCCTACTGTAGGAGTACATGTAACTTTTCTGACAGTAATATGTATGATTAATGAAAACTTACCCTCCCTGTGACGTCATTGAAGGGGAGCAAATGTTAACTAGTCCACTATTTTGCTAATAAAACATGCTGTTGAAGTAACGGCATACTTCAGTCTGCTCTGTTGTTGTGTCAAGTGATTCAACTGTATGAACCTGTAAACTGTCCTTATTTATAGAGATTCAGAAGTATTTTTCAGAAGTTTGTTTTACTAGTAGTTGGGTCCTTGAAGCCACAGATGGTTGCTGGAACTGTGGATGTACACTGCGCTCTTGTGGTGAAAATAAGAAAAGGCAGAAATGCTTTTTTGCACTGAACATACATCAGCAATACACTACACAACAATGATTTGTAGCTTGGAGTGATCCTGGTGTTTTAGACAGGCCAGTCATCTGAATTCCAGCCAGGCATGTGCTACCTGGAAAAAATTACATTTTGCCTCATTAAACCTGTAAAACTGAAATTACAACTAAATTTTACTGTTTAAAACACAATATTGATTTTCTTTTAGAAGTGAACTGATGTAATGGCCACTTTAATAAAATACAATTAATGCTAATGTCAGTGCAATACGATAATTACAATAAAGACATTTCTGGTTGGTTGTGAAGTGCATGCATACGTGCATGCATGCATGCATATATATATATATATAGTGTATATATTTATATATAAAATGGACTGGGCATCTATTTATAAATGTTGTGCCACGCCCTACAATAAAATGTAAAACTACCAAGTAATGCAAAGTCAACTACAACTCATTTTTCACACCATCACGCATACATACTGAGTTCATGTGCCCTGGGATACGTTGTAGAATAAGTTTGGGATTTAAATTTAGGATGTCTAATCATCTTCAACTAATCTCATAGACCTCCCGGGGAGATCAGACAGATGCTGACAAAGTCAAAGCCACTACAAACCGGAAAATTTAAGGAAAAAGATCCATACTTCACTGGATATTATATCCCAGTCAGACAGCATTAAGCACAACTGTGTGATGTCTCTGTTTAGAAATTGTCTAAATTCTAGTGGTATAAGTTAATGATCATTTAAAGTAGATGTGTGCTCTGGTAGTATAATATACAATTATTTAATATATTATCTAACAGTAATTGTAGATTTCTTTATTGCCTGAGAAATGGCCAATGATCTGTTCTTGTAATCCAAATCCAGAATATATTGAGATTAAGCGATTACGCTTTTTGTTAAGCAGCATCATTAATCTGTGTATAATCCATTCATGATAAATATTGTATGTTCGTGCACTGTATTTGCAAACATTGTAATGAGATTGTAAAGACAAAAGCTGTTCAAAGGGGCTAAACACAAAGCCAGTAATAATGAATCACATTAAATCACATCATACTGCAGTTTTGGATTATATCTTCAAAACCAACAAATCCTACCAACAAATCCTCTGCGTTTTCCTTTCCAGTTTAAAAGTAAAAGACAACCAACATTTCTGTACACTTTCTGTTCTCTTTGGGGTTCATACTAAGCAGTACCAACCATGTTCGTGTTATAAATCACAATAAATCATAAGTTGAACACAGTATATGAACATTCACAATTCCCCAAATGCTTCCCTAGTTGGGCAGCTCACTGCGTTTTGCATCGTTTTCTTCTACGAGATCCTCGGGGAAAGACTAAATAAGAAGATCACACGTTTTATTCCCCAGCATGTTTTTGCATTGACTTATCTGAACCTCTCTCTAAGCAATGCACACCAGCCCTCCACCAACACTCGCACCCGAGCCTCCTCCTCCACACATCACATCCGGGTCACTCGGCAGTCGGTGTGTAAGCGAGCGTGCTTCTCCATACAGTTGCGTACTGCCGCTGCAGCTCCCAGCCCCGCTCCACCGCATGCAACGCGGACACTCCGAGCAGCGGCCAGCCGCGGAGGGACTGCGCACGGGTCGGCACCGGCGGCGAGACGCGATCGGCTACGCTGGGGCAGGGATGCGGTGCCATCCGTCAGTCGCACGTTGATAGACGAGTCATTTGTCAGCGATGTCAAAGAGTCTCAAAAAGAAGAACCACTGGACTAACAAAGTCCACGAAGCGCTGCTCACCCGGAACAAGGAGGACGAGCTCGGGTTTGAATTGAAAGGGGGCGCCGAGAATGGCAATTTCCCTTACTTTGGGGAGGTGAAGCAGGGCAAGGTGGCCATCCAGAGCGGCAAACTGTCCCAGGACGAGCTGCTCCTGGAGGTCAACGATACGCCGGTGGCGGGGCTCACCATCAGGGATGTGCTGGCCGTGATCAAGCACTGCAAAGACCCGTTCCGACTGAAGTGCGTGAAGCAAGGTGAGAATACAGCGCCGCACCGTGAACATCAGCGCCGCCGTCTGCGCTGCCGTCTGCGCATTATCGGACTGGATGCTGTTTACACACAACAGGGCATTCAGATCCGGCGCCGCGCCGCGCGCGATCGCTCATCGATACAATGTAACCGCGTAGCTAACAGGATTCCGCCGTTGCTATTGGCAACAGAAGTTACAGTGTAGCGGATTGTCACGGTAATGAAATCGGAGCCCCGTTTGGGTCGTGGCGGTATCATTCCCGAAGGGGCGGGGGGTTGTTCCGCCCTACATCGGAGATATGTCGCCCCGAGGGTCCGCCGTGGGCAGACCGGGCGAATATTTGTTTGTCGTTTCATTGATCTCGTAAACTGCACGGTGGAGGCTTTTAAACAGCCACCGGAATTCAGGCGGAGGACATGAGATCGCTCTCCTGCGAATGTCCCCACACAGATGTTGAGTTACAGTGATGGCTTTTAAGGGCGTGAAACTGTCTGTAGGTACGCACTAAGTTTTCAAGCACGCTTGTAGTCTAGCTGGAGTGTTTGTCACTCTCCTTTGAAAACCAAACATCAGATCTAGGCCAGTGAAAACAGATTCAAGTGAAAGCTGAAAAGATCTTGATGTAAGCAAGGCTGGTCTCTAGGGAATTCCGGATCAGTAGAGCGACTGAGTAAATATTGACCGGTCGTGGGAAGGTCAGGATTTGAGTATCCTGACCCAAAACGTTTTACAGGGTACCTGTAGTGTAGTACAGGATTTCTTAAAGGAGTAGTTCACACATAAATGAACACTATGTCGTCATTCACTCACCCTTATGTTGTTCCAAACTTGCCTTTCTTTCTTCCGTGGAACGCCAAATGAGATGTTAGGCCACATGCTTCTCTCGTTCACTTTCGTTGTATGAATAAATGCTATGGCAGGGAATGGTGACCGAGGCTGACATTCCCAAATGTCAGAAAATCCCAAAATCCGGTGGAGTAAGGAATTGGCTTTGATCTCGTGGGGGAGATGGTGTGTCTGTATTGGGTATGTGTTGGTACATGTTTAGGGCTCATTTTATGGTTTGGTGGTTATAGAGCCTTTGATATCTGTTTGTCATAATGACCCAGTTCTGACAGTTATATAAATATCAAGCTAAGCAGTCAACCAGAGCTTCATGTCATCACATTTACTCCACCATGTTTAATCAGGAATAAAGCAGGTCTTTTGCTGTCTTATTTTAGAAGTAGCCTTTCGGGTTTTCATTTAATCCTTTGGGGCAGGATTCTAGCAGACATTTGGTTTGGTGGTCTCGTGGTCTCGTAATCCCGTGTCACTTTTTACTTCGTCACCCTCTTCATGTGGAACCATCCAATGCTGCGACCTTCTGTTTCAAACAGGACCCTGTCTCCGTACAATGCTGGTTTTCAATATCAGCAATATAATCTCATTATTTTTCGTTTGTGCGGTGCAATATTCGGTTATATAATGAAGTCGGATTCGCAAACTGATTAACACAAACACGACACGGGGCAGATATGTGCAGCCTCAGAAGCTTAACTTGCTTTACTTTGAAGTGTAATTTATCAACGACAGCCATTATTCTGTCATTATGATTGCCATTATCTGCAGAGATTTTTGACTGGCCCCAAATTTCATCTCTCATGTACAAATTTTTAAATTAGAAGTCATTTCCTTTTATCTGTGCCTTTAAATATTTCATCATCTTCTCTCATCTGAAATGCTTTCAGTTTTCTCTCTGTATCTGCATAGAGCAGTTTAAGGCAATAATCATCATCGTTTAATGAACTGCCATCTGTATTGGAGAAACCACATCATCTCAGAAAATCAAACAGTTCCTGTCTATAGCACGAGGAACGTGATGGCCACCTGCCTTTAGTTAAGTCACCAAACCGGCATCCCACAGTTTTCATATTTCCAGAGGCATTTGTAAATTTGGTTGTTTGCTTGTGTCTCTTGGTGTGCTTAAATGGCAGATGACGTCTGTTTGTTTTGCAAAGCTGTAAGAAGCGTGCAGTATTCCCAAAGCTAGTTTGATCTTTTTTGAGCGTGTACACTCAAAAAGCTCAGTTCAGAAACGTTTCTCTAGGATTGCATGGTCGTGGACCTTCCTCAAAATTTATGCAAACAAATGTTTTGATTTAAGATGTATCTGTCATTTTTATTCTGGTAATAACGCTACATATTTATGAGACGCCGACTCAGGGAGCTGTTTCAAGATTTGTAATCAGCCAAGACTAAGAGAGCTGCGTTTGTAGCCTGCAAAAGCTTATTAGCTTTTTGCACATTAGGGAATGTAACTTTCTTATTCAGCCGTTATATTATTTTTTCCCTAAACCTAATAGATGACACATATTGTAGCTCTGTGTGCGATTAATCAGAAAACTAAAACATGCACCATAAACCTAATACCTTAGCAGAGCATTATATTATGCAGTCTTCTACTCACTAACCAAGTGTCACCTAATTTGTACAGCAGATCTGACATCCCTCTAGGCTGCAGTTTAGGATTATGATGGTTTAAAGTGTTGAATTTAGGACAGTGATTGATTGCAATCAACTGGACATAAGTGCAAGGTGCAAGTCAGGGCTAATGTTGTGATTGCCACTTTGACGTGAGTGTCCCTCGACCAATCAGAACGCAGGAGCTTCTCTGATCCCTGATTAAGTCACGACTAAACCCGCACGGGACGTCAGAGACATCTGCTTCCAGTGTTAACATGACAAACGCGAAGCGAGATTTTAGTTTTTTACTAAACAGTTTCTCGCTGATTCCAAAGCTGGATGGTTTACTTTGATAATCCGCTTGAGAAAAGCATATATTTTAAATAATTCATTACGATGTGAGCTGTTATCCTTTGGATCTGTGCATAAAAATGCCCGGCCATCTGTTGAAGTGAACGTTAGTGCAGTTAATTTTGCCTCGCTGCTCTGTGCGCCGCAGGGACCTCGGAGATCTCGCTTTGCCTGATAGCCTTTAAAAAAAAAGTCTTTTTAATTTTCTTAAATGTGCAAGTTCTTCATTCACCCCCTCTTACTCTGCAGCTTCTGTTGTGTTCTTTTCTTTGATACAAACATACATTGTGTGATCCAGGCACTCAGTTCTGCATTAATTCAGTTAAATACAGTCCAAGGACTAACTTGAGCACCTACAAGCTCTGCGTTTTTGTACACCTTGTAATAACACAACTATAACATTTGATTTTAGTTTTTACTTTTGATGAACAAGGTACAAACTAAAACTACTGCAACTAGTTATTCTGGTTATTAGTTATACTAGTTATTATCATTCAAATTGGTTTATTTTTAAATATAGTTTATTAAATGTCTTGGACTGAATATCAACTCAGAAGATAATGTTGACGTTATTATGTTTATTTAAATTGTTGTAGTCGAGGAGTCCTAAGAGATGGGAAAGGCCACCATTTTGGGAGTCGTTTAATTCTTTGAACTCTGTCTACTGGGTTCAGTTCTGCATTTAATTTCTTTTTACATATTTTTTATCGAACGCCATTTGTTCACCAAAGCGAGACGCTTTTTATGATGTAGTACAAAATAAGACCTTCTGTGTTCTTTTAGAAGAAGTATTCTTCGTCTAGAAGGTCTACATAATGCACACTGCTGCGTTTCATCAACATACACCAAACAAATACATGTCCACAGCCTACAAAAAGGCCAACAGAGCGTCATTGTCAGCTTTAACTTAGCGGCGCGGCGAATCAGAACCACATAGCACTTATTAAACTGCATCGCAGTTAAACATTGTGTGTGATTTGTTTGCATTTGTTGTTTGCTCTTCAGCCTACAGTTTCTGTATTTTCACCATGGAGAGTATGAAGATGAGCTGAGTGTTTGTTTTGGGATTAGAGATGCATGCACAAATTAAAGCAGTATAGCTCGCTCGTGTGGAATTGCTCGACAGCAGGGCGCAAAACAAAGACGATGTTTTAAGAGCCCGGAGTCACAGAAGCTAGTGGAGAAAGGTCTTTTTGTGCAGTAATCACTATGTGGTTGTGGGCTTTTAATGTGTGTTTCAATGCCCCAGAGTGTGCGCTTTGTCACAGAGATCCAGAATTGATCCCTGGAGCATATTTACTTGTAATTCAGACTGTTGTTGTTTTGTTTTGCTTATGTTAGACTGGGTGGAGGCAGTAAATGCATTGTGCCAGGCCTGCGAAAAGCAGGTCAGTTATAAACGAACTGATCCAGATGTATGTATACATGAATGTGTGTATGTTTTTTGGTGGATGTATATCTGAATATGTCTTTAGATGTATGCAGGTATATATGCATGCATCCCTCTGTGTGTATGTCTGTATGCATGCATGCATTTGTCTGTCTGGTATAAAAATCTGTCTATAAGAGAATAAATGGATGGATGGTTGGTTGGACAAATAGATAGTAGACACACACAAGCTATATGTGTATATAGACATAAATAGAGAGATGTTGTAAAAATTGCACTAAATAGACAATGAACAGGCAGCTGTATCTCAAATTGTTGCGACAGAAAGGTTATTTATGCTTAAAGAACAAAATTACACCATAAAGTGTCAAAGTAAGTCTTTTGTTTTTCTTCCACTGTTCTCACAGAAACATGAGTGAGGTGCAAAATAGATGCTTTGGTCGAGGGGAAAATGGTGTCAACAACATGAAACTAGGCCAGTGGTGTCGGCCATAGAGAAGACCGTTTAATAACGCAACCACACAAATTCAAGATGTTTTCGAGGAAAAACAAGAGTGACTTTCCTCCAGCAGATGGTGAGAGAAAGCAGCACCGGTTGGGTGGGACACGGTCCCAGATGATTCTGCATGACGAAAAAGACATATTTGACATGACATCAACGTCTTTGAAATCTGTGCCTGATTTTTTGCTTAAAGGGCTAGTCACCCGAGCACTGCCTGTGTTGAAACATTGCATATGTTTTGGAAAAGATCTATTAGTGTAAAATTATTGTATGTAGTGTAACTACATTTTTGAAAGAAAATGCGTGTGGTTTTCGCTTGTGCAAAATTTGCTGCCGTGATGCTGGAATGTTCTGAGTGGTTGCCAGAATATTGCTTTGCTGTTGCTAGGGTGTTGCTAGGTGGTTACTTACAACCCAAGTCAAAAGCGTTTATACATTTTAGGGTTGTAGAGATCCTATATTGTTGATATTTTGGTCCCTAGATAAGGTTTGGGTTCTGTCTTCAATGTAAGTCTATGGGCTTTTTTTGCAGTCCTAATTTCCCATTGTGGTGATTTTGGGAATTGAAACCTTAAGCTGACACACAAAGGTTTAATTTCTATATTTAGAAGAGATGCCAAACCAAACTCATCAGTGTCTTTTGTAGAATCTGTAAAGAGGAAGTTTTCTCTGCTTGTTCAATTTCAAAATGAACTCTTCAATTCTGACAAATCAAAGTCTTTAAACCGTATTACCATACAAATGGCGCAGGCATCACAGATAGTTTCCTGTCTCTGTTACCTGAAAAAACCGAGCAGCAAGAAGTCAACAAAATCTTTAGCTTTGTACCTCCTGCCCTCATTTTGTCATATGATGGTATGGACCATCATCTTATGCAGGACCTTGGTCTTACAGTAACTTACACTAAAAACGGTTTCTACTGTAAGTTTCCTCCCCATAAATTATGCATCATCATTTGCATAATTTGCAAACTGCTGTTGTGTGTGATTACTTGATTTTCTCCATTCACAGCAATGTAAGGGGACTCTTGCATGAAATTAGCACCACCCTTATGTTCTCAGTGGTTGCCAAGGTGTTTTGGGTGGTTGCTAGGGTGTTTCTAAGTGGATACTAGGGTGGTGTAATCTGGACCTAGATATGTCTTTGGAGGGTCCTTCCTGCGGTATAAATCTGCTAGGCAAAAATTGAATTGCTTTCAGACACTTTAATGAAAAAAAAACAGATTTTGAAGTATTATCATGTGACGTTTGCAGAGCAAATGATGCAGGATGAGTTCAGAGCTTAACTTTACAGTAAAGATAGTATTTAACCGATAATTCTTATATATTGCAATGTGCAGTTAGAGAAACGCAACTGTGCTGCTTTTGTGTTACAGTTGTGAGTGGTTTTGTAATGTGAATCAGTCACAGGATAAACAAACTGAGTCATCTTCACAACCATAATTAGCACTTCTCGCTTTTCTTGATTTAACAAAGATGAGAGATTGATCTGTCCGGATGTGCGTTGTGGAAACACACCTAGTGCAAGAGGTTTGTTTGTGTCAAATAGACAAAAACCGGCCATGCCTTTACGGATGAGTTCAAATGCAGCAGCACAGGTCATTTAGTCTTCTTTTTGCTGATTGTGGGTTTTCAAGCTGCCGTGTGCCAGAGAAATACATTGTGCTCTACAATGTGCTTGGCTTTTTATCGTTCACACAAATGGATTGATTTAGGATGCCGAAAATGTGCAAGTAGGCAGGGTTTACATCTGTCTTTAATACAGCATTTTTTATTGATATTGATGGGGAGAGGAAGGGAAGCAGGGTCAATAAATGTTGCGAGCCGGACTGAAACTCGCATTGCCCACATGAGCACCAGAGCTTAACGTGTGAGCATTAGCTATGAGCGCTATTCATTTGATCCTGGCTCAAACAGTCAAAACAGAGATGGAGGGATTGCAGTGATTGGTGATCTAAAAAATCACCAAAGTGTCTTGATTACTAACTTTAAATGTTTTTTAATGATTTTTTTAAATGTTACTGCAGTTTTCTCTTAGGCATTGGTGAGTAAAGATTAAACAATTGCTTAAATCTCCTGCTTGTTAGATTTTTCTCTTGAGAAAAAGGACAATAATCTCACATGTATCTCTCATAGGGCTTCAGAAAAGGTCACAACAACCTTGTCCAATTCTTTCAAAATCCACTTCCCTGAAGGCTAAATTACCACATTGATTTTATACCACTATGCTATTGCTTAATGTTAACAGTTGTCTCACTTGTGTCTATTTTTATTTCTCTCAAGTAATGTTAAGAAACACCTGAGACGATGTTGAAACGTAACTGAGAACTCAATTAAGTCTCCTGAACAATGAAAGATCAAGTTAAACGGAATTCAGAAATCAATTAAAAATGTCATGTGAGTAAAAATTCATTGGAAGGTGTGAAAACCCTGAAGGGAGAGCAAGCGAAGAACATTGTGTTGTGTCTGTGTGTGTCTACTTTAAGATACAAAATCTGACCTCTCGTAGGAGTTGATGGCAGGGAATAGGAGGTATTGATTGGGCAGCATCACACACAGTTTTCCTCTCTGTGTCCGCGGCCTCATCGCGTCTCTCTGCTTTTGGTCTGTTTCAGCCGAAGGGCTCTGCTGCTCGACAACTTTCTGCGTGAGAAAAACTTTCAGCCGATCGATACGCTGCTCGCTTGTCCTCCGCGAGGGCAACGGTGTCGACTGTGATTATGCTGTCAAAAAGAAACAGTTGAAACTCATCGGAATGTTTTATTAACCTCTTCTCCGGTGAGGGAAAAAAAATCAATATGGTGACATATTCCCACCTTATCAAGAAGCATTAACCATATCATATGGCAGAAAAACCCATCTGTAAGAAATTCCTATAGGAAAGAAAATGGAATATTTTAAAATTGTTTTTCCAGGTCGGAAGAGAATAAATTGAGAGCAAACTGAGACTTATACATAGACGGAGAGCGTACCTCCCCTAAAAAGTGTCCTTCCATGTCGTCACTTTCTTTGTTCTAACCAGGTGTGTGTGTGTGTGTGTGTGTGTTCAGGTCTGTGTTTGGTGTACTGCTCAAACACAAACTGTGTGTGTGTTCAGGGGTGTGTTCAGGGGTGTGTTCAGGTGTGTGTGTGTGTGTGTGTTCAGGTGTGTGTTTGGTGTACTGCTCAAACACAAACTGTGAGTGTGTTTGTGTTCAGGTGTGTGTTCAGGTGTGTGTGTGTTCAGGTGTGTGTGTGTGTTCAGGTCTGTGTTTGGTGTACTGCTCAAACACAAACTGTGTGTGTGTTCAGGGGTGTGTGTGTTCAGGGGTGTGTGTGTTCAGGTGTGTGTTTGGTGTACTGCTCAAACACAAACTGTGAGTGTGTTCAGGTGTGTGTGTTCAGGTGTGTGTGTTCAGGTGTGTGTGTTCAGGTGTGTGTTCAGGTGTGTGTTCAGGTGTGTGTTTGGTGTACTGCTCAAACACAAACTGTGAGTGTGTTCAGGTGTGTGTGTGTTCAGGTGTGTGTGTGTTCAGGTGTGCGTGTTCAGGTGTGTGTGCGTGTTCAGGTGTGTGTTTGGTGTACTGCTCAAACACAAACTGTGAGTGTGTTCAGGTGTGTGTGTGCGTGTTCAGGTGTGTGTGTGTGTGTTCAGGTCTGTGTTTGGTGTACTGCTCAAACACAAACTGTGAGTGTGTTCAGGTGTGTGTGTGCGTGTTCAGGTGTGTGTGTGCGTGTTCAGGTGTGTGCGCGTGTTCAGGTGTGTGCGCGTGTTCAGGTGTGTGCGCGTGTTCAGGTGTGTGTGCGTGTTCAGGTGTGTGTGCGTGTTCAGGTGTGTGTTTGGTGTACTGCTCAAACACAAACTGTGAGTGTGTTCAGGTGTGTGTGTGCGTGTTCAGGTGTGTGTGTGTGTGTTCAGGTCTGTGTTTGGTGTACTGCTCAAACACAAACTGTGAGGTGTTGTGTGTTCAGGTGTGTGTGTGTGTTTCAGGTGTGTGTGTGTGTTTCAGGTGTGTGCGGTGTTCAGGTGTGTGTGCGTGTTCAGGTGTGTGTGCGTGTTCAGGTGTGTGTTTGGTGTACTGCTCAAACACAAACTGTGAGTGTGTTCAGGGGTGTGTGTGTTCAGGGGTGTGTGTGTTCAGGGGTGTGTGTGTTCAGGTCTGTGTTTGGTGTACTGCTCAAACACAAACTGTGAGTGTGTTCAGGTGTGTGTGTGCGTGTTCAGGTGTGTGTGTGTGTGTTCAGGTCTGTGTTTGGTGTACTGCTCAAACACAAACTGTGAGTGTGTTCAGGTGTGTGTGTGCGTGTTCAGGTGTGTGTGTGTGTGTTCAGGTGTGTGTGTGTGTGTTCAGGTGTGTGCGCGTGTTCAGGTGTGTGTGCGTGTTCAGGTGTGTGTGCGTGTTCAGGTGTGTGTTTGGTGTACTGCTCAAACACAAACTGTGTAGGTGTGTGTGTGTTCAGGTGTGTGCGTGTTCAGGTGTGCGTGTTCAGGTGTGTGTGCGTGTTCAGGTGTGTGTTTGGCGTACTGCTCAAACACAAACTGTGAGTGTGTTCAGGTGTGTGTGTGTTCAGGTGTGTGCGTGTTCAGGTGTGTGCGCGTGTTCAGGTGTGTGTGCGTGTTCAGGTGTGTGTTTGGTGTACTGCTCAAACACAAACTGTGAGTGTGTGTGTGTTTGTGTGTGTGTGAATGTATTGACTGATTAATCAACAAACATCTGTCATCACTTGAAGAGGCTGAGACGTGTCAACAAAGAGGTGCCTTCTGGGATTGTGAGAGAGACAGAGTGAGCGAGAGCGTGAGAGTGTGTCTTTAACAGCTGTCCAACTCACCCTCAGTCATGTCACGCTTTGCTCGTGAGGTCATTCAACACACTGACAAATGATGCGACCTCGCTCTTTTGTGAGTCAAAGCTTTGTCGTCCCCCACAAATCTATGTCCTCACTTTCCCTTGTAATATTGAGTCATGAAGCTGTTTTCTCAGCAGAAAGGCCGAGCAACGGTCCAAGATCAGTCAAAAACGTCTCTTGTGCATTCCTAGCCCGAATTTCATCGCTTCATCATTTTCCTGCAGTTGTTTGCGTGCAGATTTTTCGCATGCCATCTTGAATGCTGTTGTTTTTCATTCAGCCACAAGAATTTCATTTCTGAAGGGTTATTTCAAGGTTACTTCTGCAACACAGTAACTTTATTGTTGCTCCTGTCTGGTGTATAAATTTCATTCTCATGTTCCAGTTAATCGGACATTTCAAGCCACTTGCCAGTCTGGACAGACGTGAGAACGTCCTCAGTTGTTTGTTGTTTGAAGGGTTACATCGCATCCCAGTTTACCCTCAATATTTTCAAACGTGCGAGATTGCAGAGAGACGCTTGTTGACCTTTCGTTGTCTCGTAAACACTTAAAGGTGCTATTTTGGAAGTTAATTATGACTTTAATTTTTCCCCTAAAAGCCTGTTCAGTTTATATCACAGCCTGGTGAAACAGTGATGTGACAGAGACATTTTGTTGGTCAAAATATGTATACATCCATGTGTTTACAATAATTCATCAGTATTTTTGATTAATTTTCCAAGAAGAGACAGTCAACGCTTATGTAAGTGTCTAGTACACTAGATAAAAGGCCATTAAAGAGTCTTAAAGATTTTTAAAGGGGGTTTTGAAATATCCTTCAATTTAGCATGACTAAAGGTCTTGTTTATTGCTATATGTGATGTTTAATATTAAGATTCTGGCTTTGGTAAACAATTTAACCTTTTTTCCTTAAAGGCAAGGTGGGCAATTTTTTTCCCCATTTTTTTTTTTGTTATGCTATTTAAAAGTCTCTTCACATCCTGACAGCAATCACTAAAAAGTGAAGTGGTCTAAATATATTTATATAAATAGATTTTTTTATGTGGAAGGTGCAGGACCATAAATGGTTCGTGCAATCATTGCATTCGGACCGATGTTCTGCTTGCCTGAAAAACTATGTATGTGTCCAAGTGTGTGTTGGAGGAGGCGTGGCTTTAGAGATCACTCTGAAGGGCAGGTGGGATCTTACACTTAAGAAAGCTAGGTTGCTCTCGCTAGCCTCTTTAAATCATGTATGGCAGAGCAAGCAAGGTGCGAATTATATAATTCAATTGTAAAAGCCTTTGACAAAATCTTAAGTAATTATTTAATGCTGCAATTCGTAACTTTTGCCATTGTCTGAAACATAAAATTGCAAGTTGCTTGTGGAATTATTTTCTTAACGTGGTTGCCAAGTTTAAGTTCTAAGCATCTGCTGTAACAACAAGCTGCTCCATCATCCTTAGATCCCACACACAGGATTTGGTAACCGCGTTCTTGTATGTTTGCAGACGTGACATAACCATGCAGACAAATGAAGTCAAGCTGACATTTCCTGTAAAATCTCTCCTGACACATCAAATTATTAAGTCATTATTATAAACTTACCTTTATAATATAAAGTTATATATTATAACTGATTATAGTTAAATTATAACCAGGGTAATATAAAGAGACCGTTTAAACCACTGATCTGCTATGTACTTGCTTACCGACTGATAATGTACTTGCTTACTGACTTGCTTACCGATCTTCTTTTTTTAACCAAAAAAGTTACAGATTGCAGCATTAATTAGCCAATTCATTTCCAGCGAAACTTGGCCGGTCAGTGTGTTCGGCTGCTATTTGCTGTCGTAGCTTTTGACACTGATGTTCGCACAAGGTCAACAAGTTCACGCAGTGCCAGCCAGCAGGAAGCATCTGGTGTGAACAAGCTGGCCTTTTTGGTGATGTGTCTAAGAGCATCTGGATCACACACACACAATACATACACACAACCGCCGCACTACTCTTGTGTGCCAACAGGGGGCGATGTAAGACTTCAGTATTTGCCAAGCCAATGAGAATACAGTCTTTATTGTGATAGGCTTCCCACTGGCAGAACCCGTTTTCCTCTCTGTTGTCTCCCGGCTGCCGACGACTCTCATCTTTTCCTTTCCTCCTCCTTCCGCGCTCCGTTTCTCCCGTGGACTAAATTAGCTGGGAATGGGAGACTCCAACACTGCTGCATCCATTGATGTCTAAATGAATAGTTTAAAAATGGGATCAAAACCCTAAAGAAGAAATAGGAAAAGGATTTTGAAGGGGTGAGTAGAGCCAAGAGCCACATCACCTGTACCGCTGGAATTACAATTGGGATACAGCAGATTAATAGAGAAGAGAGGGATTATAATTATGGATGATGACAAGAGAGATTTTTAAAATTCATGTCCAGAAAAAAAAGGCTGATTGTAAGATGTTTCCTGCGCTCCGTTGTCTTTTGTCATTTTTTGGGAATGATGACGGTATGTGCCTTTTCCCCCCCGCAACAGCTGTGCAGGCTTGATTGTTGCATTTTTAATTATTAATATTTATTTTTTTTACTTAAGCATCATTTTTTCACCATCGTCAAGCGGATATTTGAGGCTTTTAGCTTTAGATGAAGATGTCACTGATGCATGAAGGTTTAGGCTGGTTTAGACTCCTTCTATGAGATGGTTTATGGAGTAGCAGCGTTTTTCTTTGTTAACCGGTGACAATGAGACGTTGTGAAATGATGAGCGCCGTGCCAGGTGATTTAACTCTTGCGGATTCTTCACGCACGGTGATGTGTGGAGGATTTCCGAGCGTGTTTTGCAATGTATCCTTAACCAAACCCAGTTGTGCTGAACGGTCAAGGTTATGATTGCAGAAGGCAGAGCAGTCTAGCTCTCCTGTGGCACTGGAGAAAGAGACAATTTGTCATTTTGATTTGTTTGCTCACCTTAGAGGAATAGTAAAAAGCATGAGTCTACATTTTTACGTTCTTCATTTGTTGTACTGTGTTGTATTGATCACTTTCTAATTACAAAAGTCATTTGGTGATTTTTGGTAAACTCAGGCCCTGTTTACCACTGACATGACACTTATTTGTGCCTTTTTCAGGAGGTGTTGTGGATAAAGATCTCCGACATTATCTTAATCTACGGTTCCAGAAGGGTTCAGTGGACCACGAACTTCAACAGATCATACGTGACAACCTGTATCTCCGGACCGTGCCGTGTGAGTGACCCCTTCTACTTTGGCAAAATAACTTGGATTTCTGATTGGTCTTTTTCAGCGAACAATTTTGGGTTGTAAGCACGTTTCAGTAACGTTTCCATTAAGTTACAAAAATGTTAAAAAACATTATTTTGAAAGTTATAAGAACCTTCTAGTTTTTTAGATGTTGTATTAATGTTATTGCTTCGATATAACATTTATGTATTTTTCTCATTCTGATACATTAAAAAAAATTTCACTAACAACAAAAAACATTTTTGATATATGATATATAACGTTAAAAACATTCTACTAACTTTACTGCAAGAACATTTTTTGATAACTTTGAGAGAACTTTAACAAAACATTAGGCAACGGTTCTGAGACTGTTCCGTTAGCTGGGTTTACACATCCATAACCCAGCTGAATAAAACCCAGCTGGATTTAGCCGGGTCTCCCAGCCTGGTTACGTTTTGGTCTGGTTAGCTGGTTTTATAGAGGTTTTGGGCACATGTCAGGTGGTCAGGCTTGGAGACCAGCTAAATCAGGCTGATTTGATGTTTTTTATCTGCAGGAAAATGTGGTTTTCCATTATTTTGTCATCAAGCGCATCTTTTTAATGTAAATTTGAGTTTTTGTTCAAGCAGCTGCAGTTGTCAAGTGACGAGGAGCCGCAGGAGATTTGGCGATTTGCCGATCATTTCGTTTCTGTTTCAGTGGTGTTACATTCAGTAACCCTGCCCACTGGGAAATCTCATTGGTCCAAAATCCCACTCCTCACAATAGTGTCATGTAGCAGTGGAGCTATTATTGGGAGCTGGGAAAAGCTGTAAGGGAAGGTAGTTAAAGCTAAATTCGAGCCAACCTATAATAATGTGGAACTTGTTATTGTTGTGTGGGGGGTTATGGAAAAAATATGACAAACCCTCCCTCATATCGCTGGCTAATATCAATATGTATGATGCAACCAGATAGAAAGAACTGGTATGGCTTATTTTGTTAAACGTTTGTCAAACGTAATTTAAAAAAATGTAATTCTGGGGAAGACCTTGCCTCCAGTAAGAGGTAAATAAAAAATGTTGGCATGGTTTCTTAACCAGATAAGAGTTGTGACTTAAAATGGAAGTCTATGGGGTAAACACACCACAGAGACAATTTTGCCAACACAACAAGCTTTGCTTGTATTTAGTCTGATGTTGTTAGTTAGAGACATTTCTTGGTCCAACTAATATTGAATTCCATAAAATTGCTTTCAGTCTGTATTTTGTATACAGACTGAATACATATAGTACAGTCACTATACTATATGTATTTTAGCATATAGTATAGTGACCTCAGATGTTGTTTGGCTCTATAGCAACAGTATGTCAGTGTGAACTTCATTTAAACATTGTGCTTAGTTGCTAAATTGAAGTATTAAGATTTCTCATGAGAGAAATCACTATTGTAAGCAGGTCTATGAGATTTTGCTGGCTAGCAGTTGTCTTGGTTACCTCTACTGCGTACTTGAAAGGCAATAGTGGTGGTTTCTTCTAAGAAAATTCTTTGAAAAGACATAAATGATACAGCAGGATGTAGTTACCTGTAATTCTTATTCCTTTTTGTTTTTAATATAAATGGTAAACCATCGTGTTAGCAGCACAAGCGGTTGTGGGTTCGATTCCTAGGGAACACGTACTGACAA
Source organism: Chromobotia macracanthus (assembly GCA_036877525.1). Lineage (NCBI taxonomy): Eukaryota > Metazoa > Chordata > Actinopteri > Cypriniformes > Botiidae > Chromobotia > Chromobotia macracanthus. Next base: position 4,011,400 of record JAZGTH010000066.1, on the reverse strand, counting down.
AATGTATAACTTAAGTGTGCTGTAAGTTGCTGTGGATAAATGCATCATGCAAATGCATAAATGGAAATGTATATTCTTTGGAAGAGAATGATTGGAAAAACACCCATGCAACCATGACACCTGAAGAGTGTGCTGTTCTGTTGTGTGTTGTACATGCGGAGTTTGAACTTAGCTGTTTGCCTGCAACTTCGCTGAACTCAGCATTTGATTTTGTTGGAGCTGTGGCCTACTGAGCAGCAGATGGACTGGTTAAACTGACGTAACAAACTGTGGTGCTCATGCAGACAGTGCAGGTTCGAATCCGGCTGCAAACATTTTCTCGATGCAACTCTGTTTCTATACCTCCTCACCCCTTTTCTTCCTCCTTCCTTCTCTTTCTCTCTCGCGTGGTCCTCTCCTCCTCAGCCTTTGGTTTCCAAGGCAACCACCGTTTCCTCTCCAGGCTTGCCTGCTGATGTTTCCCCCTCCCCCCTCATAGGACAAACACACCACAATCACCAACCAGCTGGATAAAATGATGCCTTCGATTTGTGCCAGTGCAGCCAATAGCGCGTTTCCCATACCGAGAGTCATTAGTGTAGCTGAACAGCTTGCTATGAGAGGTTTCAGAGGCTGGATTAGAAAAGACAAGGCAGGAAAGACAACATTAAACTGTTAATTCGTCTCACATGTTAAAGCAGAGGGGAACATGGCCGGTAACCAAATCTGATCGCTTTGGTTTATTAAAAACCCATCAGGTGGAGTTATTATTGAAGATTATTGTAACAATTCCACAGGGTGGAGATAAGAAATGGATGCTGTCGCAACACCATTATTAGAATGCACAGCGGTTTAGAATGACTATAGATTGTAATAGATCACCTTCATTTCAGCGGTTTTCTTGTGGAAAATCTTACAGCGCAGGCTGGTTGAAGTTGTTTCGGGCTGATGGGAATCTCTGCATTAAATTGCGATGGTCAGCGTTACTACAGACAGTAGATGTTTGATGTGTTTCTTCACTCTCAGCTGGGGAGCACTGCATTGACACAGCAAGTGTCTGTCTCATTTCTCAAGTCTCACACAGTCAATAATTTCATGGCTGGGTTAATACAAGCACCCATTTCCTGTTCACAGCAGGCATGCGTGTGTGAAAATCTGATCACATATAGATATGTGTAGATACATTCACACTCCATTGAGATAATGTTTTTTATATGGTACAAACTGTATATTATATCCCATATATCTGTCTCTTCAATGTACTTGTAATGGGTTATTTTGGTACCTGCCTCCCCCGCACTGATCATGGAATAATGACTTTCTGTTTTTAATAAACAGCAGGCAGTACATAGTGCATATTGCGCATTGTTCACTATAAAGTAAGCAAGTATTAAGTTTGTCCCTTCAGCTGGTTGTGCTCGAGGCATCGCTGGTTTCGTTTGTCGCGGCGCCAGCTCACCTTTAATTTCACGTGACATACGACAACAGACCGTGACCAAACCCCCCCCCATTCGCGCTCCGATTCTTCTGGTATTCTTCACCGTTTCTCTTCCGCATCAGCTGTTATTTCCACCAGCCAAACAGTGACAGTGCAAAATTAGGCTTCGCTCTGACCGGAGGCCGCGGCACTGTCGGATCACGTCAGTCACTTTGACAAGCGGGTGACAGAATGCATCACGATGGGCCAGTCCCTCCGCAGGCCAGCCGGGCTTCTGGATTGTACAATGAGAACCCGCTACCAATATTCCACACCCAGCCAATTGACGCGCGACGAACTTCCCGTTTAGCAAATCCGTATTACTATCTGTCAGCCAATGATATATAACCACTTTAGACAGTGAGCTGTTGGTGAAACGCACAGACAGGAGACATGTTTGTGCGATTCGTTTGCGCTGGTTTTTAAGTTGGTGGAACGCTTTGAGAGTTGAAAAGCGATTCTGAAGGCCCTTCATGGAATTTGTGACAATGTTCCCAGTGAATAAAACTTAATGGAGCGATGCGTCAAGTTACCCAGCCACTGAAAACAGACCGAAAGACCCAGCTAACAATTTTTAGATTGTAAGAACGTTTCCCTAATGTTTAGATTAAAATAACATTTTTTTACATTTTTGTTTCTTCAAGTTCTAGGAATGTTTAAAATGTCTTTTTTTAGATGTTGTATTAAAGTTATTTTGTGGTTAAAAGAACTTTATTCAAACAATTTTGTAATGTTTTTAAAACGTCCCACTAACTACTTAAGAGTAAATTAATCAGATTAATTGGAGAAAGTTAACCAACGTTCCGTGAATGTTCCCTGTTAGCTCAGGAGTGATGTGTGTCTGCATGCATCAGATGCGACACAATGGTTGAAAACACATCGTGGCATTATAAGAATAATCATTGTATTATACACATTAGATGTTCGATTCAAATGAATGTGGATGTCAAATCGGCGCATGACACCTGAGTTGAGAGGTGAGTTTGACGCAAGATTTAATGCTTTGTCTTTCGAAAAGTGGTAGGACATTATGATTTCAGTCTTAGCTGGAATGAATCTCTTAAAAATCCTCACGGCCTTCTGAATAAAGTGAACGTTTGGATTGCATGAGCTTCAAAGTGCCTGAAAGGTGTTGACTCTCGTCTTTAAGAGTCAATGTTTCTCAGGGTTATAGCGATGCATAGAGGATGATCTTTCATTGGACATGTGCATTATGCATGCTGCTTTTGTACTCTGCCAGACTGTCATCTGAGGAAAACATGGGCCTGTGTCTCACACTGCGAAACACTTCAGAGGGAAAATTGTCATTTCCAGGACACAGAGGCAGGCGGCGGTGATAAACCTGTCATATAATCAGTGCCGGAGAGGAAATTGAAAATCGAAAATAAATGAATTCAAAGCGCAGGTGATGACTGACGGTATGAGACGGGTGATGTCGTTACCTTAGGCCGGGTTGTTATTATTTGTGATTTCTTTGATCGGAAGGCAATACTGGCAATCCTTGATCATTTAAAGTGACACGCTCAATTTATTATCTCCTTTGTGGTGAATCTTGACCTCCAATGACGTTCAGGCAAAGTTTCAGTTAAGTTTTATTATGAAAGTTTAAGACTTTTCTAAATGTTATCCGTAGCTCCTCCTTATTTAGAACTCAAGGCAGGTTCAAATGGAACCTCCTTGCCTTACCGTAATTCTGTGGCATGAATGTAAACATAAACATGTTGAATGAAGCTGAGAAGAATATTCTTTAATTGGTATCTGAAAGCATAATAAAATTTGTTAAGATATTTGAGCAATAAACATAGAATACATAAATACCCAAGTGGCGGGTTTGAGTTATTAATAGGGGATGCTGTGATGTAACAGGATGACTTTTACAACTAAAATCATATTTTGCATGCGTAGACAGGGCAGACACTATTGAACTGTGAGCCTCTGATTTCTTTCTTCCTGCCTCTTCAAAGCTTCAGAATATCAGCAAGCGGGGCATTTCAGCGATCTGTTCTTGGATCACTGCCTCCATTTTTAATGTCTGAATGGTTTTAGGTCATCCTTTAAATTTACGACAACTGGCCTCATTAAGGCCGTGTCTGCACTCGCGCGAGTAGAGGACATTCCTTGTGGACGTCAAAGACAGATTAAGGGGTTAGTGGAGAATACGAATGAATCAGCCGAGATTGAAGCTGTGGATAGTAGATTCTCTCTGGCTTTGAATATTGTAAGAGCCCATGTTTGCATTTTAAGTTCTTGCATTTTAAGGACCAAACCACATAAAACAACAGCAAATTTAGGGCAAACAGCTGCATATCTTTGCATTATTGCATTATTGTTATGTACATTAATTATATAAGGTTAAGTTGTAATTATGGGAATATTGCTTCATATTGGACAGGGATGTATATACATATACATATTTCCATATAGTATACATATACACATAGTATACGTGTACATATTTACATACAGTATACACATACATATATACATATAGCATACGTATACATATAGTCTTCAGAATTGTATTAATAATGCAATATTGCATCATATGCTTTTCATAATGCTGCACTTAGTAATTAATTGCTGCTCTACAGTAGAATAATACAAGTTTAGTATCATAAGATAATATAAAGGCATTACAATCCCCAACCAGTACTGTCAGTTGAAGATGTTTGGTAAGTTTTGGGTGAGTTGTCTAACATTTAAAGCGTGGCAATTAATTAGAAACTCGCCTCAGCTAGCTTCAGCATTCAGCTCAGGGAATCTTGAGAGAATTGGATCCAGCTGCAGTAAGTTCGCTATAGATTGTAGTTGTAAAGCAACAGCACGCTGGTGAGAATACCTGTCAGGTGGAGTTAGCGTAATGTCTGCATCGTGGTCCTGGCAATTCTTGTTGATTTTCTGTTGAAATCCACTGGATTTTTTTATTCCTGCAGACACTGAAACTGAAATTTCATCAGACGTTGTTTGCTGATGATTATACTTTTTCTTAAAAAAAATTTCTTTTAAAAGTCAATACAGCCAGACATGCTGACGGACATTTTGGGCCAGGAGCTTTGCATTGCAGTTGATGCATCATGTCATATACATGCCTTTGAACTACAAAAAATAAGAAGAAGCAAATCTAGATTTGAAGAAACAGGAAACTCAACTTATCCCAAGTCACCTGAAAAGGGTCGATGTCACTTTAAGTAGCTCGTCTCCACGGCAGTGCCTAGTAGGACACCTTCCCAAAGTGCCAGAGTGCGGGTGTCATATTGATTATTCTGTTTGTGCCTGAGCTTATTTAACCTGCTATATTGAAAAATGGATGACAGGCACATCGTAAGCCCTCTCCGCAGCTGCCGGTTGTTACGGCACCGGGTTCCGCAGATCCGCTTTGATGCGCTCACGGACTCCAGCTGTTTGATTGACAATCCGGATCAGCCTTCCTAATCCTCAGTCGGAGCTATTGTAACAATCTGAGTGTCGTTAATGTACGAGGTTCTTTGATGTCTTTCATTAGAGAGCTGACCAATCAAATGAGCCGTTTAGTCTTCTCTTAATACACAGCAAAATGAAAAACTCTCACAGAAGGAGTTTCCACAGTACTGGAATAGCACACGGATATCAAAACCCTCCCACTCCTGTTCTGGAGTTTTGTTGGATTTTCTTAAAAATGGTTTGCTTACTTTCATATCTTCCCATTTTAGCTTCCGGCAAAAGTCGATTACATAACATTCATGGGGTACACAGATGACTCACGGTTTAGATTCAGAGAGCATTATTGCATTCACTCCACATACGTGGGTAATCAGGGTAGTACGGAGAGATTATGGAATATGACCACCCCACCCGCCCCCAAAACTCAGGGACATCAACAGCATTGATAACAATCCCAGCTTTATTCTGGTATCAGTAATACAGTGTATTACCGTGAAGTGCTGTCTTGACCGTACGATTCACAATTAAAATTATGTAAAGATGTTATTGAAACTGTTTATTTAGGTTATTGTTGTCTTTTTCTATAGTTTTTTTCTAAAAAACTTAAATTGTATTCATCATGGTGAAGAGATTAAGCAATCTCCCTTCTCAGTATTCCCACTTTGTACATTATGGAATCGTGAAAACATCAGAATTAGTATGGCGTATTGAAACAACCATGGACGCGCAGTCAAAAACGGAGGGAATTTTATCCGAGCTTAAACGAGTTCTCTTCCATGAGAATGTGCAGATTTTCTGTTTGACTTTGCTTTGGCGGGTTTGAGTCGGCTTACGGCTGTGCTGGGTGATGGAATGAAACTTTTAAATGGCCTTTCAATCCACCATGGTCTCTCTGTCTCTCGCTCTTTCTTTCTCTCTCTCTCCCAGCCACGGCCTCGTCCGACGTCACCCTGATGTATGAGTCCCTTCATCCTTCGTGGCAGGCAGGCAGTACACTCAGTTAGTGATGGGCCTCTGTGATACAGCCAATAGACACTGGTGCTGGATCTGGTCAGCCGAAGCATAAATCAAAATGAAGGCATTGAGGTTTGGGATTATTTACGCCTTTTTGAGCGTATATGAGATCGAGGCTACAAATACAAATTTTCCCAGCTAACTATTTTAGGTTGTAAGAACGTTTCCCTTATATTTACATTTAGTACCAAAAAAGTTTTTTTTGTGTCAAAAAATGTTATTTTGAATGTTCTAGGAACATTTAAAATGTTAGTTTTTTAGACGTTTTGCATTAACGCTATTGCTTGGTTTAAAAAAGTTATTTCATTCTGTAACGTTTTAAAATGATCCACTAACTACTTAAGAATAATGTTTTTGATATATGATATAGAACATAAAATGTTCTACTAACATTACTGCAAGACTGTTTTCGATAGATTTCAGAGAACGTTAGCCAACGTTCTGAGTTTGCTCCGTGTTTGCTGGGTTTGGGTTTCTTGTTTCCGTTCGCCATGTTGGCTTCAGTAGGATGTGCTAATGTCTGGCATGCAAACGCATTCCACCGTCGTCGTGCCAAAGCTTGTGTGTGTGGCTGCGCTACCAGCATGAAATTCTTTAAACCATGAGGGAGTTAGTCACCACTAGTCGCTTGCTGCCGCAGCACGACCCTCATTTTTTAAGCCCTGGGTTGAAATGTTTCTCTGACGCAAATGTATTCCTTAAGCACTCTCCGCTTTCAGCCATCCTTCAGACGGCTCTTGCAAAGGTCAACCCACGAGACGATGATGAGTTATACAAGACCATAATGTTTGAAGTTTCAAGGCAGCACAAACTAACGCAGGAGACATTTAACCGTGATATGCGTGGTCGCCGGAATGCGGCGTGCACTCTCTAAATTAAAGTTGGTTAAAAATGGCATTAATCTAGTTCTTCATTTGAACAGTCTGATTTTGTTTCAGATTAAGATTGATCTTTTAATCTAACTTCCGGACTTTACATGGGTGATGGTAATGGTGTCTGCCAAAATGTCATAGCTGCCACAGTCACGTTTTCCTGATTGAATTCACATTAAATAAGAATCAAATCAATTTGAAATCAGTTTCAGTCCCTAGCTCTATTCACACTACCTGGTTATAATGATTTTCTGTGCACTGTTACTTCATTAAGAGTTGTTTGTGTGTGTGTCAAATCTGTGTTTCCTCTTAAGAAGAATGTTTAGCTTCTTCCTCTCTGGTGCTTAAAGGCATTTGACGGCATTCAATCCATTACGATCTATGACGAGATGAGTCACTGGTTTAATCGTTCAGAAGAAGCTATGCCGCGTACAGAAGCGATAGAGGGGTCGTTTCATGCATCGCGTTTAAAACGCAACGCTTCAGATTTGCTGTCCTCATCCCCCGGGTCGTCCAATCTACAGGCTGCTCGGCTCATTCACTCCTGTGCAGCGGTATCTCAGATGTCCCTTCACTTCCACCCACCCTGAGAGCTGTTTACCTTCATTTAGACATTAGCGATTCAGCACACAGAGCCGCGCTGGGCTTCAAGGTTGGAGCGACCGTAGATTAGAGGGAACACAACCCCCCATCTGCGTGTCAGTGAGGGCCTCAGACGATTACAGGCAAATTTCAACCCTTCAGCCCCAACGCTCATCAACCCCTCAAACGCTTTCCTCAGATGGTACACGAGGGCAGGACCTTTGTGTCGGCATTCGTCCGACTTTAACCCGCAGAGAGTCGCCAGTGCTGACTGGAGATAGATTTGAACATGCATTACTTTGTCGGCATTCCTTCTGGCCCTCTTTGAACTTGGAAAACTTTTAAATCTTTCCGGTGTTTGAACACCGCTCCACTGTTTTGTCTTTTAATATTTGTTTTTTTGTTGTTGTTGTTTTGTCCATTGATGTTTATTTTGTTTATGGATGTTTGCTGTGTTTTTTGTTTACATTGACTTTTATGCATTCGGCAGACGGTTTTATCCAAAACAATCTACAGTGCATTCAGGTTACACATTTATCAGTGTGTGTGTGTTCCGAATCGAACCCACAACCTTTGCGTTGCTAACGCAATGCTCTGCCAAAGTAGACTAACTTTAAAGGCATTTTAAGTAGATTACACAGAAAGATGTGGCATTTTAAGATTTCTAAGTTATTAAATACATTGATTGACTACATGAATGACTATGAATAACATTATTTCTTACATTAAGCTGGGCTGGCAGAAAGTATTTTACCATTGAAGAAACACAAAGCATGAATTACTTATTAAACGTACGTGTCACATTGCCCAAGCCCAAACTTTAACTGTGTTTAAATCACTGTGACGCCTCTTGTGGTCTATTGCTTTTTTGTGCAACCAGGCCCCATTGTCACTCACATCTCTGGGAAAGAGAAAAGGCTTTCGTTGCATCACAAGTCAGTCTTGTGAATATGTTTGTGCACATTGTTGGTAGTGTGACTCGACTGAGAGTCTCTGGAACATCCGGTGTCAGAGCTTTGTTGAGCAGATTGGAATGTCACTCGCATTTTGTGTGATCCAAGGAGATTCCTCTGCCGACTTTAAGGCAGAGAAACACTGAAGAGATAAATGGAGGCAGCAGTAGGCAGAGAGGAGGTCTGGTTGGTAAACTTGTATTGACGTAAGCTGAGTCTGGGTTCTTCCAAGGTTTAATGTTCGCTACTATCTTATGAAGTTTTTCATTCTGTGCCATAGTTGCCCTTGGCTTGCCCACTAGTGGCGTAAAGACAGAAGCGACAATTACTGAAGTGAAATGAAAGTTTCATAGAATAGCTCAACAAGGACAAATTTATACTCTACAATACATTTCTCTGTAAAGCTGTGTGTGTTGTAAGAGGCGCTATACAAATAAAAATGACCCGCCAATCATGAAAGAAAGGCAGAGTGGCCTAATGAGAGGCGGAGTTGTGTTTTTGGATACCTGCAGTTGATTGGCTGGGGCACAGGAGGCGGGGCCTGTTTACGCACGAAGCAAGTGTACATAAAAGATCGTTGTCCTGTCCTGTTTCATAAGGAGATGAATCTGATATAAGGAGGTAATCAAGCAGAGAATTATAAACAGGTAAAGCTGGACACAATTTTCTCTCATCATTTTTTCATAATCACATCAGCTGTAATCGCGTGAGAGCGCGAGCGAGCGAGCAAAAGAGAGAAATAAATACTAAGCCGGCTTTAATCAGATTTACCTCATGGATGTATTTAATCATGGCTCTTCAGGTACTCATCTGATCAGATGTATTAGAAAGGACAGGTCAGTGGCCGCCTCAGGCTCATGTTATTTTGTTTATGTGTTTTGTTATATGAAAATGATTCTTTAAAGTGTGTAATTGTGTAATTTTTCCCAAAACGTGTAATTATCCCCATATTGAATTGCAAAAATAATAAATGGTTTCCAACAGGTTTCTCCAGACACTTCTTCTGTCTGCCATTGGTCTGCCAAAAATATACTCCCACCCCCCAACTTATACCATTGGTTGAGCCATTCCTGTGAAAAATATATAGTCTGATTATTAGTCTACACAGAAATGAGGCATTTGCACTATAAAGTATGTGACAGTCATAATTTACATTTAATTTAAATACAGCGCAACACTGTTTCTCTAACTTAATAGCTGCGGGTTGGTTGCAGGTGCAGGTTTAGCTGCAGGTTCTGAGTGGTCTTTAACATGTTGTTATGTGGTTGCTAGGGTGTGTCGAGCGGTTGCCAGGGTGTTTCTTAATTGTTGATTGTGTGTTCACAGTTGTTGCTTGAGCACTTTTTTACTGGCCCAAGCCACAACAGCTCCATAATATACTAACTTGTAGAAATGACAGATTTTTCGACTGTTTTGTCCTGACCGAAATTGTGAATTTGTTTGCTTAGAAAAGTAATACTTTTAAAAAAGGCCAGTTAGTTTGCACATATGAAAACCCAGGCATGGCTGTGTATTGTCTTAGCATAAGATCATAATCTCAGGGGAGCCATTGAATTTGTAAAGGGATTCACACATTTTATATTCAGGTCCGATTTGGAATATGCTAGAGAAATGATGAGGTGATTCGAATGTTTTCAAGCGCACTGTGCCTTTCCTGTCTGCATATTACATAAACTGTGTGTGATGTACTGCTCTCTCATTCCCAATCTGTCTCGGGAAAAATAAGTTCATTTGAGTTTTATGGCTTGCTTTCATAATTCAGCGGTCCCTTAGACTCTCGGAGCATCGAATGTGCTATGTCATTTTAGCCCCTAAATCAAAATGGACTTTTCTTGTTCAAAAGAGTTCACACGAGCCGAGAAACACATTCCCACTGGCTTTGATTTCTAGATACGAGGTAATACATATCTTTCCTTTAAATCTGTAATGAGCTCCCGGATGTGATGGTGGAAAAGTCTTATTTAAGCGTACCAGAAAATCAGATATAGGCGCATGCTTTTATCAGGGTTGGTTTGAAAGCTTTTTATATTATGTAAGTTATATAAATATATATATGATGGCAAATATATATAACCTAGTGAAAACCGTAGGAAAAAATATGGTGGGATTTATTTACAATTTTTAGTCTGACTTGTGGCCTTAAGACTGGCGCATGCAAATGCTCTGACAAGTTGGGCGATGGTGCGCGTATGGACTATGCATGTTTGAGTCCAGTTCGCGTCATTTCCTTAACATTGTTAAGCTGGTGTGTTTTGCTGGTGTTTTGGCAAGCTGGATAAATGTGTAAACCAGACGAGTGCCGTGAAATTACCTGCAGTTAGTGTTTAATTTAGTTTTTGAATCTGTTGTGTAGGCATGATTGGAGATGTTTTGAATATTATCATGAACATTTTTTTTCCACTTTGTTATTTCTTTGCCAACATAATACTTTTATCCCTGACGGTTTCATTGTGGTGGAGTCAGTTAACACATCACGAGCATTAGCGATTGTATGGTAACAACTGTCCCGCCAATGTCTAATTGAACCATTGTTGTTCCTTATGTGAAGCATAATGCGTCTGCTACAAGCTCTTTTGTCCCAGCTGACAGTTTAGCTCCTGTGTGACTGACTGCGTCTGTGAAGACCTTTTATATTAGCTGCTAGCGGTGTTAGGTTGTAAGAACGCTTCCCTAACATTTCCATTAAATAACAAAAGCATTCTAGGAAAGTTCTGGGAACTTTCCGAAACATCCAGTTTTTTAGTTTTTTTAGTTGCATTAACGTTATTGCTTGGTTGAAAGAACGTTATTCAAGCGTTTTGTTGATTCTGTAAGTTTTTAATAACGTTTTTGATATATGATATATTATGTTAAAAGTGTTCTTCTAGGTTTAACGCAAAAATGTTTTTGATAGTTTTAAGAGTACGTTTAGAGAATGTTAGCCAACGTTCTGAGAATGTTCCCTGTTAGCTGGGGGGTTGTGATGGCACTCGGAGGTTAATGGCAAAAAGAAATAACTAAACGGACATTGTTGATGTTTTTGACTTCTTCTGGACTTTCATATTCATTTCACGTCTCCTTGGTTACAAGCTGACCGTTCTTATTGATTAAGATCATTAGCCTCATCTGATGACCTCATGAAATAAGTCTCATTACTAATAACCCACCTGATGAATCTTAAATCGTCCTTTGAATCTTCACAGCTAATAAGGTTATTCTCTTATACTCATTTTTAATGTACTGTTGATTTAAAGAGTTTTACATTTAGTGGATATGAATAATTCACATTGGTTTATCACTGTAAGATACTGTATATGATGTTTAGCCATTAAACATCATATACAGTATCTTTGGTTTGGTGTCATAGGTGAGCTCTTAAAGGGGAAGTGTCATTTTTTTAAATGTTAAAATACATGCTGGTAGATGCCGTAACTACGCCTGATTTCAAAAAGTCCTTTCTTTCTCCATTTGCCCATATGAGAAAATGGAGAAAAATGCTTTGCCAAATAAGCATTTTTGCAATTGGCCTTTTTTTGGCAAATATTTCATTATATTACAATAGATGTTCTACCACAGCCCGACCTTTTTAAAGGCCCTTAAAAGTGTAAGAGAGACTATTGGGGCAAAACATTCATTATTTCAGCAATGCTGTTTTGTGCCACAAGTTTAGGATAAATAACACACTTTTAAAGGGAAACCTGTTCAAGTATACAGTAGAGATGGACCTTGTTTGGAAAGTTAGTAACTCATGCAGACTGATTTTCTAAACCTGTTTAAGCTGAGGGATTTGGTTTCGAACTTGAGTGGCTGGATTATGATTTGTTGTTTACGTTGGCTTGCAAATCCTCAGGGACTGATTAAGTATGTTCGACTACCCTACAAAGACTCAGCCTGGCTAAACGCATTAATTATACACAAAATTTGCATTAACAGAAAATATGGAATTCGAAACGAGCTATAAAGAGAATGTGTTTTCAGAGTTTGTGATGTAAGATTGTTTTGATTTGGCTATTTCTCAGTTCCTGGTTTAAAATGTAAAAGTACCAGAAAGCACCGTGGTACTGCCATGGTATTTATGGACGTGGTACCGTGGCGCTGCCATGGTTTTTTGGGTGTGTAATATGGTGCTTTTAGGGGCATGTACTGTGCTTATAGAGCTATTTTGTTTTGTAGATGTGGCATGATAGCACCGTAGTACTCCTGAAGTACCGCAGTCTACAACATGGTGTCTTGATAATGATTTAAAGCCAGAGTACAGGTAGCAGAGTACCATACTGTTACCATTTGAGACCATCACTATACCATGTCAATATGCCACAGTACTTTCCTGTAAGAATTTCTGTAGTTATGCTTCAAGACAAATGGCCATCACAGAGTACAGCTTTAATATTCTGACAAATGTGATGTATGTTTTTTCTCCAGGCACAACGAGGCAGCCCAAAGAAGGAGAAGTCCCAGGTGTGGACTACAACTTTGTGAGCGTTGAGCGGTTTATGGAATTAGAGAAAAGTGGGGCCTTATTAGAAAGTGGAACTTATGAAGGTAAGTGAATTTCGCTGTTCGCCTCTCACATCACAATAAATTATTACCCTTTTTTAATCAAGGTTATGTCACACCTGTTACGCCACAGTTGGCCGAAATATGAATTTTCATACACTCCGTGTTACCGTAAGGAGCAGGTATGTCTTTGACATTGTGCAGAGATGTTTAGAACTGGTGCAGCTGCGTCCCCTGAGAACTGACATGGAGGTGTGTGGACTACTTTCGCAGGCAGGCAGGCACAGGGTTTTTTTAAGTTTTAAGAAGAAAAACCTTCCCATGAATTCGTGAGATGCCGCATCATAATGGCTTCATCATAAGAACGCTGTACGGGAAATTTTGTCTGTTCCCCGACACACTCTGTTAGAAAAGTATTTTTTTCTTTCGGGTGCCGCTTGGTCTTTGATTTTTTTACTTTTGACATTTCAGCTAAATGTTAATAAAGACATTTTGTGAGTTTTATAGCTTCGACAAATTCCATTTAGATATTACACTGTTAATTGATCGATTGATTAGCTTATAGCGGGGTGCCCGATCCTGCTGCTGGAAGGCCGGTGTCCAGAGTTTAGCTTCAGTCCTAATCAAACACACCTGAACCAGCTAATCAAGGTCTTACTAAACAGATTAAAAACATCCAGCGTGGTGTGTTGAGGCAAGTTGGAGCTAAACTGGGCAGGACTGGGCATCCCTTGTTTATGGCTTATAATGTAACCTGTAACGCTGTGCTGACTTTGTATTGGCAATGAATTCAACTAAATCAATTAATCAAACTAATCATTGCATTGCTGTAGGTGTATTGGGTTTATGTGCATTTTGCTGGGGTTGAAGTAATTTGATCAATTTTAAAGTTAGCTGTTCCCAGTTGGTGATTCTGGGTCACAGCTGTAATTTAAATGACGTTTTTCCCCCCTTCTATGAGCGTCACCTTCTTTGTTCTTTCCCCCACAGACCTGCAGATGAATTTAAAAAGCCAGTGCGGTACTCGCAAATCAGTGTGCGTTTTTTAATCATTAAACAGATTTCCCCCGATACACATGATTTCTTTTCAATCTTCAATGAAACGATTGGGTCGTTGGTGAGCGTGGGTGCTTAAACAGCAAACATCACACAGAAATAAAGAGAACTCCAGCAAAGTTATTGAAAACATGATTGAAAAGTAAAAAAAGTCGCACTTCACCGTTTTGGCATGCCAAGCAGCTATGGAAGCTTGTTCTGACTCGCAGAGTTTCGAGTGCCACCAAGGCGCAAATAACCAAAGTTTGTCCAGACTTTGACGCACAACTGATGGAATGGAACAGAATGTTTTGTGCTGAGATGCATTTTCATTAAACTGTTTTCAATGAGACAGAGTTCTCAAATTATTAAGAGACGCAGTTTCTCAGAAATACTTTTGGCATGCTGGATGTCTGTAGTAGACAGGGTCAACAAGTTTGTATGCGGTTTTGTGTTGTTCTGTATCACAGTCTTTTTATGAGTACAACTCAGAAAATGTATAGTTTGATTAAACGCTGTCTGATTAATTACACAGGACTTCTTTAACACGACTTGTTGACTGGTTGTTCAAACTACCCAACTAAAACTACCTAAAAGTCAATTAAGTAAGTCAGTATTTTTCCAGTTCTTAATCAAAATCTCTAAGCTTAAAATGGTGATGGTAATAAAAATGTAAAACCAGAGTGAAATCTGGTGGGTTTAATTTGATGCACTTCACTAAACTTCAGCACTGATGGAAAGGATGTTCTTCCCCAGCTCTTCAGTTCTTTCAGGAGTCTTCGGGGAAATAGGCGACTTGTCTCTTTAAATGACTGATTTTAAGATACCTACTGAATGAACTTTACACACTCCCCAAACATGTCAATAAAACGTGTCCTCCGATGATCCTAGATAACTTCTATGGCACGCCGAAACCTCCAGCAGAGCCCACGCCCATGCTGTTTAATGTGACGGACCAACTCCTGCCCGGTGCCCGACCCAGTGCAGAGGGAAAAAGGAAGAGAAACAAGTCCGTCAGCAACATGGAGAAGGACAGCATCGAACCACCAGAGGAGGAGGAGGAAGACAGCCCTGTTGTCAATGGCAACGGCATCGCCATCACACCAGGTTATAACTTGCTATTGTTAAAGACAGATAACTTAGAGGGATAGTTCACCCAAAAAAGAAAATTCTTCCATCATTCACTCTCCCTCATGTCATTCCAAACCTGTATGACTTTGTTTCTGAAGAACACAATAGAAGATATTTTGTAAGTTGGTATGTTGGTAACCAAACATCAGTGGCACCCATTGACTTCCGTTGTATGGACACAAAACCACTGAGACATTTCCCAAAATATCTTCTTTTGTGTTCCACAGAAGAAAAAAGTCACATAGGTTTGGAATAACATGAGAGTGAGTAAATGATGGAAAAACATTTCTTTAAAAACATGGCAGTTGAGTTCATTGTGAATATTTGCTTCAGTACATGCTTAATATCTAGGGCAAGATGTTTCAGAGAAGCGTTTGTTTGATGGGTTATTTAAACGTTTCTTTTACGTAACTCAGAGTATGAGTTGTGAGTCAGGCAGCTTTATTGCTTGCTATTTCACTATTTTAAGTCTTTTCTTAAAGAAGAAGAATTCCATGATGTTGACATTTAGGGGTATTATCGCAGTCATTCCGACTGAATTCTCAGATAGTCAAAACAGTTGGTTTGATGGATTCGTACATACAACACCTTTTGCACCGTAGTGCATTTTATTCTATTGACAAATTCATTTTCAAATCCAGTCATTTTTACCCACCTGCCTGGATTTGGCATTTGTTGTTATAATGCCGCAAATTTATCAGCCATTTCGTAATTTTGTCATGTGGCAACGTTAAATTTAACCTAGAATGTGTTTCATGTGTCAGGATGCTAAATCACTGCTGTTGTTCATGCATTTTACAAAGTTGTCAATTTTCCTGCGCTGCCTACCGTATGTAAATTGTCCTATGCTGCCTACTGTATGTCACACTGATGTTTTTGCCCGTGTGCGGGGGACAGCGCACCGAGCCGACCCAGAAAACGCTGCTGTCCCAGGCGACTGCGCCAGGCTGTGACTCTGCCCACTTCTTCCTGATAATCAACTGTCAAATCAGTCTCTCGGTTTAAAGGCCAATCCTGACTCTGATTCATTCTGTTTGCCTCACAGAATCAAGTGAGCATGAAGACAAAAGCACAGACGCTTCTGGGGACGCGCCCGCCCAGCCTTGCCCACCTGAGACCCCCACCCTCACCGCCACAGATGCTCCAGAGGAGGAAGGAGAGGCCCCCAAGTCCCCACAAGACTCGCAGGAAAATGATGAACTGGGCCCCTTGCCAGACAATTGGGAGATGGCCTACACAGAGAAGGGAGAAGTTTACTTCATAGAGTAAGTGAAGTGCACTTCAAGGCATACTTTATAATGATAGGGTTGTGAACATATAGGCTGTGTTTCAAAACGTAGTCAGCTGCCTATAGAGGCTATGTTTGAAGGCAACGTCAGTTATGCTGCCTTTTAAGTTATCTCATTTTAGCCAAATTCTGACGTAACGTCACAAGTGTCCTTTACAGTAAGCAAGTAAAGCAATCTGATAATTTGGTGCCTATGTAGAGCGTTTTAAATCACTTTCTATATTTTGTGATAGTTGGGTTCATGACTTAAAAGACAGCTGTTATGTAGTCAGCGAAGAATCCCACTAAGTTTTGGAATGAAGCTACAAAGCTCTACCAGTTCCGTCGCTGTAAACTCTTTTTGCAGATTGTTACAGACACATTATTATTTATGCACACTGTACTGCGATCGCTGTGTTTGGTCTTTATTACATTTTGCTGTTTGGAAACAGTTTGTTTGTCCTCAGTACACGGTAGCACTTTAAGATAAATTGATGCATCCGATTATGCTGAGGCATGAATCACAACCATGAATGAATCATCATAAAACTGAATCAGACTGCCAGAGTAGCAGAGGAACGAAAACGATCTTGATGGCATGAGAAAGACGTTTCCCTCCCTCCCACTGTCTCCCAGCGCTTAACGAGAAGCCAGGGGCTCATTATAAGTATTGATTGTCACGCCTACTCCGGCTTCAGGCCTTGTGGGATATCTTGTCTGGAATGTTTTGCATTCCAAAGTGAGGTTTGTCCAAACATACTGTGTAACACAGACCTGGTCAATATTTGATCAATTTTATATATTTTTTTAACATTGACATATTATATTATATTTGGTGTTATTATTAATGTTATTCTAAACTACGATGCATTGTGATGCATTGTGATCCTTTAATTTGATCCTTTAATTTGAATTTTAATTGGTGCTTTGCGCTGTTACGTTCTTGGCTTGTTTGGATTTTGGACTCACTAATAGAAATTTAGCTGCGTCGGACTAAAGAGGCATTCACAAACTAATGCTACTTTCCGTTTCTCATGCGAACAACTTGGCGAAAATTCCTGGAACGACAATATCGCTATAATATTATGAAATAAAATATCACAGCACTTTGAAATATTTGTGCTTTGGTTACTATATAACTGCATATAGAATTTCTAAAATTCAAAATGTTTATGCAACCAAATTTTTTTATTTTCCAATATATTAAGTTTGAATTTCAAATTCTGCACACTTTAAAGTGTTAGTCTATTAAAGCATTTTTCTCTTTTCTTTTAAGTCACAACACAAAAACAACGTCATGGCTGGACCCTCGACTAGCAAAGAAAGCCAAGCCCCCAGAGGAGTGTGAGGAGGATGGTAAGTGCGCTAACATGTGAACGTGTGTTTCTCGTGTTATGCGTGGAGAGCTGTGATGTCGTGACCTCAGCTTGTATATGTTCCTCTGGAGGAGGTGTGGAGGTGTGAGAGAGTATGACAGCTGGGATTTCCATTTAACACTTAACACAGAGTGATGTCATGATATGCGCAGGATGTTGTCTGGGTTGAAATCCAGCATCACAGGCTGCTAGTTCATAATGTTTAGACACTGTTTATGAATGATAACATTGGTGGTATCAGCAGATCTTTGAAACTGCTGCATCTATTTATCTGTTCAATCATCCTTCTATTAAACCCTTCATTTTTCTATGTTTGTTTTTTTTATTCATTCATATAGCTAGTCGTTTATCCAATATAAAGCCGTCTATTCCTCATGCATCCATTTCTCTGTCATATTTATCCATCCGTCCATCCATCCATCCATCCATCCATCTATCCATCCATCCAGCCAGCCACCACCCACCCATCATCCATAAATCCACCTAACAGTTGCACATTAACTCATTCATTCATACATACTTTTATTTATCTATAGATGTATACATCTCTACATTCATCTACATTCATTCATTCATGTATTCTTGTCCATTTCATCCCTCATTCATTTATTCATGTATCCATTTATTAACAGTTGTTTGTACATTCGTCCATCCATTTATCAAACACCCATCCCAGCATTCATTCCTTTCACCACATTCATTCATTCATTCATTCATTCATGCACACTTCTTTGGCCAGTTTTCGTGAATCCCATAATATAATGTTTGTTAGCGTGGTGTATTCAATCGCATGCTGTGCTTTTTGGTGTTGTCTTATTAGCTGGGCTGATAAACATGAACGGTGGTTTAAAACCCACTATCTTTGAAACCCTCTGTTGAATTAAAATGCAATTTAATGGGGCCAGAAAAATCAATATCTCTTTCCGCAGGCCTTTTAAGTGCCACTGTGTGACATGCCTGCTAATGTTCCTTCCCTATAACAACACAGAACTATTTTTTGGCATGTCCATGTAACTAAATATTCTCATGCGCATATTTATTACTGATTTCCGTCCAATAGCTGTGTATCGTAACGTTCATCTAAGGTTTCTCCATGCCTGTATTCAGAGGTCAGACATTGTACATGATACAGAAGCTCATTTATGTTGGCTTATAACAGTTTTTCAGAAACAAATTCACACCAAAGAGTGTGCCTGCATGTGCCAGCCTAATTTTGCCTTAAAAATAGGTTGAACGTTCTGTGTAACATGTCAGTGTAACTTCAGAGGCGTGCCAGTCTAAGTTAATAACAATAGAATACGGTTCTCATTGTTTTGAAGCTCTTTTGTTCTTTATAAGAGCCCAAATTGTGGAGGACTTTAAAAGACACACACACATACATATATATTTACACTTGTGCATTCTACACACACATATATATATATATATATATATATATATATATATATATATATATATATATATATCATAAGCCACTCAGTGAATGAAAGAGCCCAAGAAAGAGACTTCTCCCATAGTTGCCATGGCAACTGGGCAACTGCGATGGAGCACCGTAGATTTAAGGAGGCTTGAGTAAAAACATATTTAAGGTGGTCTGTGTTAAGTTCTTGTCTTTAAGGCACAAAGGTTCTTTGTTTAGGTGCATCAAATATACACTGAGAGAAAGTATTTATCCTGCTCTTTCTAAACACATATGTCATATAATATTAAACATTCATTTTACACGAAGCATTTAAAGTAAAATTATGCATTAAACATTGCATTAGGCACATAGGAGTGGCATATAGGATTTGAAGATACATTGACAATATATGAAAAATGCGACCAGTTAGATTCAAGTGACATTTTTTAACATTGTAAATATCAACATTTATATGGCTAAATGTCTTCCATTCAAATATATCGTCCATTCCTAGTTAAGATTACAGCAAAACTACGGTAAATCTCGCCAAGGTTAAGTCACACCTCTCACTTTGTCCCATTAAGAAAAGTGCCACCATCTGGAGTGCTACTCGCCCGCCCGCTCTCTCTCTGTCTCCACTGAACACTGTTCATGTGACACACATGAACATCATTCTGTATCCCGGTGAATGACACTTTGCACCTCTTGGATGACAGCCTGCGAAGGGCCTTTGCCTAATATAAACCTCAAATATGAGACTTACTCGTGGTGTCATAGAATGGGGTCAAGCATTAGTGTATGCTGTATAGCTGGCTTGTGTGTGTGTGTGTGTGTGTGTGTGTGTGTGTGTGTGTGTGTGTAGGAGGGAATTGATTGCTTGAACCCTCCTGGGGAGGTGCGAAAACCTCGTTGGCCATTGCACCTGCTCCCATCTCCTTCAGCACAGCGATCTGTTAAGCTGCACCCATTCATTCCACAAATGCATATCTGGACATAGGATGGCTTTATTATTATTTATTATTATTATTATTATTACCATCATAAATTATCCCTTTTACTGTGGAGTGACATGTTTATGTTTTTACAAGAGAATGTGCTTGACCAATAGGGTGTTGTAGGGTGGTTGTCATGGTGTTGCTATGTAGTTTGTAGCATGTTGCTATGGTGTTGCTGGGGTGGTTCAGGTGGTTGCCAGGACATTTCTAGGTGGTTGCTTATTAGCTTATTAACCATGTCAAAAGAGCCCACTTCCAAGTCTTCATAATATTCTGGTCCCAAGATATAGCTCAGGCCCCTCCTGATATATATTTTTTGGCCTGTCAGGTCATGGGTTTAAAGTCAGTCTAATTAACAGGGATACAACTCAGGCTTTTCCTTTGATACGTTTCTATAGTGTTTCTTGCCTCTCAGGTCTTGGGTTTAAACTCAAGTTTAAACCCATTAACTCAAGAGTTAATTAACAAAGAAAGATGGTGTTTGGAGAGATACAATTTATCATCGCATTTAATTTACACGTGCATTGCGTATTGTTTGTTCACACATGCATAGATGACTTAATTTGCATGCACGTGTGTGTGAGTGTGCATGCGTGATCTCGAACAAGACTCCTTCATGTCCCACTGGTGATGTTTAGACAATTAACATGCGAGTTTGTGCAATTTTTGTTGTTTTTACAAAATCAAATTCAGGAGAAAACAGACGGGAAATAAAAACGTTTAGAATGTTGCACACGATGAGCCCTGTGTTGTCATGGTGATCTCGCCAGCCCTTTAATTTGTTTCGTGTGTCTCAGAGGGATTGAATTGCATTGAAGTACGTTGGCTTTAACCCCAGGGCTGCCAGACCTCCTCACACTTACTGCTGCGTGTCCTGATTAAGGTTTGTTTTACACATTGACTGCCAGCACAAATGGCCTGCCGGATTGTTCGGTACGCAGAATAAAATTCCTGTGTGTGGAGAGAGTGTTTGTTTTTAAAAGACTTAAGAGACTGATTTGGATGTGTATTATATCATGACTGCAGGCATCCTTCAGGTTATTGATTCTCTGGACGGGGCTTTACCGCGATGAAAAGTATGAGAAATGTTTTCATGACACGGACGGTTCGTGCCAAGCATTAAGTAGCTGATTTTCAGGCTGTTGTTTCTGAAGGTTCTACACACATACTGTAAATTAATCCAGGAGTCTCAGAGATTGCTCTTTCACAGCTCAGGAGATCAGTTGTCAACTATGTCTCATTTCTATGTCTCTTGACATTTGTAGAAGACGTAAAAAGAATTACAATTTCTCAGAAGAAATAAAAATAGATTATTCCTTAAATTATTTATATAGACATAAAGATACATTCTGTTCACAATTTAAACAGTTAGGTACAGTAAGAGTTACTAAATTAATAAGATTAGCGTATCTCATTTGGTCAGGGAAGGATATAAAACATTTCAGTTTCCGGGAATTTTTTCACAGACTTTTGTATCTTGGCGAACAGTTTAGGGCGTTTTTGAGATCGTTTCTGAAGACGGTCCACGGGCGTGTCATCTGAGGCTGAGACTACACAGTGTATAAAACATTTTAAGCTGTTAAGTGTACCTTATAGATACAGTATAGGGAAAACAAAAACATTAACCCACACAATTTATCAGAATACACAATCTACTTATTTCTTTCTACAGAACTTCCGTATGGCTGGGAGAAAATAGATGATCCTATTTACGGCAGTTACTATGTCGAGTAAGTTCTGTAAATTTCTTCTCTAAGCATTTGTCGAACCCGAGCCCATCTCCAATGCTCCTCAGTAAGTGCACAGGAGGAGGGGCCCAGCGTGATGAAATATCTGCTCGTTCTGCCCCACAGCCACATAAACAGAAGGACACAGTTTGAGAACCCCGTCCTAGAGGCCAAGAGAAGAATCCAACAGCAAATGCAAGGTCAAAGTTTATCTGCGCTGCCTTTGCCCACCATATACAGAGGTACAGCTTTACTCTGTAGCCCAAGTATTGCATCTTCATTCCATCTCCATTTGGTCTTACTGTGGTCTTCGTCATTATTTGCTTGCTCGTGTGTGTCCTACTTTCACACCACTTTAGCGTGGTGTCCAGACCTTTCAAGAACATTGAGATCATTTTGAAAAGGTGTTCAGCGTTCCTCTGAACGTTCCTGGGGGGTTTTGTCTTCGCAGAAAAGCCTCCGTTCACGCGGGACGCCACGCAGCTCAAAGGGACGTTCCTCACAACGATTCTGCAAAAGAGCAACATGGGGTTTGGCTTCACCATCATTGGTGGAGATGAACCAGACGAGTTCCTACAGGTGAAGAGCGTCATACCTGAAGGACCTGCTGCACAGGATGGGAAGATGGACACAGGTGAGATCGATTTAAGACGTCTTTAAAAACGTTTGCTTCTGCTTTATCAAATTGTGTCGTGCAAAGGCCTTGCCATGATCAAATTACCATACGTAACTAGAAATATTCCTTAATTTAATATTTCGATCAATTTTATGGAAAAACCTCTAACACCTGCTGCTTATGAACAGGTTTGAATAAAAAAAACCTGATTTTCAATGGGGTCTCAGACTTCTATATAAAATACAATTTAATTGTAGCAAATTAAACTAATTAATTGTACAAAATTAAGCAATTTAATTAAAGCATTGGTAAAATCAAACACTAAATAAAATCATTTTATAATTGGCAGCTTTATTTTCCATCAAATAATGTCACTTGATGTATCTATCCATGATTACCGTTGCTAAGCAATTCAGTGGACTGTTACCATCCACTGAAATTCCCATACCGGAATCATGTTACTGCCCTCTTTTAATATGCTGACACTGGCCGTTATAAACAGTGCTTAGCATTGACCTCGCGTCTCCAGAGAAAACCGCTAGCGCATGGGCCGGGAATCATTGTTATCTCTGTAGCTGCTGCTAGACAACAGTCCTTAATAGCTTGCACAGAGCTAGCACAAGGTCACGGCTGTCGCAGTGTGATTTTCTTCTGATGAAGAAGTTTGAGTGAGTCATCACAGTCGGTGCCTGAAGCATATTTGTGATGTTTTTCATAAATTTCCTGTTCCCTTCTAGAGGAACATTTAAGCTAGCGCGGTAAACTTATGTACTCGCTGGCTTGTTCTCGTTCCTCACTCATGTATTTAGCTTGAGAAGAGGGCAGAGGAAGCAAGTCACATCTTTGAGTTTTGAAAATGACATCACTTTCCAGGGCCCCAGCAGATCATTGTGCTGGCACGGGGTCTGTTTGCATACGCCCCGAGCTGCATTGCAATTTGGGGTTTAGCTGGATCTTGTGTGTTCTACCTGCTTTTGATTGGAGGACGGATCCTTTTGTGAGCTTTGCACCCTTTTATACATGCATGAATTGGCTTCCCGGCTAATAATTTTAGGTTGTAAGAACGTTACCGTAATTAAGTAACAAAAACGCTAAAAAAAAGTAATTTTAGAATTGTTTTAGAAATGTTCTGCTAACATTACTGCAAGAACGGTTTTCAACAGATACTGTTGAGAGAACTTTTAGAGAACATTAGCCAACGTTTTGAGAACGTTCCCTGTTAGCTGTTACAACTGGGGTTTCTCATTATCCGCCGATGGTTAACTTGGTGGGTATCTGCAGCAAAACCTGCCACTCATATGACCTACTGTGCACTCACAAAAAGGCACGGGGAGATGATTTTTATAATGTGTTACATAACGATCGTTGTTTATGAACATTTCAGCTTAAGATGTTCTTGTTTTCATGTGCATGCTTAGTGCACTCACCAGTTAAATTTCTTCTGCCTCAGGTGATGTCATCGTCTACATCAACGACATCTGTGTATTGGGCACCACTCATGCTGATGTGGTGAAACTCTTTCAGTCTGTTCCTATTGGTCAGAGCGTCACCCTGGTGCTGTGCCGTGGTTACCCCCTCCCCTACGACCCTGAGGACCCCTCCGCTAGCTCTTCCATGCCCCCTTTGGGCCTGGTAGATCACCCTTTGCTTCTCAATGGGCGGAACAACTATGAAAATTACATGGAGTACATGTCTTTGACTGGACGCTTGGTGCCTGAGCATGGGGAGGTCCTCGCCCCGCATCACCACCCTGGAGACACCCACCTGGATGGTTCGCAGCCTCCGTCCCTGACCACACCAGGACCCCCACCTGATGACAGCATCTCCATGGCTTCATCTTCAGGAGCAACAGCTGGGGCCCAAGTGGCCCCTGAGCTTCTGAGTCTCACTATAACCAAAGGTGCAGAAGGTTTTGGGTTCACCATAGCGGACAGTCCCACAGGGCAACGGGTCAAACAGGTGACGTGTGCGCCAATGTTCAATTTAGTTTACCGCAGAGGTCTCAGACTCATTTTTGGGGGACTAAAGGCAGGTGTTTTGTTCCATCTGAGGCTACTAATTAGTCACAAGAATTTACAAAAGTTACTAAAAGTAATTAAGAAGTAAAAATGTGTTTTAATACAGTACAGTCTTCATACTGTATTCATTAATAAAACGTAAACCCCTGACTTTAATGTGTTGATGTTTGTGGCTTTGAGTTGTGATCAATTCACACATGATATTTATAAATTAAAAAAAACTGTTTTAGTCGGATAAGCAAAATGGCTGTTCTGAAATAGCTGAGCTATCTACGGAACTACAGAATAACACTAAACGCCAAACACTCAGCCCTTAAGGGGCCCTAAACTCTCTAAACTAAACTCTTATTAGTTTGAGACCCCTGTTGTGATGATTATATGCACGTTTATCAAGCATCAAATGTGTCATAACTGTTTTGATGCATTGTGATCAGGTTCTGGAGCCTCAGGGTTGTCCGGGGTTATGTGAAGGAGACCTGATGGTGGAGATTAATCAGAAAGGTCTCCAGGGACTCAACCACACGCAGGTGGTGCAGCTGCTAAAGGATTGTCCGGTTGGAGCAGAGGCTACGCTTGTCATTCAGAGAGGAGGGACAGCAGGTGTGCCGTCATACACCTCTCATCTTTAAAAGGAAGTCAAAAGGGTGTATGCTGAAGGTTGCCTGAAAAATTACCCTTTGAAGCTCACGAGATCTTGGAATCTCACTTTGTTCCACAATGAAGCTGGTCTTTTTCCAAAACGAGGCAGAAAATGAAAAATTCTGGGATCATTTACTCACTCTCATGTCGTTTCAAACTTGTACGAATTGCTTTGTGTAAAGAACAGACTGAAATGACTCTAAAATCTTCCCCTGCGTCGTAACTCTTTAATCGTATTTGCATGTGCTCAGAAGCAAATGAAATTTGAGATCTGTGGCAGATGGCAAGATTTTCAATTAAAACATTGTTATTCCAGTCAGGATTGTCGGAATAGATATTGTGCAAAAATGGCTTTTGAATAGGTAATTTTGAATAGGCCTCAGTTTGGGCATGTATGCTGATGGAGTTTTGAAAGTGGCTGAGCTGGTTCTTTAAGGCTTTGGTTGGAGAAGCACAAAGTGCAAAGTAATTTGTTCTCTTTTTCACTTTGAACTTCACAAAAAAGGTTTTGTGTTTGGTTCTCTCCTGTGCAGCTCAGCAAAGTCTGCCTCCAGCTTTGTTGTGGCGAATTGTGAAATAGGAGACATTCTTGCCATAAATGTACTCTTCCCCACCAAATGACCCACAAATTGTCCAATATAATGCCAATACAATTTGTTTGACTCAAAACATTATTTTCAGGATAACTGGAGCTGGTGATGTTTATTGGGCAATTTAAGCAAAGTCTCAGTGCAAGATAGTGTACTGTATCATCTTTTGGCAACAGCTGGTGACAGTTATTAGCATGTTCAGACCGTAGCCAAACTAATCTACTAATTCCATGCAAGCACACTTATCAGAATACTTACTTTCATTAAAACGGCCGCGCGGTGCATAATGCGTTATCGCCGTTCTTAATTAGGATGTTCTCCGAATGAAAATTAATGAGGCAATTAAAGAGAAACATGCCACTGTCACTCCGTGTGTACAGTAATCCTGACGCGTGTTCTTAAGACAGTCGAGCTTTACTATAAACTGCTATCCATCAAAGTCATTACATCCTCACATCCTCATAATTACACCATGAGTTTGTTCTCACTTCCTCTCATTTTTTGTGGCTATATCGAGGGCTTCAACCTTAAAGGACCTTTCGGAAAACACTAAAGCCTCTTGTAACAAAGTGATAGACGGTCCTGGATGATTCACAGGCTGAGTGTGAGACCATTCAGTTCCCGAGCCGGCATTCTGCCAGGGATCCTGCCACGACGGCCATGTTCACTGTTCTTTCCCCCCAGTTCTCTAATTAAAACAGCACTGTGTTAGAGGATATAAACAAAGAGCAGTTGTGACGAATCAGAACGCAGACTGGATCTAGGGGGTGGGATTTATGTCGAACAAACCAATCAGAACGTGATGCAGACCAGCAGGGAGCGCTGAGGGAAGATTCTGAAGTAGATGCTGATTGAGGAGCCGTAATTTATTCTTAGTGACGTGAAGAGCTTATATTATCATAATTTACATTCATTTACATAAGTTTAGCTATTTTAAGCAGCAGGATGAATGGCCAAATAAATGTCAAGACAAGCATAATTTTACAGCAGAACAAGGACGAGGTCACACTGGTTGTTTAGCATGCAGAATTATTTCAGATGCTGCAACGAATATGGCCAACAGGATATGATGTAATGCCCTAAGGCTTCTGTTTTTAATAAACAAAAATAATAACTTTTCAAAATGATCAAATATACTATCTACTCCACTTTCCTACAACATTGTAAATTATGTGGCTTTGAAATTCATTGTCGTTGTATTGAGCTAAGAGGTTAATCTGTGGCATTTATCTATTCGGTTGAGAAGGCGCCTTCAAGCATGAAGTATGTTATTTTAATATAATTAAGAAAGAAATTGTTAAATTGACAGTCTTATTCTAAGATGTTTTGTTAGTTGTTTGTTAGTATTTTAATATATTATATATAGTAAGGATTAGTTATTGGGTTAGTTATAGTTATTGTATTAACATTGCTGTGTAAACGCACCTTTTCAGGAATTGTATGAAATGTAGATATTTCTCTTGAAATCTGACATGATCTCATCTCTTGGCAACTGACACGGCAGGAGATGCAATAGGATTATGATTTATTATTTCCAAACATTTATTCTTCAAAAGCACTAAATCGTTAACAAAATCATTAGCAGGAACTGGAAGCAGAAGGGTTGAATTACAGCATACAGCACAGACTCCTCATCCGTCTTCCTTTCTGTGGTTCTTTTGTCAGGGTTTTTGACATCTCAGGTACGAGTGGACAGGCAGGTGCGAGGCGATAACTGTACTCCTCTAACTGCCCGGACTGTTGGAAATGCCATCAGGGCCGTGGCATTTCAGCAGTGCCGACAGCTCCCTTACATCCTCGTGCCTCTATTTCATATGGGTCTCAGAGTAACTCGTAGCTGACAGTCACCCCGCGTCCCTCACGATTCCATCAGACTCACCTTTCAATCTCCACCTGAGAGAAACACCAGCCTCACTCAGAACCTAAATGAATATCTCTGTGCCACACTGACAGAACATAACATTCAGCTACTATTTAGCAAAAGAAGTTCATATTTTGTGAAGATTTATATTTATTCATGTAACAGATGCTTTTATCCGCAGCAATTTATAAATGAGGGAGAATTTAACATTTTGTCTTAATGGTCAGCAGTAAGCACAGTATACAATGCTACGTTTACAAGTAGAAAGAATAAAATGGGTCCGTTTTCCATGAGTAAAAGACAGCTATTTTTAGATATTTAGGAGTTTAGATATTTTTAAAGCTATTAAATGAAATTTTTAATGGTTGGAAAGTCAGGTTAAATGGACAGTGCACTGTAAATGAAAGTTCTGTCATTATTTTTAAATTCTTCATGCGAGCTTCATGAAAGCTTCAGGGCAGGGCAGAATTAGCAGAAAATAATGAAGCTTAACGTATCGCTGTGAGTCACCGTGAGCTGTCTTTGTATTTCAAAAGTTGCAAGAGTAACTGCGGAAATGTCATTTTTAGGCAAACTTTCTTTAAAGCAGTGCCGAATCCTTTAAATGATATTTATATAAACTGGTACTACAAAAGTCCTTCATTCTTTGTTGTCCATATGGGATTTTGTTGATGTATTGGGGGAGGATGAGGCCCTATGGAGTGGCACATGTTTGCCAGTGGCTTTATGTTTAACCCCTCAGCCATGATCTGCCCCGGTCATATAGCTTGTGATGTAATCCTGTTAGTTTAAGCAACCATGTAACTGTCTTGCCCCTGTGCTCTGCTCGAAACACACACACACAGGCCCGAAATCACACACGCATATGCATTATAATCCATAACGAAAAGGAAAAACAGGAGCGAGATCAAGAAATGAACAGTCATGACGCATTATTCTCAGAGCACCTCTGTAATCTTAATCAAATTGCAGATGAATCATAAATAATAACCGTTGCTTTCTCACATCACAATCAGAGAATATGATATTGTATTTCATGTTCTGAAAAACAGTGATGATAGTTCTTTGCCTTTCATATAAAACACCTGCATTTCTGGTTATAGATTTCTGTTTATAGATTTTTGGTTTAGATTTCTACAATCCATTAACCCCAACTTGGGCTTATAGCTGGCCCTGCACAATTTGTGCTAAAGACATGTATGTGTTGAGAAGAGATGTGCTGTTACATACAAATGATTTCTGATTTTTGCCTGGTAAAGAAATCACATAGACTTACATTGAAGGAGGAATCCAAGCCATATATGGGGACTAAGAAGGGCTGTCAGTAAGCAACCACCTGGCAACCGCTTACAAAGATGCTAAAAACCATTGAAAACATTTTTGCAATCACATTGCAATCTTGGCAACCCCACAAAACTCGTTGTTTTGCTTAGGCAAGCAACACTTAGATTTTCCTTGGGAAATTAATAAATCTAGTGTAGGTTTTACTGTCGTCTTTATGTTGCTAACCCTTTTTTTAGTGCTTTTTTTAGGATAAGTTTGGCTTCTGGCCAAAGCTAATGGTGTAATTACCTCACAAGTAAATGAAACAAACTTAACTCGCGTAAAAGCCTACAGCACAAATGAATTGGAGAGAAAAAGGACCAATACTGTGTACATATTATGAAAGCAAGTTATTTAGCCCGTAGTGAAAAGCAAAGTCTGGTAACATTAATGTTATTTCTCTTTCTC
The DNA here is from genome assembly GCA_036877525.1 of Chromobotia macracanthus. NCBI lineage: Eukaryota > Metazoa > Chordata > Actinopteri > Cypriniformes > Botiidae > Chromobotia > Chromobotia macracanthus. The sequence continues at coordinate 3,982,239 of JAZGTH010000066.1, read as the reverse complement.
GTAGGTATCTTCACGTCCTGGGATCCCACAAAACAGGTAAGTGTATGTTTTATTTTACTAATGTAATTGCTATTAAATGAGTGTAATTTGTCTCTATGCTTGACATTAGACTGCCATAACTTTATAGTGTCATAATACACATAAGAACACGCTGTGATTTTAAAATGATTCTTCAGCATCTTCTGCTTGCAAAATTGTTACCATCATCATCAAGTGACAAAAAGCATTATTATTATTCCAGTCAGAAAAGGATATTTTCTAATACTTGCTTTCGAAAGGGTAAAAATTCCTCAGTTTTGGCAGGTACAGTGATGGTATTTTGAAAGCTGTGATTCTTTGTCGCTGGAGAAATCATCAAATCATGTTTCACGTAAGAGGATTTGACCACCTGCACACCTCTGGGTATCAGCTGCCCTTTAGCACTGATCTCAGACCAGCTTCTGATGGTCAAAATCCCCCAGCGGCTCAGAGGATGAGCGGCAGCATCCATCTCTGATCAGTGTTAAGGAGAAACGCAGTCTGCGCAGCAGGCGGGAGTTCTTAGTCTCAGCACGCGTTCAGTGATGCTCCAGGTAACGCAGTGATGAAACCTGACATGGAAATGTCCCGGGTGACAGATGCATTAACGCAGTCGCCACGGGTGGCCTCCTTAATCAGCATGCCTCTTGTGCTTACGCATTAGGAAACAGAGCCTTAACTGACAGCTAAGCGCGCCTTTTTCAGTGTTTGCAGAGCGTTGAAGAATGTGTTTATCATGAAGAGAAATTATTCGGAGCAAAGATTATGCAGCTGATACTCAATTGATATTCCTCTGCCTCTGTCCCCGAGACCCACCGATTCAATCATACTGTCATGTGTGTGTTTTTATTTTTTATTGCTCTGGTGGGTTTAAAACACAACTGGTTGTTTCAGAAAATGGAATTCTTAGCTTTGAATCTTAATGAAAACAATTGAAATTCTGTCGTCAGAAACTCGCGCTTATGTCCTTCCAAACAATTTTTTTTTTGGAATACAAAGGATGATATTTTCAGGAATACCCAGCATGCTCTTTTGTATAAAGTGGACGGTGATTGGTGAAGGTCAAGGTTCAAAGATGAAGATACCGATAAATGAAAAAAAACAACCCACTCATTTACACCTATACCCTCAAGTTGTTCCAAACCTGTATAACTTTTCTTGAAACACAAAAGGTGATACTTAGTGGAAAGCGGATGGGGACCACGGACAGTGAGTAAACAATGACAGAATTCATTTTTGGATGTACTGTCTCTTTAAGAACTATTTGCATTACTTTACTTGACTTGCATCGCAGGATCTCTCCGGTCCACAAATGCTGTACTAATGATGTTTACAAAAGTAAATGAAGTTGACATCCAGGATTAAATTTCTAAATTTCCTAAACCTTTTTATAGCATTCCACCATTTCATTTATAATTTCATGTGCGTTCACTTTCATCCCGGTGTGAGATGGGGAATGTTCTGGAAGCTGTCTGGGTCAGCTGGATCTGGCAGGTTAAGCAGTGCAGCAGAGGTGAAAAGAGCAGCTCACAGGAAATAGGATCCATTAGCCCTCGGGGCGTGCGACTATAACACAGACACTTCAGTTCATGCTGTAGTACCTCTATTAGGGCTTAATTCATCGCTCTCACAGAACCTTCAGAGAACGATTCAGCTGTTAAACTGTCGCCTCACAGAGAGAGGCCTGGAATAATGAGGAAGATCATCTTTATCTTACATAGAAGGTGCTCGTGAACTTTTAAAGGATCTACATAGAAGATTTTTAGCTTCTTTTTATTGTCTTTTTATGTTCTTGATTTGTTTGACACCTAAGAGCAAACAGGAGTCGATGGTGATTGGCCCTTACTTGGTTCAAACCAACAATTGTTTGTTGTTCAGCCCAGATATTAAGCCACTATGCCATGGCACCATCCCACCAGAAGACAATTCCCGTTACTTAACCAACTTTTGCATATAAAATTTCATTGAGTGTTACTCTGCCCTATTCACTATGAAGGGAAGAGCACTCGAAGTGAGTACTATGAAGAGCAAAGGGCATTACTGTCTCGTATCCGGGTTTCATATACCCTTCATACATATACCTCACTGCCTCGTTATTTTGCCCTTTGAGGACTCAAAAACACTCTGAATTTGCCCTGTGTTTGTGTTTGCAGTGGGACCCTCAGGGAAGTCCTCAGACCAGCATGTCAACCACATTGCTCCCCCACGGTGCGCCACATCCTGGCCAGACCCTCCATCGGTCCTCCGTTCCGGACACAGAGGGCTTCCATGTGGGCAAGCCTGACCCCTACGACCTCTACGAGAAATCACGTGCCATTTACGAAAGCAGACGTAAGTCAAAGCTCTGTGGTGTGTGCTGCCTCTCACAGAATCTACAATGTAGATCTATTGACTTTAATTATATCATATATATATATATATATATATATATCACACATATATTCATAATAGTGTGAAATGGTTTATTGAAAGTAAAAGTCAACTCATATTCCTAAAAAAATGAAGGAACATTTTGCCAAAAGACAATTAAACCTGTTTATAAGACCTTGACATTTTTTGGGATTGTGACATTATTTTCATAATTAACCCCCTCACGCTTTTGTCTGTCACTAACATGTTGATAAAATAATTGCTATAAAATAAAAATTACAGGTCAAATACTAAATGTGATCCAAAACAGTCAGCAGTGATGTCGGTAGCCAGTGACCATGTTGTGTGATTTTGGCACCCTGGGAGAGTCAAATCCTAAATATTTTCCTGCCAAACTTGTTGCTAAGATACATCTCAGAGTGTGAGCTGCAGCTATATGTAGTTTTAACTCACATGCGTTGAAAAGCACGTATTAATTTAAATGTATTCATATTAAAAAATATAATTTCTGACTTCTTTTGTTTTTGGGGTAAAATGAGACCCATCCATGTTTTTGACGGGTTTTGTGGGATTGACCCACATATGATGTCATACATAACGGAGTGTGTTAGCCAATGAAACAAAAGATTACTAAATAATTACATTGATTGACTCTCTCATTTCTCCCGACAGAGCCAATCCCACCTCGGACATTAGTGGACTCTTCAGGCAAGTCTCTTGTGTGTCTTTGTCATTTCATTTGCTGATGTATGTAGCCCGTGTAGCTTTCTGTGTTCTATATTTAGCTCTCTGTCTGTCACTATACTCGTGTCCTCCACCAGCTCAGGGTTCAGCATCTAGTGTGTAACGTGACCTACATAATGTGCCGAGATCTCTGATCCACAAACTTGTGGTTAGGCTTAGATTTTAGGATTTTCTGCAAAAATCTCCTTTCTGTCAAACACGATCAGCGACGTACTCACAAAGATCACAAAGCCAGAGATCCAATTTTGTTGCATATTTATATGACCTAGAAGTTGTGATGCTTCTTCACTTATTTTGTGTTTTTCGCTGTGTTGTGGTGAAAAGATCTGACAGCAACTTCATACGCGGAGGTTAGACTGAGTTTAGATCACAGTATAGTTAACTAGATTTGTACATTTCCTGCTGTGTGGCTGCTAAGATGTCCTTTTCTTTTAGTGCATTGCCATAGAGTTGCTAAGGATTTTGGGTGGTTGCTAGGGCGTTGCTGAATTTACATTCTAATCCCTGGATACAGCTTGTGTTTATAATTAAGAAAGCACCCTCATTACAAAAACACCTGCATCCTTTGTGCATGATCTCAGCACTTGCTCTGGTTCCTCAGGTGTGGAGTACCAGGAAGTGGAGGTGCACCTAGTGCGTGAGAAGACCGGCTTCGGGTTCAGGATCTTGGGTGGAGACGAGGCGGTGCAAGCAGTGAGTCCGGAGGCCCGTGACAAGGCTCGTATGGGGCAGGATAAACAGATACTAGTGATGGACCTTCTGGTTCATATCTGTACAGCTCCACGAGCAGCAAACAGAAACAGACACCTGAAACTGTGTTTTGTGTTTCCTGTTTCCTGTTTCAATTACTGCACTTATGAGTTTTTTAATCAGTTATCTGTTGCATCAGTTACATATTACCATGGCAATACCATGGCTTGGACATGTATCATTTTGGGGACATGTACCATGGTAATACCATGTTTGCATGGTACCATAACCGAATGAAATGTATAACCTGACACAACATCCCTATTTGTTTTTTAATGTTTTGAGTCAGTGGATCTTAATTGTGTACCCTCAAACATACATACGATCCATGTTCATTCATGTATACATTCAATATAGAGGTTTCATAAAGTAGAGGTTTTTTGTCCTATAAACAAGAGTTACACATTCAGTGAATCAAATTCAATTACAATAAATTAGAATAGATTGTATCTAATTGCCTCGTTTTATGAAATTATTCTAATAACAATAGTTTTAATAATTATCAGGTAAATGGAAGTCTAATTATTGGTTAGGATATTTTTAAGGGAGTGTTTAGATGTTAATATGTGTCTGATGAAGAGCCAGACGTCACAAAATAAAAGAGAACATAACAGTGTATAGATTTTCTATTGTGTGTGTGTGTGTGTGTGTGTGTGTGTGTGTATGTGTGTATATATATATATATATATATATATATATATATATACACACACACACACAAAATATACACATAAATACACTATCTACACAAATAATATCAAAGCACACACATACATATACATATACACACATTTATATATACTTTTATGATTTGATCTGGCATGTTTAAATGTTATTGGATACTGGTGGGTGTTGGTTATACTCTGTTGTTTAGGTATCATGGCACTGCTGTGGTTATTTGAATAAGTATGAAGGTAAAACCATGGTTTGATGAACATGAAACTGTATATAATAGGGTTAGGATTATAATAATAATGTGGTTTTTGGACATGATTCCATAGCTATAGCTGCTAGTTAGTTGCTGCTCTGGAATTCTTTGAAGTACTATATAAATACCATATGTATGAATATAGTAACCATTCAGGATACCATGATACTTTCTTCTAATATCATTGCTGTACCATGTTACTGAGTTTTTGTGTTTCTCTGTTTTAGACAGCATGCATGGGCTATTAAATTGTTTAATTATATTGGAATTCCCTGGAATTCCAAGGAATAAACCCACCAAAATTCCATGAGATTGTGTTAAACCAGTGACAATATAATCATGAGGCAGCGAATGTCAGTTCACATTAACCTGACGACTGATTTTCCTCCACAGATTGTAATCGGGGCGATTATAGAGAACAGCCCTGCGGAGCGGGACGGCAGGCTGCGGCCCGGGGACGAGCTAGTCTCTGTCGACAGAATGCCCGTGGCAGGGAGACCGCATCGCTACGTCATCGACCTCATGCACGCAGCTGCACGAAACGGACAGGTCACCCTGACCGTGAGGAGGAGAGTCCTGACACAGCAGGGTGAGTGGATGACAAATCCCAAATGCAGAAGCCTTCATCATAGCCAGATCATCTACTGAAAGACAGACGATAAGCAAATTTCAATAAAACAGCAATTCTATCCTGAAATCCAGGCCATAAGTGGAACATCAGGGTTTATGAGATAACAAATTACTCTGATAGCTTTTGATGTAGACAGGAATTTTTAAAGGGATAGCACCCAAAAAAGTCTTTCCAAACTTGTGTGACTTTGGTACAAAACCATAGAGTTAAAGAGAATGGTGACCTCTGCTATCTCCATCCACATTGATTTTATGAATATGAATATGTTCATTTCTCTATGAACTATACCTGTACAATATACAAATAAATATATACAGGGTGAGTTACATGTACATTTAGTTTTCTTATTGGTTATTTAGACTACTAAGTAAAACTGCAGAAGTCTAATGAATGCAGTTTTGTCTGTTTAATAGCTTTAATAGTCACATTGGTGTCCTGTTGTGTTAGTAGTGACTAAGGTTGTATGTGCTGCCCCCTGCAGGCCAGCCATGTGAGGAAAACGGTGCAGTGGCCAACCAAAGCAGCTCCCCCCGGGCCCCCGCGGTGTGTCCGGTCAACCTTCCACCCACCACCGATGTCGTTATCCACCGCAAGGAAAGCGAAGGATTCGGCTTCGTCATCATCAGCTCGCTCAACCGACCAGAGACCACAACCACCATAAGTAAGCTAGAACAGACCTGATACTTTTGTGAACAGTAAATGTGTTCTTTCAGGAGCCGTTTAAATAACCTAGACTGGTTATAAACTTGGACTGAAGTTAAATTTGGGATAAGTCTAGATTCAAGCCCTAAATGTGTCACAGAAGATGGTTGACAGTGTTTAGATGCACTAAGATTCATGTAAGATTCATGCTATATCAAAGCTGTGAAAGCCATTTCCTTTCCCAGGAAGGATGCATGTCACGATGAATGAATGGGTGGATGAATGTCACCTGTGAAAAACCAAAAATAGCATAACAGTTTATTTTAAATTCTCATTATCATAACGTGACATTTTACTTTAAGAAAAATCAGCCTGAAGGCAGTACAGTGAATAATGTCATGATCTATAAATTACATTTGGATGTATGTACTGTATGTATTACTATTAATGTATTATTTTTATTTATATAATCACAATACAACATTACACGGGTTAGACGGTAATGAGAGTTGTGTGGAATAGTTGTCCTGACAATAATACATTCATTTTTGAATACATTCGAATGAATACATTCAAACAAAATCCTAATTTTTTCTTTTTGCATAATATCATTTATTTTTTTGTCCTTTTCTCTTTTATTTGGTAATAATATGACCCCTGACATTTAACATGCAGTTTTTTTAGATACGCCCATTCGTATGTTTTCCAGCTGTGCCACATAAGATCGGTCGCATCATTGAGGGCAGTCCGGCCGATCGCTGTGGGAAGCTGAAAGTTGGTGATCGGATTATGGCCGTCAACTGTCAGTCTATTATTAACATGCCTCATGCTGACATAGTCAAGCTTATCAAAGATGCTGGACTTACTGTCACCTTGCACATTATCCCAGAGGAAGGTGAGTTAAGGTTACATTAACAATACCCCCTTTACATTCCATTTACATTCCAAAGTATCTCATAAGTATGACAAAGGAACATAACAATATTAAAATCAACCCTACAAATTTCAGTTTTCTTTCGGATAAATTTTGTAACTTTGCTGTGGGAAGTAAAACCCGGACTTTTGGAAAACAGTGACATATTTGTTTAGCTATGTGATGTAGTCATGTGACCATTCATACCAAAACAATCAAGATTACCATAAAAAATACAATAAACAGAAATCATGCAAGGTAAAAACAAAACATTTAAAACTGGCAGTGTGAACAGAGCACGTTTTGAAATGAAAATGCTTTTCAAATGTGTGTGGATACATTTTGAGGTAGCCGAAATGTGCTTCTGTCCCTTTAAGGAACAGCAAACATGTAAACACAAATTATTCTGTCTGTGTCCTAGACGTAAATGGAGCTCATTCTGGTCCTGCATCCGAGAAGCAGAGCCCTATGGTGGCCCAGAAGCATAGCCCTCAGACTCAGTCCAGCCCGGCAGCCCAGCAGAGCCCCAGCTTGGCTCAGCCCAGCCCACCTGCCCCTCATCCCAGCCCAGTCACCACACAGCCCAGCCCCCTGCTGGTGGAACCCGGCCACGGCCCTCCACACGGCGGCCCTCCACACGGCAGCCCTCCTATGAGTCACCCCAGCCTGGAGGCTGTGCAGCCAGGCTCAGTGGTAAATCAAGCGGTTGCTGCTGTGGATCCAGGCAATGCAGGGGTCCAGCCCAGCTCCATTGGATCAGTACCAGTACCACCACAGCTGTACCTACATGATACGAGGTACTGTTTGTTCGGCTGTTGTTTAGTTATTTGATTTAATCTTAATTGATTTGACATAAAAAGAAGGTCATGATCTGTACATTGTTTTTTGCTGAATCTCACTGAATATATATATATAGATGAACCTTGCAATTCACAATGACTTTATTTTATTACACACAAATATGATACAATATATGTATATATATATATATATATGTTCTATTTTATCCCATGAGCCTTTGTGTGCTTAAGGGTTCCTCTCAGTCTGTCTTTAAACTAAACCGAAGCGCCTCTAGCAGTCTCACATTGCTCTTAAAGCATCTCCTGTCTTTCCCTCGCACTGGCCCTCGCAAGTAACATCACTTAACACCTCGTAATAAATTATTTACCTGTAGATATCTAATCAATAATGCATGCCTCTCCTCTCAGGCAAGGGTTGCACATTTTCTCTGAGGGTCGACTCCGGACCTCTCTGATTTATGCATTGTGAAAGATACTGGAACTGAGACTAATAATGTTCACATTGGTCACACGGTCCGAGAGAGACCTAAAGTTGAGGAGGTTGTTAAGATAGAACGGGCCGAGTGTTTGGCTCTTTTGGTACGGGTGATGTTTGGACATCATTTTTATTGTTTCACTGATTTCAAACATTGAAGTATTTACGGCAACATTACTGTGGAGTTTTGGTGGTTGAGCGTAAGTTTTGTGGAAAGTGTCAAGGTGAAATTGTTCAGTCTACTGTGTTGTGGGACATCATCTCTTCATTTGACCTTGTTGGTGTCTACAGGTCGGAGGTAAAAGCCAGGCAAGATGTTAAACCCGATATCTGCCAAGCCGCATACACAGACTACAGACAGCCCCCGGTGGACTATAGACACCCCCCTGTAGCCGACTACAGACAGCCACCGACCATAGAGTACAGACATCCGCCTGCTCTTATAGACTACAGACAGCACTCCATCGCTGATTACCGGCCACAGGTGGAGCACCTTACAATTCACAGTGACTTTATTTTATTACACACAAATATGATACATGATAAAATAACACTGTAGTAGAGATTGTTAAAGCTGCAATCCGTAATTTCAATTGGGTTAAAAATTAACAAAAATCAGTTATTGAGCAAGCTACTTATTACTACGTATTACTTTTCCCTGATTCCCGAAGGTAAGTTTTAAATAATAATTTGATCTGATAATTTGAGCTGTCGGAAATGTCCATTTGGCTACGTTTGACTTCAACATACATACATATGTAATGAACAGTATGTAAAGTAACCTGCAGTTTTATGTTTCAAACAGAGTTGATGCTATAGAGGCAAAAGTAACGATTTGCAGCTTTAATCTGTAATACCAGATAAAATAAGGCAAATACAGAATATAAAATAAAATGAGCTAATAAAATAATTCAGATCAACATTTCATGTCCGTTTTTTTATTATGTGGCAAGTAGCTGTGTAATAAGCCTGTTAAAGATGTTGCAATATATGGTATTGACTTAACAGTATCAATAACTTTATTATTAAAAATCAATAATGATAAATTATTGATTCTTTGTTACCAGACACATGATAATATTATAAATACTTAACCATCAATATCTGGTTGACACTTGACACAGTAGGTGGCGCTATTGCACACGTTTAATTTTGCCTTAAGAGTCACAATAGTTACAAACTCTCTGCCTCCCTACACTCCTAGTTTGAGTGTGATTCAGTGGCCATAAAACAAACAAAATATACCATGAATTTGACTGATAGCATAATTTTTAGTCTTCATCAACAGATATTTAAATAATATCGTTATTTCAATAATATCATGAATTCTTTTGGGCACAATACATGAATTCAATGGGTCACGCAGTGAAAATCTAATATTGTGACAGCAGTAATGTAAGATACATCCAGCTGGTTGTTATCACAAAATAAACCTTTACATATCACTTACTAATGTGATCAGTATGTGTCAAGGTTAGTACAAAATGCAGAGTCACTTGCAAGGTGAGGTTTTGATTTTAGTTTGTTCCCCAGGACTATGACTACTTTACTGTGGAACTGGAGAAGAGTGTGAAGGGGTTCGGCTTCAGTATCCGTGGAGGACGGGAATACAAGATGGATCTGTTTGTTCTGAGACTGGCTGAAGACGGACCTGCCATCCGCAACGGCAGAATGAGGGTGAGAAATCTCTTCACACATTCGTCGTTTTGTGATCGTTAGCTTGATCTGTTAGACCAAACCGGTTTTGCGTTATTGCATTATTAATAATTGAATTATTATTATTATTACAGTTGTCTGAAATCTGAAAATCTAAAATCTGCTAGGCTTGTTTCATTTGTTTCATTTGATTACTACACAGCTTTTTAAAACACTTAATTATAATTGGTTAGCCGTACCGTTCTGCTGTTTTGCAGGTTGGCGATCAGATTATCGAAATTAACGGTGAGAGTACGAGAGACATGAGCCATGCCCGCGCCATTGAACTCATTAAAGCTGGTGGCCGACGCGTGCGCCTCCTGTTAAAACGTGGAACAGGACAGGTGCCGGAATACGGTGAGCACAGCAGTACACACAGCCTAAAGACGTTCTCCAGTCTTTCTCCTATATGTTGTTTGCTTTGTTTAAAACAGATATGTTGTGTAGCTATTGCCAGATTTCCTCCACTGATGGGAAAAAGGACTGTACAGTGTATAGATGAGCAATGAATAGATGATCTGCATTTTATCATAAATGTGCTTATTAATGTCCTCAATAAGAACAATAAGACAGAATACTGAAGCATTTTACAGTGGGCCTGACGGTGTGTTTTAGCTTACAGCTTTCTGTTAAAAGCTTAATAACATTTAATGACTTACCTTATCAATTAACCCATTTCAATAACTTTTATTTAGATTAGCAACTTGTAGTCGCCTGTAACCACAGTCCTCTTTAACTCCTCTCTTAGCTGGTCTGTTTTGCTAACTCTTCTATAACTATAAAGCAATGGTTCAGACTTTTACTTCCTGTTCTGCAGGAATGGTACCTCCCAACCTCACCATGTGCATGAAAAGTGACACTCTAGCCTCACCTTATTTCTTCATAATGGGACACTCTAAAGACACGGTTCGTGATAAGCTGCATGTCTTTGTGATATACCTCTGTTCAGTTCTTTTTATTCTGCGCGTCCGTTTCTGTTTGCATCTGAGTATCTTCTAACTCGTATATTCTGTCATCGTTTACTCACCCTTGTCCTTTCAAATGTGTATTTTCTTTCTTTGTTGGTTTTGGAAAAAGCCGCTCTCTTTTCCGTACAACAAAAAGATGGAAGGGTGGAAAATGTTGTATCCCGCATTAGAAAAAAGTTATATGGGTTTCAAAAAACATGAGGGTGAATAAATGAAGACAAGTTAGTTTTCCTAAAGGCAGTTTTCCTTTTTGGCTGAACTATTCCCTAAAGTGTGTTTGTGTTATTTTTGTGTCACAAACGCATGTGCCTAAATTTGATTCACATATAACCATTTGCATGTGTAATCTCGCTATGCAGTGAAACGTACAGGGGTGCTTCATGTTTTTTGTATGTTTCCGGGTAGACAGTGCCGCCTCCCGGAGTTCTGTCGCTCCAGCCACCCCTGCCTTGTCGGAAGTAGTCTCACCCCACTAGCGTGACCCTTACCCTTCACCTGTCATCTCATCCAGCCTCAAACCCTGGACACGCCTCACTGGCTTCTTCTCGTGAAATTGTTTGACAGTCTGGACCAATCATGCTGCCCCTTGGCGGTCAGTTTCGGTGGGCGTTTGCCCAAAGAACAGAGGGTGGCGGGTCCACCTGTAGGATCTGAGATGTCTGAACTGCCTCACAAAAATGGAGATGGATCAAAAACATTTCATAACAGTGGAAAATATTTACGAACAGATGGAGACATATCAGCCTCAAATGGATTGTTGCCTCCCATTTGCTCTTCATGAATTTAACCAACAAGTTTTGTTCTCGATCGTCAAGATCCGACCCAGAAGAACGGATTGAGAGGGAATACAGGCCAAACTCTCAAAGCTTGTTTTTCTGTCCGGTGGACCCAAGCTCTCTTTATTTGTTTATCATGTGGAGGTTATTTTATTTTTCGTATCATTTCAAGTCGTTCACACAACTGCCCCTAGCCGTACCGGGGGTCAAATATTGCAAAATATATGTGTAGCATGAAAAGAGATTTCTGAGGAAACCAAGTATACATGACTTGAACACCACATAAGTATTGAGTTTTGTTATCTGTCTGGTGGGAACAAAGAATTTACCATAGACATTGTAAAACACTGACAATAAACACAAACAGTCGTCTGAAGGAGATACAAGATAAAGTATCGTGCCAACCCGAATTATGGGCTGAATTATGGGAAAAATACAAGAGAAGAAATGCATATCAATCGCCAAACCTACTGCATGGATTTATCCCTTTATACGCCAATAATGAACCCATGTCGATACATTATATTGGTATCATTTAGTCTAGGTAAACATTGAGTTACATATCACAAACTGAACCAGGTGAGGACCTGCTCTACTGTCTTATCTTCTGAAGCTTCAGAGCTGATGCTTTCAAGCCTCAGTGCTTCATTCCAGCCTCATTTTCCCTGTACTGTCATGGGTGCCACCACTGAGCATCTTTCTCAAATCTCTGCTGGTTCTGTAGGTCACGGAAACAAATCAAGTGAGCCGTCGCCTAGAACGCTGGGGGCAAAGTGGGACTATTTGGTCTGAGACCAGGATAAAATGCAGGTGCTGTGTCCCAACCAGAGTCCAGCAACAATCAATTTGCTTATTCAATTTAAATAAATTAAAAAGTGATCATAGTTTTTAATCAGAATGTAACAACTTGCACCACCCCTAAATTGTCTTAGCATTCGGCCAGACATTCACAAACCCTCTTATTTTTCGACCCCTCCTGTCTGTCATATATTATATATATCACTTTTAACAATCCAATGGATTTAAAAGTCCGCCCTCCATTTTCTCATTGGATATTCTGATTCGCTCAGAAATACATACATATAAATTTGTTAAATCACCATTGGTTGCGGTCTCATGTCATTGGAAATCCACTCTCAGTGATAACTATTGATTTTAGGTTGCATATAGTTGATGAGCTCTGCTCATCTTTGTAAAATCAGCAACAGTTCCTGTCACTTTATATAACCAGCTATCATTGTAAATTAATTATTTACTTTAATAATTATTTTATTCACTATTTTTGCTTTAAATTGCTGTCAGTGTAAATGCCCCATTACATTTCCGTTTATGCATTTGGCAGACACTTTTATACAAAGCGACACACAGTGCATTCAAGGTATACATTTCATGAGCATGTCCACTTCCTGGGAATCGAACCCATGACCTTACCATTGCTAGTGCTGTACTCTTCCAGGTGAAGTACGAGAGATCGCCTTTATCTTTAGACTTTAATCTGGTTGGGATACAGTGTTCATCTGAGAACAGAGATGCAAAAATGGATCTCAAATGAAGGCATGAGCAGGGTCTCTCTAGCATACATAAGTGAGACCCAGTTGTATGGGGGAGAGTGCCTTACTGGCAGGGCAAAGAGCAGTATGAAATATGCATTGTACATTCAAAAATAATCTCATCCTAATAGCTGAGCTTTGATTTTCACCATTGATTTAAACAGACAGCGGTGACAAACTCAGCCAGCCTTTGCTAATGTTTTGTTACTAAATGTATAGAACTGGTCGAAACATTGCAGAAAGACCCTGTGATGTCACACCTGTAGGTAATCGTAACAGAAAATGAGTGAATACATCAAGATTTTGTCTTTGTTGCATATTAAAGAAAAACAATGTTTTATTCATACCTCTGTTATTCTGACCTATCATTAGCTGGAGGTGATGACTATGCTGTGTGTTTAGGCATTTTATAATGATAATGATCAACAGAATCATTTACAATGTTTAATCTCATTGTGGTTTTATGCCCTGCAGTGTTTTTTGCCTCTATACATTTGTATGCATTTGGCAGACACTTTTATCCAAAGCCACTTACAGTACATTCAAGTTACACATTTAGTCAGTATATGTGTTCCCTGGGATTCAAACCCACAACCGTTTGCGCTGCTAACGCAGTGCTCTACCAACTGAGCTACAGGAACTCTGCAGGAACTTTTGTATTCATTTGGTAGTGAAATTGTCTGTTGCTGCTCTCCACCTGTCATTACAATCAGAGGCTGATGACTGTGCCAGTCGAACTGTTGTTGAAGTCCGTGGAATGTAATTCCTCTGAGATTTTCAGGCAGTTAAAGGAATCAGAGAATATTCTAAGGGTGCGCTGAAAATATTGCATATCAGTATTAGCTTATCACATTCCTTCTCAACACTGAAAAATATTTTCCCTATCAGTATTTTTGTCTTGTTTTACAACAGGAATACCTAAATATTCTCATGAATAGATCAATTTACTTGATTATAAGTTTATTTGGAGAATTTTTTCACAAAATTTTGTTAGACGTATGCGTAAAACGTTTATGGCTAAAGCTGCAATCTGTAACTTTCACCTTTCTGTTGCCATCTTTGTTTGAAACATAACATTGCAGGTTACTTTACATCTTTTCATTAGATATGTTGCAGTCAAATGAAGCCAAACTGACATTTGCCAGGAAATCAGACCTGACAGCTCAAATTATGTTAAACTTATCATTATTTCGGGGTAAGGAGATCGTGTTGAACACTGATCTGTCATGTACTTGCACATGCACAATACCTAATTTTTGTTCATTTGTAACCAAAGTTACGGATTGCAGTTTGTACTTAATGTACTTAATTTAAAATAATCCCTCAATATAAGGATATTTAGATTTTTTTTCCGCTGACAAACAGGACAAATAAACTGATTCAGAAGATTTTTTGCAGTGTAAACAAGATGTAAGTACTTGCGTCCCACAATAAAATGCTCTCTGTTCATATCTCACTGATGGTTTTTTTACCTTGCGCATAATATTTGTAGTCTGTTGATTTATGTCATTGGGTGCAGTGAGCTAAATTAAACTGCTGTTTACAACAAGACAGAAAGAAACAGTGAAGGAAAAGTGTGGATGCATTTATTGCACAACTCATAGCTTTTACTGTTTTAAGCTGTATCCTGCCTGCTGTGAAAAATAAAAAAGAAATAAAAACATTTTATATTATTGGGGAAAATATTGAATCTGTGAAAGATGGCACATACAGGGGCCCATTCAGATCAATTTTACTGTCTAGTGGTAGATGTGTATTTACCTTGTACAGCTGTACGCCTATAAATATGGTTTAATGTATTATTGATAGTTTCAAAGAATAAGTGATCAAATATTTTTATGAAATGCAACAGTATGGATATAATAAATTTTGCTAAAATCTTGTTTACCTGTATGATATTCTGATATACTGTTAAATAAACTGACAAGGTTTAAAGTTCATTTTGTAGTGCTCATTGTACTTGTGTCTGATTGTGTGATTGTGAGCGTTTGTTTGTGGTACTGTAAAATAATGTATAAAAATACGTTCCATTTGCAATGACAGGCAGGTAAGACATCCTATCATTGCATTCGGACCCAATGCAATGATTGGATGAACTTTTATTCCACACAAAAAAACTCTCCCATCTAATCAGCTTGGCTTTACAACTCATTTCAACTTGATGTTTTAAGTCACTTTGTGTTTTAATCACTTTAAATCGTGACATAAAAAATAGCTGAAAAAATGCTTGCATTGAGTTACATGTTTCTGGAAAAAATTATGGCCGTCCGTTTTGCTCCAGACCGATAGATGGCGCACTGCCAAATAATAATAATCTAAAAAAAAACAGCCAATGAAGAGATAAAAAAATGAAAAGATTGAAGTCCGTACCCATGCATGATGTCTGAAAAACATCGAAATCTTCCTCTTTGGATGGTTAAATCCGACGTTCACGACAGCAGAGTTAACGATGCAGTAAAGAAGAAAACCAAGACGAAGCGTCCCAGAAGGTATAAACACTTTTAATAAAACAACTGTATAAACTCTTATAAAACTCTCAGATGAATAATGTGCACGTTTTTAATTACTATCCACGACATTACGCAGTGCCATCGCGTATCTGATGAACGAGCGTGAGCTTGTGGAAACAGCCCTGTGCGTTTTGAAAGAGGATAAGGTAAATTTTTCATTTTCATACATTTTTCCAAATGCACCGTGTTATTTTTCCTATGCATGCTTAATCGTGATATCTCGTGTTTATGTATTGCAGGCGTGTGCTGGAGATGCGCTGGTCATTTCGGATACAGACTGTGACGTCACCGAGCAAGAGACCGTCCCGTATGGAAACCGCGTCGGTGAAGGTATCGGTGCAAAACCGGACAGCCGCTTGAACCCTCACGTCGGTGGCTCAGAAACATCTGAGATACGATCACGTCTTGAGGAGCCCTCACAGAAACCTGCAAGTGACGATGAAGCGCTTGAGCTCGTCCGAGCGATTTTTTTCACCTGAGCCGGAAGTGACGTCACGCGACAGTCCATTAAGCTGCCTGCGGAGCTGTTTAACTCAAAGCTTCAAAACCATTTCATTTCTTGCCGTGCAAGCACTAGCATTTCCTCAAGGAAAGGCAAATCGTGTCTTAATTTGAAAGCCTTCTGTGATCTGCAGGTAATGAAGTTGATGCTTGAACAATGATCATATATTCAGAGTGGGTTGTAAGAGGCTGAAATCACCTTGCCAGGGCTGTCGGGGTTAATGAATCGTAAGTGCCATCAAAAATGCATTGTTTCTTAATAGCACTAAATGCTATTGTGCTCTTGGCTTTTTTGGCTCTTGAGGTCTGATCTCAGAGCATGATTTGTATTCAGAAGCAGCTGCTGGAGCAATTGCCGGTTGTGGACCGCTTGTATGTTCTTGAAAGCTGCTGTTGTTAAGAAAGCATCAGCCATGAACATACAAGACCATGTAGATTAAATAAGCCATATTGTGTAACAACATCTTCTATGTTCATTTAAATATAAAGCAACCAGCATACAGTCTGAAGTGGCTGGCACTTAAATGCTTTGGTTATAATGCTCGCTTTTAGTTTAATGTAAAGTTTAATGTAAACCTACTGATTCAGAAAGATGTTTTGATTTTGTGCTCAGGGGATGAAAACTAACACTATAGCAACACACAAAAATAGAGTTCACGGGTGTGCAGGCTCATACGAAATGTTTTTATTTGGACATAACTGAACACAAACAAATTTTCCAGACCTGGAAAAGTGTTTAACAACTGAATGAAATTAAATAAAATCTACTACAAGGTGTGACACAATTGCAATTTGTAAAGAGAATGTTTCCAAAATATATTTACGGTCCTTGTCTTTTAAAAAGGCTCTTGGCAAATTCTCATCTGTTTTAACCATTACAAGAACTGAATGATTTAAAAATGAACCCTACTGACTGACCTGCAGAAGGTTTGTTTGCATGTACGGAACTGTAATTGGGAACATGAGATTGGATTACTCCGTTCGTACTTGTTAAACTTAAACTGGATTTGGCACAAAGCTGCATGTACATCTTCAGTGTGCGACTAATTGTGCAGGAAAAACAAAAATGTTTGAAATGTTTCTAATACGTTTCATATTTAAATGTGCTTCAAATGAATGGTTTCACACCAATTCCCCTAGTTAGCAAAATCGGGCATAAAAACAAATAGAATCAGAATTCAGTCACAACAAACCTTATTACTGAGAGCAATTTCTTAAAATACACATGCAGTACATAATCAGAAAATAATCACACTGTTTCCTGAGGTGGAAATCTTGGCTCTGCATCAATCAGTAAGAGAAGCTTCCCTACCGAATTCTAATACTGGGATAACTGTGTGTCTTTGAAATGTGCTTTGTGTCTCTGATGCTATATTATCTGTAACCTGTTTGTAGTTTAATGTATACGGTGCAGCTGCAAGTCTGTCTTGTGTATTTATAAAGATGGGCATTCTTTCCACATCTGAAATGTCAGGAGTCAAAATAAACGTCATTATGTTCCATATTTCAGTTTGCTGGTTAAACTACAATGATTAGCTTTAAAATGCCGCCGCTGGATCTTTTTCTGTACTGAAACCTTTTTTGTACAACTGTTCATTAAATTAAATCAACCAAACCATTTTAGGACCCAAAGAGTCGCTCAAGAGAACGAATATGGAGTCGTATACAACGAACAACAGAGTCATATATTTTCTCAAATGTTTAAATATAAAAAACAGACAGCTCTTTACAGTACCACAAATGACAGTGAACTGGGTAACAAGATACCGAGATGCCATGTGTATGAACAGAGTCCTACATTTTACATCTGTTTGAATGGAACAGCCAATGAAATGGTTTGTAATCGTGGTAGGAAGGACGGCTTGCTAGTGTTCCCCATTCTCAGAAAGAAGTGGCGATAGACTGTTCACATGGCCATCCAGATTCATCTGTAAAGTGAGAAGAACAACATAAAGTGCCAGTGAAGAATTCTACATTGTAAAGCAATTCGAAAACAAGATCAAACTTACGCTCTTTGGCTTGTAAACCCCCAGTTTAAAACGACAGCAGACCACGTCCACGCAGAAGCCGACTAGACTATGCAACATGCCTGCAGAAGCAAATCACAACTGTGTTTCAAATCACTCGCATCATTAGAAAGCAGATCTCTGAGTTTTGGAACATTGTGGGTTTCATTTGATTTCTCTACAGTTTATACAAATGGAATTTACTGCTTTATCCCATAGCATACCATACCATAAAAGCAGGGCAGGTTATTTTTTCCAGAAACATTAAGTCTTCACATCCTGATAGCATTCACTAAGTGGTCTGAATATATTTATATACATTCTGTTAAAGGATAAAATGTGTTAAAAGGAAAGATATTCTACTTGCCTGGGATCTTATGCTTTCAAAGCTAGCTTGCTATTGCTAGCAACTCTGAAACTGTGTACCCTACCTTTACTAAAAAGGTTATATCAGGTCAAGCCAGCATCCCCCAACCCTGTGATAATCCATTCCAGAGCTGATTGCTGTTTTGCATTTACCTGTTGTTGAGAAAATGCCCCCTACGATGCCACAGAGGCGCACGAGGAACTGCCAGAGGGGCATGTGTTGTTCGGTCACCTTCACCATCAGAGAGCTGATGTCATACTTCATAAAGATCCCAGACACCCCATGGCTTCCTGCAGCGTGGTTTATCACTCGCTCCTAAAGGAAGCAGAGACAAAGCTTGGTGCCATTAACAGGATTTACCCTTGAGCAATCATGCGTATACCATGTACTTCACAAACAAGACTTAACAACAAACAGCCAATCACATCGCTTAGGGGTGTGTCTGAAATGTAAAAACTTTATTAGCTTGTTAAACTGAACTGTAAGTCAGACTGACCCGCTCAGTGACTGAATACTGATGTGTGTCTGCTGACACCTTGTACGTCTGGAGTTTTGTGGGTACAATGGTAATGAAGTACTGGAACATCTGATTATCTAAAAATAGAAACAGGTTAATGGAATTATATAAATATTATATCAAGAATTTACAATGTTTGTAATTACTCTGCTACTGAAATTATTAAAAAGTAATTTTATCTTTGATTTGATTTTTTGAGTATTCCTATTCACTGTCCACTTACGATCTGAAGAAACTTTTTCTGTGCCATCCAGTGGATTCAGAATTCCCGGTATTTCTTCTCCGAACGAAAGATGGTCTATCCGATGGGAGAAGTTATATGCTAAAAGATAAAATGATGTTTGCAGATTGGTATAAAAAGACAGTTTTTTTTTTTTTTTACTTGTTTCAGACAGAAAATTCAAGGCATCTTTTTTTGCTCATTCTTTTTTAAAGGCAGCAGATGTTTTCTTCTGGTCTGGGTTGAGCGTTGTTTTGCATAGAATCTGCCATTCAGATGATCAGCATTGAAACACTTCCTCTTTTATACAGAAGTGGCTTTGTGCTTGTGAGCCGGTAATTATAAGACATTCCAAATTCTGACATCACTGCAAAGGGCAGTTGGAAATGTAATACAAATTGTGAGAAACAGCATTGTCAGAGACAAAACACAGGGTCTGAAGAACGTCTTCAGCTTACTTTCATGGCTGACCAGGGCTGCTAGGTGTGCGTGACCTCGGGGGTGTGGAATAGCCCTGCAATAACCAATGAACAGAGCATTTTCAGAGACAACAGAATATATAGTCTTAAAAGACATCTCACTTTAGTTGTCAGATGCACTAGCTATAGACGAATACTGATCTTTGCTGTTACAAAAGATTTTTATGAATTCAATTTGACTGTAAAAACTTGTCAGTCTGTGCAACTTAAAGAACAAATACTGCAGTGAAAACAAAGAAAAACAGTAGATGTACATTATTTACCACCAAATATAAGACAAAATCTTGATCTACGGTGGGCTGAAAGGAGACATACTTGCCCACAGTGATGTGGAAATTTCCTGCTACTTTATTGACATAGAGATGCCCATGTATCCGGCAGGCATTTAAAGGCTGGTTGGGGTCATCTTCCCTACACAACCACAAATTCAAGAAGAACCATATTCATATGCAAGATTACCATATTCATATTCACTTCTGTATTGTTGCATCGAGAAATCAGATCATAGACCAGATAGTGTCTGAAATGCAGCGTGGATCTGTTTTGATACGCATTGATACAGACCTGGGTGGGAGAGCGGTAGGAGAACCTTTCATGACGTTTTTGAATAGAACATCTTGGAGTGAGTGTTCCTCACGCAGACGATTCTGAATAAGCAAAAGTGTCCTGATGTAAACGGAGGACAGAAGTGAAGTCAGTCGATTGTTCGTTTTACATAATAAATACAGCTACATTTGTACAGTAAAGACTATAATATGACAATTCACTCCAAATGTAGACTAACAGGAGCTGTTTCAGAGGTTTTAAAACTCGAACCACTGTAAACAAATGAAACGTACCTCTGCCACAGTCTCTGCTGAGGGGAGAGTTCAAAGACCACCTATGAAAGAATCGTGAAACCTGTTATTGCACCATAAAACCTCACTGGCAAACAGCTGACAATGTGCTACAAATGCAAATACTCACAGGTTCATACTGCAGACCGTCAGATGCCACCATTGTCTCTGCAAGATCCAACACATCCGCCCCAACAACTGAAAAGATCAAGAATTAATGCTGATAGTATCAGAAATAAAGCCGTTTAAAACTCTGACCAAATAACAAATTAACGCTGTAACGTTTACTTACATTGGCACCTCATGGCGACTGTTATATCTATATTAATTCTTAGTTTACTGCAAGATAACAAACACAATGTCAGTGTTTTCCACATATCTTGTACTTGCTAACAATGCTGTGAATTGATTTGTTGCTGCTGTTTCAAAACGACGTAACTTTATTGCAAAGTTGTGATAACAGTAAAAAGTCACCTGGTAAAGTCTTTATCCACTTCATATTCATATTTCATCCATGTGTCCCGGTACACAAAGAACTCGAAAAAGGCCAAGAGGGCCATTGCCGTGAAAGCCAGAACGGACACTGATCAAAAGCAAACAACGATTTTATTCTGCTTTAGGATCTATTCCACAAGTTATAACTAAAAAAATGAAGTAACAGGAAACAATCAATTATAATGAAGATTAGAAAGTGCTATATAGTAAACCAGTGAAATTGCTAACCTGCTTTTTCTATACATCACTAACATTATCCTGTAACACCTTGTAAACCATCAAATGAACCTACATCGTCGACATGTTCAGGGTTAAGTATAATAAACCCGACACATGAGAGGGGAATGTCAAACAGAAAACCTGAAGCCATCACAAGCTCCTTTATACTCGTTTTGGAAACAGTTTTACCTACTCAAACTCATAAGATCACACAGCCCTGTCTTAAATCCTGTCTGGATGTTGAGCTGCATCTCTTAACATATTTCCCATGAGATCCCTAAACGATCCTGGAGGCATCTCACCAGTTCCTCCGCTGGCTGTCGTTTCCACATAACTCTCGGGCACCTTCGGAAAAGCGTCCAACTCCTTCACAAAGTTCAAAGCTTTTCTTCTGTTCAGCCTCCTCATGATCACAGCAATGCACTTTTATCTTCTTCATTCATTTAGGCTGCAATTCAAGTCATTTGTAAGGGTCAACATGCATCATAATTCTCGCACTTTAAACCATCCGTGAGCGGTGAAGTTGAATCAACTTCCTATGCCATTATCTTACAATACTGAATATGTGAAACGTTTACACGGGGTCTGTCCGGTGGTAGATTTATATGTGGTAATACATTGTTTTTGATCGTAAGCTGATTTGTTATTGATGAGAATTTGTCAGTTTTGTCTATGAGTGATCAGTTATCTCTGTTGTCTGTGGTTACACGGGCTGCTAGCCACAGCTAACCGTATACTTGCCCGTCATTCCGCTCGGTTTTGCTTTCCACCTACCTTGAAATGCTATTTTATTTCCCCATTGTGTTTCCGGCATGTTTTTAATAAACTATCTTGTTTTACTCTGAACTCCTAATAAAAAAAAACGGGCAAAAATGAAGATGACTCGAGAGACGATGATGTGTTACAGTCGTGCGCTTCCGGTGAGGTGCATTATGGGAAAGGTAGTATTTTGTACAAGTGTGCGGGCGATTGAAATCAAAGTGCATGATTTAGCTATAACATAAACTCGCCCCAAGTACTGTGACAATGACTTTATTTTACGACAAATATTTTTAAGTTGCTTCTCGTTGTTATCATAGTTCTGCAAAAGAAATACTTGTCTCAAACATTAAATATTATGTAGGTAAACGTGTTTTTCAATCAACCCCTTAAACAGTTTTATGGTAGATACCAGTCTTTGTATTTTTTAATCTGCAAACGACAGATTCCCTTTAATTTGTTACCACAATTATTAACAATTATTTAAAGTAGCAGCTCAGTTCGTTCTTGTTTTATGGCTTCAGGTGACCTTCAACGTGATTCATCAGACAGGTACTACATTCATGATGTATTTGTTGATTTTGTTTCTAACTTTTCTTCTAACATTTTCTAGCTTCCAAAGTCAAAGTCACTTTTCAGTAAGAATATTCTTTTTAAATATTATTCTTTTTAAAATATTCATCCTGTGTTCCATGACAGAAATAAAGTCATACAGGTTAGGAACAACATGAGTGTGATCAAACAATGCAAGTTTCATTTATGAAACTGTACCTTACAGTAACTTACAGTAATTTTCATTTATGTATTAACTATTCCTTTAAATATTTTTAACAATGTAACAATTGTTACAACTTGTTACAAAAATATAAGCAACAGCACCAAAATGATGGCATGCACCATAACATTCGAAAACCTCTTTACAGTAAACCTTAAACAAAGCCTGTTGTAATAAACACGCAACATATGCATCTATAAGCTAGATCTGGGCTGAATCTGGGCCCTCGTCTCGTAACACTGCCAGTTCTGGACTGTCAGATGTTGGTGTGCCAATATTCTCTTGTGAGGGGTCCTCAGAACAGCAGCTAATGGTGGGAGATATGACATCAGGGCTTGTGTCACATGACTCAGTGCTCTGTTCAGATACTGCAGTGTTGGTGATAGTTGTGGCAATGCTGGGATCACACTCATCATCTTCATCCTCCAGGTTGGAACACTCATTGATGCCTGTTGCGATTGATGTGTAAAAGGAAGATTACAATGCTGTTTTAAACAACCATTATGTATTTACAGCATATCCCAAACAGCTTTTACAGACACTGACAAGAAAAACTGTTATATAAAATAGAAGAGTGCATAACAACTTACTGCTAAAGGCC
This sequence comes from Chromobotia macracanthus, assembly GCA_036877525.1. NCBI lineage: Eukaryota > Metazoa > Chordata > Actinopteri > Cypriniformes > Botiidae > Chromobotia > Chromobotia macracanthus. The sequence continues at coordinate 3,958,694 of JAZGTH010000066.1, read as the reverse complement.
TCTGGATATTGCTTAGCAATTTTGCCTTTTAATGTCCTGAGGAAACATGACAAAACCATGTTACTTACAGGGTGTAACCTCTGTTACTACGTGTCTAAATAATATGGCGAGTTTGGGTCATCTGGAATAGTATTTGCACATCTGACTGCTAGCATTTATTGTGATTTGTTTGTCAGATTTATTAAGTCACATCAAAATCAAACATAGTACGTTGAACCTTTTGTTGAATTCACATCATACATTAAAGACAATACCGTATTCGTCTGAAGATGCTGTCTAAGTCCTTCTTCATCTCAGTTAAAGTACGAGTGTGCATTAGAAAGCGTTCACTCATCTGTTGTAAGCGCACATTAGACAGTCCATTGAAGTTGATAAGCATCTCATTGGTCTTTTCAAAACGGTCCAACCTGGAAGTCAAGCATTCAACTCAATTTCATTTATTTTGGGAATTTCTTCCAAAATTGTCTCGCATCCCACGACGTACACTGTCTCACATCAATACACATAAATTCAATACACAAAACACGAATGTATCTTTCAATACACAAAAATACCTCAATACCACACAAATACAATACAATAAACACCAATCATAATAATAATAATAATACATAAATGCATAACTGGCTACAGTACATCGGTACTTAAATTACAACAGACTTAAATGCAAAAACCAAAGACGCTGTCTGGGCAGGCAGGTCATCAGATATAAAGATGCAAGTTAACACCGAAACTGTACCAAGACTCACATGTGTCGCTGAGCTTGAATGATAGCGTTAACATCCTCCGAGTTCACCATGCTGAGCATCCTGTTGCAGAATATTCCGGATGCTGTGGGCTCCATGATGAGCCTTTAAAACAACCCAAAACATCAGCCTTACAAATGACTCAAATAAGCCATGAATTTATACACGTACAAAGACAGTCGCTTACGTGTTTAAAAATTCACCGTCCGGCTGGTTTTCGGGATTCTTCTGTTTAATAAAGAAACGCCGCGGGTATTTTAAAATATCTAAATATTATAAATGCATCGAACGACTAAAATAAATAAACTGGAAGCTGGGAGTTTTGTTACCACACAGAGAAGCAGGCCGCCATTTTTGTTGTGATGTCGCCATATGACGGTGACGTCATAAGTGGGGCGGGGACATCGACGTTGTTCAAAGCGCTGATTGGCTCACCAGGATGAGAGAGGGTGTACTCGTTTCCTACAGATTCGTCACTGTCAAATCGGTTTTAAAAAAGGTTTTTTAAATGGCTAATAATTTGAGAAGGAATTATTTAAAAATAAAAATATATTATATTATTTAAAATAGTATTTTGCATTCCTTAATGCAATAGACGAAATTTCACTAAAGGAATCATCTATCAAATTCTGAAGGAATTGTCTTTAAAAAAATAATCCATACTTGTTAATTATTGAAATGCCACTTTTGTTTCAAGGTGGTGAATATTTCCTAAGGTGTTGTTGTATAAATTAATCTGAATATTGGCCCATTGTCCTGCATTCCTGGAATACACAATTCAGCTATTTTTGCAGTGAAATGGCCTCTTTAAATGACATTACAGTTGTGCACGCTGCAGTATAATCTCAAATCATATCCCATGTAAGAGCTTCTAGCTGGAGGGGCTGGTCGTACCACGTCCTGCTTCACCTTTACACACACTATTATGTCAAAACACTGTGCAGACTTTAGGGCATCTCAGATCTGCTGGAGTTTGTGGAATATGTCCCACTGAATGCTTCAATGGCCTTTGTTAGACTAGCGTTTGACCTTCACAGGTCATGTCTGACTTCCCTTTTTGTCACCCATCATGAGAAGTTGAGAAAACCTCCTGGTTTCTGAGGCTTCATCTTGTGAGTTATCGCGAGCTTTAACAAAGCTTTATTTTTATTTGCTAAATTATCTGTAAACTAAGTCATCTCGACCGATCCCAGATGGACCCTCATAAACTCAAAAGTGTCAACTCTCATCAGTAAATGGCACGCTTCTCTTGTTTTGGCATGTCTGAATATTAAAAGTACTTACTGGTAAAACCAATATAATATATTATATAAAGTATTATGAACAACTAAGTTAATGAAAATTGTACTCCAAATATATGAAGTGCGCCTGGTGTGCAGTAGGTGGCAGTAAACGCGACTTTTAAGATGAAACTCGCCGTTTGAATCGTCATAGAAGAAGCTCTTCGCGTAGTCGCCGTTCGTGTTGAGTTGATCAAAACCCATCACAATTTACAGTTTACGAATATAAGTTAAAGGATTTATTGTTGACAACAGGTAAGAAACTCATTTTCTTACTCCAATTTAACCGGCAACAAATAAAAGAAAAATGCTAAACCGTTTTGTCTTCCTAGATTAACAACATTAGCCTCTAGCATAAGTCTCGACTTATTGATCACTAAAAACAATCAGATTGGAACAGATATGAGGCTTTGTCCTAACGTTTTAAAAGTATTTTTATGGTGAAAAAGGTTCCCATTAAAACTGAAAATAGCGTCTACACTTTTGTCTCTTCCCAGGTGGTCAAAATGGCAACAGACTGGATTGGTAGTCTGGTTTCAATCCACTGTGGACCAGCACTGGGAGTGTATCAAGGAGAAGTTTCTTCAGTAGATCAGACCAGCCAAACCATATCTCTCAGACATCCCTTCCACAACGGAATCAAGTGCACGGTGCCTGAAGTCACCTTCAGGTAAAACATGTTGTAGGCAAAAGATTAAGATTATAATAGATAAAAGATAAGATAAGAAAAGATAAAAGATTATAATAAAACAGTCACTATAGGACAGTGTTATGTGATATTCAGTTTTCCTTTAAAACTGTTCCAGTGGGCAGGGCATGCACGAATATTCATAAGTTTGTTTAACAGTGGGCATGGCTTTTCCAACAAAACTTTTTAGTCTGTTATGTAGAAAATATAAACAGTTGTATCTAAATAGGATATGTCCATCTGGCTTTATTACCTTGTCCATCAAACTTTAATCTGTCTAATCTAATCTGAGGAGGATACAACAATTTTCATTAGTTTGTTCATAGTTCAATAAAGCCACACCAACCGCAGAATCTATGAATATTCATGTATGCCCTGCCCACTGGAACAATTTTTAATGGTAACTGAATATTACACAACAATGGGCCATATCCATTTTTTTTAAATTAAGTTTAAGAACAGACCACAGACAATTATATGCAAAAAACAGTCAGTTACTGGATTTAATGAATCTTGGTTTACAGCGCCATGGACATCAAAGATCTCAAAATCTTGGAGTTTCGTAAGAGTGTCAATGAAGCCCCAAAGCAGAATAGTCCAGATTCCAGCTCCACATTGACGCCACATGGTGGAAGAAAAGACAAGGGTGGAGGAGTCCCAGTCAGCAGTGCTCCTGTGACAGTACTTAATAAACCTGAGCCCAAACCACAGGAAGGGGGCGCGTCTCCAGTGCCACACTACTCTAAAAGTTATGGGGAACGTCACATGGACATGACTGTACAAAATAAAGGCTTTAGACGAAGACACAACTCCTGTGAGTCACGTCATTTGAATTTAAAATATAAAACCTTTTGATTGTACTTGGACCCATATACACCAGCTGTCAAAAGTCTTGACACACATATTCATTCTTTATGATTGCCTTTCTCAGCATATTATAAGAAGGCATCAAATCCTTTAAAACAACCTAAATTGTGGTTTTTGTTTTGCATGAACATTTAAATGTAGCCACAATTTTCTTTTGTCTACAAAACTTTGTTCAAGTACTATTTAAGGATAAGCCTTCAGATCAAAAGTTTTGGATATTACGTGAAACACAGATTCAGTCAAATGTGTCTAAATCTTGTTTTAGTGCATATCTTGTTGTATGTGGAAATTCTAATCAGTGTTATGTTATTTATTTAAGAGGAGCAAGATAATAACAGTGTTTTGCTATGCCTTTTCAAGTACTAAATTAAAATCACTCCTATTTACAGCACAAATCATTTTAATTGAATTGTCATGTAAGAGAACATAGAAAATAATGGTCCCTTGATCTTCATGTTTTAGGGTCATCTAGTTGCAGAGGTCTGAATCAGGCCACACCCAAAAAGAATGGGCTGAAGAATGGGGCTCATATGAAGAATAAGGATGATGAATGTTTTGGAGAGGGTATGGATGATGTTCTCAATGAAGACTTCGACTTTGAGGGAAACCTGGCGCTGTTCGACAAAGCGGCTGTGTTCTCGCAGATCGATTCTTCAGAACGGAGAGGCAATGGTGCGAGATCTCGAGGGACGCCTGGAGAGCAAACTCCATCACGATACCGCCACGATGAGAACATTCTGGAAGCAAAACCCGTCGTGTACAGACAGATCGCAGTTCCCCAGCCTGGCACAAAAGAGTATAGCACTGGTAACAATCTAAGCAGACATGCTCACAATCTCTTGCAATGGGAACTTACTTGAATGCACAAAAGTATACACATGGCAAAACCATTAAAACGGATTTACATTGTTCTTATTGTCTGTTTCTCCCAGACTCTGGGCTGGTGGTGCCCAGTATCTCCTTCGAGTTGCACAAGCGTTTGATATCTGCAGCAGAAAGCCACGGTCTTTCCCTGGAGCGTAGGCTTGAGATGACTGGTGTATGTGCAAGTCAGATGGCCCTCACTTTACTTGGAGGCCCAAATAGGTTTGTTTGTGTGAATATGAAAAAGTCACTATGAAACAGACGTTGCAACGGTAATTTCTTCTCTGTGGTAACGCATGATCTAGTGAACAGCTTGATTGGATCATTATAAGTTGGAAGGTTAGAAACTGCTTGGCCATTGGACAGTCAATGTAGTCCCGCCCTCAGGGAAAGACAGACATCATCAAGAGAAGAGAAGTCATTTTGCGGAGGAGGGAAGGTTAAAGTTTTCTGATTAAAAATCACAAGGGAACATGAATTAAATAGAATAATGATGTTTACGGATAAATCATTTATAATAAGCACTGCAATATTCCATAAAAAAATATGACTAGTGAATTTTGATTTCATGGTGACTTTAATCTTAAATAAACCCACCCATAAGAAGTATCCTTTTGAATTAGTAAGTTTTTAATATGGTTATCATTGGTCTGTGATCTCTCTGCTCTTAGACTTACCCCAAAGAATGTACATCAACGACCCACCGTGGCCCTGTTGTGTGGGCCGCATGTTCAGGGAGCTCAGGGCATCAGCTGTGGACGCCACTTGGCCAATCATGAAGTGGAGGTTGTCCTTTTCCTGCCAAACTTTGTCAAGATGTTGGAGGCCATTACCAGTGAGCTGGCCCTGTTTGGCAAGACAGGAGGCAAACTGGTTTCTAATGTAAAAGGTGTGACACTGTTGCACGTGTGTTTAAATTAAAAATGCAGGAAGCTTTATTTTGTAGTTCATCAGCATGGATAATGTAGTAAGTAATGTATGTAGTCACAATCCCCTTGGGGTCTGGTAACAGGAAGTGCATGTAAACACATATAAACAGCAGTCTGTCTTGGCTGACCACTTGTGATGTTATTAGCAGGTGTCTGTTTTCATTCATTATCTTCATCTTCAGTGTTTATGTTTCTTGCATATGTTTCTGTCAAATGTCTGTTTAGATATAGGCTTGATATAGTCTGGAAACTTCTGCTCTAAATTGCAAGAACACATTTACTTTGCACGTACCCACCCTCTTTACATAACATACCAGTATTTTTCTGTTAAGTTCTATATAGATTCTTATAGTTTCACCACATCAGTGATCCTTAATGTAATCATTCGCTTTTTAAAAGAAGTGTGTTTTATTTATCCTCCCTCAGAATTACCTGAAACACCGGTTGACCTGGTCATCAACTGCCTCGACTCTCACGAAAACGGGTTCTTAAGAGACCAGCCCTGGTACAAAGCTGCCGCCGACTGGGCAAATCAGAACCGAGCCCCTGTGCTGAGCATCGACCCTCCAGTAAGCGGACAGGTGCATGCCGTGGAAGCCAAATGGTCACTTTCACTGGGTCTCCCCCTGCCACTTTCGGAGGGGGCGGGCCGAGTCTACCTGTGTGACATTGGCATCCCCCGCCAGGTGTTTCAGGAAGTGGGAATCAAATACCATTCCCCCTTCGGCTGTAAGTTCGTCATTCCGCTGCACTCTGAATAACCCTTGACCTTTTTCAGGTAAGCATCAGGGTCAAGGGTCACCGAACCAGAACCTGCCTTAAAGATTTTAGAATGAATGAAGGTCTGTTTGAATGTTGGGACATATGGGCAGCTAAACTTTTTTGTCATTAAAAACTTGGGCAGGAAAAAGGAAAACCCATTAAAGGGAAGTATGGGAAGACTAGCTTTTGTGACATCCTTGATATGTTAAGAGTGAAAAAAAAAACAGTTTACCAGCTGTCTCTGCATCTAATTTTTAAGATGGTTGTTTTATTTGTAAGACTTTGATCTGTATGGATTTCCATGCAGTTATTCCACACAACCACCGAACTGCTCGTTTGGGCAACACTTACTGGGACTTTGTTGGTCTTCTGTCATTTTTGCATTATTACTTTTACTTTTAGCATCTCAAGTAGATTTTGTTTTTACGTCATATTCAGATGTGCTGATACACTTTCACTTTGTTTCCATGAAAAAGGTCAGAATCTGTGTTGTTGTTTTTTTTTTTGTTTTTCCGTCTTGTGATCAAAATCAGTTACAGCACTGAGATTAAGGCAGTTTATATTTTGTCTTAACATTGTTTCTGCTTATAGATGTTGAAACAAAGCGTTATTTGCTTTGACTGTTGACCAAACCTAGTGCTGTAAATATGAGATTGACTGTTCTTATGAGTGATTAAAATGTCGCACACTTGAATAGTATGGAATGTAGGTGTACTATAAAATCAGTCTATGACTTTAGTAAGCATTGGACCAATGCAAACCAGTTCTAAGCATTCATTGGTTGATACCGGTAAAGGCTACCAATAATATTGTGCATTCATACTCAGCAATATCGTACGCAACATTTTTAAGCATTGCTGTGCTTTACCTCATTTTCATTTGTTTGCGGTGACGTGAGATTTTGTTTTACCTTCTCTGTGCTCGAAAAATAAGCCGTTTATTGAAATCCTGTTTTAAAAGGATATTTCATATTGTGGAGTTGTTTGTAAACACTGATCTTCACACACAGCTATAAACGTGCTTGCTGAAATAGACTTGTAATTTTAATATAGGTTGTATTATTGTGCGCACAAGACCTTTACAAAGTTGCTATTGCATCTAAAGAAAATGCTGCACACTCCGTACTTTTGGGAAATGATTGATTATAGGAGCAATTGTTTTTCAGAAGAAGCACAGATAAAATCTTTAAGCCAGCAGGTTACCGTATGCCTTCAAAGTTATATGAGGGGCACTTATGATTCTGAAATACTCTTAGCTGGGGTTTATAAATGCATTTGGGACAATGATAAACTACAACATCTTGTTACAAGTATGTTCTGATGATACTCTGTACAATCTGTTGGCAGCTGCAGTTTTTGGGTGTGACAGCAGAGAAATGAGGTACTGCTTTTTCGTGAATTTTTTTGTGACGTCTTCTAAATTTCACTAGCATGTAGTTTGTATTCCTTCCTTACAATTTAGAAGTAGTTTTTGTTTTTCCGACAGTTGATGTAAATATCAGTTGACTTTAATATCATTTAGTTTGCACTCCATTGTGGCTGTGTCCTGTTCGTCAGCTACACTAGTGGTTTAGGTAGCATGTAGGAGTACTGCTCATTGTTCTCTCTTTTTTTTTAGTATAGTTTATTGCTGTCTTTTCATTGGTTAAGCTATGTGTGACATCACTAAAGGTGACTGCCCCAGTCTAATTTTTCGTTGTCATAATGATAGTGTTAGGGAAAAAAACTGACACATCAGGTATTCTCATTTGTGGGAACTTTGAAATGTGAAAAGTTTCTCAGTGTTGATTTTTTTGTGTGACTGTACAGTCATTGAAATGTGCAGTCCTCGATGACTGCTAGAGAGCCATTTGACTCCTTGCAATTAGCTTTTGAGCTTAAAAACAAAGATGGGATGAATCAGTAAAGCGATTATTACCTGAATTAATACGTTTATACCAAGTTAATAATGCCGATACAATTGCACTGCGGCATAGTAAAGGTCCATGATGTGTTGTCTTAGTAGAGAGTACAGATACAAGACTGTGGATCATTCTATTTGAATTCAATACTGCAGTTAAGAGATTAAATTGGTGCCAAAAACCACTTATTTTTTTAAGTTTAAGCCATGGCATGATAGACTTGCTACTTGTATATGAGAAAAAAACATTACTACTGTGCAAGCTTCTTTGACAATTTTTGTTGCCATTGAATCCCAAAGGAAACTAATATGATTTAATGTACCAGCCGTGGATCCTGTTCTGTAATATTCATTTGAATTATATTTGATACCCAAGCATATATTTGCATAATCTGTTAAAATGCAATTTTATAGATCATTATTCAATAGTCGGGCTCATTTTTTTGTGGCCCGTCGTGTGCGTCATCATGACGTCACTGAGCACGTCTCCGGGGCTTGCAAAAGGTTTCGTTCAAGTTGAAAGTTTCAAGCAACTTCCGGTTTCTGTCGGCGTGTTTCCGTGCCGTTTTCCCTCAAAGATAAGGGTCGTTTACATTGCGTAGTGTGATCTGTTAACTTTGCACCCGAGACGTGATTCAGTCAATGATTATTGTTTGACTTGCATTCATTGTGAATTAGTGACACGTCTGTTCGGTATAGTTCTGATATCACTGGCAACCTTACATGCTTAAAACTGTCATCCGTGAAGTTTATGCATCGAATAAAGAGAATGGAAATCACTTGCTGGGTGTCGTTTTTGTGTTGTTGTTTTTTTTTTTTGGCAAACAAGGCCATCATATAACAACAAACAACTAACGCATTAAAGTCCCACATCCCAACCTCTGTTCATTTGTCTAAAATATATATTAAAAAAAAAAAAAAAGATAAAGAACATCTTTTGTTCGTGTTCGGCTGTTGAAAGCGTTGTAATTCTACGTTAAAACGCAGGTTGTCGCTCCAGCCTCGTCCATCGAACCGGTGGCCAATTACGAAGCCTACCATGGCGATGCACCAGCTCATGAATATTAATAAGTACACGCTGACGTTCCCTAGTAACCGTTCTGAGCGTGCCTAGACGTACGTTCGGTTCATTAATATTAAGCAGGCAGCCTCAGTTCTCTAATCAGAGAGCCGGACGTCACGTTAAGTGATTACTATTCATAAGCCTGCCTTCGCCGTACTACAAATCGTACGTCGGCGCGCCAGCAAGTCGGCTTGTGCGCTTTTGCTAATGCGCATGCGTGAAAACCACGGGCTGTCTGAAGAATTGCGTTTCCTTTTCAAGGGCCTGTGTGTGTGTTACAGACGGCGGTAGCTTTGGGTGTGCTGCACTTCCGCAAGGCTTTAAAACTGCTGGCTGTGGGCGGATCACCTCCGTATACTAACCTGATCGAGCCGCAACAGTTGCGCTTTTTCTGCACTAAACCGCCTTTAGGGTGTAGCGGGTGTATGCATGCACGGACGAGCCGTTCATCTTTTGTCCGTGGTGATGTTGGAGGCTCTCGGGAAGATCTGGTAATGCATGCAAAACGCTGGTCCATTTATACCCACACAGTAAATAAGCACTGCTTTATCTTCTGCCTTTGCATGCTGGTAGGCTTGAACCTTGTGGCGTATTGAACCTGTACATGGACTAATTGGACGATCCATAAACCATCACCAACTTTACGACAATCGGAAAGCAGCGGGTGGTTGTACATTATACAGGTACAGTAATCTCAATCATTTTTTCTGTCAGTCTTTTTCAATATTTGGTGTTGACTTCCCGTCTTTTAGTTTTGTACTTGGTTTCATTTCATTGCTCAGCTCACACAGTCTGCATCATAAAGAATAGGCGCATTGTGTTTTAAATATTGGCCACATTTTGAGGGTGGTGGGTCCGACTGCTTCACAGCTGTTGAAATGAGGGCCACTTGGGACCCTAATGAGACAAAGCTTGCCTCTGGAGGTCCATTATGGTTTGTTAATCCCTATGAAAAAATCCTGAGCACAATATGCTTTGGAATGGCACAGGAAACTAATAGACTGGATTATACCCACGTTGAGATGCATTGTGTCGTTTTCATTGTTGGACCAAACCAGCTTTAATTTTCCTCATCATTTTGGGTTTAAGGTTTATATTTACATATAACATCTGCAGCCAGGTCAATTACGCCATGTTTACATCATATTAAAAAAAGATGGACGGTTATTCAAATCGTGGCGTTGATGTAGTACAGGGCCCTTAGTGTGCTTCTGAATTCATTAATATTTGTGAACAAGTGATGAATGTGGAAAGGTTGACGTGAAGGTCACTTCCTCCTTTTGCAGCGCACCTGTTACATGCTCACTTTTCAGACAGCAAAAGCACACACATCAGCGTGTCAGTGCGTATTGAACGCAGTCTCCATCCTACATAATAAATGGTGATCAAAACCGTATCAACTTTCTTGGTTATCTCACAGATGGCAGTTTAAAGCAGTCCTTCCTTTGAAGCGCTCCAATACAAGACTTCCTGTCTTGCTTTTTTATTCACACCTGCAAAACGCTCCTTAGTTGGAATTTTTTGCATGTACTGCAGCGGACGTTTAGTCCGAATATATTTGCTAGCGTTTAAGTGTGCTGGTTATCTCAGCCCTGTCATTTGCAGCAGGAGTTCCCTGCTTCTGTGCTGTGTTTTTCTCTTGCAGGAAAGTGTTTTGTGGTTCACTGCTAAACTTGCTTGCTCGTGCAGCACAAATATGAGCATCGCTTTTCTGCTCATTTTACCAGCAGTAGCTGTTTTCATATGCCGTTTCCTCAATCTGAAATACCATTTAATGTAAATTCGACAGTTCCTTATAGAAACTGATACATGAAGCGGAAACCTTATTGCTGTACCGAGTTCTCGAAATCTGTTTTAAAGCTTCATTCATCCAAAAATTAGTTGGTAGGTAGGTAGGTAGATACTTTATTGATCCCATGTGAGAAATTTAGGTGCTTTAGCAGCACAATTACAAAATACCGTAGTAACATACAACATGATATACAACATACAATATACAAATGTAAAAAATTCAGAAAAGTGACTGAAAGACTGAATAAAGTGACAAATAAACTGAAAACCAAGTCATTTTCAAGTGGATTTGCACATTCAATGGAATATAACAGCAGAAGTTAATCAGAATGTTTAGCTGCTCTTTGTTATAGTTGTGTATTGGGTTGAAAGACTTGTTAGTGTGCTAGTGTTTCTGACTCCCTGCTGTCACAGTCGCTTGCCAGTTGATGACAGCGCAGTCCAATTAAACATCAAAGAGAGCTGCAGGAGCAGCTCTGCCCAGAAGGGAGAACGTTTGCAGGGTCAAGCTGGTGAGAGATGCCCCCTGCCTTGACGCTGGCAGCCATGGAACTTAAAAGGCCTGCTGGCAGAAGGGGGAAATAGCGATGAAAGGCACAAATGAAAGGCAATGATAATAAAAGCTAATTATATGGTATGTTTCATACCAAAACACACATTGTGACCCTCATTAGCAGTGACTGTCAGGCATTTAGGTGTCTTGTTTGTTGTGTTTTTGTATTTCTGCCCTTACTCCTGTTTGCATTTGGAATAACTATAATGTTTCCAAATATTAGCGTTATCAAGTAAGAGATTAAATTCCTATTTTAGACATTGTTATAAAAGAAGTGTCACATTATACCATATACTGTGTAATATCTGAGAATTTAAAGGGAAAATTTACCCAAAAATGATAATTCTTCTATTATTTACTCACACTTGTCATTCCAAACCTTTAATCTTTAATGCTTCAGAGGAACACAAAAGAAGATTTTTTGAAGTACGTTGGTACCCAAACAACAGTGGCACCCGTGGCCACAAAACCACTGAGACATTTCTCAAAATATCTATTCTTTTCTATTACAGTCAGACAGGTTTGGAATGACATGCGTAAATGATGGACAATTTTTGGGTGAACTATCCCTTTAAAGCATTATTTTTTTTTTTTTTGCCCCGATCATCTTCCTTACACTAGGTTGCCTTGTGTCTGTCATAGGAAGGCTTTGTCTTAAAACGCTGAGGAATTTGACGCATGAATATTAATGACATGCATGTAATTTGTAGTGGCATAGAAACTGATTTGTTGTCCAAATGGAATGGAATCAAATTTTACCATAATTTGCGTAAAGCATTCTGTAGCTACTGTTAATTGTGCAGCCCACCAATAATGTTAGAGAACCCAGCCATAGGAATGTACCGACAACCAGCAATATAGTAACCTTGGTGATCAAAAAATTATGTGATAAAATTGTCAGTGCGAATGCTTCTTCACACCCAATGTACACTGTAAACGTATGTCGCAAAATGACAAAAACTAGTTTGTATTATTAGTAGCACAATGCGAGACATTAGACAGCAGTGTTGTTGATTATAATGGGATTTATCGCAACGTGCCGTCTGCTTGCAGTATGGAAGGCTTATTGTTTGTGAAGATCTTTGTCTTTGCATTTAGAAATGAGATGGTAGAGAAATTAGATGATTGTGCAGATGTTTGTATTGGGTTTTGGAAAAGTGAAAGATATTGTGAAATGTATGTATCTTATGCAGCCTGGAGTTACCGAAGTCAGAATTTCAAAACTTGTTAGATCCTGTCCCACCGTACTGACAGACGAAGTTAGATCCACATACCATAACGGCTTTAAATTCCCTCACTTTCTCCTTTCTCTAAATTATATGCAATCCAATGACAATGCAATCACATGCTTTTACATGTCCTTTATTTAAATAGATACAGTAGAACTAAAGACGATAATCTTACCTATTGCTTTTTCTCACACACACACACACACACACACACGTTCTCAGGGGCACATTAACGCCTCATAGCTGATCTAAAAATGGAGCAGGTCTCACTGGCCCTCCTCAAGCTAACTGACTGTACTCATTACGTTGTTAATACGTTGAAAGATGCCCCATTTATGATGGAAATAAAGAAATGAAGAGCATCCCAGCTTTTGTTTTGCATGATCCTCACATCTGGGTCATGGCCCAGCCACCGCTAGTTAGTACAGTTAGTTAGGGATCTAAAGGGTTAAATGTTTAGGTAGATGAAGTTTGGAGGATGAAAGGCTGGATTTTCCTCTCATCTATCTCAGAGCACATCACATCTTTGTTCTCAGCCATTGAAGCTAGTTTCCTGGTTCCTCACGTAGCCTGGAGGCGATTGTCATGCCTCCTCTGTTGAGTCTCCCCACCGGTCTTTCTGTTGGCCTGGCCATCCACATGCTGTTCTTTGAGCATGATGGAATAAATCAAAACCTCTGACATTTTGGCGTGACATTCAAAGGTGATCGTTTTGTTTCATTAGCCTGCGGGAAGGCAGAATTGTGAAGATCGTAATTTCTGTTAGCACCAAAGTGATGGTTCTCACTTTTCAGTTTTTTTGCACGTGCAAAGAATTTCTAAAATACTTTTGACTCAGTCCTGGTAAAACTGGGTTGGAATGACCAATCCAGCCACACAAAGTCACTTTTGTCGAATCTTCAGTTCTACACCAAATCTTCTGAAATTTCTGCAGCTCGTGATCGGCTGAGCCGCACGTGGTCTCCAAACGTCTGGTGTGAGGTTTTATTCCTAAAGATGACAAGTCTGTCTCCGATTCGAGGAATGAAAAGTCCTCTTGTGTGAGGCGTAGCCCTCTAGATGCTTTCCTTTAACAATGATATCATTTGTAACAGGGGATTTGCTAAGGCACGCCCCAAATTTGTTGCTGATCGCAGAAAAGACTGAAGCTTATTGATTCTGATTGGTCAATGCATTCCTCTTTAAATGTCAAATTCTTGCTGCACTGTTTTTATGGTTGGATGCTGTTCAGAATTGGCCGTATCCTGCTTCTCTATGTGGGCCTCATTTTAGTTTTTTTCATATGATTGCATCATTCGATTGCCGTCACTATTGTGTGTGTGTTTAGGGTGAGTGTGAACTCAGCGACACCATCTAGTTGGGTCCCACTGCTTAGTGTTGGAGCAACAGTCAAACTATTCATTGAGGTGAATCCAAGCATGAAATATGTACATTAAATTTATGCCTTGGGCAGACGCTTTTATCCAAAGCAACTTATGGTGCATTCAGCACAAGTTATACATTTTATCATTATGTGTGCTTCCTCTGAATCAAACCTACAACCTTCGTCCTGCAAACACAATGCCATACTAGATGAGCTACAGCAACACTATAATGTGTCACCTTGATATGCCACCTTGCCGTACCAAAAACAGCTTTTGAAATGTGTTGGGAGTGTTTAACGAACACTTTATTAAATAGACAATTAAAATGTGATGTGCACTAAGGTCCTGCTTAAAATTCTGTAAGATTGTAATGAGAACTTTTGATATAATGTCATTGCAATAAATCTGCATGGCATGTTATTGGCATTCTTGTAAATGACCTGTACAGGTGCTGGAAACGGGTGCAAACTACCTGAAGCTGTATTGTTGTCCATCCCTTTTGTTCTCCACATCCAAAAATCTGAGAAGAAGCTCTGAATATGAGCTACATTTGAAAGTGTTACATTTGCAAGGAAGCAATGATTTGTGTTTGTTAACTAAAGCAATGTAAATCAAACTTTATTTTTTTACTTTTAAAGAATGTTTAGCTATTATTGCTTTAAAATAAGCACTCAGAAAAACAAAACAACATTTTAAAAACAATAACTTAATAACTCTAAAATTTCACAGGCATTAATAAACACTGAGAAATGAATTAACCAATGAAAGATAACCACTGAGAATTGAATATTCAGACATATTTTACATGGCAACGACAATAAGTTTCCTGTTGATGATTCATGTTATTCCTGTACAGGGAGTATAAAATTAGGCAGTAGTGGTGGGGGGGGCAAGACTGTATTTTTAAAGGGAAGTGTGTTATATCCTTATTGTAAGTACTTCTGTGTACTGCACTGTAGTCGGCTCCCCTTTTGCCATCCGCAGCTCTATCCAGCGCCCTTCATCCTGTTAGCGCTCATCACCCACCAGTGCCTGCATGCCAATACAGGAAGTCTCAGTAGCTCAGACAGGAAGTGACATCACGTTTGCTGCAAATGTTTCAAGCCAAAGATGTTTTGCATCGAGCACAGTGCCAGCAAAAGTTGGTACCAGCGTTTTGCATGCGCTACTTAAAAAAAAACACATGAAAATAAGTCTGGAGGGTTGATTCGGTGTGAACTTTAAACGGTTTAAAAACTAATTCAGATCGCAGTTCACCTTAAAACACTTAGTAAACCAAAATGATACAAAAAATTTTTTATTGTTTCAGGTACATTTGGTGTCTGATTTTCAGGTGCATTTTTACTGTTTATGAGAATTGTTTTTTAACTGCCAGTTTGTTTCACAGAAATGTATGAGCCAAGAATACCAAACCCCTTTGTGTCATTTAGGTTCACATTCAAAAGATTCTCATTCTCTCTTTTCAAGACTTGTCATAGTGGAAAGAGTATATTAATAACTTCAACTTTGTGATTCCCATAACCACCATGAAAGTGAAAATCATTTTTTTAACTTCTTCTTTCTGCTATCAGGCTGTGGTGTGAGTTTGAGCTGTGGTCTTCTAAACATAACTTTTATTAAATGAAGTATTTGTGGAACACTGTTGCTTTATTTACACTGATGTTTATATGACCCATTTTGGGATGCACTATATAAAATGGGTCTTATCAAGCTGTATAAAGTTTGAAAGCAATTGAAAGATGTCTAGTACAGTACATAAAGATTTTAAAGTTTATTTAGCTTTTGTTGGCTTGTCACCTTCCTTTAACGCTGAATATGTAACAGGGTTTTTGCAAATCTTGCATGCTGCTCTGCTCTTCCTGTCTAAAGCATCGGAAAAATAGATCCACCACTTCCCCTTCGAAAGTGTGTGTGTACTTCAACTGTATTTGGTGCTAAGCAGCATTTGCCAAAATGCTTTTGGTGGTTCTAATCTATAGGTTGAATCTCGCAACCCCTGGAGACACACATCGCAATGTGCGTTTGGTAGTGTGGTCAATGTAGTTCCTTTCTAAACACTAATTAGGTGCCTTTGGGAATTGAATTGATTTTTGCCATTTTTTTGTATTGATAAAATTATCTTTGTTTTTTTGTGTCAGCAGGTGTTTGGCCATTTCTGGCTGTAGCTGTACACCTCAGTGCTCAGCTCGGATGTTACGAGTTAAAACTGATCGACTGTGAGAGGTCGTTCCCTTCAGCTATGTCTACCCTAGAGGTACAACAAAAGACTTCAGATGTTTACTTCTGCATAAAATGTCAGTTCATTTCTAATGCTTTGATGTGTGCACTGAGAACAGAGTGAACTTTTATGGTCATTTTAGAACTTCCTCACAGTGACAGTATTGTAACAAGGACAAGGGCCTTTCCTCATATTTTTCTGCCCTCTCTAGACGACCTGGCCTGCAGGCACTGAGTGCATAGCCAGGTACAACTTTCCCGGATCCACAGATCGGGACTTGCCCATGTGCAAAGGAGATGTTCTTACCATTATTGGAGTCACAAAGGTAAATTTGAAAAATATTTGATTATTTGTAGAGATAAAGCACAAAGCATTTTGCAACTTTTGGAGTTTGAGCTGATGTTTTTTGTCCAGGATCCAAACTGGTACAAAGCAAAAAACTCAGCAGGACGAGAGGGAACCATACCAGCAAACTATGTGCAGAAAAGAGAAGGTGTGAAGTCGGGGGGTAAACTGAGCCTAATGCCGTAAGTACCATGTGTGTGTGGGTGAGTGGTTTTTATTTAACCATATATTGGGGACAAATTGTACCCAAAAATCAGCAAAACCTGACAAATCTGAGCAAAACCTCCTTTTGGGGATGTACTCATTTGTAAAAACTGTTTTTTTTGCAGTTTTCAGTTAGGGTTAGAATGTGGGTTAGGGTTAGGTTATATTGTTTATAACTAGTTGTGTTAAAAACAATAAAAGTCTAGGGAATGTTGCCATTTGGATGTGTGTGTGTGCGTGCGTGCGTGCATGCCATTTGATTCGCTGATTTCTCCTGTTGGTCCTCATGCTTTTGATCTATAGAGAGAGAGAGAGTGAGTGAGTGAGTGAGTTGTTTGTCTTTAATAACACACATCTTCATGCTTTCCGGATGACCACAATGACCAGAGGACTTATTTGAATCGGCCTTTTAGAGGCCAGCAGTTTAAAACAGGAGAAATCTGCATTATACAAATGGCTGTGCTCAGATGAATAAAGGAAGTGGAAAAAGTTCATCTTTGGGTATCTGATATGCAAATGGCAGAACTACACATCACACATCAGATTGTTCTTTTGTTAGTGAGCATGTGATTTTCTTCAATTACTGGCTGATTTAAGATGGAACAAAAGACGTTTAAATTACATTATCACAGTTTTATTTAGCAAGGCAAAGCGAGCTTTGCATTTATATCGGCTTGCCCCAAGCACCGCTGATTTGGCCACCTGGTCAGATCTTTAAAACTTGATGGACAAGGTTTCAACCATGTGTAACGGAGGATTTTAGATTCTGCTGTGTTTGAGCTCAATACATTTTGATGTTGGTGGTAATTTGTGTCTTCAGTAAGTGTATGGCTGTAGTTTATTTTAGCTGCCGGTATGTATACGTGAGGGTAATTGGGAGATACAGATTGGATGGTTGTCATGCCAGGGAAGCCACAGAATGGCCAGGCGAGGCTGCTGCTCTTTTTGGAAGGCTGTAATTTTGCCTCTTTTCTCAGTCTTTTTGCTTTACGGTGTTTGAATCACTGTTTCTTGTAGAATACACCTCTCCTTTAACTGTATATACTAAACAAAACAATGCTATTATATTTGTATACATACTTTACCATGTACATACTAAACAGAACAGTACTAAGTCAATCGTAAAAAAACATTTAACAGTATTTATGTAAATATTAAAATGTTACAAAAACAACATTGCTTTTACTGTTATTTTATATAAATGATATACTAAATAGTATATAGTCTTATTGCTGTTTTTAGTAGTATTGTAGTAATGTCATTTTATTACTAATATTAAATACATACTAAGTACATACTAAACAATACTTTTTTGAAAGTGACATATTTGTCAGATATGGTAACCCATACCTGAAATGTGACCCCTTTATTTAACCCATCACTGGTGAGGAGTGAACACACACGCACCCAGAGCAGTGGGCAGCACACTACTGCGCCTGGGAAAACGTATAACGTTGTAACATTTTTAACGTATAACATTGTATAACATTTCTAAAAAATGTTACAAAAAAAGTAATGTTTTAAGTCAAGCAAATCTGTGTTTAAAGTTTCAGTAGCTGAAATTAATCAGTAATTTTAAGCAAATCTTTTTCAAAAAGTGTATCCTTAATTTTGAATATATGGTATATGAACGTTTTTATATAGTATTTGGACTTTCTGGTTCCACATGTTAGTGGAACAGACCTTTATGTTAAAGTAATGTAATGTAATGTAATGTAATGTAATGAGCTATCCTGTGGTTTACCCTGTTAGCAGACTTGATGAGAGAAAAGTCATTTTTAAAATGTGCCTTGTGTGGTCAAATACTTTGTGAGGCTACTGTCAATGGAAAATATTTTGTGAAATATGTTGTGCAGTTGTGTGTGTTCCAGTTTTATGTGTTTAGTGATCATAATTAGGTACTTAAAGAGACAGTTAATAGTCACCCAAAAACAAGGAACCTGTATGACCTAGTCACCATTCACTTTTGCATTGCATTTCTGTTCGTACAATGAAAGTGAATGGTGATCATACAGGTTCCTGGTTTTTGGGTGACTGTCCCTTTTAAGATGCGATTTCGAAAAACTGACTCGATCAGACTGTGACAGCACAAAGTATATATTCATGTTACTTCTGAGTTATGGGCTGGTAAGCACATCTCCTTTATCTGTGGCCACTTAGATGGTTCCATGGGAAGATTACGCGTGAGCAGGCAGAGAGGCTCCTCTATCCCCCAGAGACGGGCCTCTTCCTGGTGCGGGAGAGCACCAACTACCCTGGAGACTACACCCTGTGTGTTAGCTGCGACGGCAAGGTGGAGCATTACCGCATCATCTACAACAACGGCAAGCTGTCTATTGATGAGGAGGAGTACTTTGAAAACCTCATGCAGCTTATGGAGGTGAGGGTTGCTGTTTAGCATCAGGGCCTCTGGAATCCATACAGCCTGGGACAAAATTAGAATGGTGGACCCCAGCCAGCAAATATATGTATATGTATATATATGTGTGTGTGAATATATTAACATATATTAACCTTAGTTAATATATATATTACATTGTGTATTTTTATATATACACACACATATAAATACAGAATATAATATATAGACATAGAAACATTTGTACCCAGTCATACACACAGTCAGCTCGGCTTGTTATGAAATTGCCAAGTTCCTTCCTGTTAGTGCTGTTACAGCCTCTGACAACATTTTTAAATTGATCATCCTGCACTGGTTTAAAAATAGACATAACAGGAAGTCAGTGCACATCAGACGCACTGGCCAGAGTGATGGAGCAGGCGTTTACCATAGACTCCAGGAAACAAGTTCATACACGCACATCTTGTGCTGTGGGGTCAAAGGGTCAGTCCAGGGTTATAGGAGGACAATGACGGGGCGCACAAAAGTCTTGAATTAAGTCCCTAGCATTTGAGATTCAATATAAACCATAACTATGAATAGAAATAATTAGAAAGGACCAACAGGGTCTGCGCAGAAATATATAGATTAGCCGTACATTTAGCGTATTTTGGCACAACTTGAAGACTGTATTGACCAATCAGCATGCAGACCGGATCCGTGCGTTTTATAAATCCTTCTCATGGGACTGTGCATGGTCTTGATTAGGTTTAGACTGTGGCATTGGTGATCTGATGTTAAAGTTTCAGAATGGTTCTGTTCTGATCATTCTAGATCGAGTCTGGATGTCACACGGGTTTAAGTGATCAGCAAAATCTTGGTTTCCTAACTATCTGACTTCATTACCGAATTCCTCACATTCTTCTGTGTAATTTTGGCCACACAGTCTCTCTCTCTCATTCTCTTTCGCTCTCACAGTTATAGTCACAGCTAAACAGTTGTGCTCTTTCTGTTTTTATTCTCAGTGAGGGAATTTAATTCAGTTAGACTATACGATACTGACTGTTTACTGCATGTGTAACCCGGCTGATGTTATCAGTCTTAGGTCTGCGGCTTTTGCCTCTGCGGGTTGTGGCAGTGTGTCTACATTCGACCAACTCATTTGTCATCGGGCTGACACGTTTAATGCAAAAACATCTCTTTATAAAGCATTAAAACGAATCTAAATGATTCTTAAACATATTGTAGGAAGCATCATATTAATTGTGCCTTTACCTTTAATGATGATGTAAGAAATTATGGTTGGGTGGTGGATTTTTTTTTTTATGTTATAAATAAATATAAGGATAAATGTTAAAAGTGAGTCCAGGAATTGTTGGAGTGTTTGCGTCTGGGCATGCAAATGTTTTATTATTTTGAGAGCTTGTAAATAATAAGCGAGGCGCTACAGTTCCTGGAACAGTTGATGAGGAGGAAGCGACAAAAAGGAAACAGGTTCCACATCATTTCATCTTATGTACCAATGTTATCTCGCCGTCTAGTCACACGATTAACCCAGACAAACTGAGTTGCAAAACACGGTGTTTCAACACTGAGATGTGCCCACGATCGGGCTCCATACTATAGACATATGCACAGACATGCATACGCCCTCTGCTGGTGAGCAGCGGTTACTGCGTCCGGTGTGCTTTTATTAAACAGTTTAATAATGTAGTAAAAATGCTGCTGTATCATGATTTTATGCAATCCTTCCATTTAATTTGTATTTGCATGTATTTAATAAACAATGTTATTAAATGCAAAACATTTATCAAGAAGTTTTAATAAATATGAAAGATGCATTTATTGATGTGTCTGTACGTGTAAAATCATCTGCCGTGTGCCATTTTGTGACTTTTAGTCAATTAATCGGTATTATGTGTATATATTGAAATACCACTAATACCGTCACATTACAGTGGTACCGTCGCAGAGCATTTTGATAATTGGTTTACCTGGTATCAACAGCATTACACTAAAGATGCTGATGGACTGTGTACCAGACTCATCAAACCCAAACTCATGGAAGGGACTGTGGCAGCTCAAGATGAATTCTCAAGAAGTAAGGCCAAACTCTGAGCACCTATCCACTCGTTTCGAATTCTGTAATAGCTGTTTCTCTCTTTAAGCATGACATATATTCTCACATCTGTTGCTTAGGATTGATTAATCTTCCTTTCCCACAGGTGGCTGGGCTCTGAACAGAAAAGACCTGAAGCTTCACCAGGTTATTGGAAGTGGAGAGTTCGGAGGTGATGCTTTTATGTCCAACGGGAAAGAATATGAGATTCTTTGGAGATTATAAAGAGATTTTTCTGCTTGACTATATCTGAAAGATCAGCTGTTATGATACACACTGTTATCTGGGGCTGGATTTTAAAACCGTTCTGTTTTGGCTCTCAGATGTGATGGTCGGAAACTACAGAGGAATTAAAGTAGCAGTAAAGTGCATCAAACACGACGCCACAGCGCAAGCCTTTGTTGCCGAGGCCTCTGTCATGACGTACGTCCTCAGTTTGTATAATCAATTAATCACGTTGATAATTTAATCTGCTATGGGACACACTGTCTTAATTAGGGTAACCTACAAGCACAAAACATAAGGGAAATATGACATAAATAACTAGATTCTTTGTTTCTGAAAGTCAATATTGCAATTGTTTGTTTTTGTACACAGCCGATTACGGCATAATAACTTGGTACAGCTGCTGGGTGTGATTGTAGAGGAGAATGGAAGTCTTTATATCGTCACTGAATATATGTCCAAGGTCAGTTGTTTATAATGATGTCACAGTACTTAAAAACATATGATGTTTATATGTACTATAATTATTTAGTATATGTACTGATATATATATATATATATATATATATGTACGATAAATATATATATAGAGAACATGTATCATATATGTGTCTGTGTATATTTATTCAGTAAAAATGAACTTTATTATTTTTCTCCTCCTCCAGGGCAGTCTAGTGGACTATCTACGCTCACGTGGACGCACTGTTATCGGTGGAGATCGTCTCATTAATTTCTCCATGTGAGTTTTTTCATTTCATTTTCCAGTAAGTTGACATTTACACGTTTGGCAGAAGCTTTTATTCAAAGTAACTTACAGCTCATTGTATCGTATGTGTGTTTCCTAGGTATCGAACCCATGACCTTTGCACTGTGATGCAATGCTCTACCCATTGAGCTACAGCAACACTAATAAATTGTTGTTATTATTATTATCAAATGTTTACTACAGGGATGTTTGCAAGGCGATGGAATATCTTGAGACCAACGACTTTGTACACAGAGATCTGGCTGCTCGTAATGTTCTTGTGTCAGAAGACAACATTGCCAAGGTCAGTGATTTCGGCCTCACCAAGGAGGCGTCATCAACTCAAGACACAGCCAAACTCCCCGTTAAATGGACTTCACCTGAGGCACTGAGAGAAAAGGTAGCTTTGTCTGCCTTTCATTTGCATGTTTAAACGGACGAGTGGGTTTAATGGATGTGTTAAAAATGTTCTCCTCTTGTCTTTCCTACCTGTCTGTTTGATAAAACAGAATTTTTCCACTAAGTCGGACGTATGGAGTTATGGCATCTTACTCTGGGAGATTTACTCCTTTGGCCGGGTACCCTATCCACGAATTGTAAGTGACTTAAACAAAAAGCTGTATTACATTTTTTTTGTTACATTTTTAATTTTTTTATGTTAGTAATTATTAATATATTTGTATTATATAAGTTAATTAAGTTTATTCTACCTGTTATTTAGAATGATTGATTGTTTTACAATGATTTACTGTAATTAGTTTTTTATAAAACATTTTTATTGTTATGTAACGTTAATATTATTACATTTTTGATATTCATTTAAATAATAATCAAATGTAATTAAAAATATTGTACATTCATGAAAGATGCAAGTAGCGCATTTCATATTCACAATTTGGTTGTCAACACAAAGTCGACCAGTAGAGGGCACCGTTGACTACTTCAACACACGATTCCATTCGATTTCCTCTCTTCCTGTGGTTACAGCCTCTAAAGGAAGTGGTTCCGCGTGTAGAGCAGGGTTATAAGATGGATGCCCCGGACGGCTGCCCGCCTGTGGTGTATGACATCATGAAGCACTGCTGGACTCTGGACGTTGTGGTGCGGCCCAGCTTCAGAGTACTGAAAGAGAAACTGCAACATATCATAACCAATGAACTCTACCGATGAGGGCAAATCAATGGACTGACATCCCACCTGCCTACATGAGACCATTGTCATACTATCAGACCAAAATTTACTCTTTAACCGGTGGACTTGGGAAAACATGCAGGAATTTCTTTTGCAAATTTCTTTTTTCATTTTTTTATTATTGTTTTCATGGCTTTGTTGTTTCTCTATTGTTCTTGAGGAGGCTGGCCTTCTCTACAACTCGAATATAATGATTTATGAGACCCAGCCTCCCTCTGGTATCTGCTTTCATATGCTGCTGTGATTGGTGAAGATTTTTGCTGTCATTACATTTAGTCCCTCAGCCTTGAGTTTTTCATCCAACAGGAAATGTATAAAATTATTGACATAAGAAATTAACTGGATTTCCACAGATGAATTTTACTTTATAGAAAGACATTTGGCACAAAATGAGAGTTCAAAAAACAATATTTAGCTTTCATAAAGACTGTATGGTTATTAAAAACCTTATAATTGGTTTTCGGGTTTAGTAGTTCCCAGAATTTGTAAATGTCCCCCCCAGGCACCAAATGTTAACACATTTTCTTGTTCCACAACAAGGTTCAGGTTTTCGAGTTTCAATTTTAAACTCGATGTGAAGTTCGCACTCAATGATTTAGCAAAAGCCATGTGTGTATTTGCTTGTGAGAACATCGTCATTGGTGTGAACCAAAACAAATGGGTTTATCTGCAGTTGAGGGACAGCTGAATGGAAGATAATATAGGGAATATAGTCTTTTTTTGGTCATAGTGCCTTCACACCACAGAAGTCTGTCTTGACCCCTGGGCGTGTTGTTTTTAATTTCTTTTTTTAAAGCAAAGAGATTTTTAAAAGCTTTTGGATTTAATGCTGTCCTGCTTATCTTTCCAAACAAAAAGATTTTTCATTCTTACAGTGGTTCCTAGCTAGACACAACTCAGTACAGCAACACATGAGAAATGATCTTTTGTACGTCTGACCAGCAGAACATTTTGCAGGTTGCCTGGTGTCTGTTTCTAGCTCCGCCCAAAATAATCTGAATGGTTCACAGTTCCCCTGTGCCTGTCGAATAGGTTCTGATTGTCTGTGAATCTTTATTATATTTTAAATGTCGAAAGACAAATTGTTGTGTCACGCCTGGTTAGGGCACAGTGTGACCCTCAGAAGCAGAAAGGGTGAATATAAACATAGGCCATATGTTGCCTTGAGAAAGGAAGAGCGAGAGAGAGAGAGAAAGAGAGAGAGCTTTGGTGGAAGTAAAAAAAATGTCTAATTCAAACTGGGAAGTGTTTGTTACGTAAGGTGATAGTTGCGAAAGACTGCATGCTGTTCTGTGCTTTTGATGTTTTCTTTGCTGCCATATTTCACGTAAAATCATTCCACTGAAACAGTTTTATAAAAACAAAAGGTAAATGACAAAAAAAATAAATAAAAAGGCTGGAAAATTACATGCTTTGTGTGTTTGTGTCCTTAAAGGGACAGTTCAAGAAAACAATCTGCCTATTTTCTCCCTCTTGTGTCGTTCCAAACCTGTGTGACTTTCTTCAAAGAAGGAGAGATTTTAATGAAAATGTCCAATGTGCTCTTTATTTTTTTTATATTGTAGGTTACAGGGTTTGAAACAACATAAGGGTGAGTAAATAATGACAGAATGAGTGAACTATTTTGGGTGAGCTGTCCCTTTTAAATGTGTCTTTCACCTTAATGGTTCCACACAGGTCAGTTAAGGAAGCTGAACATCCCCAGAGAGGAAACGCGTCATCCAGCGTCTGCTTGTTTCACAGTGACCCAAACAGTCGTGACAGATCTTCACCCTAAGGTTTTGATGCAACTTCATTAAAATGTAATAATATCAATACTCTACAGATGTGTGTAATGTTTGAAATCACATGCACCCTTATCAGAATGTGATTGTTTTGTTCTCTGGTCTATGTATAGAACTTTAAATGGTCAATATGTGTCTCCTGACAGCAACATGATATCAAGAGGGGAAAGATTCATGGCCTCTCGGCTGGATGGAAACCTAAACCACTGCAATCCAGCGTCTCTGGTTTTCCTCAAAGGTGAACCCTATTTAGGTCTAAAACTAAAGCATTGCAACAGAATTGTCAACATATGGATTAGTATTCCTTTAATTCTAATATTAGAAATACTTTAGAAATATTTAAAGGTGTTTCTTAAAGGGACAGATCACACATTGTGAAAATGTTCAGACCCTCAAATTTGTGAAATACAAAGTGAAATGGGTTTCAAAGGTGAATGATGACGAATGTTACTTTTTGGATTTATGGAGAAGTACTACAGGCTGAAATCACCATTTTGGAAAGAGTTACATAATTTGACTTTTCGCAACAAAAGCATGTTCATTTACAATATGCAAACTCGTGCATAATGACATTTGGCAGACGCTTTTATCCAAAACAGCTTTGATGCTTTAATCCAAAGCAGTTATGCCAAATGTACATGTTAAATGTTTCTTGTAAATGATATTTTTTATTTAAAAAGATATTTTTAAATCGGCTTCTTCACCTGTAGTAGCGCTCTTTAAAAGTGAGCTTTTATGACTTGGTGAACTCTCAGATTTGTTCATTTAACAGTGAAGAGGGAGGTAAGTCAGGGAGACGGACTTCATCTTCCTTCAGGCATCTTGTGTGCTTCACGCCAGAATGCCTGACTGTGGATGTCACCATGCATGTGTCACGGTTTGCTCTGTTCTGCGGCCTGTTTGGCAGACATTGCCGAGGGACAATAAGAAGGGCCCGATTCAGCCATTTTGTTTGCAGAAAAGTATCCACAGCATTGAGCAATAGATAGAAAGGGTTTATTCCCAGCTAACAATTTTAGGTTGTTTCTGTAACGTTTCCATTAAGTAAGAAAAACATTAAAAATGATTTCTTTTTAAGTTTTAGGAACGTCCAGTTGTATAGACATTGTATTCATTTTATGGCTTGGTTATAAGAATGTTATTTTTAATTCTGTAACATTTTTAACACGCTCCACCATTTAAGAAAATGGTTTCTTCGACAACCTTTAGAGAACGTTAGCCAATGTTCTGAGAACATTTCCGGTTAGGTTTGGTTAAAGCTGCTGTTTTGTTTTGTTTTTTGTTTTCTTCCCCAGCTCATTATGCAGAGACATAAAAATAAAAATATAAAATATTTGTAAGAAAAATATTTGTCATTTGTAGCGCGAGCTCAAAAAGTAGAAAAATTGAAGCGACGCTGGCTGGTGACGTCGGTTTTGGGGCGGGGCTTATCCATCCGTCCAACCAATGGGGGGCTGGGAGGTGTTTCGCTTTAAATAATAGTGCACACTAGTTAGTAAGCTAAGAAACGGCAACAGTGAGTGTTGAAACAGTCGTGCTCGCCTCGGGGGTGAAGAGAGCAGCATTAACTGACATGTTGAGTTGAATTCTTTAAAATATCAAAGTTCCCGCAGCTGTAAGTTCAGATGAATTACGCGGTGCTCGTCAGTCCCCATTTCCGTCTCCACGGTGACATTTGGGCACATCCCCAGATCTGGAGTTCACCCACGCCGGGCCCGAGGCGACCGGAGTGCCAGTGTGAATCCAGATCAGCCGGAGCAGAAGCGAGATCCTCCAAAACGCATTTAGGGTTTGCATTACAGGACGATCTGCTCCACGTAATGGCCTTTCTTAATAGAAAAACCATTGAGCTATAGACCACAAGTGCTGTGTAAAGTAAAAAAGCTGAAAGACGATCATCTATTCACAGATCCTCTATGAATAATCAGGATTTTTTATTTATAAAGCTGTATGTAAAAGAAAAAAACAAGTCACCTAATACTGCATGAAGAAAAACATTAAAAGAAGTCCATGTGTGACACACAACATAAAACATTGTATTTTGTGTCTATAAATGATGCTGTTTAAGGTTTTATTTCAGGTATATCAGTTAGTGCAATGCACAATCACGGTCATTTAACAGGGATTGTTTTGCAGTATTTAGAAACCAAATGCAACGTGATATATAACAAATGTGTGTGATAATGCATTCAGTCTCCGAATAAACTCTCATATCATCCGAGAGATTCACGTCTGAAAGAGTTAAATATTCAGATTGCACAAGAAGGGAGCAAAACGTCGACTCGCAGGTCTCCTCTGGAAAGGTTAGGACGTTCATGCATGTTTTATTCTCATGCATGTCTCAGGAAAGCGCAGTTTGTGGGGGGAAAAAGACAAAATGGAGATGGCTTTGACCAACATGCATCGTACGGAAAGTCCAGACTGATGCAGAGTGATGATATTAATATGCATAATGTTGACAACAAAGCCTAAATTGTGATGCAATGCTCATTTGTGTCTCTAAGCGTTGAAAATATTTACATTTATTAAACATTTCGTTCATTTTGAAGGAGACGGGCAGAGATTGAATGCCCTAAGTGATTTAATAAAGCAAACTAGCCAGAGCAACAACAGTCAGCATAGATTTGTGTGCATTATTTCTGTTCATAAATATGAATTATGTTTGTCCTCGCAGTTGTTAGACGGTAATACAGACAAAGTTAAATGCACATGTAGAAGAACCTTTTATAAGCCTTAACAGAGTAAATAAAGAGGAGCGTTTAGGTTGCACGAACGTTTTCCTAACGTTTCCATTAAGTAACAAAAACGTTGAATTGTTTTGAAAGTTCTGGAAAGTTTTTTGTAAACGTTGTACAAATGTTATTGCTCGGTTATATGAATGTTATTCAAGCTTGTTACAATTCTGTAACAAAACGCTCCACTAACAACTTAAGAATAACGTTTTTGGTTTATGTATATAATGTTAAAAATCATTCTACTAATGTTACTGCAAGAACGTTTTAGATAACTTCGAGAGAACGTTTAGAGAACGTTCCCTGTTAGCTGGGCTCGTGCTCAGCACGGGAGAGAAATGATAGTTGTGTTGCATCAGTGTTAGTTCTGCTCACAGCTGCAGAAAAAGACAAAGATAATTGCAAAGGTCATTATATCATTTATTTATCTTTAGATTAATAATAATAATAGTAATAATAATAATAGTACGTACAGGTTGGGTTTACCAAACAATTGCACATTAGTGTGCCAGTATGTGTCATATTGCAAATCTTAGTAATAGTAGTTTGCTTTGTAGTGTGCACTAATAGCGAATGCTCTTCATAGAAGTTATGTAATATGTACAGTATGCATAAAATCCCATGTGTAGGTCTGTGTTATATATATATATATATAAGAATGAATATGTGTGTATTATACTTTATGTATTTCTGGGGAGAAACTGTGAGATTTGTCATTTTAATGCCTATGAGCTGGTGTTAACTAAACTTCTTGGCTGTAAATAATGTCATTGAAAGTTTTTGATGCACACGTTTAATAAAAGGATGGTGAATGTGAGGAGAGAGAGAGAGAGAGAGAGAGAGAGAGAGAGAGAGAGAGAGCAGATCTGACTGCGGGAATATCTGGTACTGAAACTTCAGGTGCGGACGATACAAGCGCACTTTGTCTTGTTAATGAAAAGTCTTTCTAGCGCTTTTATAAACTCGGAAGCGGTTTGCATCTGTATTCCACAAGGCAAAACGATGGCTTTTATGTTAAAGCACATGATAGGAGGGCAGCTGAAGGATCTTACCGGGGGTCTTGAAAAAGAAAATCCCGAAGGAGAAAAGTCGGAAGCAGCGGCCAAAGGAATGACCCAGGAAGAGTTTGAACAATACCAACAACAGCTGGCGGAGGAGAAGTAAGACTCATCCCCTTCAGTAACTTGGTTTTGTTTAAATTCATTGATATTTGAATAAAATGGTGCTTGTGATATTAATATGCAATATTTTATGTGCTTCAGAATATTACAGTAAAGCATTTGTTTAGATATCCACAATGTGTGATGAGAACCTGGCTGATCTTTATGCCACAGTGATGATGCCTTTTAAATGTCTCAGTTGTATAATGATGTGGATCAAAAGCCCCTTTCTTAAATTGAACACACAGATTGCCCAGTCAGTTGTTTAAATGTAATACAAGCAGAGAAGGTCAGTGTTTATCTACAGCTTACTGTATTTCTGTGGTTTAATCAATACCACGTCACCTAGAACCATGTTCCTCTGGTCTGGAGGACGGTCACTCCTCCACAGAAATGCACTTGCAGCTATTTTCTTCCTTTATGTGCATTTCTGAACGGTGTTGTATTACACTGCCCTAGACATTTATCATTTTGAAATTCATTTGTTCTTTATGGTTAAGCAGAGATTTATGAAGGGCTCAGAGTCATTTTATGTTTTATTTCATTTTATGAGGTTTATGTTTTTGTTATTATTTAGAAATACAATATCCACTTGTAAATGTAGATTTGTAGACTTGGCTTGTTGGTTCTAAAGGCAAAATGTTTAATGCTCTCGTCTTTTGTAAGTCGCTTTGGATAAAAGTGCTGCTAAATGAATATATGTAAATGTTGAAATAAACCTGGGGTAAGCTTTGCTTCTTACACTTCTGTGCTTTTTAAGGATGGAGCGAGATGCCAGCTTTGCCCAGAAGAAAGCAGAGCGGGCCACAGTTAGGAGCCATTTCAGGGAAAAATATCGTCTTCCCAAAGTAAAGTCGTCAACCCTGTGACCATAACAAAGCATTGTCCTTCATTTGTTATTTTGTTGTTAATTTTTCTCTCATTCTCCACCATCCACAGAGCGAGCTGGACGAAACACAAATTCAGGCAGCCGGAGATGATGTGGAGTTGCCCACAGAGCTGGCGAAGATGATCGCAGAAGACAATCAGGAGGAAGAAAACAAGCAGTCTGTCCTGGGTCAGCTGACCAACATTCAGAATGTAGATATTGACCAGATCAAAGAAAAGGCTCAGAGTACTTTTGAAGATCTCAAGCAGTCTGCTGAGAAATGTGAGGTTATGTAGTCTCGAGCCATACACTGTACACAAGCACCTCAGAGTTGGACTGCTGATTCCAGATCAGATGTTTCCCAAGCTAACTAGTTTAGGTTGTAAGAACATTTCCGTATCACTTCCATTAAGTAACAAAAACGTTAACAAGGTTATTTTAAACATCCTAGGAATGTTTAAATTGTCCAGTTTTTTGGACATTGTATTAACTTTATTGCTCAGTTATAAGAACATTATTCAAACATTTTTTTACTTCAGTAACATTTTTAAACATTACACCAACTATTTAAGAGTGTTCTGCACATACTGCTCTACTAATTGTTGCTGCAAAAACATTTTTGATTACTTTGAGAGAACATTTAGAGAATGTTAGCCAACATTCTGAGAATGTTCCCTGTTAGTTTGGTCCTTAGCTCCACTGATTCTAGACACTATTTAGAGGAAAATATAGGAAATGAATCAGATCTATAAACAGCAGGCCTGTAATGAGATGCTTTGTGAATTCAGTGTCTGGGTAATGGGATAATGAAAGAAGCCTGGTTTCAATTAAACTCCATCCAAAGCCAAGCATAGAATATCTATATTTGTTGTGTTTGTTGATTGTGCAAACAATCAGTTTGCCGTGCTGTATACATGTAGGCTATATACTTGTCAAAATGGTGTCTAAAGGGTAATCATAAGTTAACGTTCTACCTGTTATTCCTGGTGCTTGGAATATACCTACACTCTTAAAAAACAGGTGCTTCAGGATATCATAGAAGAATAATTTTTGGCAGATGGTTCCTTAAAGAACCTTTAACATCTGTAGAACCTTTCTGTTTCACCAAAGGTTCTTTGTAAGGAAAAAGGTTCTTTTAAAAGGTAAGAGTTCTCTGAAGAGCCTTTGACTGGACGGTTCTGTGCGGTTCCTGTATGGAATCGCTGTGAAGAACCTTTATTTTTAAGAGTGTACAAGTATTGATATATTGTGCAAATCAGCCTGGAAATGTTACAAAATATTTAAATACAATTTGCTAGATAAATTCTGCTGTTATAAATACTGTTCTGTAATGAACACTGAGCTTCTGAGATCACCACATACAGAGATCATAAATGTAATTTAATTTATAGTTTCAATGTATATTCTACATGTCCATTACCATTATAAATATGCAGTCAAATTATGCATTACTCGTTTCTCCTATGCCAAAACATGTAAACATTATTTATAACTTAATTTAAGTGTATGTCTTTATTTTAAAATGTCCGCTTTCATTTAATCCTGCCCTTACAAACGCTGCCAGCTAACGTGAATAAAATGGGAACCAATGTTGACGGTCGCCGGTTTCTCGGACTTCTTTCTATGACGCATTTCCGGTGCGTCCGGAAAAACATTCCGTCACACGGTCATTCAAATCGGCGTTTAACACGCAAATCTTTGCCAAGTTTCACAAACGCGACGATGGATACCGAAGCGGACCTCTTTTACCGTCGTCTGCCCAAAGTGGTAGGAAACTTAATAATATCTCAAGCAAGCTACCATTTAAATACAGAGTTCAGTGGCATTAATTAAAACAATGGATTATATGAATTATGAATTATTTTTCAGGAGCTGCATGCTCATCTCAATGGTTCCGTGAGTTATGAGACTATGGAGACTCTCATGAAGCGCAAGCCGCATTTGAACATTGAGCACAGCATGACGGCCATCCGCAGCGGACAGCGCCGAACCCTGGACGAGTCCGTACTAAACCCGAACTATCAGTTAAACCAGCTCCACTCCGAGCTCTGCCCATTAGCAAACGTAGACGCATGCCTTAATAAAGATTTCCCTTCATATGCGCTACGTGCAGTGCCAAAGCTGACTTTTTGCTTCCCAGTGCACTTGATTTGCAGTTCACACTACTTAGTGTACTGCACTTAGTATGCTGTAAAGTGCTTTGGGTCTTTTAGATACATTTCCAACTTTGAGCAGGGCCCCTAAAGGTGTTTTTCTCCAACAGGTGTTTTCAGGTGTTTAAAGTAATACATCAGCTGGTTGATTCAGAAGAAGACATACTGATGGTATGGTGCGTTCTACGTATGATGTTGTCTTGAATCTTTAGGAATTGGTTAAAAATGAAATTACTTTTTGATAGGTTGCCAAAGCAGTAATCGAAGAGTTTGCCGCAGACGGAGTGAAGTATTTGGAATTAAGAAGCACGCCTCGAGAAGTGACAGAGACAGGTACTAGAAACAGTTTTAATGCTGGGTAAAAGTTGTAATTAAAGGTATAGTTCATCCAAAAATGAACAAATGCCATCAGAAATACCATCAAGTTGTTCCAAACTAGTTTAACTTGCTTGCTTCTGTGGAAAACACAAGATTAGATGTAGGGCAGGATGTCTCAGGGCTGACAGCCTCAGTTGAGCAGTATGGGAAAATTATTGTTGTATTGGAAAATACGTATATGGATCTTTCAATCTTTAAATTTTTCCTGAGAGCAGAATTTCTTTTAAATAGTGAACTGTCTTTTTAACAAGCAGCATTGACATTTGTTTTTGTCACAAAAGGTCTTACCAAAAGACGGTATGTTGAAACGGTTCTTGAAGCAATTCACCAGTGTAAACAGGAGGAGGTTGACATTAATGTCAGGTATCATTTTAGTTATTTATTCTACATTCTTTTTATGTACTATGCTTGTAAAGGTTTGCTTTAGTAATATGTTCTCTGTTGGTTTAACAGGTTTCTGTTGGCTGTGGACCGCAGACATGGCCCTGAGGTTGCCATGGAGACGGTGAAGCTGGCAGAAGAATTCTTGCTTTCCAGTGATGGGATGGTGGTTGGGCTTGACCTCAGTGGAGACCCAAAAGTGAGGATATAATATACTTGTAATTAGTTTTATGCTCGACTTGAGCTTCTGGCTGCAGTTTCCATATCTTTGATCTTTAACAGGTCGGTCATGGAAAAGATTTGCTCTATGCACTTCAAAAAGCCAAGAACTGTGGCCTAAAGCTGGCTCTGCATCTCTCAGAGGTTGGGGAATATGGAAAACATATTTACTTTTATTTGAAATTCTGTTCTTGGAACTATTTTGGTGCAGCGTTTGCTCTGAGATAATGTGTATTTTAGATACCGTCCCAGAAAGATGAGTCTGAGCTGCTGTTGGACTTGCCCCCTGATAGAATCGGTCATGGAACGTTTCTGCATCCCGAAGTTGGAGGTTCGGATAGTCTTGTGGATAAAGTTTGCAAGCAGAACATTCCCATCGGTAAGAAATGCCAGAAATGAATAAACAGACTGAGAGCCACTGAAGCTAGTGTCAAACTGTTTTTGAAGTTTAAATACGTTCTCCTGTGAGTAAACACTGAGTGTCTTTAGCGCTATAAACATTGCTCTGTTTGTTTGAGCATCTCGACCAACCTGACACGTCAGCAGTAGATCAACCAATGCTGTGAGTTTGGGACGGGAATACCTGTTTGATCAGCCCCAATAGTTAGTGGGTGGTTCAAACTGTTTCCATTTTTCCATTTTGATGCAGAAATTACACATGTTAAAGTATTGTACTGAACATTTTCAGTAAATCTCTTCTTCTGATTTCCAGAGCTGTGTTTGACCTCTAATGTCAAAGGTCAAACTGTGTCTTCATATGATAAGCATCATTTCCAATACTGGTATAACCTAGGACATCCCTGTGTTCTTTGTGTGAGTCTTTGTTGTAATAATCTCCCAATTGTTTTTCCCACAATTTCACAGTTCATACTCCTTTAAATTGGAATTAGATTTTTTTATTTATTAAAAAGTGCAGGTTCTATTACTTTACACCTGGATGTCTGTTCCTCTTTCTCCGCCCCATCAGACGGATGATAAGGGGGTCTTCTGTACAGATCTCTCTCAGGAGTACCAGTTGGCTGCTTCCACTTTCGGCTTGAGTCAGGAGGCTGTGTGGAGACTCTCCCAGCAGGCCATCGGATACGTCTTTGCCCCCGAGCCAGTCAAACAGAGGCTTGAGAAGAGGTGGGCGGAGCTCAGGCCACAGATTCTCCAATGAGGAACTGAGTGACTGGCGAACTTGACCAACAGCTCTACCTCAGAGTGCCTGTTTCAATGGCTTTTTCCTCAGGCAAATTGTTGGATGTCTTGATTTCAAAGCACGCACTACATTCAAATCGGATAATTCGCTAAAAAAAAAAAAGACATTCACAAACTACAAGGGAGGATCTTAGACTGTTTAAATTAGATGCAGATCTTAATATTATAATATTTATGATAATTTGTGCAAGAACACATAGCATGAATGTTCCCTAATTATTATTCCTAGCAGAAAATGTATTCTAATTTATTTAAATGTATTTGCATTTTAATGTGCAAAACATGACGTGTTTCAACAGTTTATTGCTCCTAAATAAATACTCCAGTGTTTGGAAAAGAAAAGGTGTTGTGTTGCGACCACCAGGGGGTAGCAGTTGTTTTCTTTCACGTTCCTTCTTCCTCAAGCTCTCAGCTTGAATTTCAAAAGGTTGATTTAATTTTCATTAAGGCGGACAGGACCAGCCGGGCACAGTGGTCGCAGTAACTCAAAGCTATAGCGTTCGTTCTAGATCGTTATTTTGTACCTTTCCTAAAACTTTATCTTTCAAGCTGGGAGCCACAAGCAAAATCAATAGAATAATTCTAAAGTTTCTCATACTTCGGCAATGTCCAGCTAATAATGTCAAAGTGTTGGCACTATTACCCTGCTGTTGCTATGGTAACTTCCTGGTTAGCGTTTAACCAGGATTGCTTACTCAAATGAGCTGATCTGCACATTTCCATTTTGCGGTCTGTTGCTGTTGTGCTGTAGGGTTTCATGCTGTTTTGTTTTGTAGTCATAGCTGTTTGTTTAAAGAAACAGCAGACCACCCATTGTACCAGTAATGTGTCACATTCCTCAGTTATTCACTAATAGAGCCGAGCCTCTCTGCTCACGGCACGGCAAGGGCACCCTGAGGTCAACTCATTCAGTCAATACAAGCACATGTCATGTTAAGGTCTTTACACATGACACCTGCACAAATGAGGCCACGTTTTTTGCAGTCTTGTTCGGCACAAATCCACACCCGTTGTTGGAAAAAAACATGTAGGGTTTTAATCTAAAGATTGATGTAAATACAATGAATTTGTTTTCAGATAAGTACGGGTAGTTCAGTGCACCTTACTAAACTTATTTAAAAGCTTTCTGTTAATGCATTTTTGTAATTGCTTGTTTCCGATAATGTGAATGAACTGTATTGGTCTAATGGAGTTTAAAGATGCTTTCTGGGACATTCAGACCTCCCATGTTTTTACAGTCGTATCTAGATAGCTGGTAATGGCCTGATGCTGTGTATTTATGTTGTCTGTAATGACTTTATCAGGTAATCTGTCCTATTTTCTGTGGCTTCATTAAGACGTGAAAGTCATGGAAATTCGTTGGGTTTGTGTCGCAGAAATTTACAGATACCGAGCTCTTTCACTGAGTCCAATGAATAATCTGTTCCATATTCCAGTGTTGTATTAATGAGAATGTTTCCCATCTTGTGCTATTTTCAGTGTTAAATACAAATCTTTACCTTCCCTAAAAACAGAATTGATTTAAAGGCAGAATAGGCAGTTTTCCAACTGTATTCCAACTAACAGTTTAAGTCTCTTCACATCCTGATAGCAATCACAAGCAAAGTGGTCTAAATATATTTATTTATCTTCTGTGGAAGGTGCAGGTCCATAATGTTCTTGCTTGGCTGTCAAACTGTGTATTTGCATACATTTGCACACTTTTGGGGGAGGCGTGGCTTTGGCGAGCGCTCTGAACAGAGGGCGTTACCTTATGCCTCCAAAGCTAGGTTGCGATTGTTAGCCTCTCTGAAATGTTGTCTCTGAAAAACCTTTAACTGTGCAGGAAAATGAAAAAAAAATTACTTTGCAACTTTTCAACTGTTACTTATCTAGCAACTGTTTAACACTTTGTTATTAGACCCTGTCCTTTTTATAATGAAGCTATCACTTTAAATCCTTTTCAATTTCACACCAAATAAACTTCCGCCGCCTTATCACATTTTTTGATGTGACACTTTCCTTTCTGTTGGCGGAAATAGCCACACAAGGCTGGCAGCTGTCCAGATATCCCACAGAGGGATTTTTCTTCACAAGTCCCCTGTAATGTTGTTTGTGTTTGTAAAGCATATTTGACAAGCTGGTAATGACACCAGACACACAGACTACAAAGCCCATCTTGCTGATGTCATCTCCGCAATGCCCAGATGCTTAGCAAGTATTTTGGCTCTGTCTGCCCAAGCAAACATTTGTTTTTTCCGTGAGCGGTGCTGAGCGCATCATATGGCTGATTTCAGGCTAGCGTGAAGCAGTAATATTATCACTACAGAAATAATGTGGCTGCTGTGGTGATGTGATGTATGATAGTTTTATATGTTTTTCTATCCAGCTTCTAGAGAGAGAATGATTCTGATATACCCAGAAAATCCACCGCAGAGGCTGTTATTTCTCTGGATAAGCAATGGCTTTCTCAGGTATGTTTCTTTGAAGTATTAACTTTGTATCAGATGTCTCTGATGCAGTTCCTTATGGATGAAATACAAAGACACATGCAATAAGATGGACTCAAAGCTTAATTGACAATTGTAGCTTGTCCATATCACAAACATTTGTCATGTATAAAAATTATAAACATACAGTTTAGAGGAAGTGAAAAACATTTTGCTTTAGCTAATTAATACGTCTTCAAAAGTAGTTACCAGCTTGTCCGAATACTTTGTATATGGTCAAATAGACAAGGAAAGTATATTAAATTAACATGTAATAATTGCAGTTCATTTGCTTTTTATGGCTAAATTTATAAATATCTGTGTCCCTATAGCTCAACTGGAAGAACATTGTGTTGGCAACGCAAAGGTTGTGGGTTCAATTCCCAGGGAACACACATACTGATCAAACTTATAGCTTGAATGTACAAGTCTCTTTGAATAGGAGCATCTACCGAGTGCATAAATGTAAATATCTCACATACAATACACTGATTAAAAAAACACCATCAGGAAATGAAGGTAAATTTGATGATTCATACATTATTCATTGTGATTTTTATAACGTAAGGGTACCTCAGCATTCTGTTTTCTACTCCTGTGTCTAAACATCATTATTGTTCAATTACATATTGCCCACACTGTGCCTTCTCTGTTGCCGAGGGTGATGATTTGTTTTGAAACAGCACTGCAAACAGCGCTGCGTGTAGAGGTGTCTCGAGAATGCCTTGGCTGCCCTTTCGGGGTCCTTAAAGTCACTGTAGCATGTAATTGTGGCAGGAGAGCCAACGGAGGAGAATTGGATGGTAGAAGGTATTGGTGCGAACTGGCTTATGGATGCCTTTTAATGAGGGCTGAGCAATTTTGTGTTCAATAACAATCCAATTTTCAGTCCGGAAATTGAGCCAATGGTACGAAGACAGGAAGAATACAAGATGAATTGCTGGGGAAAACTTTGCACACTTCTGCGACCAGCCAAACGTATTAATTAAAATGCAGATCCGGCTGGTGTTTGTTTCAGATGATATGACTGGCTAAGGCCAAATGATTGACAGCTGTTGGTTTGTGACAGAGCTGGCAGCTCATGTAAGGGTTGTCACAGGTGGACCACCACTGTATGCTGAAGAACCCGCAAACAGTGACCGAAATCAATGTGACCACAATCAACAAGAGCAGAAATGTACCAAACAATCCACATCAGCTTATCAGAGTGTGAAATATCAGATCTTGTTGGAGCATACGGTATATGAAGCCAGCGAGAAGGGAGAGCATTATCGATTGCTTTCAGACTAGAATCTTCTTAAGACAATACAGAGATCTGGATTACAAATGTGAGTATACATGTACAAGCATGTTAAGTCGTGGAGTCTGCCCATTAAGAATCAAGTTTCCCTTCCTCATTGTTTTTAGATGAGGTTGTGTTCCTGTAGCTCAGCTGGCAGAGCCAAAGGTTGTTTGTTCATTTCTCCAGAAACACTCTGATCAAATGTATAGCCTGAATGTACAATAGATCACTAAAAGCGTCTGCCAAATGCATGAATGTGAATCTTGGCTATGATTAAAAAAAAGTCCAGATTCATTTAGTTTGGGGTTTGTTTTTAGCTGCATACTGTTGATTTTTATTTCTTGTATTCTGTATTATCTTTAGTACCTCTCTGGCTGATTCATTGTCAATGAAAACAGGACCATTGATCATCCAGGCCAATATTGGGAAGCGGGCGTCCTGTTTACCTACAGACAATCCAGTGAGATCAGCAACACCGTAAAGAATAATAAAAATTGTTTTCAGGTCTCTTTATCTGTTTGTGTTTCTATTAGGATATGACGTGTGAATACATTTAAATGGAAAACCTCCACAAAGAACTGCAAAAAGCTGCATTTTTTTGTTGTTGTTGCCCAAAATAGATGATCCTGAAACAGCAAAACCCCGGAGTGTGCTACAAATTCATTCCCACTGTAGAAAACCATTAAAGCCCACGGCATTCTCATTGTAACACACCTGGAGGTGAGCCCTAAAAGCAGAGCAATTTAGAGCAGTACAGCTGGTGTCATATTTACAGAGATCGAGTTGTTTGCGTTCCCTGATAAACTCTGGAGCTGATAGCTATGTTTCTGAGAGAAGCTGCACATGATCCTGAAAATGTCCAGCGTTCCATAGCAATGAAACCAAACAGTAAGTGTTAGACATGTGACGTGACAGAGACATGTGGCGCCCCCTGTGGCCGAGCTGAGAAGTGCCTGTTCTTCAATAGCAAGCTAGCTTTGAAAGCATAAGATCCCGCCCGCCCTCCCTTCAGAATGCTCTCCAATCACCTACCCTGCTCCTAACTATAGAAATACGTACGTATAGCAAAACATACGCATCTGAAGAGGAGCTTTGAAATATCCATGTGTGCTTTGCCTGGTGAGCCCATTCTAATACATGTTTTTGTTTTACTAATGATACACTGGTTTACAAAAAACAGAATGCAACCCCAAAATATTATTCTAAGAAAAATTAGCTATAAAAGTTAGAGAAAAGTGTATATGTAAACAGAATGCAACCCAGTTACTCAAAAAAAAAAAAGGAAAAAAAAGCAGTCAGTATTCTTCTGTATCGTATCTGTTTCTCAAGGGACACTGGCGAGAGGTCTGAATGCAGTAAGACGTGGTCACAGCACACAAGCATTCTGCAGGGGTGAACAATGACAGTCACCAAACCTCTGATGGCATCTTCTGTCCCTGAAACTGCTGCCACCTGTCAGCTGTAGATATGCAGCAAGGGGCAAAGTTGCGCCGACTGGACCCAAGCGGGTGACATCTGTCAATTAAGTAGGATTTACCACAAGTCTGTTTATTGCCTGAGGTGGCAGGGTTGTGTCATAGCCATAAACTTAATGTGGTGACCGTGCCATTTTTACTGTATTGATATACAGAGTTTGTTTATATATTGTTATATATATATTGTTATATAGTGTTTGATTTCAGCAGGTTTAGTGGTAGCACAATACAGTGTTCAGGCTATACTTATCAGGATGGATATTTATGCTATAATTTGGTCAAATCCACTTTGTTTGAATATGTTACAGACCTGGCTGCGGTCTCCTGTTGTAAGGATGAGCACAGCTTGCCATCAACAAATGTTGTGTTTTGGATGCTGGCTGCCAGCATGGGCTGTTCCTGTGTTACCTACAGTATCTACTTCCCAGGCTATATAACTAGCTTCACCAGCAAGACTGATTTGGTCAACCAGCCTCATCAGAGAAGCCAGTCACAGCAGCTACATTCTGATGGTTCGCCAGACCATTACTAAAGTCCCTTTAAGGTAAGTCTGGTCTTGACTTCTATGGTTTTAAGCTTCACCATATAAACATCTTAAGATCTTTGATGGATAATAAATTAAAGCTGCAATCCATTACTTTTTTAAAAATAGTAAGTACATTTACAGATAAGTGTTTAAAATGGTCTCCTTACCCTGATTCACAACGGCAAATCTGTCGAGTTCTTTTCCCTGGGAAATATCAGTCTGGGTTCATCTGACATACAAATTGTAAAATTGCGGGTAAAGTAACCTGCAATTTTACGTTTTAAACAGAGATGGTGACAGATTGGTAAAAGTTATGGATCGCAGCTGTAATCGCAGCTGTAATCTCCAACAAAAGGACCAAAAACAAAGATCTAGACCTGGCCTAAACTTGTTGGCAGGAGGGCAGCCACACAAGACGACTACATCCACCAGGGCCTGTGTATAGAATAGAAAACATTAGGAAATACAGTTATGTTGTGTCAGCACATCTGTGTAATACAGCTGGTTATATTCCCTCATTGCTCGACTTAATATAGGATAGGCCAAAGGTCACTGGAGAGAAAATACCGCCTGATGAGGAATGTAATATGAGGTTACAGCCCAGTGGTGTGGAGAACATTGGTCTGTGCACCGGTCCTTTACCAAATGGACCAGTAAAAACACATACACAAACAAAATCTTGCCCAGCTAATGTGTTGAGGGACTCAGTTGCCTCATGAAACAGATTACCAATCTTGCTTAGATCTTGCTCTGATCCTCTAGTCTACTCGTCCACTTCTAGAGAACTCGTCTAGTCTGCGTGTTAATGCCTGTTTGAGCAGTTTGTCGTTAGAGCGCCCACTAGAGGTGAGGAATGTAACAGCAGCTGCTGTATTGAGGAGAGATGCTTGTAGTGGAAATGTTGGAAATGTTAGAAGATGTTTATCCAGGAATACAAGATACTTGACCAGATCACAGTGACTGTGTGTCAGTGTCAGACAACAGAGGGCAGTAGTGTGCATGCTGAGAACTGAGGCAGCAGCCTCCACCCCGGTGTGCCTCACAGAGGCAAACTCCCAGCATGCACTGCTGCTACCTCAGAGCCTGTGCGGCCAGGTGCTACCACACTGCCTGGAATCCTGTGAGAATACATCTTCTTTTTCTCTCTCCAATGTATCTCCGTTAATATTGACTTTTTAGCGAGCTGACTCACTTTCTTCATCTAAATTTAGAAGACAGAGGCAGCCATCTAAATCTAGTTAGAGGACAGAGAAGACCATCCTTGGAGAAAGAACTATTCATTTTGCCTTTGTGTTATAAATAAGTCTGTCTGAAAAGTATCAGGTGGAACTTTTATCTTCTTTAAGAACTTTCTGAGTTTCTGAGGGTGTCTCACAAAATGTTCCAGGTCCTGTGAGGCTGGAATTCAGAGTGTTTGAGAAGTACATTGTCTTCTGGTGACCTGTAGCCATCTAAAAACGTGAGGAACATCACAGGTGAAGAGATATGTGATAACAGAAGTACCAGTTATGATCTGATGTAATGTCTGAAATATTGAATGTTACTTACAACCCCATTGAAAGAAAACTTTATCGTGATCTCTGCTTTTTCAACCATGCAAACATTGTGGCTGTTGTCACGCTTGACTTTTTTTGGTCTGATTTTTTTGGTTTGAAGTTCAATTTCATCACAACCTTCCAGTTTTTTGAAAGAGGTCAGCAGCTATGAGAAATCTGTTAAACATACTATAATAGTGCTTACATACACTTTGTATGATAATAGTATATTACTATGCATTTCATAACTTCTTGGCCTGCGTTGATCTCACTTAATTGTATTTATCTCATTTGATGTATGAGATAGCGTGATGCGTTTCCTGTTTGAGATTTACTTATGGCCAATCATACATTCAGGGCAATAGGTGACATCATCCCTTTTATCTACAAACCTCATCATTGACTGCACTGCCATTTGATCTCTTTGTGAGAGCTCCATTAGCGAGCTACGGTATAAGAAGCATATCAGTTGTTCGCTGGAATACCATTCAAAACCATTGAAAATCTCAGTGCCACATGATAAAGATCTGATGTGCTTTTAACTACGTCACAAATAAATTTGACACCTGAGACTTCACAAACATCCCAACAGAAGGCAACACGAATGTGCTTCAGGAACAGAATGTATTAGACTAATGCTCTTTACACTGGAATCGTAAATAAACTAAGAACTAACCTGTTCAGCAGTTGCATCATTTAAAGAAACGGCATTAAAAAAGTGATATAAGTGAGAGAAGGTGTTATTGCTAAAGTATCTTTATTGCTTATTTCAGACAATTGCAGGTTGTACCTCAGAAAAGCAATACTTTCATTTGGTAAACTTTGTTATAACTTATGAACGTCTAGTGGTGGTGTTGCTCAAATTGGAGAGTCTCAGTTATGTACTTGACCATATTTGTTAGCATAGATTTTCCTTTATGCACAAGCAACAAATATATAACACATTTCTCCTCTGCTTTTTTGCAACGGAAAATAGAAAACAGTGGCTGTGTTCAGTCATGATATTAATTTGTAAACCAAGCTGAAAGTTTAAGACTAATTCTCTGTGACTTTCCTCAGAAACTTCGAATGAGGTTTCAGAACAGCCGTCTGTGGTTAGCATTACATGAAGAGAAGTTCTTGTTTTGCAGCATAAATTACATGCAGTTAGACCTCATACATCATGAAACTGTTGTGTGCTAGACACAGACAAGTTGCTACACACAGACAAGTGCGTTCCTGTACCTCATTTGGGAGAGCATTGTCTTAGCGGCGCAAAGGTCATAGGTTCGATTCTCAGACAACATGCATACGTGTATACCATAAGTGCACTGTAAGTTGATTTGGATAAATGCATAAATGTAAGACGTAAATGCATGTGTGCATTTGTTGTAGTCTAAAGAAGTTTATGTTTTTAGGCCCATTGTTGTTTCATCTTTATAAGGCACAAATGTATGTAATCTAGACCTTATATTGTGGAACAAAAAGTTTCTTCAAGTAATGTTAACCCTGGACCTTATATCACTCATATATTGTAATTTGCTATTCTAAAACCCCATTTTAAATTCTCAAGGAAAACTATGGCTCGAAAATGCTAATTCTTTTAGAACCATGAACTGCACGGCTCTATTAGATGGATGTAAACCTGTCATAAGACCATCAGGGACACTGGGTGTCAGAGTTGATTCTCATGGCCCAAAAACCTTGAAGAGAATATCCCATACTGCCTTTCATTCAGTTGATTTCACTGCTGTGGGGACAGAATCTGAATCAGAAAAAT
This sequence comes from Chromobotia macracanthus, assembly GCA_036877525.1. Lineage (NCBI taxonomy): Eukaryota > Metazoa > Chordata > Actinopteri > Cypriniformes > Botiidae > Chromobotia > Chromobotia macracanthus. The sequence continues at coordinate 3,915,354 of JAZGTH010000066.1, read as the reverse complement.
CAATATTCCTTTGTCTATTTCTGCAGTGAATAAAAAACAATTGGTTATCTTGTGGGCAGCGAGGTGCAATATATTGCTTTAAGGTAAAGAAAGCCACACCTCATGGTGACAGTACAAAAATTAAATGAACTAAGCTGACAGTAATTTATAAAGTAATCAATATGGGCCTTCAAGATGAAGCAGTGTAACTGCCTACAGTACATCATTTAATCCATTTGGCGATAGAAGTCTATTGTTTTGGAGTTGCTGAAGTCAATGGACAAAATAATACCATAAATAAAATGTGATCGACAAGGGGAAGGTAAATCAGCATTGTATTATAGACCTGAATAAAACAAAACACTGTTGTATAGGGATCTCTGTGCAATCCCACATCTTGGCAACAGCTCTCGGTTAATCATATTTTAGCTATGTTCCGTTAATATCTGATTCTCCCCTGAGTGCCGGAGTATTTATGGATGGTGTATTTATTTATAGGTTGCCATACAGCGTTACTCAGTAAACAAATGCAGAAGGGTTCAGGAGAATGTAAGAATATTTTTAGATTTCTTATTTGTTGGAACTTGTAGCATTGTTCTATAGAAAACCACTGCAGGGTAACCATAGTGCAGTCATGGTAACAGATGGAAATACCATGGTACTGTATGATTACCAGACCCGGTATCATGGTATTTCAATGCTATTTACCCTGGTACTCTTTTCTTAGTGCAGCTGGAACCAAAATCTATATTGATTATGATTATGAGCACTTTATATTAATCTCAATCAGTGATATTAACAAATCTCTTTAAATATATAATGCAAATCACATGTATTATATGCATTATTATTATTAGATCATTCATGTTATTCAATAGCCCTTTAAACTCTATAGCTTCTTTAACAAAATAATGTGCTTGTGCTGTTGTTATGAGAGGACGCAGAAAGTTTATAAAAGGTATATTTGACTTCTATGAAATCTATATTCATTCTAATTAATATGACTATGATTAATAATTATTTCTAATAATGCAAATCCAGCATATGACGCCGGTGACACAAATGCGCCGATTAAAGCCGTCACGCCGCGCATCGCACGGCAACTCAATGATAACGTTTTCTCAACGTTGCACGGCAAACTCATCCTCGATCCTCAGACTTTGGGAGGTTATTATAGTAGCTGTTGCTTGGCAATATCGGCAGCAGCATCGCGGTCCCCCGGGAGCGCGAGAATAGAAGCAAACGATGCGCGGGCACGCGTTCACCAGCACCAGCGCCCCGGTGCAAAGTTAAACCGGGCCGGCGAGCGCACCGGATCCCCGCCGCGTTTGCGCGTTTGATCGCGGGCTGCTTTCTTACCCCTGCGCCGTGTTTCGGATGCGTTCAACTCGGTGGTGAGATCCCCCCCCGAACCGCGAGTTTCGAGCCCCCCGAGCGAAGCGCGTCGCGTTTTTACGCATGTGAAGATTGTTGAGGTGAGTGCCGTATGCGTTCCCGGTTTCCCCTCCCGGTACGTCTACCGGAAAGTGTAACGATGGGTTATTTGGAGCTGAGAAAGTGATGGGCGCTTACGGGAGCGGAGCGGATGGCAAACGGGTTGGGAAGTGCAAGTGAATAGGACGTCGGTTTTTGGGGACGGTGGGTACCTGTACAGCTGTAATGTTGCCCGGGATAACGTTCAGGAAGACGGATGCCACTTTAGAGAGTTGAACGGGAAGCATCTGTTGGGCTGAAGTCTGACCCTCTGTCTGAAAATCACTTTGCTGGGTGGCAATCCAATCCAGTGAGTTAAGTTTGTTGCCTATTACGTCTGTTTATTCACTTGTTTTTAACTGGGTCAAGTGTGCAGTAATTCTGCAGGAACTGTGGAAGTTCTTCTTGTTTATTGCCCAGGTTTGAAATGGAAAGCAATGTTATGCCCGCTGTATTTCTATCCCACAGATGCCACATCTGTCACCGGTCTTCAGTCATGATACATCTAACACCTTCATACGGAGGTACTGTATTGCTTCACTGTCTCACGCTGCTGGCTTTTAAGACAGTAAGAGAGACATTCTGCTTTTTTCATTCTGCGTCGTCTCTGACAGGGAAGATTTAAGAGATCTCCACTCTGATTCCTTTGAATTATTTCTCAGCCGGCTATAAATAGGATGGTGACATGCCCCTTACCAGCTTCTAGTTAAGAAATGAATGCTCTCATAGGACAAAGCCTTTCTCTGCAGATTACAATGCTACACTGGTGGATAGTGAAAAATTCTTTAATTTGCAACTTAATACATTTAAGTAATTTGATAAAACAATGAAGATGTAACACGCCCGTTTGTTTTTTAAGCTGTTTTGGTTCGGTGACAGTAATGTGAGTAAATTAGGAATAACAGACCTCTTCTTTAAACACTCCGGGGCTTCGTTTGGTTGGTTGTCTGATATTTGGTCATTATAAGACCATATTGTCTCATAGAATTTCACATGTGTTTTGTATTTCACTCTGGTCCTAACAGATGGTTATTTTTACGTTTGAAGCTATAGAAATTGCCTATATAATGGCCTCTTCAATTCTGTGGAAATAATCCTTGTGGGACAACTCATGCATTTTTAAGCATTATACTAATGGATGTTTGCTGTTTGTGAAGGCCACTGAGAGCCGTAGCGTTTTAAAACAACCACTTAAGAACAAAAATCACTTTGGTTTCCGTTGGTCTCTGGACTCGGCTCGTTTTAGAAGACAGTTCCCAAGATTTCATCTCTTGTCAGTATTCTTTTCCACTGTGCCTTGTCGACCAGTCAGATCTGGGGTTGGATTCACAGCTGGGGACAGGGCTTAGACCACACTGTGACCAGTCTGTGAGGTCTCTGTGAGATTGTAGGGGTTGGGTTGGGTTTAAAACTCTGTTTGTTGACAGGAATGTTGTTCCAAGCCCAACGGACCATTGTGTTCTCCAGCAGTTAGAGCACGTTTCAGACACTCAGGTTTGAATCTGGCTTGCATCATATCCTGGATCTCTATGCTGGTGTAAGTTATTGACTTTGGTGGCATTACATTAATTTAATGACTTCACGGCCATTTCTTTGTATGATATATTTTGTATTACAAAACGGACTAGCGACTCGATAATACAATATCAATTTATTTTGTGTGTGCGCTGCAGTAATTACTGAGACAGAGGTTCAGGGCTGCATGACAGAGTATCACTTAATGCTTCGTAATAGCTGTAGAGAATCCAAACTTAAATGATCACAGACACACACACGCATTAACGCAATTCTTCAGCAGACCTTCAGTCGCGCACTCTCCAAACCCACGCGGTATTCCTGTGTGGCTCTCCTGCCGTAGACTGCTGACTGGAAGTTTGAATGTCAAGGACAAAATCAGAACGCTCGCAGAGAAGGTGAAAAGACAAGTTCCCTCTCTGTACGGTTAGTCAGGCCCTGAGAGAATGAGCGGTTTGACATTCAGAGATCTTCTCAGCTTGTCACACTGTTGGATGGCTGTAATACTGTATTTGTGTTGAGTAGAATTTGTTCAAAATTGATTTTTCCTGTTTGTTAATTGAAATTATCACAGTTTATTGACATTTAGTCACAATTTTATAGTATAATATTTAGTGTAATTCTGAAAACTGAGTGTGTGTGTCTTCAGAAAACATAAAATCACAGCCGATCATGTGGTCTATATATATGTGGATATACTGCATAGTGGTATACATGTGTAGGCGACTTGGGTTCAAATCTGATTTGGTTCTTGTTTTCATTGCATCCAGTAGGCGTAACTAAATGAACGTTCGTATAACAAGGCCACAACAAATCCATTCAAAGCTTAATTTAAAAGCATTGAGAGAGGTTTTTTGTAATTTGGGCTGTTGGGTCCGATTTCCTGGGAAATGTCAGTTTGGCTACATTTGACCTTAACATATGCAAAGACAAAGTGTGTAAACTAACCAGCAATTTTGTATTTCAAACAGAGATGGCAGTAGAGAGGCGAAAGTTGGAGCTTTGTTAATTGAACAGTTGCGTTTTTTTAAGGGCAGAACATGGACAGTTGTTGTTTAAAGATTCTCCAAGTAAACATCTGTCTCTTGGAGAACCGAGCCACTGTGCAGTAATATTAGTGCGTAATTTATTTCCCTCTGGGTCCAGCACACCTCATGTGTAAGGGAGGTCAACATATGGTGCTGAGCCTGTGACTGACTGTGTGTGTGTGTGAGAGAGAGAGAGCTGTTAAGACACAGTCTGTATTATCTTGTAAGTGTGCAGAGAGTGTATTTTGTACGTATCGGATGAGTGCGCGAGCGTGTGTCCACCCCAGTGCAGTGACTGATGTAATTTACACTGTCACAACATGAGGCCGGTCTCCGGATGACAGGGGACTAACAGAGAGCAAGGCACAGTGATGAGTGACCTGTCAGCACTGATCATTTCTCGTGTCATATGCAGCTCGGTGAGAGAGAGAAACCTGTAGTGCAAGAGGAAGCTCTGGGTGAGAACTTCCTCAGGATGATGGGTCTTCTATGAGAACTGTGATTTTGTCATATAGATGATTCTTTATTTTGGTCCTGGAACATCATTTCTGGCAGACGAGCAAACGGCTGCAAACCTAAAAATAAGCTTTCAGTGAGTAACAAATAGGTCTGTTATGGGTTGTGCCAATAGCTATCATATGGGCCACTTTTACAATAATATTTGTCTTTTTTTGGAGTTTTCATTTACTTTAATTAAATGGAAAACATCGACCAGGATATTGTTCAAAAATGGCCCTTTTGAGCACCATGGAATAAAGAACGTTAACCGTAGTGAGTAAATGCTGTCAGAATTTTCATTTTTTAAAGGGCTATTCTGCTAACTGTTCTGAGATCAGAGGATTATGATGAGTTAAGAATGTTGGTTCAGCTCTAAACCCCAGTCCTAATTCTAGCCCTAACCCTGAAATCTGTTTGGCTGACAGGAATGTTGTTCCATGACCAGCTGGGAAGTTGGTAAATAAGCATGATTACACCACGTAGGGTGAAATCACGGGTAGCAGAGATATTAGAGGACCTGAGTGAGAGCAGTCGAGGACGGTAGCTCCAGGAGGCTCCCAAAGCTCTGCTGAGGTTGGTTGCCATGTCAGCGTGTGTGTGTCTTATGACATGAGGGAATATGAACTCAGCAGTTTGCATCTTAGTTAGAGTAGTTACCATAGTTACCACAGCAAACAAACATAAGGCCTAACAGTGTATAATGTTTTATACTATAGTGTATAAGAGGTTATGATATATTGTGAATATAGTCACAGCTAAAACACATTATTAGGTTCAAGGAGCAGTAATAAGTAAAGTTTCTTCTATATTGCATGTTTACATATATATTGTATAACCCTGTTATATATGTGTATATAACTGTGTGGACATCAGCAGAATTGTAATGGCTAATGAAAGACAGCCAGTATCTCATAACAAGGCAGTTTAATAAACCGATCACCCTAAATTCCAATTTAACATTCACACGGTGCAAGTAATTACTGATGGATGACAGCTATGGGTAGCAAGATACAGATTACCTACAGTGTAAGTGTCTATCTGCAAACACAGTGTCAATATATTTGATATATGAAGCCAAAAGTGCGGGGCAAAGATTTTAGAGATGCATGAGAAATAAATTCAGGGGGTGTTAGAGATCCGAGGTCCTTTTTACAGATTATGCCGTATATCCATGCGGAAGGCTGAACTGATAGATGAGGGTTCTGTGAGCATGTGGAACCAGGTTCCACGCCTTTCCTGTCCCTCCCTTGATCTCCAAGTAATCTCAGCCCTTCCTTCATCATGTTCTTGCAGCAGTTTACTTAATGAAAAAACCCTGTGATCTGTAAATGAAAAGGCTTTTGGCGGCTCTCTAATCATTAATCCACGCAAGTTAATATCACACATGCCCGGGAATCAATGCAGTGGTTCCCTCTGCTGCAGGAGAAAGATTGGACCAACAGTGCAACTTCTTACCGAATATATTAAAACGGTGTTTCTCAGCGTTTGTCTTATGCTCTACCCCTTATGTACTGCCCCCTACCTGATACAAAGTGACATTATAATTATTGGATATAATTATATAATTATTAAAAACTGGCCATTATGTAAACGATTCACTGCAATAACCATACTAAAAATAATCAATTGTGGGGGTTAAAAACAGGGTTACTAAGTTAAACTGAGTTTCCTCTCAGAAACACTTCAGGGAAATATAGAACTTTATTTATTATAACTGCATTAAGTGTGCTGTTGGCTGGGACATTTGATGGGAAACGCATATATGTTGTTACTCGAGTGTGCAAATTGTTTTACATTAAAATACATTCAGTTGTAGGTTGATTTTCCCAGATGTTTAAATTCTGTGTAAGATCTTACTGATTGTTGAGCACTCCGACCAGCCTAACACAGTGACGCTGGCTCAGCCAATAGAATGAGTTTGGGGTGGAGCTCTTTGTTTGACCCACCAATGGCAGATGAGGAGAGTGTTTGGGAAACATGTTTGAAAATAGTAAATGTATGCAATTTCATTTGAAAATTACTCATAAACTTTGATTAATTGTTTTCTTTTTTTAGTTACTTAAACATTTGGGCTGTCGAAAAATTTTCATTTTAAAGTCACCGTGAAACAGAAGTTGCGACATCTTTTCTTTCCTATGGTGATGCATATCTGCTTCTGAAACGGCTTCTGGATGTAGAAAAACATAGAACAGGACTTGGTTTCGTTCTCTGGGAATTGATTGGATTGTTGAAAGTTGCAGGGATAGAAACCGCCTGGCCATTGGACAGTCAAAATAGTCCCGCCCTCAGGTACAGACAGACATCAGCAGAAGAGATGTCGTTTTCTGGTGGAGGGAAGGGTAATGTTTTTGATTAAAGATCACAAGGAAACAATTAAAAAATAATGACATGCACAGATAAATCCTTTATAATAAACACTGCAATATCCCATAAAAAATAATAGCAAATTTAAATTTCATGGTGACATTAAAGCTGTGATTTCTGTTTTTAGGATTAACAAACCAAAATCGAAGTATTTCTGAATAGCCCCTGTCATCTTCAGGGGTGTATAACCTCGCTGGGAATCACTGCACTATATGATTGAAAAGCACGAGCCATTAGTCATACAAACCAAAACATCATTTAATTTCAATGTGAGAATCACTATAATGAGACATCTTTCATTCACTGGTAATACCTAAGGAAGTGGGCTGAAGAATATTTCAAGGATAAGTTATCTTCTCCTTTGATGTAACTTATAGAAGATAAATGTATGTGTGGGCATAAAAGCAGATTTTTGATAGCCAAGTTAATAATGCAAAGGCGTACCATATCTCAGTTAAATAAAGATCAATTGATTTCTGTCCGTGCTCTGAGAGTGATTTATTTCACTATTTTAATAAGATTAGGAGGAAAAGTTATTGTAATTTCAAGTCTTTGGGTTACCGTTCTGTGGCTTTATTGGATTTTACCGCTTTTTTACATTTTATTTGAGAAGGATGAAGTTATTAAGCTGATAAGGCAATTATTGCAGATTAAATGCAAATCTTTAATGTTTGCCTTTGTAAAAAGAGATGTGCTATTGTTATGGGTATTGTATGCATTAAATCTCTTGTATACATTAACAATGCCAGACTTTACTCAGTAAATACCCTTTATTGTCAGCAGATAATGTAATGTGTTCATCTAAAGGTTCGGACGTCATCGTTTTTTTCCACTGTTTTTGAAAAGCTTTAGAACCTCTTTTATTTCCGTAAGTGTTCAAATAAAATTTCATCTCCATATGTGGTGAGTAAATAAAAAAAAATCAATGCTACCATAATAGACTCGATCTTGTTAATGAATCAGACCTTCCTACATTAGATCCTACCAACATGAATAAGATTATATATTTGAAAGGAAAGTTAATCGCGTTAAAAGGGGATGCGGAGAAAGTAGGTGCTTTAAAAACAAGATTATTAGATTGGGTGTGCAAATCCTCATAGCATGGTTGGTTGTTGTGCTTGCTAGCAGCTCTTTCATGCTGAATCAGTGGTTTTAATAATTTGTAATTTTGCAGCACTGATTCATCAGGGTAATCGTTGCAAAAGTAAGATAAGTAAGTATACAGAAGGATGATGAATGCGTGTTTAACAGGGAAGGATGAGGAGCGATTGTGGGGATGAGAGACAATGGAGGGGTTTATACGGATATTGATTTGCGAGTATATCCACCATCTGTCACCATAATGAATTTTAATAGGAGACCACGCAGAACTCAAAAGCTCAACAGATCGGATGAACCAGTAGGGCTCTGGGGTTTTGACAGAACTTAAAAAATAAAACGACGTCTCCTTAACGTTTAAAAATAAAATCTAAAATCTAAATGGTTGCAGAACGCTAACATATTAACATATTCCAAGCGAGTTTACAGTCTGTTTACATCCACACAACATCACATCTCTTATAATTGTTCAGTATTGTGCAGGGAAACGTCTAAGCGAGTGGGACAAGATTGATTTTGTGTGTTTATGTAAATACAGTGATTTGATTTAGGATGGGCTAATTAAGCACATCTGGTCTGTGCGAGTCTGTGATGTAGCTACAAGTTCCAGATTCTTATAAATTCAATCAAACACGAAAGAATTACAGAGTGATTAACATTAATGTATGCAGTTGTTCCTGATTGATTTATTTGAGGTTACAGCCATGTATTAGGATAATAATGAGCAGGTTTTGAAGATTGTAAAACACAGAACAGAAAAACAATAACTGGTTGTCAGTTCAGTTAAATTTTTGGAATGAAAATGTCATACTCATTAAAAGAAAAACACTTACTATTCCCCATTTACATATTTGGCAGACACTTTTATCCAAAGTGAGTTATAGTGCATTCAAGCTATACATTTGATCAATGTGTGTGTTCCCTGGGACTCGAACCCACAACCTCTGTGCTGCTAATGCAATGCTCTACCAACTGAGCTACAGGAACACAGTTTGGCTACAAGTACCACAATCGTGTAACACATTGCATAATAGAAGATAATTGATTTTCTGAAGAAATTGTCGCTAGGGCCTTCCAAGTGGTTGCTAGGTCCTTCCTTACCCCCTCCCTTCAATATAAGCATCTCTCCTTTGATATAGGTGTAAGGGACTTTTTATCTGTTTATCATGTGAGGCCAAAATCGTTATAATAGTTGAATTAACATTTAGGGTTAAGGTTGTTTTCAAATTGTGATGCTTCCCTTAGCTTAGACAGTAGTAACCCGAAACTGCATTTGAATTAGAGGTTTAATCACAAGCGGTCAAATGTACAATCTTAAATGGCAGGGTAGCAGCTGGTGTGAACACCCCTGTCATTAGCAGGAGAACCTGAGCTTCACCGTGGAGGACGGCCCCAGATTACATTCACAGCTTTCCGTCTGCTACTCAAGACCCCTTTAAATCCCACTATCATACAGGTCAGGGATCAGCAATATCATCAGGACTGGAGTAATGGGGGAAGTGGTCCAATCCAGGGAAAACCAATCAAACCCAGATAAAAGGATGGGAGGTGTCCACGAAGGAGCAGGTGCACGCTGTGTTTTTTTACTTAAAGCTGTTGTTAAAGGAATCGAACCCCCATCACCTCTGTCGTGATTGCCTGCAAGGACGCGACTGTACGCGTCAAGCTGCAATTTTGGTGTTTTGATGTGGGAAGATGATAAGGCTGGTTTTCATCTGGCGAAGGCTTGATGTTCAGCTTTTACAGCGGAGAAATCGGCACTTACTTTTAAGTGCTGAATGGAACAGGCTTTCAAGCGAATGAAAATGACTCTGCAAGGCAAATGAAGCCACAGTCACACAGTGCAATAATTGTCAGGCTTTAATTTATTTAGATGAAACAGGATCAGTGAGTAAATCATAGGTGCATCTTTGTTTTAAGGGAAAATGCCTGGCTGATATTTTTGGCACTACAATACAGAAAACTCTGGTGTCCTGTGACTTTTTTGGAGGCATTGGAGGCTGTATTTGGATGGAATCAGAGAGTTTGGAAACAAAAACTCAGCTGCTGGGGAACATTCTCAGAACATTGGCTTATGTTCTCTAAAAGTTTTCTCAAAGTTACCAAAAAGTGCTTTAGCAGTAACGTTAGTAGGATGTTTTTAAAGTTATATGTCATATATACATATATATATATATATATTAGGGCAAAATTGATTGCCCTATTTTGTTCCCGACTCATGGATAGTGTCATTTAATATGGATAATGTTATTATGCGCACTCCTATTAACAATGTTAAAAGCAAATTTATTCACAAAATTTATTCATAATTTCCTTCTCAGTGCACCAAGTTAAAATCTGTGTGGTGTTAAGCTCTATAAGCCACGTTTTATGATGAATGTTCGCATTAAGAATTTGGGTGTGTGAAGTTGTTTTTGAGCTGAACAGTCTGATCTCCACACATATAGAGAATACGTAGATGTTTTGTGTAGGCTTCAGGTCCCTTTGGCTATGAGCGTGTGATTCCTTATGCTAAGCTCACCTGCTGAAAACAGCAAACCAAGCAAATGCTCGACACACAGCTGTGCCTCTTTGTCTTATTCTCAGTGTCGGCTCTTCTCTTATGGGAAATAGGACTGCGCAGTCAGCAAAATAATCATCAGATAAACCTGCGAATACACACTATTTATATAAATGCACTCACGGTGTAGCATCCAAGACTCAGACAAGGAAATCAACAGATGTGATTGCCACACTCCCCCCCAACCAAAAATAGTTTTCTTGTTTATTAAATTGAAGCAGAGGCGTGTTTTTGCCTGTGCAAAAACGTAATGCAACAGTGCTAGGGTGTGAGTGGTTACCAGGGTGTTGCTATGCAGTTGCTTAGGTGTTGTGAGGGTTTCTCAGCATGTTCCCAGCTAACAGGGAACGTTCTCAGAACATTGCCTAACATTCTCCAAAAGTTCTTTCAAAGTTATCAAAAATGTTCTTACAGTAACGTTAGTTGAACATTATTTTTACTGTTTTATATATATATATAAAAATATATATTAAAAAATTAAATTATTACGCTTAAGTAGTAATGTGAAATGATTTAAAAATGGTATAGAATTAAAAACAATTTGAATAAGCTTCTTATAACCAAGCAATAACATTAATACAACGTCTAAAAATGTTTTAACCATTCCTAGAACTTTTAGACATTTTTTTAAAAATGTTTGTTACTTAATGGAAATGTTAGGGAAACGTCGCTGGGAGGTTTCTAAAGTGTTTGGAAGGTGGCTGCTTCAAAAATCCTCTGCTAAGACTTCTGGTCCTTAGTTTCAGGTCCCTCTTTCAATTTAAGTCTGCGGGATTGTTTTGTACATGTTTTATTGTCAGGCGGGCGAAAATCGAAATCTGATTGTTTGGAAAAGCAATAACAATATTTCCTCAAGAGTCAACATGATTTAAGGTATCACTCATGTCCGGAGCAAAAACAATGTAGTACAATTTAATGCGCCACAGTTTAATAGTTAGGGTTAGGGGTTTCCATAATCCTTAATAATAATGATGATTGCTTTATTAAACACCTCCAAAAGTCGTTTTGCTGACCAGCCAGTCACAAATTTCTTGGTTGCTAAGGCACTCTGTTTTTTTTCTAATGTGTGTGTGCGGGTGTGTAGGTCTTACCGCCAGGGCCGTGCGTCACATGCTGTGATGTGGGCAGAGTGTAGGGCGCTGGAGACCAGCTGTGGAGGACGGAGGAGGTTCCTACGATCTGCGGTCATGAGACTTCCCTGCTCTTTCTGGTTCCTGCTGCTGGTAGCCGCTGGAGGTCTCCTTCTGCTCCACCTACAGGACCTCACAGAGACACTTCAACAACAGAACCAAGGTCTGTCAAACATGCAATTCATTGTTCTTAGAACTCAGTTCCCGTTATCTTATTTCTATCCAAGATAGTGGTTCTTAACTAGTTCTGCAATAGGACCCAGATTATACGTTGAATATAGGAGCAGCCCAAACAAAAATAACAAAAATATCCAGCAAACAAAAATACATTTATTTATTAATAGTAACTCAAGTAGCTTGTTGTAGTTGTTTGTTTGGTTTGTCGATTGATTTTCATTTTCTCCAAAGAAATAAATCCATGCATAAAACTCATTGTGGCGGCACAAACCATGTTTATGCTCTGCAGTTGAACCCTTTTTAACGAAGGCTGGGTCATGTTTTCCTTCACTTGTGTTGTTTTGTTAGCGCTTCTTGTGGATGAGGGATGTCACGTTATATGTCCGTGTAGGCATCTGCCTAATTTGGACAGAATCTGCCAAGTGACTGATGAATTTATGCCAAAAAGTGAGCCTATGTTGGAATATGTTTAAAAGAACTGGGTAGCATTTTCTCCCTTTTAAAACCTAATAAGCCCTTTATTTTTGTTGCTCTGATTATACAGGATAATATTGTACATTATTTGCCATTTTATAGTATACAATTAGCCTTTAACCAGGTCACGTTTTTCTTTATGAACGTGTACATGAATCAGTACAGACTAATCATCCAGTTTTGGGTCACTGTCTTACTGTTGGGAACTACTGTATACAACACCGAAAAGAATTAAAGCTGTGTTTGATTACTGCCATTTTTTGGTTATTTTAAGTGATAGCACAGTTCTACCAAGCTTTAAAACTCACCGCCTCTTCCCCACTGAGCCATCAAAAGCAACTGATATTGCAACTGATATTTCCATTTTGCGACAGAGGACGATTGTTAGCCGAGCGTGGAAGCTCATGAGAATGATATTATACTGATTGCGAGACACGCAGGGGAGATATTGCAACATCGCCTCTTTGAAATTTAGGTCACCGTAAAGCTTTTCTTAAAGAAAATTGCTTGTCAGCTGCACTGCTGGTTGTTGATGCCATATTTAATCTTTTTAGTTATTAACTGAATTGTTTTCTTTTAAAAAGTTACCCAGCTAACAGGGAACGTTCTGAGAATGCTGGCTAATGTTCTCTCAAAGTTGTCGAAACCATTCATGCAGTCAGTAACATTAGTAGAACGTTTTTGTAACTCTATATATCATATATCAAAAATGTTAAATCGTTCATGGAACGTTTTTTGTGAAGTTACAGAATTAAAAAAAGTTTACCAAGCAATAACATTTGTACAACATCTAAAAAACAATGCAATTTTGAACATTTTTGTTAATTAATGGAAACATAAGGGAAACATTCTTACAACCTCAACTGGGTAGCGCTAATAAGTTAAAAAATGCATAAAACAGAACTTATTTTTCACTATTAAAACATCAGGAAAAGAATTAAGATGTTAAATTTCATAGGCATTCAATTTATTATGCCAGGCTCCAGTAAACAATACCCCCCAGCAGCCCCAAAGATCGGACACTGCAGATGAATGTATAATGCATGTGTAAACGGACAGATTTTAGAAGCAGCTCCTTTCCACACCGCTAAATGAGTTTCTGCTGGAAACGAGAGCTATCCTGCTTTATCATTCTGACATATCAAGTTGACAGAATTCGGCAGTGTGCTCAATAATTGAACATTTACACAAGCCTCAAGCCGAGATGCTTGATGAGACACAAACAGTGTATGTAGAACTTCAGAAAAGCATTAAATTTTCGACGGCGTCGCCTTCAGAGAAACAGTCATGGAGGTGCGTGTCGGTACATTTGAATCTAATTATGGAATGACTAGAGCAGAGATGGTTCAGTCAGATCCGTTACTATTGACTCGAGGCCTGTGTGAGCTCTCATTGGCAGGGAAGCTAAGTAACAGTTCAATAGTGACCTGAAAAAGAAGTCCCATAGTTTATTCAGCTTCATCTCTCCTGCGCTGATTGATCCGTCTCTTCATACTCTCAGATCTGACCCGCCCAGTCAATGACAGCTGTCTCTGTGGATCCGGAGTCATTGGCAGAGAAACTGCACTTGAAACAAAGTTACAGCACAAAGGCATTTCATGTATATGTATACGTATACGTACATGTGTGTATGTGTGTATAAACGTATATATACACACACACATGTATGTATATATATATATATATATATATATATATATATATATATATATATATATATATATATATATATATATATATATATATATATATATATATATATATATATATATATATATGCCTGTCAGACTGTATTTACATACATCCACACATGGTGCTCATGCAGAAAATCTTCCTTCTATTCATGTGTTGGAGGAGGCGTGGCTTTAGAGAGCGCTCTGAAGGGGGCGGGATTTCTTATGGTTTCAAAGCCAGCTTGCTATTGCTAGCCTCTCAGAAATTACCTGTTCTACCATTCACTTGAGTTTGAACTTGAACTTTTAACTGTTTGTACTTTGTAAACTTGACTTGTTTTTCATTGGACTAACACGGCGAGTCCAGGAAGTTGCCAGCCAATCAGAGAATAATTTTATATTTATGCATTTGCCAGATGCTGTTTTACAAAGTGACTTCCAGTGCACTGACTCTATACATTTGATCTATATGTGCATTGCCAGGAAATCAAACCCATGACCTTATCAATGCTAGTGCCATGCTCTTTCAGTTGTGCTTCCTATAATACTGGTATGTATTACAGCCTGTGGTTGTTAAAGTATACACTGCAGGTACAGCAGTCGAATTTTTGACTACTGATACATCTGCAGTAATATTATACAATAAACGGAGCAATGAAAGTGTTGTTTAGAAAACTTTTTTAGTAGTAGAATGTGGGCCACCATGAGAGGGTGTATATCACCCTTCATTAACTCTGACTGTTTGTGCATGATGAATCAGTAAGACTTAGGTTTTCTAAATTTAGCAGTTACAGCTGTGGATGCCTTCATGAGACCGACTGGTCTAATTTGATGTCTTGCTAAAATTAAATTTAGCCTTCTTGTGATATTTCCTTAGATGAACCTGTTTTTATTTTTTGCCAATTTCCTATTTAGTTTCACAATAATATCTCCACAATGTTTGCTGATGTGTTAGTAAAAAGACATCACAAAGGTGTAGCTCAACTGATAGGGCACTGTGCTCGCAACACCAAGGTTGTGGGTTCAAATCTCAGGGAATGCGCTTAGTGACAAAAGGCAGAGTTTAGATGCACTGGAAGTTGCTTTGAACCAAAGCACAGGTAGCTCAATTAGTAGTACAATGGGTTAGTGCTGTAGCTCAAAGGTTGTGGGTTTGAATCCCATAAATATAAAAGTATCAAGCAGGTAAGTGTAATGACGTTAGAATGCATGGTTTTTTTTACATAGACACAGACAGGAGAGGAGGCAAAATGGCACTCCTAAAACCAGACTGTGTTTAATGCTACATTTTTAAAATCCCAGTCACATTAAAAGTCCACCGGTATCAGTGATGGACACTCCATCATGAGACTATTACTACAGAGTTACAACAGCACCATTGCGAAGTGCTCGGGCTGCCAAAAAAGGGCGTTATGAGTCACATGATAATCAATCGCATTGCTTTCAGACAGCCTACTGCAGTCAATGGGATTATAAAGAAGTACATTATCGCGCGTGCATTTCCGACCATTTCTCTCAAGCTAATTTGATTGCCGTTGAGCTCACTTTGCTAGGCACTTAAACAAGATCGATATGCGTTTACAGCCCTGCTAGATTTACAAGGCAATTTGGAGCAATTATTCAAGTCAATTTTAACCCCACCTCTGCAGCAACATTAACAAACTAGACGTCCCATTTACGATGTAATTATTGTCAATATTTTCGTGAGCGCTTAACGTGCGCCCCAAATGTGACCACCTGAAGCATTTCGGTATGTAATAAGTGAATGCTTGCTTAAATTGATACCTACTGTTTTTAAAAGCCAGTTAACGAGTCAGATAATGAGGTACATGCGCAGCACTCTGGGAACGTTCTCAGACTGTTAGGTAATGTTGCCTGAAAGTTCTCTGTTATTAAAAACGCTCTTGCAGTAATGTTAGTCAAACATTTAAAATGTTTTTCTTAAGTAGTTACTGAAATGTTTTAAAAACATTACAGAATTTTTTTTATGTTATCATAACCAAGCAATAACGTTAATACAATGTCTAAATGTTTTTAATGTTCTGTAACTTTCCAAATAACATTATCGTTTATGTTGCTTACTGGAAATGTCAAGAAAACATTCTTACAACCTAAAATTGTTAGCTGGGTACAAGTATGTGTATCTTAAAGGAACAATGCAAAAATAAAATTCTGTCATCATTCACTCACTCTCAGGTTATCAAGCCAAGTCCAAGACGCAGCACTTTTATTTGTGCAGTGCTCATCGTTTAAAAGCGGCATTACAGAAACTCATTCTCTAGTGTCATAAATGTCCAGAGTCCCTGTTGAGCGGTTTAAATAGAAAACTTGATGTTTTGTCTTTAGGCCTCCAGTGAGTGAACCAAAGGCGACTGTGGCCAGAAACCAAAAATTTCATAAGATGATAGTAGTGAGAAAAACAATTTACTAAAACCAGGCTCAGTGTAATATTGTTACGTACACAATATTGTTCTAAACTCATATTTCTTTCATCCGTGGAAGGCAAAAAGAGCAGTAAAGCTGTCTTCATGTCCTCCTGGGAGGTTCCTGCTTACGAGCTGGGAAGTTGTAATCATGATGTGATGTGCACTCAGATGATTATGGTCGGAATGAAACGGACGTGTTGGCCAATTTCATTTTATCTTTTTCATTCATATTCTGTGACAGAGAGAAAGAAATAGAGAGCAGCGCAGTGTCTGTTTATTTGCTGCCACAAAGAATTATGGGAAATGTAGTTTTATTACACAGGCATGCTGCTCGTAATAAAGGAGCTAAATGAGTAAACTTTTCTGGCATAGGTTTTTGTTGTTTTTCATTACTAATACACAAACTAAATTGTGCAGTCAACAATCACAATCTCTGCTTATTATGATCAGAAGCAATGCATTTCCACCATGATTTTTGTTTAGTTAACTTGGAAAGCCAGGACACCCCAGCCAACAGGAAACGTTCTCAGAACGTTGGCTAACGTTCTCTAAAAGTTCTGTTAAAGTTTTCAAAAACGTTTCTGCAGTAACGTTAGCAGAGCGTTTTTTAGCATTATATATCATATATATATATATATATATATATGAAAACGTTATTTTTAAGTTGTTAGTGGAGTACTTAAAAAAAAATTACAGAACGAACTAGAACTTTCAAAATAACATTTTTGTTACTTAATGGAAATGTTAGGCAAACATTCCTACCAGCTAAAATTGTTAGCTGGGACTGTGGTGTTACTATGCGCTCGTTTTCGTAAAAAGCAAACGTACCTAACACTAATACAGGTTTGAATGAGGGTAAATTATGTCAGAATCTAGATTTTCGAGAGAACTGTCCCTTTAAGGCAAGACAAACCTGTGAGACGTTTTATATAACATCACAGCATTTTCCCCACGTTCAGCTTCTGATGTGTGAGGCTGTAGATTACATTCTTTCCCCAAGGTTTGAAACTCGGAGAGGTGTGTGAAAATCTCCACCGTCCGGGATCAACGCGCAAACATGTCTTTGCAGGGAGGGTCTCGCCGGAGCATCCTGGTTTAATTAGAGTTCACGCAGAGTGGGCGATTCCTGAGGAAACTACAGCCTGAGAATATAAATGTATACTCGCATTAGGCGCCTCTGGTCTTCACTTGTTTTGAAGAGTGTATCTCATATCTAGCCCCGGCTTACATCATCGTCTCAGAATACTCATAATATTATTTGATTATGTGATCTCGATAAACCTGTTTAGGAGATTTCAAATTCAATTATATGGGTGTATTTTTAAATAATTCATGAGTTAACTCAGTTAAAGAGATCCATGGTTTTAAATAAAAAATCTTGTTTAGAACTGAGTCTTCTCCAGCTGAAGCTCTGTTCCAAAATTTAGTGAGCTGCCTACTTCCTAAATAGACAGCTACCTTCTAAGGCAGAATCCTAACCAGCATGGAACCTCATAAGTAAATGATTTGGAATACTTTACTTTGCTCTGCAGTAGAATGAACCAGCGGGTTGACTTTAGTAGATGTTTGTAAGAGATTTTATCTCTTAAAGTAGAAAAACAAGTTAACTAAACTGTTTTTAGAAATACTTTCTTAAACCAAATTAAAGGAAGTCTAGGCAATTTCGTAGAGGCTAGGAATAGCGCTCATCAGAGCGCTCTCCAAAGCCATGCCTCCTCCAACACATGAACACTTACATAATTTGACAGGCAAGTAGGACATCCAATCATTGGATTTGGACTGAATGAAATGATTGGACAAACATTTTACTGCGCCATCCAAAGAAGATATATTTATAAAACATATTAAGACCACTTTACTTAGTGATCGCTATCAGGATTTGAAGAGACTTTCAACCAGCATACCAAAAAATGTGATGTTTCTAAAAATGTTTCTTGAAAAAAATCACAAACCCTGCCTTTAAATATGTTTACATCTAAATTAGCATTAATTTATAATTTCTCTTTTCTGTTGTTTTGTCTGCCACCTTGGTTCATCGCATTGCATTATGGGATTGCTCTCTCAGCTCTCTTAAGTCAAAATCATGTGATGCTGCCTTATAGAATGAAGACACAGTGTCTTAGGAGGCAGCATAATAAAGATGCACAACTTGCCTTCATTTTTTTTATTTTTGCAACATAAAAAAGGTGGGGGGTGTATTTGAGGGCCAAACAGTCCAAGGCCAAGCAAACATCCCCTTTCAAATAAAGCACGCTGCATTTCTCTCCACAATCCTCAGGCAAACACTCTCAGTGGTTATGGAGGTGAGGCACATAAGGGAGCGTCAACAAACTATCTGCCGTCATTAATAACCACAAAAAGCAGCTCAGTGCATTGATAAGTTGAAGTATTTTTCTCCCACATTCAGCTGCTGTGTGTCACATAGCCTTTTAACCCAAAGAATAGACAGCAATGAATGCATGTGGAAAAGCAAGAATAGAAAAAGATCTGTTAATGGTTTTGTGAAGCGTTCTATTAAGCCCACTCAATGCAGTAGGCATGGAGGTCGTTTCATCTGAAAGATTTTCAGTGTAGAACGCATGCAGGGAAGTAATACTCAGCATGCTGCCTGTTAAGTTTGTTTCAGTTTGACATGGAGGTCAATTTGTATTGCATTCAACATGCAGTTTTGGCTCCCACAGGAAACTGTACGTAGTTTTTGTCTATTAACTACATGACCCTTATGATGAAAATTGGCAGATATATTCTTTTTTATATAATATCAAATTCATGTAGTGAATGACTACCCAGCTAACAGGGAAGTTCTTGCAGTAACGTTAGTAGGACGTTCTATATTATATATATCAAAAACGTTATTCTTAAGTAGTTAAATAAAGGTTAAAATGTTACAGGATTATGAAATGTTTGAATAACGTTCTTATAACCAAACAATAACATTAATACAACGTCAAAAAAATTGGACATTTTGAAGGTTTTACCATTTTTGTTACTTAATGGAAACGTTCTTACGACCTAAAACTGTTAGCTGGGTAGACACGTTCAATTAAGGTCACATGGTTTTATCTGCTGTTGTTTTGCACCTTTGTTCATGCATAAATTGAAGCGCTAAATCAAAAAGGTTCAGTGCGATACAGCATGCGGCAAATTCGATTTCAATCTCTTTATTTATAGAAATCCTGATATTCGAACCCCTCCCGCTGCCCGCGTGGGTGCCGCGCTGAGTACGTGCTGTGGTTTGTGGCTGGGGTATTTATAGATGAAAGACGACAGGGAAAGACTTTCACGCTTTGTAACGGCCAGGTTTGGTATCAGAAAACAAGCCTATTGTGTTTCTTTGAAAAAAGGGCAGTAATACTGTAACTGACCTATGTTTAAACGCACAGACTTACTGTTTTTCATAACCGATGCAGAGGTTTTTTAAAGCAGAGGGTTTTGACACAATAAGGCCATTGGCTGGGGTCCATACAGCAGGTGTTTGCTTAATTAAGATGACAAATGAGAGTGTAGCTATCATACATACATCATTATCTGGCTTCATGGTTTACCTAGGGCTCTGTGTTTACCTCCAATCCTCTGTCCCAGTCTGCTTACTGTTGTAAAGTCCGCATAAACAGGAAGTTCCAGTGTTATGTAATTTCGCGTAAAAAAGTAAAATGAGAGCGTGGCTTGTTTTTCCAGTGAGAATTGACTGGATGTAGAAAAGTAGGTGTTTTAAAGCTCAAGGTAGACTGACCGTTGGAGGGGAGTGGTTATCGGCTCTGGCTCCGCCCTAGCCGACAGGCTGATGTCATCACAGAAGCATCACCGTTTCACACGATAACCGTATACGGATAAATCATTTATAATAAACATTGCAATATTTAATAAAAAAATAACGAGTAGTATGTTTTTGATTTCATGGTGATTTTAAATTGTATGAGATAATTAAATAGTTTGCCAAAAGTTTTAATGACATACGTTTCCTGTTGAGTTTTCAAAGTAGGTGTCCATGCATGTTTTTTAGCTAATGTTGCCCATAACGCCTTTGTTATACACTCAAAAGTATGTATTTTCCCATCACCACTGAAGTACATACTTCTAGCACATAGTATACAATAATTAGGCAATTTGGGACATATCATTATTGTAAACCATAATGAAGTGGTCTCACAAATGCTATTGGCACAAAATGTGCTAAGTGGCACATGCTTAAGCCTATAAGACGATAAACATTTTTATGTATATAATCACTTTCAAAATGTTTTAAATAAATGTGACAATGTCTGGTGGTGTATTTTCCAGCTTATGGGTTCTGAATGATTATTCTGTCTAAATTACAGTAACTTACTGTTATCCTCCAAGGTCAACCAGAAATGTGCTGATGCCGTACAAATACATCTCAGACTTGTGCAGGAGAAGCTTCAGGCCCCTATATGATGCATGTAAATATCAATGCAATGTATACAACATTAATGAACCAAGCACCTGTGCTAGATGCATCTCTGCTTGCTATAACTTTCCCATAAGCTTTGCAAAACAAATCATCTCTAGAAGGCTTTGATTAAACACGGCCTCCAGGGCACACGTGAAACGATAGTGTTGTCTAACATAAGGTGATTACGCGGTTATCTGAAATGCATCATCTACACAACAGGTTATTTCAAGCTATGCTAAAAGTAACACAAACCCAGCTAACCATTTTATGTTGCGGTTAGGTTAACCTTTTCATTAAGCAACAAAAACGTTAAAAATGTTGTTTTGAAAGTACTAGGAATGTTCAAAATGGCCATTTTTTTAGACGCTGTATTACCAATATTGCTTGATCAAACTTTTTAAAATTCTGTAATGTTTTACAACGTTCCACAAACATCTTAAGAATCATGTTTTTGAGATATATGATATACAACGTTAAAAAAAGTTTAAGAATAGTGCAAGTATGTTTTCTGATAACTAGAGAATGTTAGCCAACATTTTGTGAACGTTCCGTGTTAGCTGGGAAGACTTTATTGACAACAAACAAGCTACAGTTTTGCCATTTAACAGGGTGGCTCAGGGTTGACGAGATATCGTAATGGACAAGAGGGTTCCTCTCTGGCAAGCCACTCGGGTTTAAGAGGTTTATCTGATGCATCTTAAAGATTCTGTTCCCATTACAACAAGAACCTTCGCTCAACAAGTAGTTCAGGCAGAGTTCAGGGGTAAGGGCATTTTTCCCACAGCCTTGTGCTATGCTTTGAGTTGCTCACTGATCTTCAGAGTCAGGTGAACACGCCACAAGTACAATCAAACACGTACCGATTTTGTTAAACACACGTTTCAAGGCATTTGAGAATGTGTTAACGTGCTTCAAAATCGACATTCCGCAGCTTTAACAGTTAGCCCAGGACCTTTGGTTTTATATGCCTGACTAATCTCTGAAAACGTGGAAACTCCTGTCATATTGTCCCCTACCATTAATTAATTTGTTGCATGCAGACTCGTTTAAGACTCGGCAACTAGAAATAAATGTCAGTTAAATGTCATATTTTAAATTACCGTGAATAAATGGATCCAACAGGACAGCGTGGCAGTCAATGATTTTACTAATTAAATTGCAAAAGAAAAAGTATTTGCTGTCATTTTGATGCTGATGCTGATGACCATCACATATTTTCCCCATATAATTATTATGTCTTTTAACTCCCTAAAGACAGTCATTTTCCTTTGAAAAGGAAAAAACATGACAATTTTTGTGCTGTTATTTAAATGAGTTCATATCTCTAATCGTCTTGTCTCACTGAACCAAAGTGAATTTTTGAAGCAGAAACCAAAGGACAAAAAGCCTGTTCTATTTTCTTGAAGTTTGAAGATGTCTCCAAATGGCACTTTCGCCCATTTTAAACGTCTAAAATAGCTCCAAATGGCCATGATTTGTTCGATTTATGGCTGGTTTATTAGATCTATAAAGTGATGGCCTGGATTGAATTTCATTGTTAGCGTAGCTATAATCACCGCTCAGAGGCAGTGGATAGACTCGTAAATGTGATATATCACAACCTTTTTAATCTATGTCATGTATTACATTGTCACTTTATGGATATGGGTTACAGTGAAAGGATTCATAAAGCGTTCAGAGATGGTTTCTGTGTCTCCTTCACCGCATTACAGCATGCAAGTCGCATTTCACGATTTGACCAACATCTCTCTTTTTTTTTTTACTTAGTCCTACAAAATATAATCTTCCTTTTGGTAGAATAAATTGCCGGGTGTACATGCCCATCAGTTTTGATTAAGGTTATTCCTTTATTCTAAAAACTGTTTATATAATGGAATATTACCACACTTAAACAAGTAATTAGCATATTCTAAATAAACAGGAGAGAACGTTCTGAGCATTTAATCAAAATACAGGAGATGCTTGCATTTTCCATTTATTAGCATTCATTTTAGTTATTTCAGACAGTAATTTATTCTTTAATTCTAATTCAAACAAGAATGTGCTAATTTGCAAAATATAGGTCACAAAATCCTTACAAAAGCCCATATTTGATATCACCCAGAATGAACTCTGTTTGGACATGCGCATCATCGTAGTCATCATCGCAGGGGACTAACTGGGAATATTTTCCTGGGATCTCTGATTGGGGTCCACTAAGCACACTCTTAAACTGCTGGGGCGCCCCCCTTTGCATTTGTCCCCAGGCCCTTGATTTACAGTATATGACAGTGTAATCCTTATATGATGGTCATATAATCGAAATATAATCAAATTCCTGTGCATTTGTAAATTTGGCAGATAAGGAAAAGTACATTTAACAGAGCTACTATGTTTGCCGGTTTGCAATTTGTGTATTTATGCTAATTTCCTGTACGTCTGCGCAGGTGTAGATTGTGTGCAGATCTGTGTGTCTGTGTATACTACATTCTACGTATGTATTTTTATTTGTGCAAATGCATGTCTAAGTTAACCCTTTCCCCCCACACAGTCTGTGTCTCTGTCTGAAGTTTGTGCAGTGAAGCTGTTTACAGATTTCTCACAGACAGTGCTGTGATGTACAGCAATGAGGCGTCGCTGGGTAAAATTGATAAATGGATATGGGTGGGTGACCATAATGGCAACAGTAAGAAATTGGATACTTGGCATTTCCAGATTTAATTTAGTGTAGGGCCCTATGTTCTCAGATTGGCGTGCCACAGCCCACTTTCTTGTGACAAGCACCTAATTATTTTCACCCATCCAAGTGTGGACCGCTTCTGAACCATGGCTGCGATCACAGCTGGCCCACACTGGATTTTGAGATGGGCTCTATAGATGTGTTTCTATGCTACAGTGCTGTTCAGACAAGAGGGGTATAGGAACTGATGCTCTTCTTCTAACAATCCAGCTCATTAAAGAGCCACATTAAAGCATGTGTTGTAAATATGCTGTCAGCCCAAATAAAAATTAGTGCTGTAGTTTAGAAATCGCCATATGGGCACGTTATAAACAAATTCATGTAGGATATTGCATTTTAGATATGTAAATATAACGTATATATATTAGATTCGTATTGTTTGTTATTTCTGGTGTGTAGGTTTGCCTTGTTGGCAAGGTCTACCCAGCTTACAATTTTAAGTTGCAAGAATGTTTCCCTAATGTTTTCATTAGGTACAAAGAACGTCAAAGAACGTTCAAAGCGTCCAGCTTTTTTAAAATGTTGTATTACCATTATTGCTTGGTTATAGAATTGTTCTTCAAAAATGTTTAATTCTGTAACATTTCTTAAACATTCCACTAACAACTTATAAATAACGTTTTGATATCTACAATATACAAGGTAAAAAGCGTTGTACTAATGTTACTGCAAGAATGTTTTTGATAACTTTGAGAGGACTTTTAGAGAACGTTCGCCAACGTTCTGAGATTGTTCCCTGTTAGCTACACCACCTGGTGGCCAATCAGTTAAGATGTTTAGAGGGCTCTTATATACGTTCAGTAGCTTTATATTTTTTCCTGTTCAGGATGGAGGGTTTTGGGATTGTGCTTATTGTTGTGGTGCCAGTCAGCGTTGCCATGGCGCTATTTCCTTCTGCTCCAGATTAGTCACATGGCATTTATGGCTTAAGTGATTGGCTCAAAAACTGCTGTGATTCTCTTAAGCAACGATGGCAGATTTCAAATTGCGTATCTACAGGGGGTCACACACCACCCGTGATTGGTTTTATGAATCTGTCACAACATGATGCAGTCTTTGCAAAGAGGCTGTTATTAAAGGCCGTTATTTGACAGGACAGTCAAAAACTATATTGGACCCGACTGGAATCCCGCAGGTCGAAGAAAAGCGGCAGTGCTCATTTCATAAAAAAAGGTGTTTTGTGTATGTCTTAAAGGCACGGTAGACAAATTGCCTGTTTAATCCTAAATATGAGAGAGGGTGGAAAAATAAATTATGGTTGTTTTTGGTGCAAAAAAAACTTTGTAAACATTCTATAAGAGGACCTCAGGTGGAACAATAACAAAACAATAATAAGGAAATGACAGTATGGCTCTTTAATATGACTGTGTGATGTCATGACGTCACAATGGGGATTATAAGAGTGCATACGTAATGATCCAATCCCTCATCCCATCCATCCAATCCTTTTCCCGCAATGAATTCCTATTTGCCAGGAATTCATTGTCATTCATTCCCTTGAGATTTCCAGTCCTTGTGTGGGCAGCATGTGATCGGAATTTCAGCATCAATCTCCTCGAGGCCTCGGGGTTAGAGTGCGGCCATGAGAGGTCGGCCATTTCATTTCCAGTCACAGTGCCACCACTGAAGGCCTTTGATGTCTCAGAAACTCTGGGAATGACGTTAATTTGAGCCTCTAAAGTGGGATGCTCATCTCCAGATTGCTTTTATTTAACACATAAACCATTTTGACTAATATCATAAATTTAGACTCGTTGCTCAGGCCGAATACACACACAGACGCATGTACAGTGGGAGTGTTTATGGGAGGGTGTCATAAAACTGATGTTTGATTTATGAAGAGGGCCTTTGAGAGCAAAACAGTGGGAAGATCATTAGTGTTGTGTTACGGCCTGATCTCTCTCATCCGTTCACAATACTGATGAAGCTTGACAAGCACATCTCTCTTTCTGTCTGGAACAGTTAGCCTTCGTGTGAAGATGCAGATTATTCCCGATTATTGTCTTCCCAAACATGGTTTCTTTTGCATTCCCAAAAGAGGATCATTCATCAGTTCAAACTCAGATGTGGAAGCAGTTCTTAGAAGAAACCTACCATAGATTCGATGACTGAATGATTAACTGACTGACAGACTGAGGGATTGATTGTATTCCCAGAAGAGGCCAAGAAGATGGATGGACGGACAGACAGACAGACAGACAGAGATGTTCTGTCTTTCACCTGTATTGTTACCTGTTGGGTGACTCATTTCAGTGGCTGGCACATTTTTTTGGTAATGTGAAGGTCATGGCATGATACAGCTTCCAGGGTCTCTAACTTCACACAACGGACATGCAGCTTTTTGCCAATTTGTCATCTTCACAATGGGGAAAAGTATTTTAGAGGACAAATATTTTTGTTTCCCAAAATAAATGTCTTGGTTCGAAGCCTGTCGCCTCAGGTGCCGCTTACAGCTGCACATTTTGACGTTTAGACGGAGGACGTTTAGGTAGACGTATTTTCACGCCCGCGGTTAGTAAGAAAACATCATGTGGGCACATAAATGATGGAGATACATAAAATGTAGCCTTAAAGCAGAAGATATATGACTGGTCAGCAGTTGCTGGGAGTCTCGTCAGCAAAGTTTTGCTCAAATGAACAGATTGAGTTACGTTCCACTGAATAACTCTGTTGCTGAAGATTTGCTGCATAGAGATTTCACTGTACATTTGACTGTTTCTTTTAATGTTATAACCACAAATCACATCTGGGTTAATGTTGTAAAGTTTTAATTAATTGTAAAGCAGGAAATTAGGTTGCAGTGACCTTGAACTGAGCCAGTGGACATGTATTACACTGATGTAGTTATTAATTGTCTTCTATTGAAAAAATGACAAATGTATCATATTGGAGTATGTAACTATGTTGTATGTTACAGCAAAAGTATTCGGTGGTTTAAAGGGATAGTTCACCCAGAAATGTGGTCAAGAAAAAGACAAAAAAATGACAATTATGAAAAAAATAGAAATCAAAAATATTTCTCTGAAGAAAAACAACAAAAAATAAAGTTCTAAAGAAAAATAAAAAAGAATTCTGAACAAAAATGAATTTAGAATTCAGAAGAAAGCGGGTTCGACATCGGATAATGACATCATGTCAATTTGTGAACTGTGAACTGTGAACAGTCAGTGAACTGTCCCTTTAAGAGCTCTGAAAAGAGAACAGATAGTACTGTTTATGGTTTGTATACGTGTGCTAGCAGCAGAAATTTCAGCTCGGCTTGTTCTGACCTTATGTTTTGGAAAAACAAAAACTTTAGACCCTTGATGTTCAGCACCCTCTGATTGGCTGCATACACCCTCAGCAGACGCAGCCACACAATCATCCTCATGTCTCTGCATGCCGCAATATCCTGTGCAATATCATTACCAGGGGGAGGGAGGGAGGGAGAGAGAGAGAGAGAGAGAGAGAGAGCGAGAGAGAGAGAGAGAGAGAGAGAGAGAGAGACATTGCTTAAGATTTCATTGAAACAGTATGAAATTTATTGGGAAGGCAAAAGTTCTTGGCTTTAATATAGAACAGCTTTGCAATGCAGCAGCCGAGATTTCACTGTTTCCTTATGAGACGCCTCAAGGTCAGTGGAGGCCAGCCACTTTCTGAGCCAAAGAATTGTTCAAACACTCTCATCCTGGGAAAAAGCAGTCCCAGACTCGTCTTATTCGTGGGCTGATGTGGATTTCAATCATGGAATAATCCGTTTTCATTACTCCTTAAAATTGATCCACGCAAACAAAAGGTGGTGCAGAGATGTTGTCCTTCGGGAATGACTGTAGCTCTCAAGTTTCATCAAAACGATACCTGGGGGTTAAGGGCCCATGTTGATATGTACTGGATTCTAGAAGGCTTGATGATGATAATATGATTAATACAAACCGACAGGTCAAACCAGGTCACGTGTAGGTCGAGTGTAACAACGCTAATGTATTGTGGGTAGTTGCCGGGTAATCGCAAAAGCGTTCTGGATGTTCCTGGAGGTTGCTAAGGCATTTCTAGTTGAATGCTAGGGTATGTTTTGTGGTTGCTAGGGTATTCTGAATGGTTGCTAGGTGCTCACTTACCAGGCCATATTAGAAGAGCACACTCCCAAAGCTACGCAAAAAGTGTCTGTCTGAATGTGTACATAGACTAACAAATCAAAACATTGTAGATGGAATACATCAGCACATTTCTGCGTAAATGGCCTTTGTTCATATATCATGAATTGATGGCCCTAATATTTATAAACATAAATAATTATCCCAGGCAAGCCTTCATCCTGCATGCATGCTATAACCTATATAAGCTAAAAGGAAAACGTTCCCTAAAAGTTTTCATAAACATTCTTGCAATAATGTTAGTAGAACGTTCCTTTAACAATATAAGCCATACTGTATATCAAAAAAGTGATTCTTAAGTGGTTTGTGGAACGTTTCTTCAGAAACGTTACAGAATTAAAAATGCTTGAATAAAGTTCTTATAACCAACAATAATGTTAATACATTACAATACGTTTAAAAAATTGTTCTGAATGTTCCTTCAACTTAGTAACGTTTTTGTTACTTAATGGAAACTGTTGGAAAAGTTTTTGCAACCTAAAATTGTTGGCTGGGATTCTATATTTGCGTTGTTTTGTTATTTCTCTCGCTTGCAAACACATTTCCATTTGGAGTCACTGGTTTATTTTCCCGAAAGGTATTGCTCTGGGTCTTGGAGATGGGTTATGATCCAGCTCTGGGTCTTGTCCTGACTCCAGCTCTGCTTATAAAAGCCGTGCAGGTTTTATATAGTGTTTCTATGTGCTGACTAGCCTCATCTGTTGTTACTCCACTGTGAATTACACATACTGTATGTGTTCTGGGTGGAGATTATTGAATACACCAGCCAAACTCAGAGATAACAAATGAATGGAGCTCACCCAAAAAGTGCATACAATGGAAAATGGGCCGAAAGCAGTTTTATATCCTGTGGCCTCATTAGTGTAACGGAAATGAAAATCTGGTATATTTTATGGGACATGCTTGTGTCTAGTAATAAAAGGACGGATATGGTTGTTTGTAAACAAATTGGAGTATAAATAATTCAGTGTCTGGTGAATAAAATATTACGGAGGGTGAGGTTCTTACTCGCTGTTCTCAAAAAATATGTTCCAAAAATGACACTGAAACAACATGAAGGAAACCTATACAACTTGCGCGAAATATCGCGGTAGTTATTTTGAAGCCGTAAGATGAGCTTTGTATGAAAAGAAACCAACGTTTATTGTAATATATGCTGAAAATCTCATTCAGGTTTCAATTTAGATTATTAAGAGAGAGACGGTGAAGGAGTGAACCCAATCAATAAATCTCCTCTGTCTAGTCTAACACCAAGCCTTTGAATATCTGTAGAGTGCACCAGCTATATCCCAGCTAAAAGGGAATGTTCTCAGAACGGTGGCAAACGCTCTCTAAATGTTCTGTCAAAGTTATCATAAACGCTCTTGCAGTAACATCAGTAAAACTTTTTTACTGTTATACATCATATCGTTTTTGATATATAAGTTGTTAATGGAACGTTTTAAAAATGTTTTAAAAACAGATTTTAAAAAATGTCTGAATTTTGTTCTTATAACTAATCAATAATGTTAATACAACATCTCAACAACTGGATGTTTTGAATGTTCCTCTAACTTTCAAAATAACATTTTTAATGGTTTTGTTACTTAGTGGAAACATTAGGGAAGCGTTTTTACACCCTAAAGTTGTTTTCTGGGTGGCCCTTTTTGGTCATTTAATGGTGTTTTTTTGTTGTGTTTGTTAAACAGAATCCGTCCCCATTCACTCTGGAAAAGAGCACCTGTGAGTTTCTGCTAAACATCTCCTTTTGTGCTCCACGGTTATAAGAACAACATGAGTCTGAGTAATCAGTGAACAGAATTGTTAAAAGTCTTTAACAAACTTCAAAATATTACATGATCTTGAAGCGGGCCAAAAGAAGTAGTGCCAATGTCAAAACAAACCTACAGCCCTCAGGACCGGGGGAGCGTGAGTCAGTTTAGCAGTCGACAGCTGACAGCACGAGGTGAAGAAAGCAGAAGATGAATGTTAATAAAGCTAATGAAGTTCTGGAGAGCGTGAGCTCATGCTGAGAAAGAAGAGGGCCAGGAAACGCACACACATTGGTGCGCTGGCTCCCAACACAGCGGCTGACAACAGACGGTTGTGCCACCAGGGGGCCTGCTGGTACACAACAGGAGTAAACAAGTAAACAGCTTAGAATAAATGAGTCTCTAAACACATTTCCAAAATGTCCAGGTTAAGCAAGGACAGAAGCATTGATTAAACCGGGCCGTATATTGAAACAGTATCTGTAAATAAACAAGCGAGTTTGTGTGTCACTTTGAGGTAATTTGATGTAGAGTCAGCCCGCGTTCGTCAGGGGCCGGAAGGACACTTGCTTGAAAATGGTCCGGATTTGAGCAGGAAATAGCCGGACACAAATTGCAAACTACATTCTTAACAGCCACATCCATCAGGTCATCCATCCTTACAGCCATCTAACTGTTGCCCATTTCAATCAATCACAAAATCTATAGCCCCATCGCTCACTAAATCCCTCCATCTTGCTGTGATTTGCTCATTTCGCCTTCCGGGCTGTAGCGGCTAGAGGTGTTTACGCTTCCTGTGACTGCCAGGTATAAATATTGATGCGCGATGGGCTGTATGACTGTCACTCAGACAGTGAGAGGGAGAGAGAGCCATTGTTGATCTCTAAACGATCGAGCAATCTGGGAAGTGTCCCATTCCAGAGCCTCACCTGAAGAATTCTCTGACAAACCCTGTCTGTTTCTACTGTCTTCGAAATAAAATGCCCCCTCCACTGTGTGTGGGACACAGTACTCCTAACCATAATGGATTATTAAAAGTTAACAGTGTTAACAGTTAATGATTTTTTCCAAGGTGTTTCTTGTGAATTACTCTTGCTGACCCTTGTGAGTTATTTGTCTCGGGTTCTTGGGTTGGTCTTTGGGGATACTTGATTCTGACTGGTCGATCATGGCAACATCAATCAGTTGTCAAATATGATTGAATATTCGCTTTAATTTTATTCGGGCAACTAATCTCCTTGATCCCATGCAATTTATGTTAATTTTTAACACTGGGGGGACAATTGAAATAGTTTTGGTAGGGTTTAACCCACAACATTTAAAGATAATGTCTTATTTAAATATTATTATTCAACTCATATAAATTTGGTAGACAAGAAATGCTGCCAAGGTAAAGCAGACAGCGAGTTTCCTCTGCTCAGTCCTGCTTTTTAGAGCTATTTGTGCTACAAAAAGAAACCCGCACACACATATATGCGCACCTATACACCCACTCTCTGTGTGGCAAATAAACAAATCTTAAAATGCACACAAGCCAAACAGACACATCCTGCCACCTTTTTCATATTTCATACACATCTTGGCTTTAAGCAGAAGATTGCAAGATTGTGTGTGACATTTGCTTATAAGCATATCTGTCTGTCTATCTACCTGTTTGTCTGTCTGTTTGTCTGTCTGTTTGTCTGTCTGTTTGTCTGTCTGTTTGTCTGTCTGTTTGTCTGTCTATCTACCTGTCTGTCTGTCTATCTACCTATCTATCTATAAATATATATATATATATATATATATATATATATATATATATATATATATCAGCAACGTAAACTGGTCTTACTTATTCTAAGCAAGTTAGACAGGCATACTAATCAGTTGTGTGAAAATAATGGGGATTTTTAACAGCGCATTAGGAAGCTGGAGTTAGGTCACCATGAAGCACAGTCACCATGTTGGCTCACACACACACTGTGCGGTGTGGAAATGAAGATGTTGACAGTCGGGTACTACTAAATTTAGCGAGGCCTCATTATTGGTCTTTGTGGCTTTACACAATTGCTCTGCCCTCCAACTGTTTAACAAGGTGAGAAAGGGCTTCAGTCTATGTAAAATGGAGAAAGTGGCCAGGCAACTTTTTTTTGAAGATACAGTCACCGTTTTTGCCGACTGGCTCTTTTGTCAGGTGCGATTAGTCAAATATTCACGTCTGGCCCTTTAATTTTGCCCGTACGAAAGTTTTTCAACAAAGTTATTTTTTACTGCAGAGATTCTGATGATGTATTGCGCTTCACAAAGAGCTGGCATTTTTCTTTAGGTGGTCTTTTTCTTTTATTTCCTGTTGAATTTATGAGTAAACCTGATATTTTAATTCATTTGCCACTCGGGTGTAAACAGCACTACTCTGTCTCTGTCAAATCAGTAACATCCCATCATGCCAGAGACTGTCGCCATGGTTATGACATATTGATTTGATTTTGTGGGAAGCTGCGCCATGGTAAACAAAGACCTCTTACATTAGATGTGACAGGAACTCGTTTCGTTTCTGTTCGTCTTTGCCTCCACAGCTGTATGACTTTATAAGATTGAGCTTTTCCGTCAGTGTGGTAGTATTTTTAATGCATAACTGTAGTATCTGGCATTATGGAAACCATAAATCAGATGGTGTATTATTCCATCTAATCATTAGAAGTGTTGGGAAATGTTACTCTTTAAAGTTTTAAAGTTTTACAGCACTGTATGGATATTCATATGCCAGGAATCAATGCTGTCATTTGCACTTTTCACATTAATAATTTTGAGACAAAGGAGATTTGACCAAAATCCACAAGCTCAGAATATAATGCACAAAATCAATGCAGATGAAAGAGAAATCAGTGCATTAAATTAAACAGATTATAATATTTTGCTGTTTTCAGATATACCTACAATACCTACTGTATACACTTTGCATATCGTGACCCAGTTATCAGCATTTCATATTATTAGATCCCTGCTGATTCCCAGCCCTGCTAATTATGTTGCGTTGTTACTTTATAAACAAAGCAATGCATTACAAACAAAATAATGCGTTATGCCACGTCTTCTGGGGGCAAATTAGCCAGATGCAATCTGAATATGACTTTCCACATGTGTGGGATTATACGGGAGGGATTTTCAATTAGATCTGACAATAAACAAATATGCAATTACAAAAATAAATGCACGTAAAGTATCGCGGGTATTATAGCGTTAATTCCGCAAGGAACACATTACTCGACTCGAAGTTTCTTTAATAAAGATTTAACCTCGGAATAAACTTCTTGTTCTGGGACATTGCAGAGGATCTCAGACAGCGGATAAACTAATGAGAGTCACTCGTTCCGTATTCCTGCTTCCGGGGTTTGAGTTATGCATAAGATGTGAAGTCATGGGAAGCGGGGCTGTCTGCGGTGCTACATTACTGCCGGCTCCCACAGCGCGGGTTCGTCACTTTCCCGCATCGCCTCACGTCGTTTAGGTCGCCCGTGTCTGACGCGACTCAGATCTAATAGACCTGAGTGATCTGGCAGCACTACCGGGGAAGGAGGCACACAGACATGAGCTGTTTACAGGCATCGTCTGTTATCCTTCACACAATCTATCCTTCCTTCGCATTTACTCCTCCTCTCTCACCTCCTCCCACTCAAGCGAGAGATCTCGCAGACCCGCGGAGAGAATCGTGTGCAGTCGGGTCATCGCACACGACTGTATCTGCGCATCTTTTCATCTTCTCATTCTGGTGATCCTGTATTTTGTATAGTAGATGCCATTTGTAGGTTATTTTCCCCATAAGATGTTAACACTGGCTCTGTGAAACCTGCCTAAAAACAGACGTTAGTTTTGCAATGCAGTTTAGTGATGCTAAGTCACTGTTATTGGGAACTTCATCTTTAAGTATTGTACAGCTGAAAGATATGCACAGGATATATTTCTTGTGAGCTCCTGTGTTGGGAGCCAGCATGCCTATGTGTGTGCGTTTCCTGGCCCTCTCCTTTCTCAGCACGAGCTCACACTCTCCAGAATATACCACTTGTGAGCACAGAAAATAATTTTGACTTGTACATTTGTTTATGAAGAAAATCAACGTATATACAGAAACACACTTAAAATAGAAATCTATAGGCCAAAATAATTTCTGTGGTAATCGCGTATGCCAATATTGCTAATGATACATTATAATCATGTTGATGAAAGTAATGTACGTTCAAATCCTTATGATGGTAAATGCAGTAACGTGCCATCGGTTCAGAACACAGCATCACAGCCTGACTCAATGAGATAATCCATTATGACACAAATTGTGCTGAAGAAACAGGCTCACCAGCAGGACTCTGAATCTATGAATAAAAGAGAAGAAACACCATGAATATATTGCAGATTCTCTTTGAAATTCAAACTCTCTCCTCTATGGGAAGCTACAACCTATGTTGGTGTTCTCATTATGAGAAACTTCCTCATCTGAGTAAAAATAAACTTATTTGTCCATGCAAAAAACTGCATTGTTTTCCAGAGCGTTGAGAGCATGACTATGCAAAAAGACTCTATTGCCTATGTTTATGTACATGTAGAAGTTGGTTTCTGCTGCATCATCCAAAAACTTTTAATAAACAGCACAGCGCAGTTTCGAAGGCAAACTGATCACAAACGATTTTGCAAAATGAAGTATGAGCAGATTAAAGAAGAAAAGGTGTTCGTAAAAATGTAGCCACCTCCCCCATCTCATTCTCCCGGCTTGTAAATAATTGCTGTATCTCTCGAACCCGTGTCAGCGCACAGCCTGCAATGAATCCATCAAGGAAAAGTGTCGTGGCTCGGGCGTATAATCGATACCAGACTCTGCCCTTCCATAGGTCACTGTCAGAACATTGAGATGTTTCTGCCAAACCTGCAAAGTCTAATTCAGTATGACTCAGGCCATCTTCTAATCTCCCCTTCGGCACAGTCCTTGAGTTGCTGTTCTGTCAATCTAGTGCCATGATGGTGAGGTACAGCCGGGGTTCATGTTCTCACTCAGTGCTCTGAAAGCTCTCCTCCAACACTGGCATTGTTCCTGTTTCACTTCAACTTGCAAAAATGGAAATTCACTGTCAGCATATGCATAGTTGTGTATTTATATATTTCCCCCAAGAAATGAGACTCGAGTCGTTCCAAACTTGCATGCTGTTTCTTATGGAACGCAAAAGTAGATTTATGTTTAAGAATCTAACGAGTCTTCTAATCTAATGAGTTTTGTTCAGGTCAGATGGACTTGTATGTTAGAATATAACCCTTATATGAAGTCATGTGAAATACTTCTATGGTCATTTTTCTAGTTTAGATCATTTTCTAGTTTCAAAATCTCCATTTTTAACATTATTCAAATTTTTCCATTCTGTAACGTTAAAAAACATTCTACTAACGTTACTGCAAGCATATTTTTAATAACTTTGAGAGAACTTTTAGAGAACATTAGCCAACATTCTGAGAATGTTTCCTGTTAGCTGGAAACATTCCTCAAAATATCTAAAAGTCAGACACGGATTTGTAACAACATGAGAATATGTGAGAGTAAATAATGACGGAATTTAGGGTTTGCGTGCACTATTTTAAGCAATTTACAGTTAACAAGCTACTGTGCTCCTGTAGTGAATACTAACGAATATGTTTCTGGATATTTCTGACACGCACCTCATACACAATAACCTTTGATGTCAAGATGATGTTTGTGAGGGTGCTGAGAGACCATCTGGAGCTGCTGCAAGCAGTGGCACATAAACATTAGCAGTCCACTGCGGGAGTCAACCTCCCTCCCTCCCTCACCCGCCTGCTCACTCGCCCGCCCTTCCTCTTTACCTCGTACATGTACTATGACAAAACCAAGAGCAAGGACGTCGTCTCACCGAGCCATATGGTCCTTTATTCCGATACACTGGAACAGTCTGCGGGTCTCATTTTAACGGCCTGCTTTCCACTGGTTGCGTGTTGAATGTAAACAGCCCAGTGGAAATTCCTGAACCCAAAAGTTCACTTTCATGGTACGTGGGCTGTAAAAATGGATAAAACCTAAATGTCATTCTGATGTTCCGTCTTTTTCTTTCTCCTCAGGTGCGCAGGTCATATTCACCCAAGTACAGTCTGTGAGAAAGGTGAGCTTATTTGTGTCCCATTTTACCTCTGGCTGTACTTACTATACACTGCTTTACACAAGTGTCTGTGGTCTGGGGTACATCCCGCACCTGTTTTTGGTGAGGGAGTACCAGAAGCAGACCTGGGTCGCTCAATGCCCTAGGCAAGACAAGAGGAAATGAAAGCGTTTTGTAGGCGCCTAGCTCTTCCTTTCAATGTAAACCAGATTAGTCTAGTGCTACAGTTTTTATTAGTTTGCATTCTTGGATTCTCGCTCATGTGTAGTAATTGTGCAATTGTGTTTTTAATTTGTAATATAATTTGTATTGAAAATCTACTTGTTTTTAAATTCTGAGGCAGGATATGCAACCTAAATTTAACTGGACATGACATTTCTGGTTACAGTAAAAGGAAATGAGAGCAATCTTTTGTGCGTTGGCACCACTTGGTGGTTACCATTGGAAAGACAAGGCTTTAAAATCCCTTCTGCTTTTTGTGCTCTGTAATGCTTAGGTAAAACCTTTCAACAGTTTTTAAAGTTTACTAAAGCAAATAAAAATCTTGTTTTTTTAAACTCCTGTCAGATGTTAATTACTGTTACTGATAACATCTATTTTCTCTCTTACAGCAACAATGTTCTCATTGTCTTGACAATGACAGACAGACCTCTTATCCAATAGAGGACAACTTTCCTAGCCCCGCCCACCCAGTCCAACTTCCAGTCTTCCCATGGGCCCAGCGTACCTCTCTGATAAACCCCAGAGACATCACTGCTGCCCATGTCACCAAAAGTCACCGTAAGCTCCTTCTCAAGAGCGGTCCACTTGTCCAGCAGCTCAACAGTGACACTCCTGGACAGAGCAGGTACAGCACCAAGCGACTTACACAGGTACAGCAGGTACGTCAGAAGCTCATGAGAGAGGTCTGTGCCAAATACACAAGTGGTACCAGTAAGAAAACTGTAACCCGTATGCACGTGGCCCGTATATTTGTGGAGGACACTCACAAACTCCTCTACTGTGAGGTACCAAAGGCAGGCTGCTCCAACTGGAAGCGAGTTCTCATGGTCCTCCAGGGTCTCGCGTCCTCCACCGGGGAGATCCAACATGACGAGGTGCATTATGGGAATCATCTTAAGCGTCTAGACTCCTTCAATCACAAGGGCATCATCCACCGTCTGAAAACCTACACCAAAGTCTTGTTCCTAAGGGAGCCTTTCGAGAGGCTGGTGTCGGCTTTTCGGGATAAGTTTGAGAGTCCAAACTCCTACTACCATCCTGTGTTTGGAAAGCCCATCATCTCCAAATACCGAAGCAATGCTACCCAGTACGCTTTACGCACGGGAGCAGGCGTGACCTTTAAGGAGTTCATCCAGTATTTGTTAGATGTTCATCGGCCAGTTGGCATGGACATCCACTGGGAGCCTGTAGGCCAACTCTGCAGCCCGTGCCTGCTGGACTATGACTTCATCGGGAAATTTGAGACTCTAGAAGAAGAGGCTAATTTCCTCTTGAGAAGAATTGGAGCTCCAACCAACTTAACATTCCCTAGTTTCAAAGACAGAAACCCTAATGCGGAACGAACATCCTCTGAAATTACGAGGAGATACTTTGCGCAGTTAAATGTGACAGAGAGGCAGAGAGCGTATGACTTTTACTACATGGATTATCTGATGTTCAACTACTCCAAACCGTTTGAAGATTTGTACTGAGGCCTTTTTATAGTTATATTACCAAACTGTTAAACTTGCTGTTGGCCTGTTGTTCACATTTTGTCTTAGTGAAGTTATTACTTTAAAACGTTGTTGTTTATTTATTAACAAATCTAAATGTGAGATGTTAATCACACTATATTTATCTCAGTGACTGCAGGCTGGTCCTTGCTTTCATCTTATTTACAAAACATTAAATCTCATATTCGGTAAGCAAACCCTCTAAAATGCTTTGTGCATTTTAACAGGCGAGTGTGGCTCTGTGTACAGTAGATGACATGTTTTCTTTAGGCTGCTTAGAATGAACAGATTGTACTAAGAGTGTTTACCGTCTCAGGTTAGGAACAGAAAGACGTCTGATCGTGATGTTGAGCGAGTCTTCAGTCATTTTAGAATGCACATACGAAGCATTTAACATAAGTGTTAATTTACATGCAACAAACTTACTGGTCAATATCGATACAATAATGATCAACTTTGAATTATTGTGAATGTATTTGAATTTGTATACAGTGTGTCGTCTGTCAGAGCGTGACCGAATACACCTTTTGCCTTACTTTTACATTTCTCGTATTAGGTCGTTTAGACTTTCTCTGTGTCTCAATAAATGTTAGCACCATCGTTTATTGTTAGTTTGCTGGTATATCTGGGTCATTGCCGTCTACTGTATGCTGTTGTAATGAAGTCATTATATAATGGCAGACTGCCAGACCTGAATCTGTGCGTACAGTAGTTGTGATCTGATCATGAAGGTAATCCCAATGCTACTGCAAATCATGCTTTGTTTTGTTTGTTGAATATATAGGCACATTACCAAGAAGGTGAAATATTCATATATTCATATATATTATGATTTTGCCTAGTAAGAAACGTTCCCGGATCAACATCTTTGGTTGGCCCTGGAACGAGATTCCCATCCAATTAAAAGCACTAGCTTTTATAACCCGACCCAAACCCTAACCATAACTGACCCTTGAAATCAGAGGCAAATAGCAAGTTGACTAGAACGGTATATAAGCCCCAGTCCTAGCCTGACGTCGAACCGCAACCTCATCCTACAATCTGATGGGTGCACAATCAAAAGATTCCAGGTCAAACATTTTGATCCAGGAGCATGTCCTGCAGGGGACAATCAGGGTACCCAAAATGTAGATTTCAGTGCTGTTTGGCCCCAGTTTAGCACAGCTCTTAGAAGGTAAGTTTCTATATTTTATATATATAATATATATATATATATAATATAGTTATTTTTAAGCTTAACACCCCCTTCACAGCAGTCAAACCCGGTGCTGATCTTCACATCTTGTCCTGCAGCCTGGAGCGACTGCGGCTTTGGTGGCTCCGCCCCCTCGTTACCCCCCGCCTTATCTCGCAGGCCCCCGGGCTTTGACATCCGGTTCTTCTCCCGATCTGAAGACTCAAAGGGCCCATCAAATCAGCCACCATTTGTCACATGGAAGACGGAACAAAGCCAATTCTCATTTTCCGTTTTTCTGCCCCGACGTCGCGTTTAAGCGGGAGGGGAGACATTAGTCCCTGTGTGATTGGGTTTTGCGAGAGACGAAGCTGCAGGCACGGGAATAAAAGCTGTGAAGTCGCTTTTAGAAATGAAGTTATTACGAAAAGACTCCGGAAAATATAATTACCGAGCAGACGAAATGCAACAGCATCAAAAATGTTGAAAGTTGCTCCGCGTTAGGAGGCGAGCGGCTGCTTTTACCTGGTCGATGCCTGTTGTGTGCGGCAGATGGCGCTGTGGCTCACAGAGGGACAGCCGTCGTTAAAAACATCTTGAAAAACGCATGCAAACGTAGGCCTTGTTGTATGCATTTATTAATAATGCACATATAGTTATCTCCCCTGGCGGAGAGTCCGTCTTGGGCCTCTAAAATATAATAATTAAACGTTAGAAATATACATAAAGGTCATTTTGTTTTAAGGTCAACGCAATGCTCGCCAATGATGTAGTTTTGATAAGCAGCGATTTGTTTTTCCTTCAGGTTATTCGCTCGACTAGCGTTTCCTATTGCTCGGTGGGTTGAGCATTGTGCTGGCGTCGCACAGGTTGTGGGTTTGATCCCAGAGGAGGCGTGCATTGACGCAACACATGCAAAGCGCCTAAAACAAAAGCGTCTACCATATGCATGCATGCATGCATGCACACGTAAATAACTAGATGGTAAACGTCGCTCACATATATAGTTTGTAGGCCTAATGCACATGATCGGGATAATCGTTTCTTCTCTCTTTCACAACCCCTGTAAATTAAAGAAATTAAGTGCAGGCGCTTCAGGCAGCAGTCTAAGCTATTTAAATCTGTAAATGTGCATCTTCCTCCAGCGTCGAGTAATTGAAGTTACTCCGGGCTCGTTGCTTTAATTGAACAAAAATATCTTGTCTTCCTGCTGTTCGTCTGATGTGGGAAACTAATTTCAGCCGAAGGGGAGAAAAAATTGGTTGTTGAGTCCAAACAGTTCGCCACATATTCCTGCACACAAATAGATCCGCTTTGCTCCGTTTTCACTCGAGAATGTGGCCCATTGTGTTAAAGGTGATAACATTAGCTACATGCGCCAATAAATGAGTGAGGAAAACTCACATTTGGGAATTTTAGGCTTCCCGTTTTGCCAGGCTAAAAGCTGCCGCGCTTCCCTTTTTGCGCAACCTAACTCTTAAAATGGTAAAATAAATGTTGCCTTTATTTAATAATTTGTTGCTTTACGACAAGCAGGATGCATTATTTATTTATTTATCTCATTCGCCGGTATTTGCCTTGGAAATTCAGTTTGGTCACTGGTTGGCGCCAGATGCCAAGGCTGGGAAAATGTACGAGATCGAGGGGGAGCCATTATTACGAAGGTCTAAAACTGTCAAATGTGCTTCTTGTGCAATCGCTTTCTTTTCGGCACAATGATCCCGTCCTCCACCTGAAAGCTGTGCGCCATCGAGGCAGACATCTCCATCTAGCCGGGCGCACGAATTGAAATGGCGCGTTTGGCCCGGGGCGAGTCGTGTGGGCGCCTTTTGCTGCGGCACGATGCATATCGATATACGCCATTTACTTTGCATGGCCAGCAGAATATTATTATAACAACGAAAGCAAATACGCATTAAACCAAATTAAGCTGCTTTTTTTTTATTATTCTTCCAAGCCTGTACGAATCAAACTCTGAAATGCGTAAAAAGGCGACGGGGAAGGGAAGCCTAGGCATAAATCCTAATAAAGTACGTGTTGCCCAAAAAGCCATTTTGCAACAACAATACATGATTTCCCTTCTTTTAGGTTAATGAAAGGCATGAGCGCACCGGTAACCCGGTAAACCGTTATCCCCGCACACACTTGCGCTTTACGCGCGTCTTCGATCCGACGTGGATAAACTGGACACGATTAAAACACGACATGAGTGCGTTTCTGAATCTGAACAGCAAGATCAAATGTTGCTCTTGTAACTCGCCCCAGCTCAGGCAGGGTTGAGCTAATTGTAGCCTAATCCTGCCCCGGGGCGTTTGGAGAGCCTTGAGCGAGAATTCTTGTTCGTCTGTCCTCTGTTATTCGGGCTGGGACGTCGTGCCTTCAACGCACTCCAGAAAAAAGGAGCAGGGAACAAAAAAGCGACGCAAAGACACGCCAGGATCGATCTCATGTTTTAAAGAGGGCTGAGGGTACATTTACAGCCATGTCTTCCAAGGTAAGGACGCAGCCCGACTGACTCCCCCGTGTAGCTTTTGTGGAAAGTCTCTATAGCAGTCTATGGTCTTATACTGACACCTCGGTGTATTTAAGCTAGTTTTTAAAGCCACAGGAACCTATATAAGCTTCTTGGGCACCGGCGTTTAGATTTGACTGGATTCCAAAGCCTTTTGGAAAAACATTGGAATTCCGTGCTACGAAGAGATTTCGGAGTGGCGAAGTGGGTGGACCGAGTAGGGAAAAATCTTTGGGCGAGAAGTTGTTTCTAAAGGACAAGCAAACCTTCAACAGAGACTGCGAGAATCTCATCAGATTGCGTCGGACCTCCTGAAATGTTTGAAACGGTACGGTGGATTCTCCAAGATTTACGAATGTTGCATCTTTGCATTCGTGCTCAATGTGGCTGGTTTTAGATCAGGGAGGGCTGATCTGGGTACAGAGTGAGAGGTCAGGGTATGACCGTGTGCTCGATGCGTACAGGAAGTGCGGTACGGAGAGTTGTGGGGCTATTTTACGCACTCCCGGGACTTGGCGCAGTTTTAACATAACAAACTATTAGTTGTGACTTTGATGTGTTCTTTGATGAGATCTGATTTTACAAAGTCATACTGTTAACCTTTGCGTGTGACCTGCTTTTGTTTTTTTTATAACATTGTGGAAAAAGTGGGGCACTTTTTTCTTAAAGTAATGGGATGGCCAGGAATTCTTTGGATGCTGTGGTTTTAATACCGCGATTATATTATTATTATTATTATTATTATTATATAGTATATATATAGTTTTTAATATATAGCTCAATTCTTTAGTTCGTCTTCACAATGAGAGCTGGAGAATATAGAAACATCATTTTCTAATAACGTTGTTCCTATGAATAATGCAACTAGGGCTTAAACACGGACTTATGAGGACGTTTGGAAATCTGAAGTGACTTTCCCAGACGTATAAAAGCGCACAACGCGTTTCTATTGAAACACACACACGCCTCTCGAGTAAAATAATGGGCACACGATGCTCCAGGCATTACGCCTGCGGAAAAAGAGACTTTCACCATCTGTTTAGATGAGAAATATTCGCCATCTCAAACAAAGGTCGATGCACGGATGCATCGCATCTACTCCGCGTTGGTTTTGGTGCGTCTCGGTCGCCGCGGTTTTGACGCGCGGCACGACGCGCCCGCTGCGCATTTTCCAACATTTTACGCGCAACCCGCATCGCTTGAAACTTCGTGGTGACGTTGCGTCGTCTGAAAGGTTATTTCTGACCTTCGGGGGGTGAGAGGGTTTCATAAATATCTGTTTTCGACTCCAAAGGTTGAGTCAAACTTTTAAGGATCGTGCAGCTGTCGCTGTTTTGCGTCTCGCACCTTCGCCCGGTATCTTTAATTAGGAGTTTGCGCTCCTCTCGTCCCCTCCAGGTATACACCTACAGTACCAGCATCCATCCCCTCTCTCTCTCTCTCTCCCTCCCTCTCTCCTTCTCTCGTATTCGTTAATAAGCATCACTCCATTTCTTCCCTCCGGTTCTGTGAAAAAAGGAGGTGAAAACGCGGCAGGCGCATCTTCTTAATTGGAGTTGTGGCGCTTGTTTTTAAGGTAAAAGGCAATTGGGAAGAAGATGCAGAAGCGATCGCAGGCCACCTCAGATCGGGGAGACTGAAGAGGAGATCTGGAAACGCTTTATTTGATACTGTGCTGTTTGTACAGGAGGGAAGGAGCATGTCTCGGCTCTCTTTGACCCGGTCCCCAGTGTCTCCTCTGGCCGCTCAGGGAATCCCACTGCCGGCTCAGCTGACTAAAGCCAACGCTCCAGTCCACATTGACGTAGGCGGCCATATGTACACCAGCAGCCTGGCTACCCTCACCAAATACCCTGACTCCAGGTAAGACCAACCTGTGATGCTTGACCCCTGTGCAACCCTTTTTTCTTTTTAACAGGGACGGACAAGGCTAGAAGTTGACGGAAAACTGTGTCTCATTGTGCTGCTGACAGTGGTAGGCCATAAGTAGGGGTGATGGGTTTATGTGTTAGGTTACAGTCATGCTTAACTTATTACAATGTGCCTCTGTGTTATTACGATGTACAGGCATGTTAACTGTGATATGTAAATGCGAGGTGATCATACGTAGCAATGTGATAATTATGCGAATGCATAAAAGTCAGATTTACCACACACAAAAAAGAGATTTTTATTAGGTTTAATGCTTTAAATTAAAACGATCTGAAACCGATCTAAGGGCACTGATTCAATTTACATGAGATTTTTGTAATGCGCTCAAAAGTGACATCTAACGTTTAAGCTCTTGGTGAATATTAGAGGGCCATTCTTGTGTGTGCAACATAATGTAGATCAGTCCCAAATGCCACTTGTAGATTCGTGCAATTCCTACCTGCTGGATTCTTTACAGCCGTAATCCACAGAGGTTTGCAGATAAAGGGACACCACCTGTTAGAGATGATGTCTGTGCGCGTGTTTGTGTGGGAGATAGGAAGAGAGAGTGCGAGAGCCTTTGCCACATCTGTTCAGGTTAACAGAGAGCGTGGCTCGCTCTGATTTATTAATGGATATGGAGCGAGAGAGCACGGCAAAGAGGGGAGGGGAGGGCGAAAAGCAGGCAGCATTTTAATTGCTTTTCGGAGGAAAAAAAGGGCTGAGATGAAAAACTAAGATTGCCCAAAGC
The DNA here is from genome assembly GCA_036877525.1 of Chromobotia macracanthus. Lineage (NCBI taxonomy): Eukaryota > Metazoa > Chordata > Actinopteri > Cypriniformes > Botiidae > Chromobotia > Chromobotia macracanthus. The sequence continues at coordinate 3,871,745 of JAZGTH010000066.1, read as the reverse complement.
TATATGGTGAAATTCTAACTGGGGAACGGCAAGACCATATGAGAAAAAGACCACCGGAGGCAGAAAAGAGGGAATTGGTTTTCTTATTAAGTGTTTTGCATCGGTTTCCAGAATGAGCGAAAGAAAGGGAGGGAAAGAAAGACAGAAGAGAAATGAAAGAATGAAACAGGAACATCTTTACCAAGATAAAGTAGATTTAGCCAAAGAGCAGAAATAGCATACACATGATTCAGAATGGCTGACCCCATTCCAGAGCCTAAATCAGGTTACAAAATGTTTCCAGTTCAACGTATTTGAATGGGAAATGTAAAGAGAATGAAGTCTCGAGAAGTGTTTCAGAGAATGTCTTTAAAAGTTTTCAAAGAGCCAGAGTTGACCAATATTGACCAATGTTGACCAGTTTAGGAGTTGTTGCTATTTAAATAAGCAGAATCACATTTACATACTAAGAATTTGCTTAAAATGCCTAAATCTTCCCACAGAATCAGTCGTCTGTTCAACGGCACTGAACCGATCGTCCTGGACAGTCTGAAGCAGCATTATTTTATAGACAGAGACGGAGAGATTTTTCGTTACATCCTGAGCTACCTGAGAACCAGCAAACTGCTCCTTCCTGATGACTTTAAGGTAGAGTGATGCGCAAACACCCTGAAAACACACTGAAAGGAATCGTGCACTCAAACATGAAAATTAGCCCATAATTTACTCACCCTCAAGGCATCCTACGTGTATATGACTTTCTTCTTTCCACTGAACAGAATCGGAGTTATATTAAATAACATCCTGGCTCTTCCCAGCTATATATAGGCAGTGAATAGTGCCCGAGATTTTGAACAATTCTTTGTCGGTGTCTTTAGCAGGTCAGAACTTCCACTGTGCTCCTCTTGTACCATCACAACATCACACTGAGACTTTCGCTTGAAACAGGGACAAAGAGGAGCAACGAGAAATGATGCTTTCAATAAAATACAGTCCAGATCCAGAGACACCCTCACCCAGGCTGCCAGCCAACTCTAGGACCACCAATTAAAAACATTCTAAGATCTTTAATTAAGAATATTGGCCATCATTTTCACATTATATAATGCTTAACAGATCATTTTAATATTAATTCAGGAGAAAATTAAAAAATACACTTAAGTCTAAGACTCGTGAAAGTCAACAAGAGACATAGTATGAGATACTGTTTATGACCTCTGCCAATGTTTTCCCTCAATGAGTGCAGATACTATACCCGCCTCGGTTAAAATTCACATGGGTACAAGTATTTGTGTCAATGGGATTAATTAGGGTGGGACTGGCTGTTTCCGCCTCGGGCTCCGCGGCCAGCCATCCTCCTCTGCACAAGAGGATTTGATAGCATAACATAAAAAATGTATAGAACAGAACAGAGACACATCATTATAACTCATTACGCCTGCGTTTATACACTTCACTCAACAAAACCCACGTGACCCGTACGAGTGAGAAAAGTCAGCAAGCAAAGACAAAACGAACCGGTCGCTACGCGCAGCTGCTGTTGGGTTCAGATCTTGCCCGGTCGTGACTCCAGCGTAGCAGGATCACCAAATCAATATGTGCAAAGAGGTTATACAGCACAAATAACAGCCAAGAAAAGTTTTTATAGCTGTTTGCCATGAAAGAATTTCCATTAGATTCCATTTATTATGAAGTTCTGTAGTTCTTTAGTGCTTTAAAGGCAGTTAGTTCCTTACTGGATTTGATTCAGAGCCATGATTTTACATTGGACATAAAGTGGACAAATACTTTGTGTATTAACCATATTTCCAAATGATGGATGAATTTGTTCCAAAACACCATAAAGTATCTATGAATGCACAACAGTCTACTGTTCAACAGAACCCCACCAATCATTTTTAATCTAATAATGTGCAAAGAATTACAAGAATCCACAAGCCAACTCAAGTTCTTATGTAGCAACAAATGGTTCTTGATAAGCATTCCTTACTGAGAACCTAAGGTTCCTTAAAGAACCACTGAAGAACCTATATTAGGGTTACTAATTTGGGATATACATGGGATATGACCTGTTTTTTCCCAGATATCCGTTACATTTCCATATTTATCAGATTCAAAGTATGAGTTAAATTAATGCCATTTTCACTCTCCCGGACAAAGTTCTCTCCTGAAATATATGCACCATGTATAACATCCACTTTCATTTGTCCATATGGATATGGCCTAAAGACTTAATTCTTTCTTGTGTGGGCCGATGCTTTTAGATTCCCTTCCCCAAAAGTGAGTCACACAAGGAGCCTCTGTTAAAACATACCCAGCCCTCGCTGTAGACCTGGGAAAGAAGCTGAGCTTGTTTTTCTTTGAATTAGCAAGAGCCTGAAGGCCCAAAGTCTCCGTATCCATGTTGTCAGCACCAGTATGTGCTAAAGAAAGGAAGAGAGGGAAAATAGAGGGAAAGAAAGAAGAGCGGTCGAGGGAGGGGTGTGGGTAAAAAACAACTCCTTTTCTTGTGGTAATTGTAAAAGAGCGTTGCGTCTGAGATGGTCGGTGCTATTGTTCTCCGTGGCGTAGCCTGCAGTGAAATGAGTAGTTTTACAGGGTGGGTATGATGAACCAGTGGTAGATCACGGCAGAATCTCACACAGCCACCAGATTTCAAACGAAACCAGTGTATTAGCATTACCAGCTGAAATGGGTTTTAATATTTCCACGCTAATCTTTAGAATAATTCAATTTTTTTATTAGAACCATACCAGTAATATTGGTAATCAGATAAAAAAAGAAGCTAAAAGCCTTTAATTTGACTTGAATTGCTTTATAAAATCAATGGTTAACTCTACTACAATAACGCCATTGCTTGATGCGCAGAAATGAACCAGGGCTTGGGGGGAAAGATGGCACAAAGTGACAAAAATACAGCAGCTATTTAAAATACACAGAAGTAAAAATGGCCCTGGGGTGAATTCATCTGTTTTTGAAATTTGTTTAGTCTTTATTATATTTAATAATATTATTTTTTTAGGTCTAATTAGGGTTTATTATGGCTTTAGTGTATGTTAGATTATGCATTCCTACAGACAATGAATACAATTCAGAATTTATTTTACCCAAAAATGCTCCACAAATCAATTCCAGGACCAAATGTCACCCCTTAATAGAAGTTCATTTCTGCCTGCTTGTAATACTTTATTATTCATTTTCCTGTTTTGTATCGCTATGTTCATGGTGGAAATATACAGAGATATTTTGAGTTGTTTTGGTGTTTGTAATGGCAGGGCTGAGGCACGTTGCCATCTGCTTTAGTAGTGAATAAAAGGCGAGAGTAACTGGGGTAAATGTGCTGTGGGGTAACAGAAGCCTCAGGCTAAGGCAGGCAATCTGTGCCGGCCGACCGCAGTGTCTGTGTGTGAGGGGAGAGCCGTGAGGCTTATACCCCCCATCCCCTGCCCCGGTCCTGTCTGAAGATGGGTCAGATGGGCAGAACCGCTCCATGTGTTGGTCTGGGTGCCTTCTGAATGCCAAATGATGTGCTTTGAAACATACTACATTTCATTTGCCCATCATGTCTTTTCATGTGCAGTCAAACATCATCAAAATGCGCGTCATATTTAAGTGAAAATGTGTTTTTTAGCATTAAAAGAATGTCTTTATTATTTGTTAGTTTCTTTTTCATTTTGTTTACTTGTTTGTTTGTTCATTTGTTTACGTATGCTCTATGATTTTTTTGATAAATTGTTTGTACATTTGTTTGCTCTATGGTTTGTTTAATAATTTGTTTTCTCTATGGTTTGTTTAATAACTTGTTTGTTCATTTGTTTGCTCTATGGTTTGTTTAATAACTTGTTTGTTCATTTGTTTGCTCTATGGTTTGTTTAATAATTTGTTTTCTCTATGGTTTGTTTAATAACTTGTTTGTTCATTTGTTTGTTCATTTGTTTGCTCTATGGTTTGTTTAATAACTTGTTTGTTCATTTGTTTGCTCTATGGTTTGTTTAATAACTTGTTTGTTCATTTGTTTGCTTTATGGTTTGTGTCTGATAACTTGTTTGTTCATTTGTTTGCTCTATGATTTGTTTGTGCATTTGCTTCAAATTTCCTTCCATCTATCTCTCTGTGTATGTTTTGACTTCCACATGTTTTTCCTGCAGGAATTCCAGCTGCTGTACGAGGAGGCTCGGTACTACCAGCTGACGCCCATGGTGAAAGAGCTGGAGCGCTGGAAACAGGACCGCGAGCAGCGACGGGCGGCTCAGCCCTGCGAGTGCCTGGTGGTGCGGGTGACCCCTGACCTGGGCGAGAGGATTGCCATCAGTGGGGACAAGGCCCTCATAGAGGAGATTTTCCCAGAGACAGGAGACGTCATGTGTAATTCTGTCAATGCCGGCTGGAACCAGGACCCAACCCACGTTATTCGGTTTCCACTGAATGGCTACTGCAGGCTCAACTCTGTGCAGGTACAGCATTGTGATCGGCTAATAGCAGGCACACAGTAATTAATGATCAGCATGTAAATATTTGCTTGAATCTCACGGAACCTGTAAAGTTCTTTGTACAATAATTAGAATCTGTTTAATGCGTCTGTTTGCATTACAGTTACGAGAATTTAGGTGTAAAATGTGCTTAATGGTCAAATAGCAAAAAATCTTTAAAACAGCCTTTTAATTTTAGTAACATTACAGCCATTTTTTATGATACATTACAAATATCAAAACCATTACTAAGTTGTTAGTGGAACATGTTCAAAACTTTACAGGATTAAAAACTGTTCAAAACAACATTAATACAACATATTCCTAGAACATTCAAAATAACATTAAGTTTTTGTTACTTAATAGAAACATTAGGGAAACGTTCTTACAATCTTAAATTGTTAGCTGAGGTGTCAGTCACTTCACATGAGAGGTTCTGTAGAGTTTGTCAACACAGTGCTCATCAAACGCTCTGCGAGTAAACCGAATACATTCTGTATTTTGTTTCTCATTTAAAATGTTAGACATGCACTAGTTCTTTGGTTTTGCCTGGTTGTTTGGTGAGATGTTCGGCATGCTGAGCTAAACTGCTGCATGCCAACAGGAGATGATGTTAGAAGCTGAGAGGTGTAGCAGACAGGTGTGGATGAAGGTGTGGCTACACAGCTCCAAAGGTGCAGTTACGCTCCACGAGAAGTTCTTGCATGCCACTGTTTCAAAGGCGCTGCAACACATACAGGCCCAACGCGCGCATGCGCGTAACGTACAAACATAGTTGTATACACACATACTCTGGTGTTATAACGTCCAGTACTTTGAATCCTGGAGGCAATGGTAATGCAGGAATATATAGTCATGAAAACGAGAGGAGAAGAGAGGGAAATTATATGCATAATTTATTTGTAGCTCATCCTTAAGACAAATCTCTCCGGTTGAAAAAGTGCTCCAACATTTCTGCGCCGCGAGCGTTTTAAACACACATGCTACATTTTTAATACTGTACTCTGGTTTCTTTGAACAACCTAAACTGGTTTATGCTACTTTTTACACATGCCTAATTGACTTACGGTATAACTAATTAGTGTGTCTGATAACACTTGTATTTTTCCACTTTTGCGCACTTAACCAGCCGGATCACGCGGGCGGATTTTTTTGTGCCGTCTTTGTCACACATCTCAGGTGTTCTTGAGAACCCACCTACGAAATATGAGTAAATCGGAGAGGAATGACAATGGATGAGCGACATACACAAACACAGGGGGAGAGAGATGGAATTTGTTGCCAAGAAATTGTAGCCGTTTACTGTAAGAAATTTAAAAGTGATGCAACCATCAGAGAACTGAGTGTAATGTCGAAATCACAAGCTTTTAGATATCAATGCAAGAATATGCATAAGGCTTCTGATAGTCAATATGTTCTTTTGTTTTGTTTGCACATACGGAAGTGTTAATTAAATGAATATTTCAGCTCAAAAATTAGTTTAGGAATTTTTAGGACAATTAGGAATTTAACTAATACCAAAAAAGTATACGAGTATGATGTAAAAGTATAATGAAAACCTATGTGAAAACCATTGTACGTTTGCGGTGTGAAAACACGTAAAAACGTTTGTTGACAAACTCTGGGACAATTCAAAATTATTTTCTTGGTATAACTTGAAATGTGCCTTTAATCTTTGACATGAAGTAGGCAAATAGACGTTCAAATATAGCGGAAAAGCTTGACATTCGTACGAAAAGAACGAACTTCAAAGTCACCCGATTCGCGCATTCTAATTCGTTTCTGTAACACTGACGCAACTCGAGTCTTAATGCCGATAGTACGTTTTTGCAATGTTGCTTTAAAATGAAATCGCACTCATTTCCTCTACAAGTTTCTCCGCAGAAAGAACTTCCAAAGTGAGGATAAGGGTGGACATTTTTTCTCAGGCCCTGTTGCAGTTCAACTGATTCCTCCTTGGGTTTTTTTTTTTTTTTTGCGGAGGGACTTTTATCTGGCTCTGTAGCCCCGAGCCACAACTTTCATTTTCATGTGAAGCACACTTGAAAGAAGTGCAGGAGTAAAGTGAATACTAGAGGCGGCATGTATTGAATTTCAAAAAAATCTACAAGCGCTCCAGCAGATAAAACATTTCGCTTGGTTTTCGTCTGTGGTGGCGCGAGTGACGGCGACAGTGGACGGCTCTCAGTGAGGGATCACTGACAGTAGCCCAGATTGTCTATATTGGGCTGGTAATGAAAGACCCGGGCGGCTTCAGTGTGGGCTGTCAGTAGGGGAGTCTATTCTCATTTGACTCTGCATCAAACCCCTGTAAACAGCCCAGGGGATGTCTGCTCTCTTCTCATCCCGGGTGGATGGTCTGCAGTGAGAAACGTCTGAGGGTAATGGAAGCGTGAAGTTGTTGATAGCGCTGTTACTGATACTGCACATTTTAAATGCGTCTTGATGCAACTATGTGAAGTGCTGATAGAGGGGCATAAATAAGAGTTTACTCCAAACACTCACACCCAGTTACTGTTGTTACTTTTCGAAACACTCTTAAAATACTGAAAGGGTCATTTTAAAGTACATTTTAAACAGACATATGATGCATTTAAAGGACCAGTACATATAAAATTAAAATTCCGTCATTAGTTACTTCACTCATGCCCAAATTCCCAAATTTGATTCCCAACGACTTCCATTGTATGAAAAAGCCATTGTTCAAAATATGCCCTTTATCTCGCAAATAAAAGGAAGTCCTGATTTGGAGCAGCATTAGGGTTAGTAATGATGACGTACATTTATTTTAATTACATTTAAATGTATGTTGGGACATAATTATGCCTTCAGAATGGTAACAGGGTTGACTGTTCTGTGGGCGGTTTCGCAAGACATCACAAGCCTCGTGCTCATAAAACTCAAGATCATAAAATTCCAAGGTGCTTCTTAGAAAGAGCTGATGCATGACCTGGGGAAACAACAACTTGTCTTTCTAAAAATGTCAACACAAATCTTAAAAAACACGGATGGATTAAGAACACAATTCTACTTTACATATTAATGTATTGAAATGCATTAACAGTAATATATGTATATGAGGGACACATAAAGAATCCCTTTTGCAGACTGACCCGAAAACTTTCCCTGGTTTCTCCTAGGTCTTGGAGAGACTCTTCCAGAAAGGGTTCAGCATGGTGGCATCATGTGGCGGGGGTGTCGACTCATCCCAGTTCAGCGAGTACATCCTGAGTCGGGAGGACAGGCGATGTCAAACCAGTCACACGCCCATTCGGATAAAACAGGAGCCTCTGGACTAGCCGGCTCCCGCACCAGCTGCGAACACCTTAGTCTGCTTTTGAAGAAACAGAAAACGCCAACGGACAAATACGTGACATTAATTTGCAAGAAGAATCTTCTGCTTGACTCTTCGATGTCTTCTGAACTCAAGAAGACCGAAACGTTAGTAAATATATGAGTAACAGCTTCATTTCGTTGATGATTCTCCTCTCAAAGATGCTTTAAACGAAAGCTAGATTTTTGGTCACTCCGGTTTCACTTGAGTTCAGTTTTTTTTGTTCATGTAAAATTCAGTTTGTCGATCTTTAAAATTTCTACAGTGCACATTTTGACGGTGTAGTTCAGAACCGCAAGGTAATTTTTGCCACTGTATGTGTGCACAAATGCAAGCGCCGTCTTTCAGCTAGAACTTTTCCAGGCGAAAACACCAGTAGACTTCCAACCTTCCGGGCAAAATTAACTGCACAAAATACAAAGTCTGTCCTGTGCTCAAGATCCATTTTTAATCTAGATATCTAATGTTCTCATTTTCCAGTCTCATCTATGTAAATCAGATCTTTTATGACCTACAGGTTTATTGCTGTTGTTTCACTACATGAAGGATACAAAAGCAGTTCTCAGAAGTCATTTGGTTGTGGGTGCAGACTGAAGGTTCTCGGTTCTGGCTGTGTTGATGCTTTGACTAGAGGCTACATGGCTAAAGCAGACAGCCTGGTAATGCATTCAGAGTCAGGCAGAAAGGTTTTTTGTTCAAGCATGTCCGAAGGGAAACCTGGACTCATTTGCGAGAGCTTTTCTGATGGCATCACTAAATCCACTACCCGATAGTACATGAAACAACACTTGCTCTTTCTGCTGGGTGACTGTTTTCTTCAAAAATAGCCCTGAACGTACCAAAACGGTTGTTTATTCCCGCATATAGCAACATATGACTTCCTAACATTCATTATACATGATTGCTTCAACAACTGATGAGAAAGTTAAGCAAAGATCTTTTGTAGATAACAATGCCCTTTGCATCCAAAACGACATTTTGTTTAAAGGCAGCTTCTTGGACAGGAAAATAAGATTACTCAGATTGCTAATGAATGCAACGCTCCAGGGCTCTTTGCACTGTACACGAGGCACTGATTGGACCATCGTAGGAGAACTAGGGGATTACTTTCCCCTTAAAGCTCAGAGATGTTGGAGACAGATGGGTTATGAGTTGGAAAGAAGGCAGACTACGGTCACTTTCCCACAATCCCTTGTGCTCATGCTCCTCCTATGATGGGAGCATAACGAATAAGCTTGAAAGGTTAATTTGATGGCTGGTAAACAGACTGAAAAGCCTAATGTGTTGTAAAATGGCACATTAGAATTGTTTTGTAAGGCTTCTGCCTCACCATTTCAAAAGTAAGGGTCACAGATGTGTTAAAATACACTGTGTTGTCTTAACCAGGCAGCATCTTAGTGAAGCTTTTTAATGCCATCCAAAAAATGTGTTCAAATTTTCATTCCCGATTTGCCACATTTGTACATAATAGCTCACGACAGCTTTGCAATTCCCCTGAAATGCAACGTACCATCTCGCTGCTGTGCCACCAAGTTGGAATTTTTGGTTTTGATTTTAGAGACAAGATTGTATTAAAAAAAAGCCCTTAAGGATACAACACTGAAACTGCAAAAGGGATCGTTAAACTTGTCTCAGTGCAAAGAGGAAGCCAGCTCAGCCATTACACAAATCTTAATTTAAATACTGCGCTAATGGATGTCGTGTCAAGATGTATATTACAGTACGGTCCAAATGTATATTATTTAAATAAACATTTTTTGTAATGGATTATTATTGATATGAATCACAGTGGTATGTCAAGCATGCGTTTATTTGAATTGTCGTTCTTTTTGTAATTGGTGTTGATAAAATGAACTTTTAATAAATTGTTGGATTTCTTTCCCTATTTTAAAACCATTGAAAGCACGCAGTTATTTATTGTAAACGGAACGCCTGAATAGCTAATTGCCCATTGGTTAACACTAACCAATAATCTGTGGAGCCCAGATGATGTCATCCAATGGGCAAACTCGTTTCAGGGGTGTAGCAAATAATTACATTCTGATTAAAGATTACAAACATGTTTTTGGAATAAAATGATGAATCATAAGCAATCAGACCAGAAACGTACAAAAACATTTCATTTCATGTTGACAATGTATAAGAAACTCATGAGTCTTTGATTATAATTAGGAACTTTATTCTTTTACAAAAGTACAAATTTAATAGAGATGAGCGTTTTTTCAAACCAACCAAACATTCGAAAACTGTTAAATTTAGCAAAAATAGAAATTCTAATAGATATGCTTTTTTAGACAAAAGACGATCCCTTGATCAACAATACTGGGTCCAAACATCAGCACAAACGAGAATTAAAACAAATCGGACCGAATCATTGCACACGACATGAACATTTACGGTCTCCCAATATACGCGATCTGTAAAACGCCAAAAGGTAAAGAAATGTCACTTCCTCTGCTACTGCATGTCATAAAGGGCAGTATACACATATTCGCTATACGAGACACACAATAATGCCCGGTGACATATACAGAAAATGTACAGTGAACATGAATTCATACACAAACTATTTTTTACAAAAAAAGAACCGAAAACGCAACATTAGTATCGTAAAACCTTACTGCAGTCTATGAAACCCACCCCATTTTCAACGCATTTTTCGAATCCAAAATTCATCAAATTAACGCTGCAGTTATATAGAAAATATAACCTGTCTTTTCTCCACAAATAAGTTAATGAGAGATCCTGCTCTTAAACTGTCGTTCAAGCGATGCATGTTGGTATTTGCAAATTAGATACTTCAATGCCATTCATGTAATTAAAAACAATGGTGCCCCAGGAGGGCCGCGTAAGGCACGTCTCACAGTATACTTAACCCAGAAACACTAGTGAAACCGTTCGTACCTACAACCCCACACTGAGTGTGCGAGACAAAACTGTCACTGAATTTCAAAAGACCATCCAATAGGATGAAAAGAGAGTGTTTTCCAACACAGAGTTTCTTCATTTTGCATAATCAGTAACAAAATAACATCCACACGTTCCCTCGGAGCATGATTTACAGATACACTACTTATAAGTTACTAAAACACTCAGCGACTTGTTAGACCTTTAAAACCAGGAACTTTGCGTTTACATTTCCAGTGTCTGTATTGCAAATGAGGCTTTCGGTTAAAAGATGTGTTTCAAGTCCAGCCGCTATTTTGATAAAACAAATCTCGAAATCTCTATACTGAAACGTAAAACCAATCCGAGTTCAAGTTAATGAATAAAAAGATCAACGTTGCTCAAAAAGATGGCTCATTAATCCAAAACAAAAGGAAAATAAAACCATTAAAAGGTGACAATGGGGGAGGAAAACCATTCTGTCCGTAGCTTCTCACAACATCAGCGTGGCTTTCCAGAGCTTGCTCATCTCCGGAATACCAACGTATGGGAAAATTTACAGCAACTCCTACAGTCTCTGATCATAGAGTTCATGCCACAAGTGAGTCCGAAGGCACAAACCGGAGATGAACGTGGAGAAAGAGCGGAAGACTTGAGCAGATTACTGAGAGTAAAGTGAGAGGAGAGCAGGTGGAGTACCATCGCACGGATGAACTCATCCATCTTTTCTGTAGAACATCTGCGCCGGGTCGGCTCAGGCTGAGGAATGGTGCTACTTCAGAAGGGCCTTGTAGAGCAGCATGGATCTGGCTGTAGTTCGCTCCTGCTCCAAGCAGAAGATCAAGTCCCTGAGGTTGACCCGGGTGATGCGCTGACGGGTCTGCCGGACTGAGGATGAGGAGGATGAGGTAGAGCCGGAGGCTGATCCTGAGGAACCCGCAGGAAGCTGAGTGGAAACATGACAGAAGAATCATTAGGCAAGAAAATGACACCATTGTTTTGGTTTAACAGTTATGGTTGTGACTGACGGTTAATAATTAGCTAATAATTCTAATTATTAGTAGCTAATATTTTTTTTAAATCACTTTTAAGATGGAAAGCTCTGAGCGTAAATGTTGGCTGAATGAGCCACGTAAACAAACATTTTAAATTAATACACATTTTACTTGATATATTTTGTCTTTTTCAGGTATTTTTGTTATAATTTATTTAACCAAGTCCTCTTTTTGTTCTCAAAGATTGGAATAAGACCGGTTTATTCGGTATTCAAGACCAAACAAAAAAAAAAACAACTATAAACAGAAGCTTCTGCTTGCTCTGATTCCTCAGCTCTGTTTGTTTTAGCTGTCCTCAAAGATCCTGAGCTTTGTGCTTTTGTGTTGATCAGCACACCTGCACATCACATGATCATGTTCTCAGCTCCAGGCCAGAGAGCCACACCTACCGCCTCGGGCGCCAGACTTTTCATCTCATCTACAGAATCACAAAGCAGCTCATCTTCAAACTCACCTCAAACAAATGAGATTAAACAGTACAAACATCTCTTAAAACTCTCTTTAAATGTACATATAAAGTTTAAAGCTGATAATGAAATGCGCTGAAGCGGAGGGCAGCCATTAGCTCGGCACAGAAAGATTACCTCAGGAGAAAAAGACCTTTCATTGAATTTACAGCAGCGCAGACACAGGGGGTAGGTGTGTCATATTCATCAGCCACTATGGGGGTCTACAGCGTGACCAGGAGGAGGTTAGGGTCTCCAGCCTTCGCTGAATACTAAGTGTACGTGAGAAGGTGTAAGACACCCTCGGGGCACTAAACACGCACCACACCCTACAGAAAGAACCCGCAGCTTTGTGGGCTCTATATTGCCCTCACACACGTTCTCACACACCCTGAATGATTCCAAAAGTCTCGTACACACCCAGGGCTGGCAAACAACACAGCGACATGTTCACGCGGGCAGGTCGCTGCGCAGTCTTGTACCGACGTTTACACCGGTAGTTAGATCATTATATAAAAATTGTCTGTGATACTTTTAGGGAAGGAACTAAATGCGAAACTGAAATGAGAGATTAAAGCCAAAATTTTCATACGTAACCACACCCAATACAGGCCATTCCAGGAAGTTGTTCTTGTGTCTGCGAGCAGGCCTCTGGTTACGCATCACACACAAATAAACCAGAAATCAATGCTGAGTATCATTACAGGCCCATACGCATGTCGGGGGAGGGGGAAAAAACGCAAACTAATGATGGATTTCGGCATCTGACTCAATTCCACGCAACACTTGACACAAATTTCAATTCAAGCACTTACGAATGACTCTGTAAAAACACACACCAGCCGAATTTAGTGACTTTAACGAATACAATTCTAACAAAGAGCAATAACGCAAAACAGCTACTATCAGTAAAATATTTATTCATTTATTCGCTTTTTTTAGTCAAAATCCAATATGTGATCTGTGAAACTCTAGCACTCGGTTAGAGACGGCTCTGCTTGCACAACTCCACGCTGCAGTACAGGAAGACTGTTTCGCAGTTAGCATGTGTGGGTGAACTCGCTTGAGGCATTTTGCCACTATGCTAGTGGTGCGTTAGAGATGGAGCTTGTTAAGCCTCCATAAATGTGTAAAGATATGGATGAATATATTACAGATGTGAGCATTAACGTGCCCTAGGCAGTGACTGAAATGTAGTTTTTTTTTTAAAACCACATTAACCGTGGAGTGGAATGTGTAGGGTGAACAAGCTATCTTTTGGAGTGTCATTAGGGTTAAAACTCCTTGTAAACCCTTGAGTTGTGTTTGTGCGTGTCAAGTGTGTGTAGGACAGCGAACACCTCCAGAAGAACTGACTCCAAACCCTGAAGAGATGAGGCAGCTTAAACTTGTAGGTTTCTGAAAGCCATGAATCGAGCAGAACGGCATAAAACGTATCCTTCAACCACACGTGAAGGTCTTAAAATCTTTCAAATGTGAGTGTACGTGCTTGTGAGGCCAAACAGCAAGCCAGTGTTGCTCCAAAATGGAGAAGCTACAAAGACCCTCAACTCAGTCATTCAAACCACCAACCAGAAACCCACTGAGCTCAAAAAAGTAGAAGGGGAAAACATACAGTAGGAAAAACATTACTCCACCTTATTCCTCCAACCGACTGTGAGCACTTTCTGCCTCCAAAGGTTACACAGAGCCTGGGGCTGCTGTGTGTCTGCAGCGTTTGGGGAAATGACTTGCCTTGCCTCTGCACGAACACAGCCCAGTCTCTGCAGAACCGCCGCCCGAGGCCATGCAACCCTTCTCCACTTCACTTTAACCCTATACTATCCGGTTTTGATGACAGCCTTTCACCCAGGTCCTGGACCATCTAACCTTAACTGTATGTTTATGAGGGATGTGTTTGGGTTTCAAACTAGGGTTAAATAGCACCTTCCAAAATACCTCCGTCCGGATCAACAAACGAAGATGATCCTGAGTGGATCCAGATGGTTCTGAGAACTTGGAGGAGCGTAAGAGGATAAAACCACGACTCATTTAGGGTACAATCCTGGTCTGTGGTTGAATGTGTATTAACCATGGATTTAATCTGTAAACTAGTTGACACTACACATAATTAAAAAGTCTCGCTGTAGGAAAAGGGATTTTTTAATTAGTGAAATAGTGGCAAAGCTGCAGTTCCCTTGCCTTCAGTGAAGTTACGAAGCTGAGGGGCAGAGCTGGGATACCATCCAGGCCCAGACCCAAACAGAAGCATATGAGACCTTGTGGCGTTCCATCATTACTTTACCATGTAATTAACTATGGAGACAACGACAATGTGTAAATATACACTGGTCCAACTGCTATACGGTTGCTAGGGTGTTTTGGCTGGTAGCTATGGCATCACTAGGTGGTTGCTAACTGGTCCAAGTTAGCAACAAAACAGCCCATCTCCACATATGGATCAGGTCCATCCTACAAAACAGGTCTAGCCTTCAAATATCAGATTACTTAAACCACACCACAATTTAATACTTACAGGGACAGTTCACCCAAAAATGAAAGATTCTTCCTTCATTTACTCATTTTCATGACATTTCAAACTTGTCTGACCTTTTCTTTTTTGTGGAACTGTTGTTTGGTTACCAACATATTTCAAACTTCTGATTTGAACAAAAACTTTAAAATCTTTTTTGTTCCTTAGAAGCAAGTCAGAGTAAATGATGGAAAAATTTTTTTTTTTTGGGTGAATTGTCAAAAATACTTTGAACACACTCAGACTTTAAATCAACAAGCACCATTAACAAAACAGGTGAACCTGTAAATCTGTGAAATCAAATCCACGAATTACAGAGAAATAAACAACCGTTACTTAGATAAGTTTTCCTGTAGCTCAACTGGTAGAGCATTGTGTTAGCAGCACAAAAGGCTGCAGGTTCGACTCTCAGGGAACACGACTGGTTAAATGTATATGCAATATTGAATGCAATGAAGTCACTGCCAAATAAATAAATATTGATGTAAATGTAGCAATATGTGAAGTTCTCAAACGTGCCATAATCAAAGTTGCTGACTTATTGTCAAACATTAAACAGTAAATGAGAACAGGCCTCAGCCCCAAAGACCTCTGGGCAGAATGTCTACAGTAATTCCATCAGTAAGCCATGAAAGCCAAGCACTCGGGTCAGAGGAGATACAGGCATCAGAAGATGACACATATTATGATTCACTCAGGTTGTGGGAGTTGGCACACCTCCTCCAGACCTTCGACTGGTATGTTCTTCAGGATTTAACATCATTTTTTAGTATCTAATTTGACACTGAAACGCACGCCTGCCGAATCTGTGCTGTAAATATCCACACGGCCGATGTACATCCAGACATCCAGAGAATGTTCTGCAAACGCTGTTCAAACAGCATCTCCTTTCCTAGCCTTCCTTTTACACTCTCCGCACAAAGAACCGGGATGCTCCGGGCAGCGCTCGCAGGAGAACGAACATACTGCCTACATCTGCCCGCGATTCAAACAGCTCTCCTACATTGTGTTGGCTGCATTAAAAAAAGCACTTGTCGACAGCTTACACGGCTACAAGGTACACATTATGCTCCAGGGCGATGCTATACAAATACACAAGGAAGCTTAACAAAGACTACGGTACGATGGCCCTGAAAACACTCTTAGTTTTGTTTGTAGTACAAAAATACTCCATTAATGTGGACGGATTGATGCGTGTCTGTACTTTAAAATCTCCATTGCTTAAAACGAGAAAAATTCATAATTATACTAGCTACAATATAAATGACAAAACGCATACCTGCCATGATGGATAAACACAATGTATGAGGAGCAATACTATGAACTGTAATGGTTGCTCAGCAGCTTGAGGGAACCAGGAGGCCGAGCTGAGATAGTGCCAATAGCCCTCCAGCTTCTACATACACAGAGGGTCATTGAGGTAATATGAAACAGATTATTTACACAACCAAACCAGAGATCTCAGAGTGGGGGAGAAAGAAAACAATGGAAAAACTTTAAAAGCAGGAAGTCCTTCACCACCATGCATGTAATAATTGAATATATATATACACATACACACACACACAAATACACAAGCATCTACGAATACAATGTATATAAGAAATCAATGACTACTAAAAACAATAATTAAAGAAATGGCCAAATTAGCAAATATACAAGAATGATGTATAAGGATTGAGGAAATTCACAAGCATAATAAATATATATATAACATCTGACAATCATTAAAAATATAAAAAAAATCTTGATTTTCACAGCTGTTTTTTTCTTTAAGTTATCACCAAACACATCTGAACCCTCAAACAAAACCAAGAGCTTTGTGACTGATCGTTTTAGTTAATAAACTCTGGAAAGGTGTTTACCCTGAAGATTTAGATGCAAATGCTGAAACACAGATAGAGATCAGACCACAAGATCAGACTTAATTCTGTCTTGCAAGGTTGTGACTTGTTCCAACTGATGAAATGGAGTGCGAATACACTAAATGCAAGGAAGGACAGGGAGAAATAGGAGAGAGAGGGAGAGAGTGGGAGAGAGAGAAGTGGTAGAGTACGACTTGAATTTAATATTTCATGATTGCCTGAAGGATTTTTCGCAGATCAATGTGACTCTGTACCCAAGCCAGTGTCAGCGAGAGAGTGTCAGAGAAAAGAGAGAGAGAATCGTTGGAAGTATGCGATATATAGAGTAAAAGACAGAGAAAGAGTTGAAGAAGAATGAGAATTAAAAAAAATTTAGCAAAAACGAGCAAGAAGTGACAGTGAAAGAAAGATCTGGCTCATCGGTTTAGTGTTCCTAACACCAGTGTGTGTGTTTGCTCCATGAAAGATACACCCTCCACTGGCTGCATTGCCAAGGGCCTCGCCACAGGCACACATTACCTCCGTTAATGGGTTTCTATTTGAGCTGCAGAAAGGAAGCCAATAACCTATCCACACTAATGGATTAGTCTACATGTAGGCAACCTCTGCAGCTAATCTTGGACCAACTGTTTTCTTTCTTCACAAACAAACCGGGGAAACAAAGGACTTCACCGTACATGGGCGGGAAAGTGAAATCTTGAAGAAAAACGGAAAGAGAAGTAAAAACTGTTGTGTTGGTTGCGGCCGCTAAATAAGTGACAAAAACAACGCTGACTTAATCTAAAATTAACTTAAGGAGTCTCATTGTGACACTTCACCAGTAGCGTGCAAATTTTATAGCTGGTGACCAATCTGAAATGGATTCATGATTCAAATTCAGATTCAAAAATTTGGTTTCACACTGGCACCTAAATCAGCTGAGAAGCTGATGTCAAAGGTCAAGAGGCAGAATTATGATGCAAAACAAAACAAGATCACAATGGGAATGATCTAGCCGTGAATTAAATTAAATTTGGAGGGTAAAATGTTCTCAGAACTCATAAGACTTATAAACAAAGATGGTGATGTGGCATGTTTATTTATGGGCAGATCAGCTTAACAACAGTTTCAACCTTAACCAGCACCGTTCCTGTGGGGGGGCCATTGTTCTGATCAGTGTCACTCCAGCTAACTTTTATAAAACTCTTGTAGTTGGAGGGAACTTGGTGAGTGTTGTCCTTCCATGGCCATCATGAACCAATAAACTTACTATTTTAATTAGCGAAGATTAACAAGGGAGGTAATTAATTTCTGAGATGGGCATCTTAAAACCGCCGAAGGCTCGACTTTGTTGACGAAGCCGAATGCATTTTCATTGATGTGGGCAAAATAGAGGGGCATCATTATAAGCTGGCGAAAAGCACGCACATGCATTCTTAAAGAGTCCATGGCTGGAAACGTTCCTCTTTGAGGGCTATTGTACTGTGGGATATTATTCAAACTGAATGCAGAACAGCTCATTCTTCGCATCAAACACCCAACAGAATCTTCATTAGCTGGATCAGGTAAAGAAAGTGCAGAAGGTGCTACGATAAGAGATTGTATACCACCATGCTTTCGTACAAGTACAGCAGAACGAAATCAGCACCTCACATCGGCAGGTTGCGAGATCGTGTATGTTTGTGAGAACTCTCACATATGGCTGTTGTTCAGAAATTGCTCGCATCCAGGGGCAACAAAAGATGCATAGATGCTTAACCTAATGCAAGAACAACAACACATGGTCCCCAAGGCAATGAGAAAAGTAATACGGTCTGACGAGCCATGTTCCTTTTTTCCTCCTACATCCATACAGGTATAGGTTTGGACGTTCCATTTAAAATCAAATGCTGTTTACAGCCTCAACAATAAACTGATCTGATCACCACTGAAAACTTTGATGTGGAGTTGTGAAGAAGCGGTTTTCCATCACAAAAGTACTTTTCTTCCTGGAAAATGATGCAATTGTTTTATGACAAATTCTGAGGAGGACTGAAAGGGTAACCCTACTCTTCATTTGGTTATTGACAAAAATATATTCCATGGGATCTGCTTTGGAAATTCCCAGATTACAGTAAAATCCAGATTATAGTAAATCCAGTGCTAAGTACATTTATCTACACATCGTATGCCTTCTTTACTGACATTCTATTAAAATATGTGCATTACGAGTCAAAATCAATTAATAAAAACATAAAATGATTTATATTGACTTTAATTCATAAAACAATTGGAACTGAAGTATATACAAGACCACCATTATATTTAAACTATAATTAATTAAAAAAGTCTCTATAAAGCGTTTTCTCACATTTTCAACTATTTTCAATTCTAAATCTGACCTAAAGACAACAGGACTGTAAAAACAAAATGATTACACAGTGCTAAAAATAGACACAATTTTGACCTCCCCTAACGCAAAGAATACAAATGTCTGTCAAAGCAGGACCTGATCAATACAGAATTAAGAAAAACAGTACACACCATCACTCTTACAAAGCCCTAACTGCTAACAAAGACCTTCCCCTTCTTCAAATGGTAGCCTGAGGTCAGAAAGAGGCAATTTTTGGCATTGCATTATTCCACGCAACCCTTACAAACTGATAACAGACTCCTCGTGCTCCTCCTTATCATGTCAAAACACATGCAGATAACCCACAGATAACGCACACACGACTCATCACATCAGTGCACATGAGAAATGCTGGGAACACGCTGGAAACAAGCAAATCTGTGCGAATCTGAATATTAGTGAATCTGCTTCCTTCTATAAGGGTAACAAAGCACAGAGAGGAATAGGTGATGTGTAGGGGACCAAAGATGGAATAAACAAACCAGCTATTTTAATGCGTATCTAGACATCAGGGCAGATCTGGTTATATAATGTATTTACTTATATGTAGAAATGTCTACAGTCACAAATCTGTGTTGGACCTGCTGCGTATGCATCAAGATGAGATGATTAACACCAGATCAAACACTGAGATAACGACTTTTAACATTCACCAATAATAATTTAGTATTTTAAAAACTGTCATTTTTAAACAATTTATAAAGAATGCTTTGGATATTCAGCAACGTTTCTTTGGTGCCTTATGGGAGAAAGTCATTCGGGTTAAAAACAACAAGACAAGAACGTAAATAATGACAAAAATGTCTGGTTTGTTTTTTAGGCGCACTGTGCCTTTAAGAAAACGAACGGAGCATGAGTATGCTCTCACGAACTGGTAATGTTTAAACTCCAGACTGCTTTGGTGCTGCTCATTACTGGCTACACATTTCAATCTGACTTTGGTATTCTGTGTTTGCCCTATCTACCCCCCTCCCCTCCCCCCTTCAGTTCTGCCCTCTGGCCGATCTGGCAGAGGGGGAGATTTTAATTGTGGCTATAGAACTCTGCACGGTTCTTTGCCTGTGAGCGAGCCCTCACTTCAGTGAGTGAGAGCTTGCTTTAGTGATATTGGGTCCGGTCCATCCCTTCAGGCTGCTTTTAATGGCCCTTTCCTCTCTTTCATAGCCGGGCTGAGATTGTTTTCCATGTGATGCCTGTTAATTCCGCTGCAGGGAAGGGCAACTGTATATCCATTCTCCTTTCTGTATGAGATACATTTCTTTCTCCATATTTCCTTCTTACAATACTCGCTTTTTCCTGATCTAGGCTGATTGCAGGTTAAAGGCAACATGTTACGCTTATGGAATGCATGCGGGTACGAATGCATGCGGTTTTTGGTAGTCGACATCAAGAATTCTAAGAATCTTCAAACAAATAAATAAAAACAAGATAAGATGCACACCAGACACGACACAAAACTATCCTCTCTTTTTCCACTTGGATTGTTTCCTAATCCTTTATTCAACTCGACCCCTTGGCATCTGGACTGGGATGAACATGTAAATATGGGCTGGGTATGTAAGGACAGCTCAACTCTGAACTTGTGTGTGAGCCACCCTCAGGCTCGGTCTGGTATGCAGGCCCACAGGAACTCACCGGCCTTCATTACAGCCTGGCCTGAAACTCACCCTTCAGGAACGTCCTCATCACCTGCCCTTGTGACTGATCTACCCCCAGGCTGCCCCCCTAAGGCTGGCCCCCGGCCTAAACGCTTCATCAACCCAAAGACAGACGGACCACAATCAAACACAAACCGCCCAGAGGGCGACAGGGCCAGACAAAAGGCAAACCGGCAACAACATCCATTCCCTAAGACCTCTGCAAACAAGGGTTCAAAAACTTTACATTGATGTCCCTGATGAAGTTCTCCGCACCTAGCCTCAAAATGACACAGCGGGAAGCTGGTATTCACAACCGAACGGGGAGCAAGGACGAGATATTTTGCTGTCAGGATGCGGGGGTGGGGAAAGAATGAGTGGAGCCATTATGACACGGCTGTCTCCCGCCTAGAGCCATGGTGCCCTTCAGGCACATTGCTGTGGAGATGAAATCTCTGACTGGACCCTTCAAAGCAGGCCCAGCCACCGGCCCCTGGGCGAGGACCGACCCCTTTAGAAAAGTCACATTCACTTTGTTCCATATCGAGAAGGAAAGAGCGCCAATGAGCTTGCGTGCGGCGCGTTGGGAGGGGTCACCGCCGAAGGCGATGTTGTGTTGGATGCGAAAGACAGAAATGATGTGCTGAAAATGAAGAGAGAAGACATCTCCTTGCCTTCCTTCCAGACCTGCGAGATACAGAAGTATGATACCTGTGATGTCACGTAGGTTGGTGGTGCGAGCCAAAACAAAAACATTCAGATTCGGTTGCGTTGGCGCGTTTGTATTGGTAATGTTTATGTGGGCAGATGAAGGTAATCTATAGTGAAAGAGGTCAACAGTGCATTCACAGAGCAGAAATAATGCTTTTATTTGGTTATTTATGCTCTCCATAAAGGGACATTTAGTGCCCTCCATAGCAGCAGATTGCTGCAACGCAGCTAAAGCGGAGATCTAAGCCACGTGTGAGTCATTTGAATACAGCTCCTACTGTTAATGTTGATAGCGGTAATCGTCACTTATGCGCGATATCGCGCAACACTTTTCTTTTGGATAACACGCCACAGGCAGCAGCATGTTTAGTCTCAAAAATTAAATGACACCAAATGCTTGATTTACTAAATTAAAACATGCAAAACTGCATCCCCGAACAAAAATGGCTAAGAAGCACATGATTGGTTGGACCCTAACAAAAGGTTTTAAAAAATCTTGCCAATAAAATTTAGATAAACATTTTAAAATGTCCATTTTTAGTTTCAAGCACTTCTTGAAAATCTGTAAAATACGTAACTTTTAAATTTCCAAAGTTGACACCCCTGAAACTACTCGTCGTTAGCCCACATGAATCTTAGCATGGAGGTTCATATAAATCGTTCATATTACCAATTATTAACTTGTATTACCTCTGCTCCTGTGGAGGCCCCAGTGGGGTCAAGCTTGCGTTTTTTGCGGGGTCCTATGGCGGCGAGGGCTGTGAGGTTGGCGTCCCGTTGTCTCATCTGGGCGAGTTCCTGCTGCTGCATCTGTGTGACAAGAACATTCAATCTATATTAGCTGCATGAAAGCTCCAAGAATTTATACCAAAACTAGACTGGCGTTCCCTGAAGAAATACCAGTGCTAGCAAAAGAATGATGACGTTTTAAGTAAGCTCAGGTTTAAAACTTTGGACCTGTGTAACAACACAGCTGTTTATCCCCCATTGGCATGATACTCAGTTAGCTGCACACAAAAATCAGTCACTGTTTAGTGTAAAGAATGCCATAAATGGTTACATTTATGCAAGGAAAATATCAGCAACTGTAATTGATTATTGCAACTAATGACAATTGAGTTCAATTGAATTATTGCAATTCAATCACAATTCAGAATTCCAACAAATGACCAATCACAACCCAGTAAACATCTTAAACAGAGGAACACGATGGATTATGACATCACTGCTGGTGACATTTTGAATGCTGAATATTGTAACGCAAGATTTTCCAAAAGTTATCTTACGTTTCAAAAAAACAAAAATAGACGGCATATTTAAAGTCTGAAACCACCTAAACAACAAAGCCTAAAAGGAGTATATAAATGAAGTGACTCGGGCTGAATTTATTGCAAAAATCCTAACTACTAACCATAACTGGGTTTAGAAATATCACTCAGTTGCAGGCATTCAGTGACTGTTATAATACATGTGAAAAAGACAATGTATATATTGTGGATGTCTGTGAATAACAAGCTCCCAAATACGTATTACTGTGTATCACATTGCCTTACTTGAATTATGATTTTCAAATATTTGTACGCTGTGTATTTTATTCATTCCAAACTGCCCCGAAGAGCTCTGTGGAGCAAATGAAGCTCCGAACATCACGCAGAGCGTCAATGCAGCAAATAACTCTGAGCTTTTGCCGTATCTGGATGCTTAATTCAATTTCTTTCCACGAGGGAGAAAGTGAGTGTGAGAGAATGAGAGAGCAAGCGATTTTCAAAAAGCACAGCCCGCAGGTAAAGTCATCTCACCCTAGCAGGCAGTGACAGAGCCAGCCAGGCCGGGAGGGGTGGATGAGGAGGGGGCTGCACGTCCTCTGTTCCCTAGCTCCGAGTGAATGCTGCCGGGCACAGAACGCGGAGAGAGTCCTCACCTCTCCTCGCCCCGACACTCACACCACTGTGGCCATGAACTCGCAAAAACCACTAGCAGCAAGAACAGCTCGTTTGTCACCGACGGCCCCATTAGAAAATGTGTGTAGTTGCAGTGGCGTTTTGATTTTTAAAGGGACAGCGCACCCAAAATTAAACTTCTGCCATTACTCACCCCCATATGTTTTTTTCTAACCTGTATGTCTTGTTCTTCCATGGAACACTCTGACAGCCTCAGTCACCATTTACTTTCATCACATTATTTTTCTAAACAGTGGAAGTGAATGGTGCCCGAGGTTGTCTGTTCCCAACAATCTACCTTACATCCTCTTTTTCTTTCATGGAAGAAATAAAGTCATACGGGTTTTACACAACTTGAGAGCAAATAAGAAAGCATTCTGTATTGGATTTAATATCCTGGTGTAAAATGTGTGGACTTACAATTAAAGGTGGGATAACCGATTACTGTTATTCTACGTTTTACGATTTCCTCTACGTTGTGTTTTAAGAGTGATGTAAATCTGTCAAAGAGTCAAATGTTTTAATTACGCGTTTGTAGATTATCTTTAATTGACTGAATTTTTGTCACTCGTGCTGCTGAAAACAATTTGTCCAAATAATTGCATCTCCCGCCCCTCCTTTCACAAATACGAACGATATAACGTAATGAACAGGAGAGAAATTGACAAACCGCTAATTCAAGGCAACGTTTACATGCTAATTAAGTCAGGGTTATGCTAATCTGAAGGGAAGTCATGCACATTGCATGCACACGCATGAATGGCCCGGAGAAAATGGGCTGACACGCAAACGTGCCCTGTGTGGCTGCTGCGTGTCGGCGATCTGGTGCATTGAACTTTCACCTGACCCTGACAGCTACGGTGAATGCGCCCTGTGGGCGCATGAAAAATACTGACAGCAGGGTGGGTGAATGTATTTGAAGTAATGCGAGGTAAGGAGGCCCCACACAGACACAATTCAGTGACTCTATTAGCGTTAAACGGAAGGTTCGAGAAGGCCGGCCACTGTTCGGTGTCGCCACTGATCTGCTTTCGCTGCCTGCAGCTAGAGCGCGGACTGGCGTTCATATTCGTTTGTTTGATGAGGAGTGAAAGGGGAACCTAGTTCCGCCATCTGTAATCCAGGGCTCTGCAGCTCCACATAATCACCGTTTAATGACTGACCTCAATCACAAAACCTGCTGCTCAACTTTCTAACACGTTTGTTCGCTGCTGTGAATACAGATTGGAAAATTCTCCATGCGCCTATCAAACGCAAAATCTACAGCGCTGTGACACTATAGCCGTGATCGGAATGGAAAATTAACCTGCCTATTGCATAGTACATACTGTAAAGCCTCTTATATAGAAAATGCAAAGTCCATTTTTAAAAACAATACTTTACATCATGAAGCGGTTTTGTTATTCTCACTGAAATAATGTGCTTCACATTTTTCAACTTAGAAACACAAACAATTAGTTAAACAATTCACTTCAGTCCATAACATTTAAATAAAAAAAACAGTAAGTAACAAAACGTCTATATCACACAGTTTATATCACAATACACTAAAATTGGTAGTTTGCTATTAGGAAATAAACTGCAAAAAAGGTAATCCTATCTAGACCAACGTCACATATAATGAGCTAAATTATTTCCAGGTGACGTTTGTGTGTATTTGCCCAAAAAGTTTCTTTTGGAAAGTGCAAGTTGTCGAAATTCTCTATTTACTCAACTGCCTGTCTATCTGTTGTGGAGAGAACGAGCGAGCAAGAGAGAGAGACAGGAGGCAGCAAAGAGAGAAATACATGTAGTCTGTAATCATTTACAAAAGGTCAAGCGAGAGAGAGAGAAAGGGGGAGAAAGTACGCCTGCCAGCGCTGCTCTCCATCTCTATTGATCCTTATCTGCGGTCCAGCCCACCAGAATGACTCGCCCGAGAGAAACGCCTCAATAACCGCACAGGCTGATGGCCAGCGTGGCGGTTCAATTAAGGCCGCTGGATGATGCCGAAGACGTGAGAAAATACGAACACGATTTCTGCTCCTAATTCCAGTACCATTCTGAGAGCCTTTGATATGCTCAATATCAGCTGCAGAGCTTTTTTTTCTGGCAGTGAGTGGCAGTTCAGGGCTCTGGGGTGTTCGGAGGATCTATCACCTCCCAGAATTCCTTATTAACAAGGTGAAGCATGCCGCGTAAACCCCTGATAATGAGCCAACATAACAATCCAAGAAAACAAGACCGCAGAGCACGTTTTCGCATTCAACTTGCAACGGAATATGTATATATGTGCAGTTTTGAAAATCTGTTATGTCGTTGATTGGTTTCGACAATGTGATAAATCAATATAATCTGTACAGGTTATAATATGCTGTATGATCTTAGTTGATCGAAAAACAGTTGAGTGTTTAGTCATTGTGATGCTTTACAATGAAAAAGAATCGACACTAAAATCGATTCTTTTGTGAGGAGGATGTATCTTATTTTTATCTTGCTCTTAACAGAAATTCCTTTAAAATGGGAGTCTTTTAGACCACGTCTTTCTATATACTAGTGTACTCAGAAAAGTTGACAAAATTAACGATTTTCACATATACTCGTCCAAAACTGTACGCTCACTCTTCCATGAAAAAACCCAAAAAATTATGATAATAATGAAGTACACATGGGTAAGCACTTTATCCAATGAAATGCTGTAGAATAAAAATGTCTCCTCCCATTAAATTAAAAACATCATCTACTTACGTCTGGCAATTGTACCAAAAAGAGCTGCCACAGTTATCATTGCCAAAAAAAAAGAATTGCGGTAAGGATGTCGTCACAGTATCTGTTAAAATAAAAAAAGTTAATCTTGAATTTTGTTTATTTAGTGGTTTATCTTTTTTGACCAATGAACCTGTTTGTGTCCATTGTGGCCCTAAGGCAAAATGTTAAACGGGTGCAATAGCTCCACCTACTGTGCTGGAGTGTCAACCAGATACTGGCGTTCAATTATTCATAATACCATCATGTGTAGTATTAACACAGTATCAACAATCATTATTATTAATATCACGGTTATAGTTACAAAAAAGTGCTATATAAATAAATTTGAAATGAACTGTCAAAACCAGTGATTAAAAAATGCTACTGTGACACCCCTAGTACCAAATCATGCATCTTAGGTTGTGCTAACCCTCATACTTCATTTACATCAGTTGCTTACAAGGAATTTTTTGCTTTGAATTGATTTGTTTTAAAACACTCTCCATTTTTTCCAGAATTTCCTGTCGCCCTCCACCGTCTGTCAAATAAAACAGCAAAAGCTCCCCAAAAAAAGGCAAATATAACGCTAGTGGCAGAAACCCCGGAGCCTGGAGAGAGGGCGCGTGGAAAATGAAAGGGTAGAGATGGGGAAGAAAAAGAGAGAGAAAGAGATGAAACGGGGAGGCTGCTATCGCGGCTTCGAGACAGGCCTTCAACAAAGACGACGGGCTGCCATTTTGCTTTAGGGCAAAACAAGTAAATAAATATATAGGACTTTGCTATTCAGCTCTTCTCATTACTGGTCTACTTAGCTATACAGTGATGTGAAAAAATAAAAGACGATACGCAGCAAGACCAAAGCAAGCTTCAAGAAGAGCTTCTCTTTCTCCATAACGATATGCCCTCAGGTAAGAAAAACAACAGAGTGCTGAAACAAACAATATAACCACGGCAACGGAGAGACAATGGGCTCTGCGGCTCTTGATTTGAATAAAACATGCTTCCTGCCATCGCTGGGGTTCAGCTAAGATCCTTCTTGACAAATGAGTTTTTACAGTGGTTGTCAATACAAACAGAGACATATGGCGATATTGTGACATATGGCGCGTAAACTGAAGCATTTAAAGAGGGGGGAGGGGAACAAAAATGCATTGTTTTCTATAAATGGGTCAATCACTGCAACTCAATAGCAAATAATGTAATTTTCTGCCTGGTATATGACGGAACTTATGATCTTTTTGGCACAGAAAGACATTTTTGCAACTGGTCCAATTGGGTCGTACAATAAAATAGTTTTTTCTGTCCTGTACAATTTCTGTACAATTCTGCATTTGCTCATTCTCATCCTTGTTTTATGGAGAAAAAGGGAAGAATTTTTGAATAAATTGTCCTGGTCACTGGTTTTTATGCAATAACAATGTCTTCAAAACCCCAGCTTTGTTTTTAAAGGAAAAAGCAAGTCATTTTTCTTACACGAAAGAAATATGCTTTTAGAACTGTGTGATGAAATGATGACAGAATCTGGTTTCTTCAAACAAAGGAGGAAATATAGATTGAAATCACTTTGTGATTCAGTTCAATAAAGCATCAGAAGCTTCCTGGTGTATCAAAGTGAGTCATTTTGTTTTCACTGGCATTAAACTTGATGCAAATTCAGTCGTGTGCCCCCCCCCAGACAATATCAGACTCAGGATGTCAAGGAGGGGAGGTGTCATCTGCCATCAGAGTTCCCCCGTGTGCTAATAAACTTGTTAGAAGACTAACTTGTTTGGAGATCATTCGTCTCAATGTCACACTAAATGATGTCACGCTCATAGCAACGCCATAATAATGAAAAATGCATGATGAGCACTTTTATCTGTTTTATTAAACAGTCCACTGTAAAGCTCTTTACCTCTTTAGCTTTCTGCTTAAGCCGGGCTTGTTCTGGATCTTCCTGTCTCGAACGACTCTGCAAGAAAAGAGAAACATCGTAAGTAAATCAGGCCAGTTGTCGTAATTTCTTGGAAAAAAATAATAATAAATAAATAATTTGTATCGTTTTCCCCGTGATCCAAATACAAAATTGTCAGTCTACATTTTTTCCACCAGAAAGTTTTACGGTTTGTTTTCCACAACAATCTTCATTGAATGTATTCACAGGAAACTGCACTCTTAAAACGATCAATAAAAATGTGATTATGTGACCTCTGTAAACTTTCGAAACCAGGACACAGACACATCCACAATGTGTTAAGAAACCAGCCTTGTTTTTAACCTGTCACACAAATAATTTTATCCTGACACTTACCTGAACCGCATATGACACCCTCGAATACGTGTGACAGACTAATACGTTTTCCAAGATAACTAACTGCACGTACACAGGGATATGCGTGTAAATAGGTCAACTCTATTCCCAAACACTATTTGTATCAGCCCGGCAACAGAAGAACAATCATATTCTAGCAGACGTCTCAATTAGCAGACGCATTAATTAGTAATGAGACGCCACTGCATTGGGAATCGAACAACGAGCCTTCGGAGCGGGAAAATCGTCAGCGTCATCATCGTGGTTTGTCGTTTATGTCAACTAATTACCTCAGCTTTCATGCTGCCATGTCCTTTCTCTGTGGGGAATTATTACACCCCCACTATATCTAAAGTAGGAAACTTCAAGGGAGAGCAATGCATGCTGGGAAGTTGCTACTAGCCATTTGTCACTGCTTTGAATCTATATAGAGTTTCAACTATGTAAAACAACGGAGTGAAACAAGTTTAAAACACACCTATAGGAAAGCAATCTGATTGGTTATTTTTAACCTAAATGCCAGGGTTGGTTAATGCACAATGTGTAAATGACAGAATTATAGCCTTTAAAAGGAACTTTCAAGGTTTATTACATTTGCAGTCTATTACCACAGAGAATAATTTTGACTCATCCCCTCAGAGTCTGTATAAATAATCACACGTACAGTGGTGCACTTACAAGTCTTTGGGGCAAAGCACTGCACTGGAACAAACGCTAAAATACACCATAAAAGTATAGCCACAAGTCTTAAAGAAACGTTTTGCGTGTTAACATGAAAGCAGTGTGATAAAATGCAAGGATAACAGTAAGGCAATGTTTACATAAAGAAAACCCCATCCATAAGAATTTGTAACACCAGTTTTATGTAAATGATTTACTGCAATTGCGATTTTTGTTTACAAACCAAGGTACGTCTTAACGGAGTGTTCCTGTAGCTCAACTACAAGTCATGGGTTCGATTCCCAGGGAATGCATGTATAGGGAAAACCTACAGTTTGAATGCATCATTCAAGTCCCTTTAAATATATGTAACTGTAACATCAAAATTATTTTCTGTGGTAATTCACATCATCTCACAGAAACTGTATTGCAAGCCTTTGTGACATCTCTTTAAAGTAAACAACCCATGTCTTCCTTCACAGCTAACAGAGCTGCTTTACAAAACCATGTTGGCTTGACTGGGGCCAGATAGGTAAAGAAAGAGATGCCTGTGGGTTCATCTATTACACATAATATGATTTTTTTTCCCCCAACAAACTCAGTGAGTGAGATAGTGACACTTTCTTAGAAAGAAACAGACTTCAAGGCAAATTTGAAACATCCTCTCTTGCTCCCTTACAGAAGACTCATTCCATTCCGCTTATGTACTTCAGTCCAGGCAACAGTACAATCGAATCAACTTGAGTCTGGATAAATCCCTCTGGCTTCGCCATTACTGCAATTTGCCACAGTATGAAGCTGCAGAGTGCAATCTTGTGTCTTAATGACACACTGCCTTTTCTCTCCAAGGCATAAAAGCATAACCGGTTTCTTTAAAAGAGAAGCCAAAAACGTGCTAGAAAAGCCAGTATTTATTAACATGGCGCCAACTAGGAATGGGCAAGAGTACTGAGAACAGACACTAATGATCGATCATGATTTTGTGTGATGTGGAGGGAAAAATACTGAGAGATTGATTGTCAAGAAGTACGATTTGGTTATTGGTTCTTGATCCAAATTTTTTGTAAATCAGAAACTCTTACGAATCTGCTTACTGCTTTCATTTGCAAAAGGGGCCTTTTAACAATATGTAAGGCTAAAAAAGCGCTTAATCACAGCAAAGTGTGATGAAATGGCAACAAACGTCAGCCTATGTAAATATATACCAAATTAAAACACTAGCTTAGTAATAATTAGCAAATTTAAGTAAATGAAATGACTATACGGCCATTCTTGGCACTAGCAGCCACTGCCGCATCACTCGAACCTACTTTGGCAGCTTTCATCAGAATCTCACGCTCCTCGTCATCTTTCCTCTGCTTCTCCATCTTCTCCAGCTGCTCAAAGAACTTCAGCTGGGTCCTCACATCCGACGCCTGCTCGTACAGATCCTCATCCTGCGGAGAAAACAACAATCAAAACACTGAACGCATTCATCTCATCACGTCGTTTTTGTAACTTTTCCCCGCTCGGCTAAAGTTTTACATAACACAAATGAAAGTGAAGTTAGTAGGTCACCTAGAGCTAATGGGATAATTGCTCGTTTCACAGTGTTTCTCTGAGGCAACCCTAAACTCGTTTTTCTGCGAACGCTGCTCGAGCGGTGCAGGTAAAAGAGCCGCGTGAGGTGCAGCGGAGGACCAAAGTGGAGCGGCGCGCACACGCAGGAACCCACACGGTTCCATGCACTTCTGAGGCTATAGCCTATTAGCGGCAGGAACGGCACTGCTCCTCTAATCTCTTCTTGCGTGCTTTCCTTTGCGCTGAGGCTGTGCCTCGCTTGCAGGGCCAACTTTTCCCGTCTCCGTTTAAGTTAGGCTTGTTTTTTGCTGATGTCAACCAGCTGACTTCATACAGCCGTGCCAGTCACTGGTTTTTGAACAGTTTCAGGATCAGAATGGGACAAATTGCAACGTGACACTTGATTCATTTCCTTTCCCTCCTAAGTGAAACATAAAAGTGTTCTTAAAATTTAGATTTGGATTTGCGTTCCCTCTCCTACACAAACAAGAGTAACAAAGATGGGTTGCTTAAAGATGTTTAGTCTGACATAGTCTAGCAGCCATGTAGACCAACTGTTCTCCAGCAGCAGGGTGTCCCCTCAGCCCCCAGGTTCTGCGCTTTTGGTTAAAAATATTCCAAATGTTTCAAGATTTGCTTTAAATTGTGCGACATTAACGAGAAGCATTTTAAATAGTATTTTTACTTTAAGGTAAAAGAATTATTTGTAATAGTTTTCTAAAATTGAGTCTCTAAAATGGCTGACAATCACTGTGGTTTTGCCAAGGAAAGAGGTGTTCCAGGCTCATTTTTGTTCTGGACCAACATTTCTATCAACCAATCAAATTATAGGATTAGGTTTAAAGTTAGGTTTAAGACTGGGTTAGGGGCTTGTATACAATGAAGACAGCTGACTATTGAAAGTTAAAAACTCTTATAAGAGGACTGGCTTAATAAATTATTAAAATAAAAGTAAGTTTTATATCATGGTTTTGTGAACATTGTCTTCACCAAAGGGGTTGTCGACACAGCACATTTAAGCACGGCCTCTTGTACTTTACCCCTTAATCAAAAAAGACATCTTTAAAGTTGTAATAAAGTTGGTGACTGAGTACAGGTAAACCAAAGAGTCAAAAAACATATCATGTAATGATAAAAACAGAGAACATTATAAAAGTGGAAGCCATATTTGGTCATTATTTCCTGCCTGGTGTATCTACCATAATCAAGACCTTTTCTGCTCGGTTACATGTCCAGTGTGAAGGGTGTGCATAATGAGAATGCTCGGTTGGAAAACTCAGTTTGTGGTTTCTCTTTGAAGTTGACGCTGTGGTGAGTGGATCAGTCGTCGGTTCTTACTTTGCAGGAGTCGGCGCGGTGTTGCGCAACGGCCGAGACCTTCTCCAGCATGGAGCGCAGCCTGGACTGAGTGGCGTGAGAAATCAGAGTGACCGTCTCCATTGACACCTCCGTCACGCCGAACTTCTTGGCTGAAACGAGACAAAGTTTCGGGTTAAAAGTTGCAACAGAACGTCTGGAACAGAAGAAATGCAAACAGCAATTCTTTGAGCCTTGAGCACTGAACCAGTTGTAGACA
Organism: Chromobotia macracanthus; assembly: GCA_036877525.1. Taxonomy (NCBI): domain Eukaryota; kingdom Metazoa; phylum Chordata; class Actinopteri; order Cypriniformes; family Botiidae; genus Chromobotia; species Chromobotia macracanthus. The sequence goes on along the minus strand of JAZGTH010000066.1, from coordinate 3,839,727 downwards.
AGTATTATTGTTTTCTTATTCAGACCTGCCTCCCGATATGACCTAAATTTAACTGGTAAACACTTTACATCTGTCACACCCACACACTGGATCACTATTTCAATCACGGGCGCACACACACACACACACACACATCCAGCAGGTGGCGCAATACGCCTCCTTTCTCTCCTGCAGTCATTAAACTGCAATCGTCTCGCACGCAAACACACACACACAAAGCCCCCCGGAGGAAGATTTACATTTTTAACACACTCCTCCCCCCGGCGACAGCATAACAACCACAGCCGGGCTCCATGTAATAGCACATATCCGCGGGCCCTCATTGGTATGCACTGTGTGCTAAATCAAGCGCGGGGGGAGAGTTTGCTTAAATACAATAATGGAGGGTGCTTTTTGGGTGAGAGGGATCCAAAGACCTGCTTCACATCTAGAAGAAAGTCTTATATTGCTTCATGCTCTTTTGGAGATCTTTAAAATGATTTATGTGAAGGTTAGCTAATCTTTATTGATGAGATGTTAGTGCAGTGTGTTGAATACCGGAGTGCATGACAGAAACAGATTATGTGTATAGGTATAGTGTCTGGATGGCTAGTTTTGAACCTTGGTTGCTGTGGATCGACACCTTTCTCTGTCAGGCTAGTGTGGGACAAAATGGACTAGACTTGCGCCCCTTGTGACCATCTCCCTGGAAATTGTGGGTAATATATAGTAAGATACATACGCAAACTGTATAACAGCCACAAAACAGCAAAGGCAAGCATATCTACTACAACTCTTTATAGTTAGGTTAGAGATTATCAAACCCCTAATTTATAAGTATTGAACTTTGGTGTGCAACTTGTCCTGCATCATTTGTGCTATTAGAGCTGTGCTAACGGCATGCTATTATGTTTCTAAGCAATTAGACTTACAATCTTCGCCTGCTGGATGGTAAAAATCCCATAGACTAGCACATATCTAGGGACCAGAATATAATTGAAACTTGGGGTGTGGCCTTTTTTGACTTGCACTTGCCTGCCAATAAGTATCCCACACAATACTTATTGTGTGTGTAATACTTACACTAGCCTAACAACCACCTAGCAACAGAAGAACATTTAGGAACACCTAGAAGAACATCTAAGAAGCTCCATAGCAACACCCTGGCAACCAGTCATAGCACATTCCAGCATCATTTCTGCACTAACATTCGCTTTAGACATTTAAAGAAATGTACACATCTAGTTTGTTTATGGTCTTTCTACAGGTATGCAGATATGAATCTGTTTAAGCCCGTGACATGTGCATTGTTTGCTTAGGCAGGAACATTCAGTGCGTATGCAAGTGACCTTGTCAGGAAAGCAGCCCGAGGCCACCTCTCGTTTCAGCACACAACAAACTGACAGAGAAGCATCAGAAGACGGCCCATAAAGTATTCATGCACAGGCCGAGGAGGCCTCGGGCTCAGAGCGCAGGGCATTCATTAGCCTGACTTAAGGAGTGAGCGACCAGTGGAAGTGCACAAGAAAGTGCACTAGTAGACTTAGGCGGAAAGCGAGGAGAGGGCATTGGAATGGCACCGATCCCTCGATTGGATCACTGCATTTTTTTTAACCCTTCTCTTTACTTTGACCTATTTTCAATGAAGCATATTTTCAGACTTTAAGATCCTATATAAATCTTTTCTATATATAATTATCTATAAAACTATTTCTGTGATCATATGTTTGAGGAAACAGTATTTTCTTTCTACCATCGATTACACGGGATGTTACGAAGCTTTAAATAGTTTTCTGTAAATATTTTATTCTAATTTGTTTCAGACATATTTTACACTTTCTACGATTAGGTGCCTCACATATGGAAATTCTCTCTTTAGTTGTTCTAATACACCAGCAGTGATTAAAATGATCAGGAAATGTCATTGGTACCAGAAAAGCACATTTGTAGTGATGTTCAATATGTGTCCAATTTTAGCCAAGGCTAAAGGTGTTTTCTAAAATCAAACTGGTTTAAGGTTTTAATCCACTTCCAAAACGGTCTTAATCTGGAGTGAGACCAAATTACGCATGTGTTTTTGTTGGAAACACTGCTATTCTTTCTTTGTGTGACTCTGTAATGAAGGCGAATCTGTGAGCCCGTGAAAGAGTGACACATCTAGCCAGTCTCATCGGACCAGCTTTCATCAGCTTTTTGTTTAAATCCATTCATAATCCCACGCCCATTTGAAGATCCGCCTTCAAAACACAGTCAGTCAACACTGATACTGTAATTAGCCAGAATATTAACTGCCCACACAGCAGCGGGAGAATCTAAACCTCTTTATTATTGTAAACCTGCCAGGAGAAACCGATCCTGATGAGCAACATTGCCAGAAAGCTGCTGGTAGGTGCGAGTGTTGTGGTGGGGAGTTATTCCGTACCGGTCTCCAGGAGCCGCTTGTGGAGCAGGCTGGAGGGGAGGAAGGCCTCGTCCTTACAAGACCGGATCTGTGTGCCCACCAGTTCGGACCCTGTGGCCAGGATTCGGGCGTTCTCCTCATTCAGGTTCACCCCAGCCATGGACGCCACGTCATTGATGTCGTCATCATCTCTGCGGACCCAAACAGAGTATGTACAATTTTGCCATATATAATAGAATGCATTTGTATGTATAGCTACATAATATTGGTGGTTTTACATCATAACTTCTTTGTTTTAAATATTTCAAAATCTTTAACTTGTCTGGGTTTACAAGATATATATTTAAAAATAATTAAGAATAAATTGGAGACTGCCTTACTGAAACTCCTTTAAATCTTAAAAAATGACTTCTCTACTCACATAACAATAAATAACAACCTTCATTCCATTACATCCATTCTCAAATTATGCCTCCACGCCATAAAACCCCCACAATTCTAGAGAAACGCTGCCTCCTGCTGGACTCCACAAGAAATTACCTGAAAGTCCCGCCCCCAGGGTCATTCAGCTTCTGTTTCTGATTGGCTGAGGACTGAACAGCCACACCCATAGGAGTCCTCACTTGCAAGTGTGTCCCAGCAGCCCCTGCAATAACACTCTTAATTACATCGGGGTGTGTTCATGGGACTATTGCATGAGAAAAGCGATCTTTAAGTCTCAATAACTTTCCTTTAGTGGGTTTAAAATGGACTCCGAGCTCATTAAAGTAGCTCATCGCTAGGTTACCTTGAGCACGGACTGTCTGCGTAAGCACAACCGGCATTCTTGTTGTAGTGGCCTGAACTCCAGGCCTCTTAACAGCCTGATGAGAACAAAAACCACATGAGAAATCAATTAATGTTGTAAGGTCATTATACTATAGGTAGAGAGTTGTGCCCAGGTACCATAGTGGTAGCGGAGGCCAGGGTCGTGGCTGGCCTTATGGTAGACACTGTTGAGGTTAGGATGCTCGTAGCTGGAGCTTTAACAGTGTTCGCTGTCAGAGGGGTGGAGGCACTGGAGGCCTGGGAGAGCTGGGTTAAAGACTGCTGTGAGTTCAGGAGAGTGAGACGCAGAGCAGGCAGACTTTTCTGTCAGAGAGAGACAAATTTAGTTCCAGCAAAACTGCATTCAGACTGTCTATGGTAATTCATTTACAATGGAAATTTCTAGAGTGTTACCTTCAGAAAGGGGATCAGGTAGGGCTGAGGAGATGATTTCAACTCCGTCTGCAGGCGATTCGTAAACTCCTCGGGCTCTATTTTTGCATCCTGTTTGGATTTGAAAGACAAATTGCTGGTTGATTATTTCAAATAATATGCATGCTATATAAAAATAGCTACTGTTTATCTACAAATTAAATCTGGGGTTTAAAATACAATTCAAACAAAGATTTAAAAATGATCATATATACATATATAATTATTATATACTATCACATATACTTACTAAAGCACAGATGTTTTTTGGAACAGTCAAATCATGTATCATTACAAAACAAATCACCATTAAAAGAAGAAAATGCTTGTAGAAGACCTTTTTTATAGTAGTCTCAGGTTTTTTGACTGTATGTGCACAATTTTAAATCAAAATTATTAAAGAAAACAAAATTATAACATTAAAGAAAACAATTACAAACACAATTTTTCATGAGAATGGCAATTGAAACACTCATATATGTCAGAATAAACTGCTGTTACAAATCATTCAAAAACAATTAAACAATGCTAAGGTGGACAATTGTGAGACAACTACGCAGGTTGTTTTGCCACAAATCTAAATTACCTAATTAATTAATATAAATTAAAATTAAGTCTTACCAAGAGATCTTGCACCAGTGCTTTCACATTCCGAGATGTTTCCGGTGATGGGGAATTATGGGAGGCCAGTTTGATGAGCGTTGCTAGGAAGTTCTTGCACTTCTTTACGTTCTCTTGCATTTCCTACATTGCAAATTTCATATTAAGCATATTAATATTGTCAATATCGCACTCACACAATTGGTTGATATGTTCAACACAGTCAGGCCCCTCACCCAAACAAACAGCAATTTTGTCTGGTGCTGGAGGTGCAAAAATGAGGCACTGCCCCTGATAAAAAACACTAAATGAGGAGAAAGCAGTGATACCTGAGAAAGGATTGGAGCTCTGTTGGCAGGGGCTGCAGCAGAGGCTGTGCTTGGACTTTGAGGGTTCAGCGAGGGCTTGAGGACCGTCTGTGGTGCAGGCTGAACGCGGGCCCCTGCTGTAATGACCGTGGTGGTGGGTTTCTGAGCCGAGGTAATTGTTACCACTGCTGTTTTCTGCTACAAAAACCAAAACCATGCTGAGTTAAGAATAATGATTGTGTGTGATCCGATCTTAAATCTACAGCATTGTGGCAAGAAATGACCACTAACTTATTAATCAATTAACCAGCCAATGACCTATTTATTATTTATTTCATTATGCCATTCAGTAAAAAAAAACAAGACCTTTAAGCTTAATGCAAGATAAAAATTCTGAAATACATTAAGGAAATAATTTTTTAAACTGTAGATACATATGGCCCCTGAATAAAATAATTTTTATATTGAAATAGAGCTCTTTAACTTCTATGACTGAGACACATTTTAACTGACTGCAGTAACAAAGTTTTAAACTTTGCCTGTTACGAATGATTTCGCATTGAACTGTTGTTTTCTTTTAAAGCGCAAGAATTTTTATGCACAAGATTTACATGTCTTCAGCACACATGATATCAACATTCAGTATCAGTAACAGATCATGCAAAGTCTGGTAAATACAGAAACTTAATATTAGTGGAAACAGTGCCAGACATGCAGCACAAGCGTGATCAGTGTAGTCGGATTCACTAACAAATTACGGCAGTTCTTTTAATAAATCAGTCTCACAAACGTGCAATAAGTTTAAATCAGTCTAAAAATGACTGAATCTGTCAAAGTAGAATAAACTTCTGACTCACTAAATGCAAGTTTTATTACAAGGCATAGTTAAAGATACATTACTGTAACCAAGACATTTGATGAACTGCTAAGCACTACAGACAAGCTTTTAAAACTTAAATTTTAATTATAGAGCTAAAACTATCTGTACTGCAGTGCTGGTGGCAGACTGGCTGTATGTTTTGATGCTACAGATTATTGTTAAGAATGAAAATACATTTCATTTCAATACCCTCCTTAAATACTATTTACTCACATCATCTTACATCATGTTACACAATTTTAGGATGTTTTTAGAAAACGTGTCCTGCTCATACCTGGGCGACAGGTGTGGTGACTCTAAAGGGTGCTGCGGCCGTGGGTGTAGCAGGTCTTGGGGACAGGGTGGTCTTATTCTGATTCTGAGCTTTGACCTGGGCCAGAACCTGCTGGGGAACCAACACCAGCTGACCCGCCTCTGTACGTACCAGCACCATGCCTGAAACAGCACCCCGAAATGATCATACACATCATTCAACAGAAAACAGCCACAGAATGCATAAAAAATGTAACACAGGAGTCAAACCACAATACCGAAGCATAAACCAGCCAACAAAGTCTTTGATTACAAAGCAAGTTTATATAAATACGTATGGAGATTAAGAAACAATCAACGGTATTTTTACCACTGTCATGTGGATGATACGTTAATTTGACTATTCCTGAGCTCTTACCTGGTGGTATGGTGAATCCCGGAGATAACTGAATATTTTGCTGTGGTGGCCGGACAACCAGCTGAGTTGTAGGAGCCCCTGGACGCTGTGGGGCGGTTGCAGTTGCCGTCCCTGGAGTTGGCGTGCTGGGTCTCAGCATGGTCGTAGGCTGTCCTACAAGCGATGTTGCTGCTGGTTTTGCGAGGGCCGAGGGTGTGCTTGCCACAGGAAGTGAGGTCACCACTGAACTAGACTGCATAGCACTGGACACAATTATCTGGGTGGGCGTGCTGGGATGCAAACCTACGGGACCCCCAGGGAGCTGATTATTAACAATTGCTTTAATTTGGTTCTGCGGGTCAGATTTGGGATCACTGGCAACTGTGTTTGTAAACGCCACTGAAGTGGACCCAACACCCGCTCCGGCACCCTGCACGGGCAGTCCTGAGAGTTTAGGGTCACCACCGTTGTGTGCAACGCTGGTCATGGTATTAGGAGGCCTGTGCAATGCAACAGTGGGGTTTGCTTGCTCTAACGAAACATTAGGTTGTGGCAGTGTACTAGTGGGCTGAGCAGACACAAAAGCAGTATTTGGAGCAGACATGTTGCTTTTACCTACACCTGAACCAATATCAACACCATTTACACTGCCGGCTCTGGCTGCTTCAACTTGCAACCCCGCCACAGAGGCAGGAGCTGATGCGATTACAGAAGAGTTCAGAGTGCCACTGCTTCCGTTCACACTCTGTGTTCTGGCGGGAACGATCCGGATTGAAGACGCAATGTGATTTGTGTTGGGATGAGAGTCTGTTGGTGCTGCGTCACTTGACAAAGTTGATGGATTTGATGCTGCTGCTCCTGTTGAGCGATACTGCGCCCGATTCGTAGCAGTAACCAAAGACGCAGAGTTATTAGAGAAGTTAGAGGAGGAAGCGACCGAAACGGACGCCTGTATCCCGTCCGGACCGTTTTCAAGAGAGTTTCCCTCCTGATTTCGCTCGGGCTGCCGCTCCAGTGTTGTTCCTACTTGGGCGGGCAATTTTCCCAAGTGAGGATTTGAGGACGAACCCGGTTTCCTGACCTCGCCTTGCGGGTCCACCGCCTTGTTTTGTCCACCGAGTTGCGATTCTAACGAGCCAACGAGGTCACTGACGGCTTTCTCGTCCACTTCAGAGTAAAGCATATCTTCCAGCGGATCGGGGACGGCCGCCATCTTTGAGAGACGCTTGAGAAATGCGCACCGCGCATGCGTTGTTTTGCAGCTGAGGCATTGTGGGAAATGTAATGACATCATGCGCAATACTCACAGCTGTTGTCTTGTCAATATCCAAATGCGATTTTCACGATAAAACATGCCGTTTAATCTTCGTGAGTATACGATATTCAACCTATTTACGATGACCATAACGATCAAGTTAATGACAAGCGAGGATGTCTCGACGATCTGATCAAAATGAGAAATCCTTTAAAAACGTATGCAAAACATACGCCGAGTTCTTAGAAATGTAATATGTAGAATTGTGTTGTGTTGTTTTTAACGTTTATAACCATTTTACAGCAAATGTAAAGGCTCTGGAATAAAATGAAACGTATTAAAACATCTTACCGCATGGATACCTGTTAATTTTATTATTTATTATTAAAAAAACCCTTTAACGATAACCATATTTTATTCATTTGATTGTATTAATAAATATTATCGTTTGATTTAAACATATTAAGACGCTTTCTGGACGTTTCTCCATCTGCCCAAAAATACCGTGACCATTTAACAAGATACTTGTTAACAGGATATTTCAATTTAATAAGATATTTGCCTCTTGTTTCCTCCTTTATACAAAAGACTTCAAAGTTTACACAAAATATCCCTTGCGTAAGTAAAACACAACTAGGAGTTGCGGGTGTGTGGCTAGTGTGGATCACGTGGTACACAAATGACCCAATAGGATTGCGAGTCGTGTTGTACTGCCAAAAGATTAAAAACAACGGTATCGTTTTAGCTCATTTTTAACCTCGCCGTCAGAAACTGTAAGTAAACGCTCCTAAAAATGCTGATGTTCAGCTTTTCTTTTTCACTTTTTATATGTATGTGTCCTGTTTAATAGCGCGACTATATTTGTCTTTATAAAACCTCTATTATATTGCTATGATTGAAGTAGGATTGGAAACATTAGAAATGGTAGCAGGCTAGCTACGGCTTTCTTGGGTCCCAAAAGTTGGTTTCATTTTGAGAGATTGCCATGGCTTTCATTATGCATAAGGCAGAATCCATCCTAATGAATGAGACAAATGCGGAAAATGGCGAATAATGAAGAAAACGGTGCAGAAACATCTTTGCAAAAATGTCTGGTGCACAATAATCAAAGACTCAAAGTTATCTGGGACCTGTGAGTTAAAGTCAAATAGTTAAAGATGGTTGAATAGTTAAAGAAGAGTTGAAACAAATGGACGATTAAGAAACACTTCAAATAGTAAAATGACTGCGTTAGACGAGGGGGCGTGGCGCATTGGTAAAACTCTTACTTTGGGTTACATTTCTGCAGGCCCATGGACACAGCATCAGAAAAATGTTTTAAAAGTGTATAGCTATTGTGTGTTCTAGTTTAAGATGAATTTTTATTTGTTACATACATTTTTATAAGCGTACAATCTGCTGTGAGACTGTGGACTATGCAAACAAAAACGCCTAGAACAGAAATATATTTAAAACTAATGAGAGTATATAAAAAAAGCTAAAATGTACAAACTGACTCTGTCCTCCACTCTCTTACCAGACCGCCAGAAACATGGCCGCGGCACAGTCAACACTGATGTTAGCAGTTTGCATCTTAATGATTACAGAACTCATATTGGCTAAAAAAGACTACTACGACATCCTGGGTGTCCCAAAAGATGCTTCTGAACGTCAGATTAAGAAAGCTTTCCACAAGCTCGCCATGAAATATCACCCAGACAAAAACAAAAGTCCGGATGCAGAACCGAAATTCAGAGAGATTGCAGAGGGTAAGTGTTATATATTGGTTTCAGCAGTTGCCATGGCAATTTATGGCTTAATCATCCACTTAATATAGTGGCCTACAAACAAAACGGTGTGTTTATATGTAAATTAGCAGATAAACTTCTGTCATTGCTTACTACAACTTAACTTTGAAAACCCTTGTTCCTCAGCATATGAAATCCTGTCTGATGAGAAGAGAAGACAAGAATACGACCAGTTAAGGGACAATCAGTTTACTAATGAAGACATTGGTGGTGGAGGAGGTGGACAGCGTTTTCACCATTCCTTTGACTTTAACTTCGATGACATGTTCAGAGACTTTGACATCTACAGCCAAAACAGGCACGCTCGTCCCAAACGTCATTTCGACGAGCACTTCAGAGCTCACCAGCAAACGCACAACCGCCACAAGAGACACTTCCAGGGCACTTTTGGTACTGGAGCCTTTGAAGACATGTTTGAAGACATGGAGAAGATGTTTACGTTTGACAGACACGTCAAACGGACAGAAAGCAGGTTTCAGGGAACAGCCAAACAGCACTGCAGAACTGTCACCCAGAGACGAGGGAACATGGTGACCACTTATACCGACTGCACTTCATCCTGAATGTCAAAGTGGACCACAGCTGAGGATCTTGCTACTTTCAAATTGTTGAATAGCAGGATTAGACTGATTTATTCATTTGCTGCTGTGAGAAGTAAGCTTTGATTTAACCTGAGTGATTTCTTATATATGACAAGGTTGGGTTCATGTGGAGTTTTAGGAAAGTTTGGTTTATATAACTGACACTTTATTGGATGTTGGATAGAGATTACATAAACAAGTCTGTTTCTGTTCGTACAACTGCAAAATTTCATAGACTAATCTGTAGAAATTGGAAAATGTGTAATTAATTTGTCAGACAAACTATATTTAACTGACTATATTTAATCACCATATATATATATATATATATATATATATATATATATATATATATATATGTGTATGTGTGTGTGGAAATTGCATATGTGTGCGTATGTTTAAATTGCACTTCCTTAACAAATTTGATACACACAATTTATTATTCTCATAACTGTTAGACTGACCTTCCTAATCCCCACCCCATCAAAACCCAGAAAAATGAGTCCTAGCATCAAACAGACTATGTATTTCTTCCGTTACCTAATCTACTTATCTAATGTTGTATTTTGTTGTGTTGGTGCTAAATGTTCAAAATATAAATCCCTGATTTCTTTATGTGAAGCTACACAAAAGTTTGCTGGATTGCTGTGAATAATATAGTGTATTTAAATAACTTCTTTCAAACTAACATTTAGAGAGGTGCCTTTTTCAGTCATTCTGGCAAATTCAGCTGTAATGTAAACTGGAGCACTTTTATGACCTCGTGTATTATAGTAGTTTGCCGGCTGACAGAAAGTAGCAGATCTCAGTTTCATCATGTTCATCTGTGGTCCAGTTGGGTTTGTAAGCAGCTTTTGTTTTAGGAAAGCAAAACAAGTCAAAATGTATTTTGACCAAACTTTACAAATAGTTGTAACAAAGTATTTGGCTGCAGAACTTAAAACAGTTGTGTCCTGATCAACATGGACCACCTGAATTTATTTTCTTTGTAAATATATATATATATATATAATTGAACTGTGTTCCTGTATGACATCACCTGTGTTGAATGTTTTGTGTTAAATAATCTTGTGTGCAATATGTAAAGGCGGCTCTCCTGTTGTTATATCTGTTACCCGCTGTCATAGTTGTTATAACTCTCAACAGACTCATCAGGCTCTTTTTTATTTTAATCCTGTGGATGAGTATATGAAATAGCCTGTTTCAGCCCAGATGTATAAAGTATGTGGGTGAATAATAAATAATGTTGAAAACAATTTGGTCTGTGTCCTTTCTCTTTTGGGTGTTTATATAACACCGATCATGTATTGCTCTTCTATTAGTGAGCATTTTTAGTCTTTTCAGTGCATCATTTTTAATTGACATCTATTTAGGTGGATTAGTTGTTCCTGAGGAAACAATACAAATTGCAACAACATCTACATGTGTCATATATTATGTAATACTTATAATAACACTTATACTACATTACATCCCGCCTCACCCCAACACGTTTATCTTGCATCTTTAAAACATTTTGTCGCGCCCCATAGTTACGGTTGCCGTGGCGCATTCATCCGGAACAATGCTTGGAAATGTAGTTCTTTTCCAGAAACGTCACATTCGCGTCCGCCGCTGGTTTGCCGCCAAAAACTACAAGTCCCAGAATGCACCGTTGCGCAGTTTTCCGCGGCCGGGTTAGTTCATGGTGCCGTTTGAGGGACATTGGATGACTTTGTGCCGTGTTTAGCCGGGTGATTTCCTTTGCTCATTCATTTTGACGGGGATAGAGAAGGTCAACGCGATGGAGGCTCTTATTCCTGTCATTAACAAACTCCAGGATGTTTTTAACACAGTGGGGGCAGATATTATCCAGTTGCCCCAGATCGCGGTGGTAGGAACGCAGGTAGGTTTTAGTTGCGCTTTTCATTATAACTGGCAGCATTGAAACAAGTTGTCTATGGTCGTGTCTCAAAAGAGTGAGCTGTCTACCTAGGCAACATTTTTGGGCATGCTAGGCCCGTGGAATTGAAGACTTGAGCGCGCATATGAAACCCAAATAATTGACTAGCTAGTCAGTACACTAGGTGTTGAAACATTTAGCCTATTCTTTGCTTTTCTTTATGTTTTCGACACGTAATCTGACAAGGTCAACCCTAAAAAAACGTCTGTCGCTTTAAATACAACGTCCATTAAAACAACCCCAGTAATACTCAAGTATTATAAGAGCTATCTCGCTAACTAGCGTGCTAACATACGTCCCATACGTTTCCTACGTGACTGTTTCACCCAGTGGCCACATTTGATTAAAACACCCACTGTTGAGAGAGTGATGTTGTATTATTTTGACGAAATAAGATACATCGAGATGTGCTTTATGTGGCGATCTGGGTACGGTAGCTGACATGTGACGTCATGAGCCATGGTCGGTCTGAACCTGTCAGATCAGACAGCAAGTGTAGGCAGCATGGACGACACTGATCAGTGTGTATAGAAAGAGCAACTTAAGGAGATATGGCATGGATACAATAACATGTTTAACAAACAGATCAGAATGAATTAACATTCAGCTAGTCTTAATATACAGCCTTGTGACATAGACCTCTTTTAAGTGAAGGATTACGTCACTATTGCAGAGGTCCTACCATAGTGAGGAGTTCTGGGCCCCTTATTTTGTCAAAATGAGCATTTTGAAATTGTCGTGGGGTCCCCCTGGACTTGCAGGCCCTGCCATCGCCCTCAACTTTCACCCCACAAGCTCCAGTCATTTCAGAGGGGCTTCCTGCAAGCCATAAAACACTTCATGTTTAATACTAAGATCTTAATTCAGAGACTTTCACTGAGCAGTTAAGATAATATAATATAAGAATAATATGTAATATAAGAGTGTTGTTACACTGTCTGCACAGTGAACGTGAACACTGTGTTTGTTTAAAGTGAATGTGACCAATGATTGATGCTTGGCATCCAAAATGCTCCTTGAGAGTTTTTAGCACCATTTAAGACTTAATTCTGTTAGTTTGACGTGTGTATGCTGTTGTCAGTGATATTTCTTCTGCGATGAATGTGATTTACAGAGCAGTGGTAAGAGCTCAGTGCTGGAGAGTTTGGTTGGTCGGGATCTCTTGCCTCGCGGGACGGGCATCGTCACCCGCAGGCCCCTCATCCTTCAGCTGGTGAACGTTGACCCGGAGGACCGAAGAAAGACAGGAGATGAAAACGGTATGTTCTTTCTTATGTTCTTATTTTACAATGCATACAGAAATCATGAATTTGTGAATCTTAATGCTTGGAAAGTGTCTACACAGTGTAAATAAAAATGACTGGACGTTGCTCTGTCCTCCTAATTTGGTTTGTTTTCGGAAGTGTCATGGTTTTAGGTTGTTGTGAGCTAAGTTAAAGAAATGTTTTAGGTTCAATAAAAGTTAAGGTTTAAATTTTGCTTTAAAAACAAACTTGAGAGCGAATTCTTTTCTGCTCTAATCAGTATTATGACAGTCAGTAGATCTTAACTTGTATAGAACTAGCTTGGCACGAACTCTCAAGTTAAAGATAGGGAAAACCTGTTAGATTAGTAAACCAGATGAGCAGATATATTCAGTAATTGTGCACAACACCTGTTCTTTCCGTGCGTCTTGAGATATTTAAACAAAGCACCTTTTCATGTCTGCATTCTTAGTATACAAGGAATTGACTTCATCATAACTCACCAGATACTTGAGATTAAGTTTATAATATGCTCCATCTCTGCATTTGTGTGGTTTTGGCTACAGTAGAGCTTTTTAAGACTGCTTTGCTGCACTTACAGTTGTTGCAAGCTAACCCTCTGTCATCTCTCTTTAAACACAGACCCCAATGCCTGGAAAAATGGGCGCCTTTACCAAGGTTTCCTTTTCCTTGCTCCTTGCCCTTTTTTTCCTGTCACGTTGCTTCCTTTTGGCCTTTATTTTTTGCTCTCACCTTGCCTCCATTATTTAATTACAAGCCTGTATTATAATGCTAGTGTACTGGCTTAAATCAGATGTAAACAATCCAGGTTTGAATCCAGTTTGGAGCGGTGAATGTGAACACTGACTCAAAGTGATTTGGGATCCAGTGCCTTTAGGATTACTTACTAATAGCCCACTAACAGTCATATGCTATTTAAACCTCACCTTGTAGTAAAGATCCAAGGTCTTCATTAGGACTGTGTTTGTTAGGGAGCCAAAAGCTTAGATAGATTATCCTACCCACAATGCACTGCGCTTGGCTTTAGTAATGTAGCATTTTTTTTCTGTTTTTGTATCATTTGCTGATGTAATGTTTTTTTAAATATACATTTTCGTTTGTTCATGTATTGTCCCTCAGAACAAAAGTTATATATTTTAGCAATGTAAACAAACTCATAAGAAAGTGGGAGTTAACATCCAGTGTAAGTGACACTGTTGTTGCTTTAATGATTTTGTCAATGATTTTTCCACAGGAGTGGATGGAGAAGAGTGGGGGAAATTTCTACACACGAAAAACAAGGTACTGAAACCAGTACAATACACCATTGGACAAAGACTTTACAACTGTGTATGACCTGTTTGTAGGCATCCATTGTGAGCCATTCTTTGTATAGTCTGAAATACTCTAAAACCTTATTAGTTAAGATTCAGTTTGCATCTGGTTAGTAAGGGTTGTTTTACATTAAAGAGACAGTACACAATATGGTTTCAATGTAATTAATCCAGATGTCCTTATGTGCTATGAGTTTCTGGTTGTTTGCTTATGATAGATGAAGAATAAGCCCTTGAATTCATACATGACAAAAGAATGCTGATCACACAAACAGCAGTGCAGCCTTGAACACGCTCCCATGTTTTTCATTTACCTCGCGTTCAATTTACAGCGTTCTATTTAGTGTTCTTGTGTTTGTTGAGGATCATTCATATCTTGGTTCTTATGTTTGTAAAAAATTATGATTCTGCTTTTTAGATCTACACAGAATTTGATGAAATCAGGCAAGAAATCGAAAACGAAACCGAACGAGTTTCTGGCAACAACAAGGTAGGTATTTTTAAAGAATAAAGATTTACTTTTAAACTGTATGTGCTTTCTGTGGGTGTTAGGATCTGACGTTTAACCAATGCATAATGTTATGGGCATTGTGATTTAGTTTTACTTGTTATGATTCACAGGGAATCAGTGATGAACCCATTCACCTGAAAATCTTCTCACCGCACGTTGTCAACCTCACACTGGTGGATCTGCCTGGTATCACTAAGGTATTTTAGTAACAGGATGACTGGTAACCTGCAGCAGTGTTGCGTGTTATCTGGATCAGCTGTTTTGACACTGGTAACATTTCTTTTCAGGTGCCAGTAGGAGATCAGCCCAAAGACATTGAGCTTCAGATCCGCGAACTGATCCTAAAATACATCAGCAACCCAAACAGCATCATCTTAGCTGTCACCGCAGCTAACACAGACATGGCCACGTCTGAAGCTCTGAAAGTCGCCCGCGAGGTGGATCCGGATGGTCAGCATGTTTATTTGTCTATATACACATTGTCTCTGTAGCTCTGTTTGCGTTTCAGTTTTTGCATAGCCATGTGATGCAGATGTGACCTTTTCTGCTGTCAGGTCGTAGGACACTGGCTGTAGTAACCAAACTGGATCTGATGGATGCCGGTACTGATGCGATGGATGTGCTCATGGGAAGAGTCATTCCTGTCAAATTAGGACTGATTGGAGTGGTCAATAGGTAATGAAACAATAAAAAAAATATACTTGGATTGATTTCAGTCCTGTAAGCTGATTGGTCAGCAAACAGCATTTGCAAACTACACTATACTACTATGTTGTTTGGCAAGCAATTTTTAACACAGATCTTCCAGTATCTTCAAGTGTGTTAATGCCAAAATGTCTTCACTCAGGAGTCAGCTGGACATCAATAATAAGAAAAGCGTGGCGGACTCCATTCGCGACGAACACGCCTTCCTTCAGAAGAAATATCCCTCCCTCGCCAACAGAAATGGAACCAAATATCTTGCAAGAACATTAAACAGGTAGATGTTTGTTATGAAGTATGGATGCCACAGGAGAAATCAAAGATCTGAGTTTCTCTCTGTAGGTTCACTTTGCCGTTTTGTAGTATGAATCTGTAAGTGTAAAAATATCCATATTTCTTCATCAGGTTGTTGATGCATCATATCAGGGACTGCCTACCAGAGCTGAAAACGCGGATCAACGTTCTGGCCGCCCAGTATCAGTCGCTGCTCGGCAGCTACGGCGAACCGGTTGAGGACAAGAGCGCCACCTTGTTGCAGCTCATCACCAAGTTTGCCACAGAGTACTGTAACACTATTGAGGGAACGGCCAAATACATCGAGACAGCTGAATTGTCAGTGACTCACAACAGTCTTTTACTTATTAATGATATATAATGTGTTGAATAACTGATGTTATAGAACCTCAACTGGTTTATGGTGAAATTGTAGGTGTGGTGGTGCAAGGATTTGTTACATTTTCCATGAGACGTTTGGTAGGACGCTGGAGTCAGTCGACCCTCTTGGAGGACTTACAACTATAGATGTGCTCACAGCCATCAGGAACGCCACAGTAAGTTCAAAACCAAAAAAGCACAGGTCCTCTAAGAACCTCAAAATATTAAAGTGTTTCAGATACGCTATTACGTAACACCACAGAACTGAAGTGCAGACTGTGTCATTTTTTATGATGATCTCTGGAGGTCTTCTGGTGTGTTTGCGCAGGGTCCTCGTCCAGCTCTCTTCGTTCCTGAGGTCTCATTTGAGCTGCTGGTGAAGAGGCAGGTGAAGCGTCTGGAGGAACCCAGTTTGCGTTGTGTAGAGCTGGTACATGAGGAGATGCAGAGGATCATTCAACACTGCAGTAACTACAGCACTCAGGTAAACCGGTTAAAACGACATATAAGCTGCACTCTGTAACTTCTGCCTCTATAGCGCCACCTGTTTCTGTTTGAAACATAAAATTGCAGGTTTGCTTAGTATATATGTATTACATGCTTTACATATGTTGAAGTGAAATGAGGCCACACTGACATTACCTGCATAATTAGACAAATGATAAATCATTACTATAAACTTAACGTTGTGAATCGGGTTAAGACAAGGAGACAGTTTTGAACACTGGTCTGTTATCTGCTCACCTAATAACTGAATACACGAACCTTTGATACAGTTTCAGACCAATCAGAATAAACCAGGGGTGGGACTAGCACCTCTAGCAAAAAGAGTGTTTGCTTTTGAATGAGTTTTGATATGCATAACTTAACTTAAACTATTATTATCTTTTTTTTGGCACAAGGAGTTGCTTAGGTTTCCGAAGCTCCATGATGCCATAGTAGAAGTGGTCACCTCTCTACTCAGGAAGAGGCTACCAGTCACCAATGAGATGGTGTGTCTTATTTCTCCCTTTGTGCCTCATTCATGAAAAATAAGCTGAACAAATTTCTGTGCTAATCGTTCTCCATTCTTACGTAAATTGCTGTATTGATTTGTTTACACTCTGTTCCAGGTTCACAACTTGGTGGCGATTGAGCTAGCTTACATCAATACAAAACACCCAGACTTCGCGGATGCTTGCGGACTCATGAACAACAACATTGAGGTTTACCAAGCTTTAGATGATTACATTTAAATATGGTGACCACAGTTTATTGATTGGAACCCCATTTCAATGTGAAATACATTTCTTTTCATTTTTCTTGTGGTTTGTTACAGGAGCAGAGACGTAACAGGTTGAGAGAGCTGCCCTCCGCTGTACCTCGTGATAAGGTCTGCTGCTAGATTAGTGATATTATGAGATATTGTAAGATATTATCTTCTGGTCCAGATATTGGCACTGGCTTCCGATAGCAGTGGTCTTTGCACTCTTTATTACGCTTGTGTACGTGTAAATGTGCTCTGATCGGCACTTAACTTCTCCCATTTGTAGAAGTTAATTTGCTTGCAGCTCTTGACCAGAATTCGACAGAAACCAGCTGCTTTTATCTTTAGCTGATTAGTTTATCCTGTCTCTCTCTGTAGTCCATAAAGGGTCCTGGTGGGCAGTCAGTTTCACCCACCGAGCAGCCCCCGCTGAGGGCGAGGGTCCTAAGGTGTGTGGTGCCCCCTGTGTGTAGGGGCAAAGCATGGGGTTGATTTTAGTTTCTCACCTAAAATACATAAACCCACTGACTGCACGAACAACAGGGACTAAACTAATTGCAAATCATGTGTTTGCTTTGCCCTTTGGTTTAAACTGCTGTGGATCTTTTCAAACCTTTTGGTAATTTAGCACATGTAATGTATTTGTTGATGAATATTGTTTGTTTGAGTGCTTTGCTATCTTCGAAAGCTCACCAAGCTCTTCCTGGTTTTGCATGCTGAGTACTTTCACCCGAGGTTAAATTTTACAAGGAAATTTGTGAAAGTAGTTACATTTGGAAGATGTTTTAGCATGTTATGCAAGGCGCTTTTTACAAAAAGTATTTAGGTATTTTAGTACTTATTTTAGTACTTAGTATGTATGTAAGTACTAAAATACCTAAATACTTTTTGTAAATTCTTACAATTCTTACATAAATACATTGTGTGTGAAATATGTATGTGTATATTCACATAATGCATTATGCGCACACACACACACACATATATACAAAGAATTTAATTTACTACACAGAATTGGTGTTTTATGTGTGGACTGTTTTGTACAAGCTGTTACTTATTTTTAGTTTAAAGCGTATCAGCACATAAAACACCTACGGACTGCACGACACAGTGAACATTAGTGTCTCTCAGTGCTCACTCATGTTGTGGCTCATCTGTCTGTGGTCATCAGGTGGCTGGAGCAGCTCAAGGGGAGCAAGAGGGAGGAACAGGGACCTGGCGAGGCATGCTGAGGAAAGGAGAGGAGGGCCAGGGAGATGACAAGACCAAACCACAGAGCTCCATTCCTGCCAGCCCTCAGAAGGGACATGCCGTGAACTTACTGGATGTGGTAAGGCCATAAAACCTGCTTTTTATTACATTGTAAACTGCTTAAAATCACATCTGTGAGGAAATAAACTATAGCTGAGCTATTGGCCAGCAGTCTGAATGAATGAATGAATTGACTGATTTGATGTTTTTCCAGCCTGTGCCGGTTGCTAGGAAACTCTCTGCCCGTGAGCAGAGGGACTGTGAGGTCATCGAGAGGCTCATCAAATCCTACTTCCTCATTGTCCGCAAAAACATTCAGGACAGGTGTGTGACCTAAACCTGCTTTCTAGAACATAAAGACTTATAAGAGGGAGTTCTTTAGATCTATAAATTATAATTGAACATGTTTAACGTTCTAAGTGAGATCCTAACTGAAATCACCTTGGTTACTGTCAGATGAGATCGGATTCGAGCATTGCTGGACGATATTGAAGAAAACGCGATGTGCGATGACTTGCTACATAATGCGATATTCGATGTGATAATGCTTAGAAAGAATCGGTTTAAATATATTTTATTTAAAAACTGAAAACTATAACCAACGTGTTTTTTATGCTTTCTGGGAAAAAGCACATTCCAACTAACATTTGCATGCCTTCTCTTTGCATCGATTTAAAAATGTGACTACACATTTATTTACAGTTATTGCAAACCATTGCAATATAAAAAAATTTTACGCCGTCCCTTATATGCATGGTGTGACAAACACCTAATTCAGATCAACACTCTCTCACTGTCTGCAGCGTTCCCAAAGCTGTCATGCACTTTCTGGTGAACCACGTGAAGGACAGCTTACAGAGTGAGCTCGTAGGGAAGCTCTACAAACCGGCTTCGCTGGACGACCTCCTCACCGAGTCAGAGGACATGGCCCAGCGCCGCAATGAGGCTGCAGATATGCTGAAGGCAAGTTCTTGACCAAACTGCAGCAAAGTGGACCGGACCTAATAATGAGCATCAGAAGTTTGGCTGTGGAAAACATACGATCTTGTTAAACTGTCTTGCTTTTTTACTCATAGGCCTTACAGAAAGCCAGTCAGGTGATTGCCGAGATCCGAGAAACACACCTCTGGTGAAGCCCCGCCCAGATGTACAGGACCCTTCCCTTTTCACTCCAGCCCCTGCGGTCCACGACGGCCCTTCCTGTCGGGATTTATCAGACAGCCAACTTGAAAAATGCACTGCTGTCACATTATGATGAATATAGTTTTATGAATGTCATGGACTTTCTAAACTACATTAAGGGCAGCACATCACATCACATCACACCTGCACACTGCCATAATCGCTATTGTCCTCTCATGTATGTAAGCTACCATGTCGCCTCCATGGTCTGTTAAAGCACTGTGTGTGGTCTGTTAAAGCACTGTGTGTCCTACTGATGTAGCTTAAATTAAACATAGTGATAAAAAACAAACCTGAATTTTGTGTTCTGAGCTGTAACTTCGCTTTAAACGTTATTTACTATTATGAGGAGAGGAAAACATTATGGCTTCATTGTAGCATTCTCTATAAATACTTCATTACTCTGTATAATTTTAAAAGTTTCCACTGCTTTTTCTACATTTGGTTGTACATGTTGTTGTTAAGGTTATACAGCATATTGAGTACGTTTCAGAGTGTGTTTACTGCGTTTATGCTTTTCAGATGTAAGTTTAACCTGTTATCTTCGTCTTAAAGCATAATTGGTTTCAATTTGTGCATATATTATGAAAAGAACAGTCAGTGAAAGAATTTATTCATGACGTGCAGAAGCAAGGCAACGCAAAGCACAATTGTACAGCTTGAGTGTTGTTGTACATTCAGAAGAATTCAAAGTATAATGATTAATCCAACAAATGTATGACAACAAAATATATATAATGCAAGAACACAAACTCCAGATCTGTTGTCTGCTGTCGGAAACTATCTCAGCCTTCCTCCCATTTTGCCTTTGCCACGGCCCTTGGCGCTATATGACAGAGAAAGCAAGAGCGTTTAAAATAGCCGTTTCTGGCTGCAAAACTGAATTTGAATTTGACTGTAAGATTGTGTTTCTTACCTCTGGTGATCCTGAACCCGTGAGAGGAGCTGATTAATCTGTAGGAGACAAACAGAAGCTAAACTAACAGAATAAAGCGATAATGAACAAACCTGTTTACACTGAATCAAGCTCCAACAAGACAACAAACTGAAGTTTTCTGGGTTTTACATCATGCTTAAAAACAACCGCTTTGGCTAAATCCCCACAAATCACCAAAGCAAATGATCACTTTAGTCTTTTTCATGGAATTAAACTTTGTTGTGAATAATTTTAGGTGCTTTTCTTGGAATTATATCTTGCCTTCAGGTGTAGTTACAGTATTATGCATATCCACATGTGTATGCTTATTTATTTTAGTTAGATGCAAGTTAGATATAGCTTACGTCATATTTCTGGCGTTTGAATTTCTCATTCAGATCATACTTCTCTGCCTCCAGCTCCATTAGCCACTGCCACAGCTCACTGGCTTTATCCCTGCAAAGAGCGACAGAAACTCTCTTGAACTCTCTCTCTAGAAGATCTCTTGAACTTTGATTTAAGACCAGAGGCTGGCTGCAGAAACATGGCCGCTGGTATAAGACTGTCTTAAGAACTAGTCTGACTGACTAGCAATTAGTAAAGGCTAATCAGGCTTACTTTTCAGTTTCAAATTGGACCAATAACTTTATACGTAACTGACTTCAAAAGTTATGACGAGTTCTGGAGAAACAAAAATAGATGACTAACTTGTAAGACTAGTCTAAACAGTTTATGCACTGGGCACAGTTGCACAGTTCTCATTATACAATAACAACTGGACATACCTATTACATGTCAATCAATCTATATCTAATCAATCTATATCACTCCAAAGAGTGATTTTTAGAAGTTCCAGCAGAATGTGACAGCGTTTATCTGTAACGTTACAGAGTAAAACTAAGAATGTGATTCTATAAAGGCTGCCGTACCTCAGTTTGTCCTCACTTAGATGGTCAACACTGAGTGGCTTCCGTCTCTCGGCCAGTATCTTCTTCTTCTTCTCTCTTTCTGTCTGTTTCTTGGCACCCTTGCGCCCCTCACCCTTTCAGTCAACAATAATTATAATATGAATAGGAGAAATAGCACAGAATGATCTTGTGACTTATGTACAGTCTCATGTTGTTTTAAATACGATGCACACTGACCCTCTGCTGTATTCCGCCGTACTGATGGGTCATGTTGGTAAGCGCCTTCTTCTTCTTGGCATCTTCATCCTGCTTCTTCCTCTGTTCCTCTTGTTCCTTCCTTTCTCTCTCTTCCTGTCAATGTTACGGTACATCTGTTTCAGACTGAAGATACTGAGGAGGTCCTGGTTTCATCATTTTAAAATGTCTACGAAGTGAGTCGACATCATGCAGAGTACAGTATGCAAAAAGTTGTGACCATATCCGACAGATTACCCAGCTAACAATTTTAGGTTGTGAGGACGTTCCCTAACATTTCCATCAAGTAACAAAAACGTTTAAATGTTCTAGGAACGCTCAAAACAACCAGTTTTTTAGATGTTATATTAACGTTATTGCTTGGTTATAAGAACTCTATTCAATCATTTCAATTCTGTAATGTTTGTGAAATGTCACATTAGAAAATGCCAACGTTACTGCAAGAACTTTTTAACTTGATAACTTTGAAAGAACGTTTAGAAAACGTTAGCCAAGTTTTGAGAATGTTCCCCATTAGTTGGGTAGTTTGAACAAATAGGTGTCTATGTAGGAAACATCCTCAACAAAAGTGCAGGAGACATTGTTTGGTTAAGATCTGGTCCAGTCATCTCTGATGAGCAGATTTGACAGACAGAATATTGCACGAACTCACAGCGAGTCTGGCCTGACGCTCTTTCTCCCTCTCTGCACGTATTCTCTGCTGCTCGGCTCTCTCTGTACGCCTCTTCTCCTGTTAAACATTTATATACACAGCAAGTTTACATACCCACTTGGATGCTGCAAGGTGTTTATAAAATATGATAAATCACAAAAATTGCATTTAGTTTTGTTTTTATTACATTACTGCCCTATAAAAGCTATTTTGACAACAGATATTTGTCCTGAGCAGTGCAGCTGCCCACTGTTCTTGACAAAAATTCTCCGGGTCCAGAAACTTGTTTGGTTTCCCAGCATGCGTTGCTGTAGAGGAGACTCAAGAAAAGCTACAGGCAGCCGTTGATGCTTAAGGAAACAACACCCAATATTAAAAACCATCTTACGGTATTGCACCTGCACTTTTTTAAACAGGATAATTTGTGTAATTTCAGTTTTTTTTTGGGTCTTGTGAAACAAACACAAATATCTGTTATGCTGCGTTCCTCACAGCAGCACTGAGTACAAAAACAAAATGCAATTTTTATGGTCACCTACAGTATTTATCAAGAGTTTTTCATTCTGCAAGGGGTGTAAATTTATGAGCAGGATATTTATTTTAAAAAAACATTTACATTAGCAGTAAACAGACAACAGAGTAGAAAACACTCACAATTCTGTTGACCAGAGCAATAAGTTCCTCTTCATCTTTTTGTCTCTGAATGAAATGAGCCTCTATAAGTGACTGCAGCTCGGATAAATCCTTCTCCTGCCGCTTACGGTGGATGTCCTATCACACATACAAACGCTGCAGGTTACAAAGAGTGTGTGTGTGTGAACGAGAGACGGATGTGTGAGATCAAAGAGGGTATATCAGAAAGAAAAATCTCCTACTTACATCAAAATCGACTTTTTCTCCCTCTGGAATCTTTGGTGCTTGGATATTTGATAGAAACCTAAAGATAGAAGATTAAAGAACTTCAAGAACCCAAATACTTGTTCTGCTTTGTCGTTTATCTGATTCAGAAGAATAATGAAACTTACTTTGGTTTGGACTTCGAGTCGTCCACTGGAATTTGAGAGTTGTTTTTGTTTTAAACAGAAAGAGAGCCACATAAACAATGCCATATTATACAGTAAAAAAAATCAAATAACGAAATAGCACAGATGGATGTATGGGCATTATATTGTTTACATTAAGTATATTTACAATACTGTATATACACAAGCCATTTAAATCACTAATGTAAAACAAATACACATTTTGCTTTGTGATACCATACCTTCCTCCCTTTCATAAGTAATGAGATAAACACACAGACACAGAGACACAAAAGATTTAGGAGAAAATACAACATCAAATGAATTTAACACTATTTTAGATTCATTAAGATTTAAAACTGGGAGTAAAAGATTGTTACTCACTGAATCCCATCATCCATCACTTCTTCTGTATCAGACATAACTTTCAATACTGTAAAAGATTACACACAAGTTACCAAAACAACCACGTCATTACAAACAACCAAACAAGAAATACAGTACACATCTGTAAGGCATCATATCAAAATACAAAATATTAATTTATTACAGTTATGTTATCATTAATATCATACCTTTTACAAAATCGAAAAGATACACTATAATGGATTTACGAATCTAAAAGTTACCCGGGTTCTTTGTCAGTCAAGAGCAGGTCTTCTTTAGAACGCAGTGTTGAGACAGGTGAGCCCAGACTCGATGCTAACATACTGTCAGACCATGTGACCACAGTGCCCTGCTATTCGTTATCTATTGTTAGACCTTCAAATGCATTTCGGTGGAATTCGAAAACCAAACTTTCTATACGACCTGTTCATAGCTGGCCTTGCTTTGTCACCCCATGAAACTCAATACATTCAGGAGATTTCTTTGAAACAGAGCGGCTGTTCCAAATGAGAAAACACAGAGAGACTGTGAAGTTTTCTTTTCTTTACTGTGAAAGCTTGGTACAATAATAATACAGTTGCCGGGCCTGACACAGACAATTTCAACTTGTAGGTAATAGATACAGATTTTGTGCAACTATTTTATACGTCTACCAAAATTCTAAATACTTTTCAAGGCTGTAATTGTAAAAGCGCGTTTATTTTTGTCTCAGCAAGTGTGTAATGTTTATAGCATGACTGAGATCCGTCTCTAAATGCGAAGCACATGACATAAATCCTGTCAAGTAAACAGCAACAAGATCAAACATCTAAATCGTAACATATTATAAAGAAATTATATAATGGGGTAAGATGATAAGCTACTGTAAAATCATTCCATTCTTCAATGAGAAAAAGATAAAGGCAAAAATGATGAAGGAAATTTTATCCTTCTCAAAAGAGACCAAAACTTTCTAACAGAAGATGCAATAAATGCAACGTGTTTACAGGATTCAAATGTCCCAATAACATTTTCATTAAGAATTAAGATAAAGATAAAATGGACATCAAGCACAAAGCTAGCTGATGATTTAAAACTTATTTCAGTAATTTTTTTTTCATTAGTTTATTCTAATAATCCTATTGTGTCACCTGAATGCATTTATAAAGCTCACATCAGTGGTTAGGCTGCAGGTCTGATCTAACAGAGTCGTGGACAACAGGAAAACAACGTTACATGCAACTAAACAAATAATCGTGCATGGTTAGGACAGCAAGATGATTCAGGGTCAGTGAAGAGCCTTTATTTTCTCGTTCCTGCAAAACAAAACGGAATAATGCACAGGAGAGAATCACGTTAATGATTTAAAGAGACAGTACATCAAAAATCAACAGTGACATTCGTCCCTCATAAATGCTTTGTAACAGTTACGTCATGTGTCTAACTCAGGCTTTCAACACTTCTTCAAATACCCAAAAGCAAATTGTTTAGCCCGTCCCACCTGCTCCTGGTTAATGCATTGTACACGATGGTGCTTTGACCCAGATAAATTCACATGACATGATCCGAGGTCTCAAGTTCTGTCGCAAGTGTGAGACATACCTGCTACATTGTCATCCGTGAAACTGTCAAGGACAGATTTAGCTTGTGACAGACTGGGCCTGCAGATAGCCTGTGCTACGGTTGCATCTTACTAAATTAATAGTAATAAACCACCTAAGCTGGATCCCTCAGAAGTATGTGCTACATTTACCCAGCTAACAATTTTAGGTTGTAAGAACGTTTCCCTAACGCTTCCATTAAGTTACAAAAAAAAGTTCTTGGAATGTTTAAGATGTCCAGTTTTTCAGATGCTGCTCGGTTATAAAAACGTTGTTCAAGGTTTTATAATTCTGTAATGTTTAAAAAATGTTCCACTAAGAACTTAAGAATAACACTTGTGATATATATAATGTTAAAAAAATGTTACCGCAAGAACTTTTTGATAACTTTGAGAGAACTTTTAAGGAACGTTAGGGAATGTTCTGAGGATGTTTCCTGTTAACTGGGTAGGTGTTAAGACAGTTAATGTGACATCATCCATCACATAATACTTTCTAACTCTGAATATTAAACTGCTTTGCTGTGTGATAGCATGCTAATCCAATGACATGCATCCCTGCAGTGGGACAACCGAACAGCTGCGCTTGGGAATGCGATGTGTCACGGCCCGGCTGCACAATGCTACACGGGTGGTGAAGGGGGAAACAATCACGTTGAAATTATGTTTGACGAGCCAACAGAGCAGCAATGCAGGGGAACAAGGTCGTGCCTTTAAATATAGAGTAATGTGATATTAGAAGGAGAGATTTATGACAGCGCTGGCCAGTTAGGGTTAAGCCTTCAGGAGACATAAAAAGTATGCTGTCACCACACCGTGAGTTAGAACACCTCCCACCTCTGTGCTCTACAGCATATATATATATATATATATATACATTGGCTAACGTTCCTTAAAGGTTCTCAAAAAGTTTCTGCAGTAAAGTTTTTTTTTACATTATATATGATATATCACAAGTGTTATTCTTAAGTTGTTGGTGGAACATTTTTAAAACATTACAGAATTAAAAACTTTGAATAACGTTCTTATAACCGAGCAGCGTCTGAAAAACTGGACATCTTAAACATTCCTAGAACTTTCAAAATAACATTTGTAATAACATTTTTTATTTGTAAAATAAATGAAAAAACTAAACTATCTATATGCTTAAATAAATGCAATAATATAAATATGTAAATAAAATGTTTTGAAATACTTTTGAAAACATCAGTAGGGCAGCAGGACTGTTGCTTAAAGTCACGGTAGATGATTCTTTCCACAGACATTTTCTGCAATGTTGAAAGTCTCTTCACATCCTGATAACAACCACTAAGTAAAGTGGTCTAAACATATTTATATCTTCTGTGAAAGGCTCAGGGCCATAAAATTGTTCATCCAATCATTGCATTCAGTCTGGATGAAAAATTGCCTAGCCTACCTTTAAATTTAAAAGGGGATAAAATGTTTGTGAGCTATATTACATATGACCTTACATATGTAATATAGCCCACATACAAGCTATCAAGGAAACAATTTCTAAATTACTTTGTAAAGTCATCTTAAAATCAGAATTTTGCAAATATAACAATTTGGGATTAAATGGATGACAGACAAATATATAGAAAAGTCACTCACCATTAGTGACAAATTTACTCTTGGATGCAAACACCTGCAATGAAACACAACACCCGAGATTTCAAATGAAATTGGGCAGAACCAACTTTCAGTACTATTTATAGTGCACTACTGAGAGTATAAATATTATGACTGATTAATACACATTGCTTTTTCATTTTTGGTCATATCAAAAAGAAAAAAATAGCACTGCAAGTGACCAAAATCTTGAAACAACACATTTTGGGAAGCTTTTAGAGGCAGTGATGGGATACACGAGGGCTAATGGATCATTATACATCAAACCAGTGCCACCACAATCATCACCAGCAGTCAGCTAGCCACTGAGCAAGAGCCCTTAAGAATAAAAGTACTTTCACGCCTGGAAGCAAATTAAGTTGAGTGGTTGCTTATTAAAAAGCAGGTAAGTGAGCTAATAATAATTTGCCACAAGCCATAAAACACAGTGACATAACCAGACGTGAGACACTGCTTTTATACTTACTGGGATACCTCAAGATATGGAGGTTTATGTCAATGCTTTTTCTGAGTCATTCAAAGGAAACAATAAGTAAATAACAATAACTATGTTGTATTGCACCCTGTATAATATATAGCATGGCTTACCTTGACAGGGGTGGAGCTCTTTGGTTCCCACAGGCCACGTGTTTTGGTGACTTCGGCTGGCTTCTGGTCCTACCAAAGGCGCAATTCAAATCGTACAATTAGAATCAAATACAATGGGCCGCCGATGGCTTTGTATATTTAATCTGGCTTGATCAGCATGTACCTTTTCTGGAGAGAGATTGAACAGAAGCAGTGAAGAGACAGCAGCGTGACAGAAAGAGTACAACAGGAGGAGAGAAACAGATAAAAGCGTTAATGAGAAGACAACAGGATCCTTACTGAAAATACTATGGTAATACCACGGTACTTAGTGCTTACCCTGTTCCTGTTATACCCTGGTATTCTAAAGCAATTCAACGAGAATCATGGTACTACCCTGTCTAGACAGTCCAATGCAATTCACTAAAGACTCACTGGAGGGCGATACTGTACCATGCCAAATATAAGAGCAACCGAAAGAGCTACGAAAGTTCTGCATTCTTGGAATTTAGAGAAAATGAAAATATATTAAACCAAACTTTATAAGTGTACTTTATGACTTTGCATTTTAGTATGACAGAGACAGAGAGGGCGTCTGATATTGATACGAGACAGTCACTGTGATCAGAGTCTGCTTCATTTACAGTTACTGTATATACAGTCTCCATTCACATCCTAAAGTACAGTATGTGTGCTACAGTAAGACTGTTACAGTAAGAGTGTGTTACAGTAAGAGTGGCTATGATCTTGAAGGTTTGTAAGAGGAGCTTAAAATAAACAAAGGCATGACTGAAATACAGCCTAGGAGAGAGAGAGAGAGAGAGAGAGAGAGAGAGAAAGAGATAGAGAGAAGGTTGGACATCTGCCACATAAGCTCAGAGCAAGCAAGAAATTACTTGATCTTTTACTTATTTCTACAAAGACATTCATTTTTTATGTTTTTATGTTATGGCTGAAAGCTGAAACACTCCTAGGGCTGACAAGAACATTTGTCCATTTTTCAACCTGCTCTCTCTGTCATTGGATTTAGTTTTGCGTATACAAACTTCAGCATTTGTCCAACAGGTGGCGTTATACTAAACTACAAAGAGAGGCTGCTATTATAGCATTTTCACTGCTTTTTAGGTTATGGCATAGACAGAAAACTTTTACTGTTGTGTGTTATTGGTCAGATGGAAAAGGAAGGTTTAAAACAAGTGTTGACAAAGCTTAGCCTAAAAGTTGGTAAAGGGCTTAAATAACACAGTATATACAGACAGATGGATGACATCTCACTGTTTTGACTGCTGGTTTTTCTGGTTCAGGATCCGGCTTTAATTCAGCAGGTTTCTGCTCTGGAGTCTTGGTCTTCCAGCTGTTAATGCGACCAGCCACACCTGTGTTCAGACCAGCTGTTTCCTGATTGGATAAAAAGTTAACTCGTTACAGCTCAAACAAAACCTTTCCAGAACTTGCACAAGGTACCTCATAAACTCTTTCTGTACCTTGGTGGCCGCCGGGGGGCTGGCAGGACCTGCGGTGGGACTAACAACGGTTCCCTTCTCCCACATGCTCTTCATGTTTCTCACCCCTTCAGCTACAGGAACGTCCACAGGAGATCTGGGGGACTTGGGCACTTCTTTGGTCTGGTAAAGAGAAGATCATGAGCCACACACGGTGGGTGTTGTAAAGGATCCAGGCACATTTAATGGTCAGTGTTCTTCTCACCTGAAGAGCAGAATTGTACTGCTCCAGTCTGTTCCCAATCTTGCAGACCAACGGAGTGTGTGAGATCTTTACTGGACTATGTGAATATAAAACACCAGCATGTCAGTATGTACAGCAGCACCATATTCCATAAAAATACATATTCTACTGCTTAGTAAACATGTAAACTGACAAAAGTCATCTCACCTTTTTAGAGCAGACTTGTTCAAAAATTCTGCTTTCTCTCCAATCTGTAAAAATGAATAATACTCATTTTATTATATTTGCTTTAAATGTATCTGTAAATGTAATACACAAACGGATCTCATATTATTTCAAAGTGGTTTTACAGAAAATGCATGTTCTACAGTATTAGATGCCCATAACATAGTAAATTGATATACATACTATGATACTGTATATGAGTTTACAAAAACTACAGGATTACTACAACTACAAAAGATCTTTTTTGAAGTGTGGTGGGTTGTGTTAACAGGTCAGAGATTTACTGACCTTTGCAGAAGCTCCTTTAGGAGCAACGAACGCCGCTTTACTCCCTTCCTTCGATGACTCCTGTTGTTTTTTCTTCTCTGCAGCCTCTGCTCTTCTCCGCTCAATCTCTTCTTTCATTTTCCTTCTCTCCTCCTGATCATTTCAGAGGCAGGAGGGAAAACAAACATTTTATGTACATTCCTATAGCTTAAACAGTAGACACAGCGTTGTTGATATACAAGTCATGTGTTTGATTCCCAGGCAATGGCTGAACTGATGAAGTATATACTTAGTGTAGCATGCAAAAGCAACTTCCAAATGGCATGAATTCTTTAGATACATTTAAAACCTATTCCAGTATTCTGCTGTATTCAGTCTCACAGTAGTGTGTTTATATTGGTCTACCACAGCGGAAGCAATGCTGGTACAGTTACATTGTACTCTGTAGTACACCAGAATAGTATTAAGTATTACTAATGTTACCCACAATTCTTTGCACTATGGCTGGGTATGAGGACGGTATCAAGACACAATGATGTATTAGTGCATCTTAGTGTGGAAAAGTACTAAATCGATACTGGCATACTTGGATACATATATTGTAAGAGTAGTAAACCACACAGTCTTAGTACGCAAGTACCCAAGTATGTAACAGTAGTATGTGAATGCTCTACCTCTTCCTTGGTCTTTTTTTCAGCCAGCTGTTGTTTCTTCTGCTTCTCCTCCTCCTCCAAGATCTTCTTCCTCTCCTCCCTCTTCTTCTTCAGCTCTTCCAGCTCGGCTTCAGCCGTTTGCTGCTTCTGCTTCATCTTCTCCAGCGTCTCGCTCTCTGTCTCATTCCTCCGGCGCTTCAGCTCCTGCAGCTTGCGTTCTGCCTCCAGCTTGGCCATGGGATCCTGCTTCTCTGAGTCAGGAGAGCGTAGGCCACTGGGGCTGAAACATAAAGAACAAACGGCTTACCATCAACTATGGGTCTCAATAAACCTGTAGGCCAGCTTTTGTAAATAGAGTCATTTTTTAAAGACCCCCTAAGGTGAAAATGAAGAACCAAGTGTAAATCCATCAGTCAACACCACTGCTGTGTATTTTCTTCACTAAAACTGCAGTTTACCAAAGACAGTCTCAAAAATGCGGCATCACAAACATGTTGTAACCAATCACGCGGACAGAGTGGACCAGGTAATCCAAGCTGGTGCAACTAAGAGGAGGTGGGGATTAATTTGCATATAAATATAAATATGCATATACTAAATAAGGCAAGGATGTAGAGTTACATTCAAGCTAGTTTAAGGCATGAATAAATTATTTCCACAAGATATAATGTTTAAATGTGTCATTTTGATGGTCAAAATTGAGTTTTAGGGTAAAAATAATCGACTACCTCAGAATCTTCTCTGGTTTCTTGGTTTTTGCAGCGCTGTCATCTGCATCCAGTGGCTTGGTCGACACTTTCTGCTCAAACAGAGAATTCTGTTTTTTTATTATAATTTTCATTTTTTTGATCTCAGGTTGTGCGGTTATTCTGTCCATCACAAACTTCTTACACAGAGCCAATGGATAAAGAGGTGTGATTCTAACCAGACAGTGAACTTACTTTTAAAAATGAGGGTTTCTGCTTTTCCTCCACGACCTAATAAGGGGGAAATAAAAACAGACCATCTTCATTTTTGTTATTTTCCAGGTGCTTGATTTTAACACAGCAGCATGCATATTAGATACCAACACCAGTGAAGAATTAACCACACCACAAGCAAATCACACAATTACACACATTTCAGAACTGCACACAACACTTTGTGCAGTTCTGAAATGCAGCAATTTTGCAAAGAAGCAAAAATAACAAATATGTGATTGTAAAAATGCTGTCTCTATATCCAGGGTAGAGCCGACAAGCAAAGCTGCTTGATCACAAAGTTTCAAGCGTGGGCTGTGCATACATTTGTGATTTCTATGCATGACCTTGGGTTGAGAGGTGAATACCTCCTGCTTTTTCGGTTTGGCTTTTTCTTCAGGTTTGGATTTTTCTTCAGCTTCTTTCTTCCATTTTGGCTTGTCTTCAACCTCTTTCTTTGGAGCTTTAGGTTTCTCCTCAACCTTCTTCTTCAACGTTGATGGTTTCTCCTCAACTTCCTTCTTTGCTTGTGGTTTCTCCTCTTCTTTCTTTGGGATTTGGACCTTCATCTCAACTTCCTTCTTCATTTGTGGTTTCTCCTCTTCTTTCTTTGGGATTTGGACCTTCACCTCAACTTCCTTCTTCACTTGTGGTTTCTCCTCTTCTTTCTTTGGAATTTGGACCTTCACCTCAACTTCCTTCTTTAACTGTGGTTTCTCCTCCTCTTTCTTTGGGAGTTGGACCTTCACCTCAACGTCCCTCACTGATTCTTTTGGTGGTTCTTCAACAGGTACGTGGGATTTCTCATGTGCTTTTGCAGGTTTCTCAACCTCCTTCTTCGCTGGAGGTTCATCCTTAATTTTATCCTTCACTTCAAGTTTTTCTTCAGATTTCTGTACAGGTTCCTGTTTCTCCACAAGCTTCGGTTCCTCCATCTGTGGTGTAGCTGGCTCCACTATGACTTCCACTTCCACAATTTTGTCTTCTTTTGTAGCATCTTCTTGCCTGTCCTTCCTTAATACCAAACGTTGATCTTCAACCTCTTTCTTCTCTAAATCTGCACTTGTTAAATCTGTATTTGTGCTTTCTTTAGTCTCTCTATTTATACTGACAGATTCTTCCTACAAAATTACAAATAATTTTAAAAATGTGTAAACAAGTGAATCAATTCAAAGGCATTCGCTGGCAACTGATTTTATGGGTAAAACTCCAGAAAATCTTAAGAACTTCATACCTCATTTGGTACAGCTTGTTCTCTGGGTTTCTCCGCTGTGGATTCCTGTAAGAAATAATGTCTTAAAAACAAATCCTAAACTAATATCACAGAAACCACACAAAGCACAAATCTCAGAACTTTCATCATAAAAGTGAATGAGAGTAAAACATTTTGAAGAAAGTACCTGTTCTTCTAGATGGGACTTTTGTGGTATTTCCTCCTCCTCTGGTTTGTCTATTTTCTCAGGAGTTTCTTTGGGTTCTTGAGCCGCTGTGATTGGAGCTGGCTCCACCTTTGTCTCCTCAACCTCTTTTTTGGTTTCTTCTGTCTGTTCCTTCTCTTTGTTGTCTTTCCAGGCATTGGTTTCTGTTGAAGGTACCTCATTATGGGACATGTCCTCAGCATCTTCTTTGGTGGTGGCATTTTCTTGCGTGATGGTGGGATCAAATTCCTTCTGTCTTTCCAAAGCTTCTTTCATTCTTCTCTGTCTCCGTTCCTCTCTCTTGGCGATCCTCTCCAGAAGAGCTTGCTCATCATCCTCATTTGGTGCAGAACTAGTGATCAGTGTCGATGTCTCCGTGCTTAACACAAAATCATCTGGTGTTAATTTGTGTTAAGGAAAAGTTTTAGGTTTTAGACTAAATTTTAGCTAGGTTTAAGATAAGGATTGGTTAATATTTACTGGACAAAGCTACTCATTCTTTACTATTACAATCTTTCATCAAAACTGTGAAACAACAAAAATGAAAGTATGTTAACAATCAAACTATCGTCATACATTACCTAAGTATAACCATTGTGCGCCTAAATTAAAGCTTTTGCCCGCTCTCTAAATTCTCTAAACCACATTCATCATGTATTCAGCCAAAATGCTTTTTAAAGTCCAACATCAACATGTTTTTTAATAAAAAATCCCATTTAAATTTTAGTTATTAAACAAATGTATATGTAAGCATAATTAATATTTGCCTACAAAATTGATTTCACGCATTTAAGCATTTCCTTTTAGATCAAACGTTTTTTAAAAGTTCCTCAACATTTGCAGATGGTGTTTGTATTTT
Source organism: Chromobotia macracanthus (assembly GCA_036877525.1). NCBI lineage: Eukaryota > Metazoa > Chordata > Actinopteri > Cypriniformes > Botiidae > Chromobotia > Chromobotia macracanthus. The sequence continues at coordinate 3,805,997 of JAZGTH010000066.1, read as the reverse complement.
TAATGGCTCTACCTGTTTGTTTCTGCTGTTGTGCTGTTAAAATCCTCGTTTTCCTTGTTGCGCAGGCGTTCTTGTCGAGCGCGTCTGCGGCGCTCGCGGGCCACCTCCTCATCATCGTCCTGAGCGTTCATTCTGCAGAGACAGAGACACACGGACCCTTGAGTAAAGCATACCTGCAAAGCACATTTCATATTTTAATTCTTACTGTTCTGTGACTACAATCTTGCTTATAATGTGTCCCACGCAACTGAGGCTATGAAACATAAATGACACCTTTGTTGAGTTGTGTTGAGGTGTGCTATTACTTTTCTGAAAATCCCTTAAATAGGGATGGGAATATTACAGACACTTAGCTGAGTAGGGCTGGCTCTATTGACTAAGGGCCTTCATTTTGGTAGCAGAATGTCATGGAGAGCTGGGATGGTCCTGTTTAACCTCTGACAGAGCCAAATTTTGACATTGTAGTGATTTTAGGAAGCACCACCAAGTTAATTTCTATAATTTATTGTCAAATTTACCATTGATTACTCATTGTTTATTGCAATATACAGAGCACACCCATACAAATAAAATCACTGTTATACTGCCGTTCCATCCCAGCTAACAGGGAACGTTCTCAGAACATTGGCTAACATCCTCTTAGTTATCAAAGTATGTTCTGGCAGTATTGTTAGTAGAATGTTTTGTTGACGTTATATATCATATAAAAATGCTATTCATGAGTTGTTAGTGGAACATTGTAAAAACGTTACAGAAGTCTGAATAATGTTCTTATAACCAAAGAATAACATTAATACAACGAGACATTTGGAATGTTCTTAGAACATTCGAAATAACCTTTTTAATGTTTGTGTTACTTGAAAACATTTGTTATTTGGGAAACGTTCGTACAACCAAAAATTGTTAGTTGGGACGGTATCAGATATCAGACCAGATCTGAACAGTGTCTTATATTTATTTACTTTTCATGCTCGATTCACCAGCTTACTTAGGATGCCACTCAGACCCCAAATCCTCACAGAAATCACTGACACATGTGAGTGGATGGAGAGAGACTGAGGGGAACCTTCTGTTAGCATCCTTGCGTCATGGTAAATTAGCTAGACTGTAAACTCAAACAGATGCCAAATCCTACAACAACATCTCCATTTTTCTCCCAACAGCTGCTTTCTTGTCTTAGATGTTTCACATTGACGCTGGATGCTTCTCCTGAGGTTCATTGAGTCTCGCCTGGCTTTAGTTTGCTATGGCATGTTGGTGTTTATAAGGCAATGAAAGCAGTTGGCCGGTTGATGGAGGATGTTTCGTTTTTTTCTCTTCTTCTTTTCTTAACTTCCCCTTCCAATGATTCACAGATGTTGTGGATGGTAGACAGAGACCCGTGGCAGGCACCACAATTCTGTTTCTCCGTCCCGGGACAACAGCGGAAATCCGAAACAATCCGGATCTCTTTGGGAGTTCCAAAGACGGGAAAGGTCATCCAAAAAGACGGTCCGTAGAGTATCTGTTGTGTTCTTAAAAGAATAATTCTTCTGCGAGACATATTGATGAATGAGTACAATAGCATGTATAGCTGAGAAACAAGGGCGAAAGATCACACTCTTGACAGAAACTAAAATGTTATTGCTGAGTATTTAGCCTTATAATGAAAATGGCAGTCAAAACATTCCAAAGTCTTGAAGTTTCTTTAACCTGCTGCAGAGAGACAGCAAAAGACCAGCCAGACAAGCCTAGGGTTGCCCAAAACAACAGCACTCGTCAGTACACCTTTGTCCTGATTATCCTCATAAAGATGATCAGAACAGACCACAAGCAGTGTTGATGGTAATGAGATCATTTACTGTATGAGTGCCACTGTTTGATGCATGCATGATTCTCTATATTTATAGGAAGCTTTCTAGAATTCTTCATTCTGCTTGGTTAATCACTTAATTCTGTGCATATTTTCTTTTATGCAAGGAACCAATTTCCTTCATAGCTGGTTTTCCCTTTCACAATTTCTTTTACACTATACTAGGGTTAATATCTGAAAAATACTGGAATAGTTCAAAAAGAAGCTGGACAGAATTCTAACAATTGTGTTGTGAAACTGTTGAATGAGCAAATGCATTTAGTAAAAATGTTGTGATTTATGGGTAACGTCGCAATCGCTTTCCTTGATATAAATATGCGGGTTCTCTCAAATTCGAACTGGAAACCATGATAGACTGCAGAGATTTGCTTTCTCATCAACAAAATTCATAGAAAATATTTCTTTTCCAGATACAATTCCAATAAAGTTTGTTTTCTGCACTACAAAGCCACAAATGTGGTTGAAATGCCTTTCTGAAGACTCATCCGTCTCAGTAAACTTTCCCTCTTGGTTATTCCGGCACATACGCACCAGACTGAAATCTGGCAGCATGCAGCAGGAGAGAAATGCATCCTTTAACATGCACTCAAATGAGTGGGTTTACAGTGTCAAAATTCATCCTTCTTCCAGAGGAAAAGCTGGTGTTACAGTAAGAAAAGGCAACTGTAGTTTGTAACCTAAAAAGGTGTCTTCATCTTATCTTCACTTGCATATGAGTGAGTTTAACAGTGAAATCTGCTTCCAGCTAACATGGAACGTTTTCAGAACATTGGCTAACGTTCTCTAAAAGTTCCCTTAAAGTTATCGAAAAAAGTGCTGCAGTTATGTTAGTAGAACATTTTTAATGTTATATATCAAACATCAAAAACATTATTCTGAAAAGTTTAAAATGTTATTAGTGGAAAGTTTTGAAAATGTTACAGAATTATAAAATGTTTGAATACCTTTCTTATAACCAAGCAACAACATTAATACAATATTTAAAGAACTGGATGGTTTTAACATTCATAGCACTTTCAAAATAAATAAATAATTAAATTTATATAATTTTATTATAGTAAATAATTTTCTGTTACTTAATGGAAACATTAGGGAAATGTTCTTACAGCCTAAAATTGTTAGCTGGGTTTGCCCTCAATATTGTAGATGCTGAGAGAGAAAGCGTAGAACACTGAATAAGATTATGATTTTATGACATCAGTCCAACAACCAATTGGTGCTGAACTAACCGTCTTAGATTAACCAATGACAGTCAACTAACTATTTATCCCAAATACACAAGTAATATTAATTAACATTAGTATGTTCTTTTTATACATACTAATAAACTCGAATAAGCATTATTCTCTCTGAGTATACAGATGCAAGACCCATCATGTGCAATCGCACGCATGTACTGAACAGCCCTTATATGGAGTGCTGGATAGTGGATGTTACAGAGGCTCAGACTGCAGTTCTCAGTCTATGAGTGAGGCCAAGTCATCCTGAACTATAAACATTATGAACAAACCTGGCCTGCCAAAAATCACGCTGTACTCACACTCATACGTGCGCTTTTATGACATTCAAAATGACATTAATAAAATTCCTCGGGGCACAGATAATCATTTCAAATGTGAGTTTTGTTGGATTGCATTTCAAATGATTTCCAAACACCACATTTTCATAAAATAAATTGTGTGAACGCAAACACAAATGAAGATTTCTGAATCTATTCTGATTTGCATGAATTTAGACCATAGCATGTGCACACTATTGGGTGTAATAAAAATGACAATGCAAAAATTTGATTTGATGTTGCATGAGATTCAGGTGTTAATATAAACTAAACCACCTAGTGCACATCCAATCAATCAGACCCACAATCAGACCCCATTCATTGCCCAAAACTTAAAAAACATTCAATCTTTTCTTCTGTTACACTCTTAAAAATATATCTCACTTGTGTCTGTCTACATTCAGATATAATCTGGCTTTACTCTAGCGATCCGTCAGTTGTAACGATGCACCATAAGCAAAGCGTGACGTTTACAAGCACAGCAACCTTTAAAAGGAATAAAGAGTAGAACAGAGGTGCTCTTGTTTGGACCACGAACACACACAGACCCCTCCAACTTGGCATGCGTTATCAGACTCCTGTGGCTTAAAAAAGTATTAAACAACATCAGCATGACAGTGATCAAGTTTTATTACATCACCTATGAAACTACAAAAAGCTATGTCAGACATAGCCAGAACATAGCCAGATATTAATCTATATCATAACCTGAGCTTAAACTTAACCTGACTTACCTCTCCGTCTCCCGCTGCATCTCTTCTCGCTTTTGTCTCCGCAGCTCTCGGCGGCGCTCGAAATCAAATTCCTCGTCCATGATGATTCACAGGAGCTCTCCGGGTTCAAGCTGTAAGAGACACAGACAGTTGGATTAATACAGATTTGTACTGGACGGTCAGAGTGATCTCTGTGATTCAAGTCAAGACGCTCCTACTTGTGTGAATTATAATTGAACAGACCCACAGCATTCCAGCTTCTTGATCTGTTGCCCTGGAAAAACTACCAGGAAAGGCAAGCCCTGCCACTCACATACTCAATCATTCTCCGTATGCCTTTACCAAATGTCCTTTCTCAATACAGCATGAAATATGTATATACAATATGCATTTTTATATGCATATACAAAAAGGTGGTTGACTTTGAAAATTAAAACTACATGAATGCATTTGGCAGATTTTTTATCCAAAGTGACTTTTAATAAAAGCTACACATTTATCGGTATGTGTGTTCCCTGGGAATCAAACCCTCAACCTTCAAACTGCTAACACACTGCACTACCAGTTGAGCTACAGGAATGCTGTAGAGAAAGCAGAAAAAAGAACTCTGTACGGAAAAGTTTATTATCATCAATATTTTTACACATCAGTATTGTATGATGGACTGGCCACCTGTTTAGGGTGTTCCCAAGCCTCAGTCTGAGATAGCTGGGACAGACTCCAGCACTTCCCACGACCCCAATATGGATAAACGGTATAGATGATGGATGATTAGATAAAACAGTTTAACAGAACCAAATCTGTGCACAGGAAATATGTTCCTCAGCTAGTCATCTTAAATCACGATCATTCACAAGAGCAAACATGTATTCAGACAAAACACACACACTGTGCTTCATAGAACTATCAGATCTCGCCATCATCTTCTGTGAGGCTCAATGAACTAATCCGTGATTAAACGAAAAATGGCGTGGAATTTGAAATGTCAGGTCTTCCACAGTGAAGGTCAACAGGCAAACATTCACAGGTACACAGCAGTCAGGTGTCAGTACAGCAGATGTGCTCATAAGGGGTTTGTTTATGTGTGGTCATCATTACCTATCTGTAATCCATCATTACCTTCTCAGTGCTTATGAAGTGAAGGAATGACTGATGACTTTAGAACTGACTGATGTTGGTTCTGATAGACCAGACAGAAACCGCCCCGTAGAAAAGAGGTGAGTGGACTTGATAGATAGTAGGGTAGCAGTACAACATACACCCAGCTAACAATTTTAGGTTGTTAGAACATTTCCCTGAGTATGTTGTAAGAATGTTTTCATTATGTAAACAAAAGATTAAAAATGTTACTTGAAAGTTCTAGGAACGTTCCAAACGAAAACAGTGTTGCCTGCTGAATTTGCACGTGGTTTGTCTTAAAGCAGATTAAAAGCACCACACGGACATATAAACATCATTAAAAACTTGATTTTCACCACTGGGTGTCTTTAAAACACATACATTTACTGTTTATCTTCAGGAGCAAATGGAAACAGAAGAATCGGGCAATGCACAATAGCCTTTATAATGAAGGTTAATAACCAGTCTAAGTGTGTTGAATTCAATGGCATTCTCTTAGACCAAGTTTCCTGTTTCTTTTAACTCTTGTTCATACTTGAAAGAAACGATCGACTGCTTTTGGGTACAGCGGGCATGTTATACATTCCCGAGATTGTCTATCGCTGTTCAGCCTTCCTACCACAAGGTATAGTCACAAATCATTTCCACATGACAGAAAGCGAGAACATATTCTAATTTTCACATCTGTGACTGATTCCAGGTTCCGGGCATTCTGCCCTCTGCATGGTTCTCATTTTTCATCCTAAAATCTTAAGAGGAATACCAGAGTTTGTTTGAACGCAGCAGATTGTGCTATAGTACAAACAGATGACAAAAGTGTATGAAATGAATCTTACCGCCATTTTACAGTAAGGACTGACAGATGATGTTCAAACGTGTTATTGAGATTCATTTACTGTGTCTGAAGCCCATGTGTGAGCTTTAACTGACGCCTATAAGGATGGTCAGGTAAGACTGGGTGAAACCATGTAGTATGACATATAGTAACAAGATGGCTTTCGTTTTTGCAGTAAAGGTTTGTTGTGTGAGAAAGTACAGGGAGCCAGAATACACATATCACTGCGAGATTTATGTGCAAGCCTAAAACATGGACCGCTGAAACAGTGACTGAAAGTTCCTGCATCCCACTTGATTTATCCGCTCACACCTGTAGGTACTTTGCACGGGAAAGGATTTATTACAAGAAAACCATTTTTCATACCTGTACATTTCCAAAATTTCAGTAGTTTTCAAAATATTAATTTCACCCCAGCACTCCTCCTAGAGCCTAAGAGATAGCCAAAATAAAAGCTTAAAATTATTGCTTTTTTAAAGAGCCCTTTTAAGCTGAACAAAAAACAGCACCAAAAAAATCTCCCACTCTTCCACAGCTTATGTCAAGATTTATTAAAACAAGATGGAAGATTTCATTAATGACATGTCTGCTGTTTTATGCATTGGCTACATCAAAGCCAAAAGCACTGAAATATGTTTTTATGTTATGTTTTTCCTAAAACCGTCTTTTTAACGTGTAATTAGCATTTGTGCTGGCAATTACACCAAAGCTTCAAATCATATTAAAAACGACATGCTTTCAGTAGTGGAAGCAGCTGTACATTGGCAACGAATCAGCTCCTCCGCGTTGACTCTCAAACTTCCTTCTGAGGAAGTCAGGCCACACCAATCTGCTAGATATCACGGGGAACCCCGTGCGGAGATGTGCTGAATCAATGGCAAGGGTCCTAAAAATAAGACCAGATAAATATACAAAGGCTTTCGTGCCATGACGTGTAACAGAAGGGAGTTGCGCGACATTGCATAACCAAACATGGTTAAAGATGCTTGTCCTGTGAAACTAACATGGACTTCAGTTTACAGTGCGAGTCTGGGATCTGTATAACATTTCCAGGACATAACATTTACAGACTTTTATTCCATTTATTGTTATGGAACATCAGATTTTTTAGCCTGCACAACGGCCTAAATTGAGACATGAAATTTTTTTTTATGGTCTAAATATGAAGTATAGTGTGGGATTTGTTTATGGTATGCAGTTGCAATGGTGTTCTTTATTATTGCTAGGTGAATGCCCCTGTCCCCACGTCTGTGTGATATTCTGGTCCTATTTATATCTATGCAACTATGAGACGTTTTACTGTCCAACAGGTAAAAAAAGAGAGATTAAATCACTCATATTGCTAAAAATGAAAGCTTCAGTTCCAGCTAAACAAATGTTTCAGGCAAACCACCAGAGCAATCAAGACAAGAAAATTCATACTGTGGTTTTAAGTGAATACCTCTCATTTTTGTACACCAGCTGTAAGTATTAAGGATTATGGGAAATGGAAATTACTTAATGTACCCCTGAGGAACTGACGCCATCTGACAACAAATCCCAGTGTCTTGATCATCTCTCTCTGGCTTTCCTAATTTTTCTCTCCCTTAATAATGATATCAATTTCCTACTAGATTAAAGTGTACCTGCACCTGTGGCCCTTGTAAAACAGAAACCCTGTTTGAGAAAAAATCCATGATACGTCTTTAAAATCTGTCTAATCTAATAGATTTCGGATGGTACATTTCTGTAATCACAGAACGTAGGTACAGACCTTGGAAGCAACAGGTCAGTTGTATAACATTGAAGAAACTTTCAAGTGAGTGCATCTACATTCAAGACTTTATCATAACACTAGTAATCCAGAATCCAGAATAGCAACATCTGCTTCCAATAAGAGCTCATTCATATCCTCTTAATGAGAACTTCAGCAATCAGATAGCAGATGCGCAGATTCCAGATTCCAAAGATTATTGCTTTACTATACAATTTTCCAACTACTGAGGCACTGAATCAGTGCTCACGCTCTCATTTCCCAGAATGCATTGAGGAAACATTTGCAGGCCTATTTAAATGCCGTCCTGCAGAGTCCTTCAAGCTGCATGAGTCAAGTAAGAATGCTTTTGATTATAATCAGATCTGTGCTTCCCAAATACAGTTTGGCCATAAATAATCATTGCCGAAATGCCATATTCAAGAAAAGATTGAGGAGGAGCTTCAATATGATTTAGCACTGGTGGCTGATTAACATGCCCCTCCCATGGCCCACCAAAAACTACCTGATGCATCCCAACAGGAACGTTCTCAGAACATTAGCTAAGGTTCTGTAACAGCTCTCTCAAAGTTCAAAGTTCAAATCAAAAACATTTGTGCAATATTGTTTATAAAACTTTACCGTGTATATCAAAAGCGTTAATCTTAAGATGTTAATGGAACCTTTTAGAAATGTTATAGAATAAAAGTCATATAACCAAAAAAATTGACATTTTGAAATTTCCTACAACATTCAAAATAACATTTTTAACATTTTTGTAACGTAATGGAAATGTTAGGGAAACATTCTTAAAACCTACATTTTTTAGTTGGGATTAGCCAGTTTTTTTATGGTTTTAAGCAATAACATTCATTCCATTTCTACATTTAGCTAAATAACCCAAAAAGGTAAAACTGATCCCACTTTCAGCTATGCAAGAAATTTTCAGAGGCAAAAAATATTTCCTGAAAGTTTACAAATTGCTCTCGACAGGGCAAGAGAAGTTGGATACAGGGCACAGATGTGTTCATAAAGGAACTTTCTGGAAATTTCAATTAAACATTCTAAATCTCACGGGCGACGGGACACTGATCATGGCCAGACAGATCCACATGTATTGGGAAGGAGATGGTCTCAAGCCTAAAGGCTTATACCAAGTAAGGAAAAGACCTGACTTGGCACAAGTGCTCTGCCGCCCCAAAGCTTTTCCACAGCAAGATGCCTGGATAACGTACCATAAACAGTATTTTGCCATAGATTCCATTCAACGACTAAACCTCAAAACGGAATTTGGGATATCTGTCTTAATCACACAACATCTGCAAATTTCTCTATACATATTTGATGAACCAACCCAAAGAAAGTTTGGTTTTATGTTACTCTGACCTCACGTCTTGGGAAATCAAAATGTGCCAGTTGTCCATCATATTTCGTCCAATACTCCCGAGCCTATCCAAGGAAAATGTTTTCTGCATAATTCATGGCAGTGCTATGGAAACTTTGTCTTCCAATTACCTGCTTTTCAACATCTGGCAGTAATGAACAGCGTATCAAATGAGCTGTCGAAGGAATCGTGTCTTGTTAAGAATTTAACTATGCGAATGGCGATAAAGGTTATATTCAGCTTCTACAAAGCACAACTGAAATAACTATGGATTACTTTGAGTACACAGTCTGGTTCTTATCCAGTTTAACCTGCATTGACTAGTACTGTCAAGATTAAGCAAATAGAAATGATCTTTTGACTAATAACGTGAAAGCTGAATGTGTTTTAATGCACCACGAGCGATAAATTAAAATTGCAAAAACAAGGATAGCTTTCATTCAGTTTTTTCTGATTGATTAGTCAGATAAATAGATCCCATCCCAAACTCAGAATATCCAACAAAAGCAAAGCAATATTCTGATAGCATCACAGACTCACAGCATTTACATCGCTCAGGGAAATCAGCCTACGGCTGTATTTTAACACCAAAAAAATACAAACTTCAGCTTTAATGGATACGAGTAATTTGTGGGTGAGAGTATGCAAACTGTCTTAAATGTTAAAAGCAAACCACTATATAAAAGCAACTATATCTGTCCGTGACCACGTTCTAACATCCGTCACACGATGATTCCTTGAAAGAAACTGTTGAAGGAAATTCCTTAAAGGAAACTGGGAAACTGACAGGTACCTGATCTTTGACAGATTTTCCCAAAATCTGGACACTAAGAGCTAGCAGCATTTCCAAACTCGATCCCGAGACCAACCCACTCCGGAAGCACAGGGCAGTATTCCTAACATCCTGCCCGCAGCTTGTGCACGGAATTGCCTCCAGATTCTGTTCAGCTGGACAAAACACACACACACACACACACTGCTGGTGCTGCTCATCTCCATTCATCTCATCCCAGATCTGCACTATGGTATATAATATATATAATATATATATATATATATATATATATTATTTATATATATATATATATATATAATATATATATATATATATAGCATTCCCTAATAATTTCCAGCTGTCTATGTTTTATGCATGCACATGGGAAGAAACTCCCTGTATGTGTCTGGCATTGTTTTAATGACGTTTAACTTATTATGGGGAAACAGTTTTAGGTAAAGTTGCACCAGCTGCATTCACTGCCTGCTTTTGGCACGGTAAAGTGATCACTTCAGCAAAAATCCGATATAAACGACATAAAAAAACAATAATTTTATTTTACATTAAAACAGCAGGTGCCGTCAAACGCATGCGCACAGAAAACTAATCCAAGCAAAGCAAAGCAAGTAAAAGTTGATGGAAAGACGCGTCGTTTAATGTCCATTAAATGGCATTTCCGTTCGTCTTGTCCCACCAAAGCAACATTTTATGTTATGTAATATTTTATTCATCGTGAAATGTTCAGATAAACCTTACCTGTGGTAATGTTGGGTTGCGCTCCAAACTTAACCTCCAAGTTTGATGGTCCTGCTGAAAGATCAGACTGAAGAAATGGCATCAGTCTTGCCTCCTTGTTTTATCAGATGTGCCGTGGTTCAGTCCCCGCCTCTCCTGAGCTCCATCACCGCAACATCTGGCAACATCTCCATCCATAAGCAATACATCCACAATCGTGTCTCCTGTATCTCTGCTATGTGTTATTGATCGCTACAAATGGTTTGGGCTGGTGATAAATAGCTACACAGAGTAAATGGCAAATATTGTATCGTTTCTGTTGTCGATTCAATCAAATAAGATGAAGCTGCGACCCGCCTCTCTAGCGCCATCTACGTTCGCGACGTAACATTGCAGGTTGCTTTACGTACTTGACGTACGTTCAAGTCACGGGAAATCGGACCCGACAGCTGAAATAAAAAATCATCGTTATAAACTCACAATTGTGAATTAAGACCATTTTGCACGCTTGATCTGTTACGTACTTCCTCGACAAATGATTTTTGTTCACATTTCACGCAAAAAGTTACGGTTTGCTGCTTTAATTTGGATGTTACCGCCATATTTCCGCGACCTGTCCAAACATTTGCAATGCATTAAATGTTAAATTAGTCGTGTTTTATCATAACATATTTAACATTAGATGTTACCAAATATGCTATCAAATATGTTTTGATAGCTATTACAATTATCGTAAAATTCACAATAAATTATTCTCTACATATGAAGCTTTCAGATTTGTAAGAAACAATAAGATTGCTCTGGCTTTTTTTTTTTTGTATATAGCTCATTCATAGGGCCCAAAGTTAATACTGTCTAAAGATTTAAAATATCACAACCAATATCATTCCTGAGCTAATTCCTAAGTGATGAATGGCCATTCCCTTTAATGTTAAATATGTTATTCATTTTCCACACATGGTGGCTACTCTTATGCCTTAAACCAATACTGGCTGCCCATGCCAAAGTCCAAACCATAACCATTTTAAGAGAAACCGTAAGACTGGTTTCTGATTGGCAGTCATGAAGCTACCTTGTGTCCAGGCCTCCATGGGCCTCTGCCAAAGAGAACCGTTCTCAGATTGGGTTCTTGGCAAAACCTCTTCAGTCAAATGCCAATTATGTTCTCGTCCTGTTTCAACGCCGTGTTCTGAAATAAAGTTTGTCAAATCCATGTTTCAGAACACGATCCACGGCAAATGTTTACTTATGAGGAATTACTGTCAGATGTAATTAGGAACAGGCTGTAAATGAACTCATTGAAAATCACACACTACCTTTCAGATTGTAAGTACAGTCGTTTAAATGAAGGGAAACAGAGCATTGTGTTTTGCTATGAGCATATGTTAAAGAAATGTATTCTTGAAACACTGGTATAACAGGAGCTTCTATGACACATTATCTGGTACACATTATGAGGACATTAATAAAGATGTTTCAGTGCCTGTTTGAGGACATACTGTAATAGCGCAACACGTCTAAACTGAGTTATTATTGAATAGTTAACTGGTTTTTTGCCAAGAGCAACATTCTATTAAACCACCAAAACCAGTTTGTCATTAACACTTTCACTAAAAACAAATGCCCTATTAAATCCTGCCCTCAACATTTGTACCATTAAAGGAATATTTCTTAAAAAACTCTGGAATATAGCACCTCCTCTTGGTTACCCTGGGCTCTTGTTGTTACCCCCAAAAACTCAGTCACACCAGGTCCATTTCTGTAATCTTTATTCGTATATATTATTCTATATTTAATAGGTTGTGATAGTTTAACTGAGAAAATATTTGCCACAATTGCTTCATACAGTAGCAGTCCGACAGGGACAGTAAACATAGACATGTAACACTGGAATCCATGACCATTATTACAAACAGAACAAACAAATGACATTTTCTCTAATGATTCACTACGGTACAGTATTACATACACATGAAACTTTAAGTACACTAAATAAAATGCAGATATTGCATGGTGCAATGGTTACTTACTAGTGCTCTTTGCATATATTAATTGCCAACATAATATTAAACAGCTAGTGTATGTTGCATTTGGTGTTTATTATGCGACTTATTATAAAACTTTATATAACTTAAGTCTTGATACACATTAACTTAATATCTCGTTTAATAAATACATTACACAGAAACAATGTGTCCCTCTCATATAATTCTTTTTTAAAACACTCTGATATTCAACAACCATTCTATATGCTTTCAGTGCTATGTAAAATAAAATGTTTTTAAAACAATTTAACTTGCCCCCAAAAATTTTAATATTTTGAATATTTCAAAGTCCTTCATTTTAAACATTGGGTCTGGCGTTGGGGACATAAACTTTACCAGGACAATTAAAAGTTAAAACATTAAAAGGTTTTTGGAGTGAGTGCTTAAGTCATCTACATCTTCACCTTTAATAAGATCAGCAACTCAAACACAAAACACAGCAACTACACATTTAGTCAAAAATTGAGGTATGACTGAAATCGTCTCTCTCAGACTATTATCAGTGCTGTTACAAGTGGATTTGGTTTAATCAAGTTATAAAAAAACTGCAATTACTCGGTTTCCGTGTCACTATAGTTACTATGTTTTGTTTTTGCAGGTCAGAACTGCTAGATCTTATGCTTTTTCCAAGATGTAGGAACTAACTGAAAAATACCAGCATATATCATTAAGGTACAGGTAAGATAACCTGATAGCAGTGTGTACTAGGCATTTACTTGGTGCAATGAGAAAATATATTTATAGCCTATTTCAGCTCAGTAACCAGTGCATGAATTCCAGGTATTTTTAAAGACTTATATAACACTATAAGACCCTTCAAATCTCACTACACCAAGAAACTACAACCACTATATACATAAGCTGACCTTTGACAAGCTCTATATGCTTTAGTAATCTTCCACATATGATTCAGTGCTTCACAACAATTTTAACAAGTAACAGTTTCCACAAAATCATCCCTATTTATTTCCTGCATTGACCTTGCCTTGATCCTCCACCTTTTTGATAGCTGCCTGAATTTTGGCCTGGTCACCCAAAAGCTGACGAGGTTTCACAGGTCGAAGATCTTCATCCAGTTCCATTAAGACTGGAACTCCGGTGGGCAAGGTTACATTGACTATGTCGGTTTCCGATATACCTATTGAGAAAGATAGGATCATATATCTATAACATACACATATCTATGCTCACTCGCTCATGCTCGCACTCTCTCTCTTTTGTGTTTTGTATACACACACACACACATAACATTTATCTATATAAACACACACACACACACACACACACACACACTTGCCAAACTACCACCCAACAGCTTAAAGGTCAAGGGTTATATTCAACGGTGCCTGTGTAATTCTAACTCAGTGGCCTTTAAAGTGATGTTATAACTTAGTTATGTTCTTTCAAACTAAATTATTTACTTTGGTGATGAACTAGAGGATATGCCATGCATATATTTACGCACCTGGTATCATTTCAGCTGGACCTACATAAAATAGTGCGTTTTGACAGCAATAATCAACGTGTTTTACCTTCCAAATGTTTAAGCAGGGCCCTGCAGCTGTTGCCATGCGCAGATACGAGGACAGTTCGGCCACTCTTGATCACTGGTACTATGACATCATTCCAGTAAGGGAGGAGTCTGTCTAACACCTCCTTCAGACTTTCTGTTTTGGGAAGTTCCTCTTTTGGAACGTCACACGTACTGTATCTGCGGTCATTATAAATTTCAGCATAATAGGGATGTGACTCATCAATAGGGGGTGGGGTGACATCATAGCTCCGCCTCCAGAGTTTCACCTGTTCCTCACCGTGGTTCAGTGCCATCTCAGCCCGATTAAGGCCGATCAGGGCACCGTAATGCCTTTCGTTCAACCGCCACGATTTGGTGACTGGAACCCACTCTTGGCCCATGGCCTCCAGAACCAACCAGGCAGTCTGGATAGAACGACTCAGTATGGAGGTAAATACCTGGTCAAATCGGTACCCGCTTTCTTTCAAGAGCCTGCCGCATTCTTGGGCTTCCACCACCCCGTTCTCACTCAATTTCTGGTCGACCCAGCTGCAGAAACGGTTTTCCTTGTTCCAGGCACCTTCCCCATGCCTGAGCAGGAAGAGTTTGTATCTGGACATTCAGGAGATGCAGTATGAAGACCTGACGTTGCAAACACAGAGATCAGACGTCAATCACACTGCAGGATAGAAAGGTTAAGGGTCATCAGCCAAAGGTCAACGGGATGATTACGTAGTCAGCTGTCTGACCTATTCACATTTCCATTTAGTGAGACATGTCGATTACAGATTAATGTTAATGCTATCCCATATAAAAGTGAACGTACTTTAAAAGCATAACAACGTTTCAATAAGGTGTCACCAAGCAATAACGTTAATACAACCCCCCACAACACTTCAAATACAATGTTTAATGTTTTATGTTACTTAATGGAAATGTTAGGAAGACGTCCTTACAACCCAAAATCGTTAGCTGGGATTTATGTTATAGATAAACACGCACATAAACACAAAATGGACTAGCTTGCTAACATAAAATACGAACCGTGCACGCAAAAAACATCGTTATCTTTACTCGAATCGTCCTGAATCTACCTGACTGTCAAACAAAGCTGCATAAAACCAAATTATTAGGATATTAGGAGTCAGCAAGCTCTTACCTTCAGATAGGAAAGCGTTCAGACCTGACGAGCATCAGCCGCCGTCCGCTGCGAGCTCACCAAACCCGGAGAGGGTTTGTCTGAGTGACGCTTCTTTCATCCAATCGGATCAGCGGATTTGCACACGGGGGCGTGAGCAAGCGTCGGGTGGCGAATCGGAAACGAGGTTATTTTTAGAGAAACGAACAGCACGTTTGATTTACTCGCCGATTCATTTGTATGGTTTCTAAAAGTGATTTATTTAGATTTTAATTTATTTATTTCTATTTTAATAATTACTTTACGCTTTTGTCATGAGGGCTGTTTTGAAGTTACGTTCTCATAAGCATGTAGCTCAAATTTGTACTGAAATATTGTCATAAAAACTCTCCAAGAAAGGCTGAAATTACTCTTTACTTTTTAAATACAGAGTTAGTTTTATTGCTCATAAAAATACACACAACAGATCACATATGAACGTCATTAAAATATAAACATTATTATATAAAACGCCATCATATAATAATAATATATTATTATAAACAGATGCTTTATATGTGTAAGCATGTCGTGTTTTAATAGTTAAATAATGAAAGAACATGTTTTCTCTTTGCTCAGATATAATTTTTGTTACTACAATAAAACAAACTCATAACCACAATTAAATATAGTAGTAGTTACATATTTAAATAGCCTTTAAATTTGGGATTTTTAATTAATATTTGTTATTAAGCATTTGGTCCAGCAAACATCTTCTTCCTGCCCTCCATACCTGACATTGCATCCACATTTTTACGCCAGTCAGTCACTTCTTCTTTCTGAGTGATGTAAAAGCAAACGCATTAGACAACTTTTATTGTTTAAAGGTTTTGTTCAGCCAGAAGAAACAGATAATCACAATTTAATAGGTTAAAATATACAATCCACCTTTAAAATAAAATTGCAGGTGGGTTGCAGTCCATGACGCCAAACTGACATTTCCCGGGAAATCGGACCCGACAGCTCCAATTTTAAATCATTATTGTAATCTTGCTCAGTTACTGTTTCTGTTCATTTTTAACCTTACAAGGTTACGGATTGCAGCTCTAAGAACGTTAATCTCTGACTGAATATGAAATAAATATTTAATTTGAGTCAAAAAGCATGGAATTAAATACAGGCTATGCTTTTTATTAATGTCAATCCCTTTTCTCATGTTGATTCTTACCTTTTCCTCTTCCTTTTTCACTGTCTTGAGGTTAGCCTTAAAGTCAATTGACTCCTTGTGTTTGGCTCCCAGCAGAGCTCCGAGCATGGCATCCGCAGACACCCTCACCCTCTTCAGAGCCGGTCTCTTCATCTTACCCTTCAGCTCAAAGATTTTGTGGTTCAGATCTGCAATCTATAACAAAAGTTTTAATCAGGACTATTTCAAATTGATTTACATAAAGGGCTCAAAACAGTATATTACGTGTAAATACATACACGTATTGTAGAATGTAAAACATGTTCGTATAGCAATGCTAGTTCCCAAGAGATAAGTTTACCTCCCTTTCATTTTTGTTGACTTTAGCTTCAATGTCATATCGTTCCTCATCCACAACATCAATTTTCTGATGAAGTTCTTTGCACAGATTCTACACAAGAAACATCGGAGTGTAAGAGGGAACAAAGTCGAAGCAATTTTGATGGAAGACAAACATCAGAAAAAAAAAAATAACAACCTGTAAGTCCTGCACAGAAAGTCCAGAGAGTTTGAGTGGAGGGACTCTCTCGTTGAGGGTCCTCTCTCTCTCAGTCTTCTTCTGTTCCTTCTCTTTAGCCAGCAGTGTGCTGGCCTTCTTCAGTATTTTGGTCTGTAAATCGATGCATGACAGTTGTTACTGAATAATAATGTGGTACGATATGATCATCAGAACAGCCCTGCTGAAGCTGGTCAAATTACAGCTCATCTACTGTAACAGTAATCACATGACAACGTCAGTGAAGGTTCATGTGATGTTAACTGTACAATATCACATTTATTTGTATGTATATCATGGTGAACAGTTGTCGTAATACTGAATTGTAACTTTGCAATGTGTTCTTATAGTCAATTTGAGAAATACAACAATAGAACAATTAGATGCTAACCTTTAAAAATAACCGACGGGATGCTGTAATCTTTGGCTTTCTCTGAGGAAGAGAAATGAAATGAACATGATCTCAGTCAAACCTTATTTGTTCCATAAATACTTTTCATTATTAATACAGTGTGTTTCAGATTTGGTCATATACAGAGTTGAAACATGAAATATACTTACTGGACTGAAACAGATCGGGGCAGAAAAGAAAACACACGTTTTTAAAAGGTGAGATATACAAGTTAATTATGGATGTATATAAAATCAAATTTCTAAAAACATTTGACATTTCTAAAAATACTTACACAGACTCAGACATGTTTGTGGCTTTGTATTTCCCTGAAGGCTTACAAATAAAAAACGTTTTCTCACATTAAAATGATGCTGTACTATCTAAACGAATCTGAAACTTGGTTTTGGGTTATAGTGGGTTACAACACAAAAAACTCAGTGTAAATTCTTTTACTATTTTAAACTGTCTGGTTTAGTCCTTTACAAAAAAACACATTTTCATAGTTTTAATTCTTTTAATAATTAAGTCTTTAAAAGAGGTATTACACACAAAAAGATATTTAGTAGGATAGAGAAAAACTACCAATAAACAACATGTATTAATAAGATTTCGTTTTTACAGTATAATACGGTTTCTTACCTCCGAGATGATGGACGTATGACTTGGTTTTGGCCAGAGGGAAGAAACTCAGCAGATTTATAGATTCTGATGCCCTGGTGAGGGGCTCACTAAAATAGACCCCTGTCTGCACCATTCTCACACCCAAATGCTTTGCATCTCAGGCTGTTCTGAGCAGCAGCTATCAGTAGCATGACAGACCGCCTGGTGTACTTTATGTTCTCTAGACTAAGGGTGAGCCCAACAATACCCAACCTTTGATAAGACTACATGTGTTGGCATTGCTTCACCATACCTGGAACTGAGTTGTTTGTTCTGTTGGGGTTGTTTTTTATAGGGTAAAATGAGTTGTATGTGTATCTTTAGGGGAGAATAATATAGATGCCCACATAGGACACGACTTTCCAGGAAAAAGTCTCAAAATATTTCTCCTTAAATTGCTGAGGAGAAATAAAAATAGAAACAAGACATTGTTAACATACATTAAGAATATGGAGCTGTAAAATGAATGTAGATTGTGGATAAAATAATCTGGATGTGGGTAAATTTGATGAGAAATGTTTGAGATATTGAAATCTTCAGTAATATTTTGACTTTTGATTGCAGACTTGGCAAATCTGAGCTCAGTTTGAGATATTGTTGAGATCTCTTCTGAAATGTCTCTAATGGAGACATTTGTGAGATTTCTGAGACTTTATCTCAGGAGAAATAAATGAGACACAGGGAACATAAGCAAAGGTTTCCAATTGCTCAATAATCTCATTGTCTAGGAGAAACAGTTGAGCTAATAAAGAGATCTCAGATAGGGCATCCAAAAACACATTTAAAAGTTGGAGTGACATTTAAGGTAGGAATGTTAAATACTTTAAGATTTTCATTAAGGTTTGAATAATTCAGTGATTTAGATTTGATATCACTGATAGTTTTACATGTATCTAAAAAAACATGAACATAAGGAGATAATGGTTAACAGAGGGCACAGATACATACAAGGTGCCCGATTTGTGCCTGACAGGCTGATCATACTTACAGGTTATGGTTTGATTCACAGATAGGACTGGGGTCTGGTGAGTCAGTCAGGCACAAAGTGGGGCACCTTCTTGCAATGGGCAAATGTTGTCAGTTCTCTGATATATTGTTTTAGACTGCCATCAAATGGTTAGAATAAGAACTGCAGTCATGTAAATATACCCCCATGCTCACAAAATGCTTGAAAATAGCTTTTAATTTTAGATACCACATTTCACAAGCCAGTGTCAGAACAAGAGCTTGATTTTCAGTTACATACACCATAACACACCATAATATGACATTCTTCAGTGTTAGTAAACACATCTGACATTTTGTGTTTCTGCACTTGAAAAACAAGCCCACATTTTTGTGGTCATCGGCGGTTTACAACTGCTGAGCGAGAAAAGCCCGTTTCATCTTCTGTCATCTGCAAGACACGTCAAGAAGTGTTTTATTGAATAAATAATGCGCTTTTTACCTGGTTGAGTAATTTAATGGCACTAACCAACTAAATAACCAACTAAAATGTTGTTATAAAATATAGGATATAGAATAATAGAAGAAACACGACAGTCAGATTGAAATATATGCTATTTCTAAGGGCTTCTATGACTTTGATATTTACCGTTTATTGGCCAGCATCAAACAGCTTCTTCCTGCCTTCCATCCCAGACATGGCCTCCACGTTCTTACGCCAGTCAGTCACCTCCTCTTTCTATCGTAGACAAACAGACACACCAGCAATTCACAATATCAGCATCTCTGTTCATCTACAGTCATTCATGGTCGAATGGATCTGCTGTACCTTCTCCTCCTCTTTCTTCACTGTCTTCAGGTTCGCTTTGAAGTCGATGGACTGTGTGTGTTTGGAACCCAGAAGGACACTGAGCATGTGTTCGGCTGACAGCTTCACTCTCTTCAGGTTTGGTCTCTTCAGCTTGCTCTTCATCTCATAGATCTTCTGATTCATTTCTTGTATCTTCAGCAACACAGACACACACTCATTGTCGAGTTATCGCCGCTAATCGAGCTGCCATTCAATATTAAAGGGACAGATTACCCAAAAATAAAAAAAATAATTATTTACGCACCCTCATGTGAAACACAAAAGAAGATATTTTGAGAAATGTCTTAGTGGTTTTGTGTCCATACAATGGAAGTCAATGGGTGCCATTGTTGTTTAGTTACCAACAACATTTAAGATATCTTCATTTGTGTTCCTCAGAAACAAAAAAGTTAGACAGGTTTGGAATTACATGAAGGTGAGTAAATGACGTAAGATTTTCAGTTGTGAATGAACAATCCTGTAAAGCGAACAGTTCCAACATTGTGAGCGTTGTGTTGATCGAAGACATTGTTTATGTACCTCTTTGTCATTTTTGGCCACCTTTACTTCGATGTCATAGCGTTCCTCATCTATCACATCAATCTTGTGATGTAAATCCCTGCAAAGCTCCTGCCCACACAAAACAGAGGAATTATGGGATCTAATATGAAACCTATATATAACTGTAAAGACGCAGGGTTTCCTGTTAGTGTTGTGTTAGTAGGTTACATACAGATATAATATTTAGTTTGTACAGTATAAAAATTGTTTTTTATGAAGGGTCTACCCACTCTAAAAAATGCTGGGTTGTTTTCAAGCCATGGCTGGGCAAAATATGGACAAAACACACAGTTGGGTTGAAACAATTGAAGAGTTGAAGCATGAAAAGTGGTTTAGAAATGCCCACAGGCATGAGTGCAACTTATATGAGTGCAACTTATAAGTGCAACTTATATGAGTGCAACTTATATGAGTGCAACTTATATGAGTGCAACTTATATGAGTGCAACTTAAAAGTGCAACTTATATGAGTGCAACTTATAAGTGCAACTTATATGAGTGCAACTTAAAAGTGCAACTTATAAGTGCAACTTATATGAGTGCAACTTATATGAGTGCAACTTAAAAGTGCAACTTATAAGTGCAACTTATATGAGTGCAACTTATATGAGTGCAACTTAAAAGTGCAACTTATATGAGTGCAACTTATATGAGTGCAACTTATATGAGTGCAACTTAAAAGTGCAACTTATATGAGTGCAACTTATAAGTGCAACTTATATGAGTGCAACTTAAAAGTGCAACTTATAAGTGCAACTTATATGAGTGCAACTTATATGAGTGCAACTTAAAAGTGCAACTTATAAGTGCAACTTATATGAGTGCAACTTAAAAGTGCAACTTATATGAGTGCAACTTATATGAGTGCAACTTAAAAGTGCAACTTATATGAGTGCAACTTATATGAGTGCAACTTAAAAGTGCAACTTATATGAGTGCAACTTATATGAGTGCAACATATATGAGTGCAACTTAAAAGTGCAACTTATATGAGTGCAACTTATATGAGTGCAACTTAAAAGTGCAACTTATAAGTGCAACTTATAAGTGTAACTTATATGAGTGCAACTTATATGAGTGTAACTTATATGAGTGTAACTTATACGAGTGTAACTTATGTGAGTGTAACTTCATTTCTAAACAATCTGCATGCAGCTAGTCAGAGAAGTTGAGTTGGTTGTGTCTCATTGTTTGATTTTTTCACGGACCTGTAACTCCTGAACAGACAGACCGGAGAGTTTCAGCGGAGGGACTCGTTCATTCAGCGCTTGCTCTCTCTCTCTCTCTCTCTCCTGCTTCTCCACTATCAGCATTTCCATCGCGGTATTGAGCAGCCTTATCTTACGGGTGACAGGTCCAGTTTAACCGTGTGCAATCACAAACTGCATTGCTTTCTATACATTTTTATCTCACTGTGACTTCTATTGCACTAAATAGTTAAAAAGAAATAATGAAAGTCTTCTGCAGCTTCGGTTTCTCGTCAACATTTACAAAGGCCACCGGCAGGGGGCGCAAAAACGCATTCTTAAAGAAGAATGAAAAACTAAATATATAAACAGCATAGAAAACAATATTAAAAAAATGTAAGTGAATATTTGTATAAACGAGCTCATTTGCTGAAGAAAATCATGCAAGGAAAGTAAATGTGGTGCTGTGGTCGACAGTCACCTTCAACCCCAGCCGACGAGCGGAGGTGATCTTGGGTTTCGTCTTCTGCTGAGGGCTGTTGGAGAGAGAAGATGATTTTTCAGAGACTTTTTACAGCCATCACCAATAATAATTCATGCATAAGCTTCATGTCATTATTTCGTGATGTGAGCACAGATTGCGGAAAAACTTACGCATCAGACATCTTGTAGTATTAATTCCTGTTCTAAGAAAAAAACAGCCTGTTAGTGTGTCATCTCTACACATTTAAGAACAAATAAGAATATATTTTAGAAAAACAAGCATTTGAAATCTTTGTTGATAATGGAGAAATTCATTTGACAGTGGTCATTGAACTGTCGAATATGATGACCAGATTTCTGTTTGTCCTCTGCATATCTACTGTGAGTTTTAGCATAGATGAAAATATTCCTGGATTGTCACTAATTTGTCGAGCATCTGAGTTATTTAAACTGTATTCGTGACACTCTTTTTATAAGTTTATAAAAAGTGAGTTTATAACAATAATCAGATTTGTTACTATATCATTTTACAGCAAGAGAACACGCATGGGTAGAAAAATCTAGAACCACTGAATTATCTACAAACAATTTCTCATAACACATTTGTCACCAAAACATCACCAAACACACAGATGTTATTAACTATCAGCACTGATTTAAAACATACCTGCTAACAGAAGAAAAGACAGGAGTGCGAGTTAACTGTTGACGGAGGAAAGAGGAAAATCCAGATTTATAGTTTCAGCACCCATTGGAAATATCTCACTAAAATAGCCCCTGTCTGTGCTCCCAATGACGTTTACTGTTCACACAGTAAACTAGAGCAATAGAACCTCTTTCATTTGGACGGAGGCAGAGAGTTATGTGGCGTGGGGTCTGAATGCCTTGTTTTGGTGGCCCAAATTGATTTGACGATCAGAGTGGCAAGGTCGAGAGGTAACGGATGCCTGCTATAATAAAACAATGTGAACTGCAATAGGAATCCATAAGAATGAATGTGGAAGCGTTGTTAGGTTAATTTAGAAACATTGTCACTCTGTAAAGGGATGGGGTGAGACAAAAGAATAATAAAGGAAAGAATAGAAACAAGACAGTGAAAATAGATGGACGTGAAGAAAGGAAAATAACCTGGCAATTTGTTTCTGCATCATACAAGTTTACCCAGCTAACATGGAATGTTCTCAGAACGTTGGCTAACGTTCTCTAAAAGTCCTGTCAAAGTTCTCTTAAAGCTATCAAAAAATGTTCTTAAGTTTGTTTTAAAAACGTTTTCCTAGAACTTTCAAAAGACCATTTTTTAATGTTTTTGCTACTTAATGGAACGTTAGGGAAACGTTCTTACATCCTATAACTGTTAGCTGGATATGTCAGTTAATTGTAGAGTAATGCTGTGTCAGGGCAGTCATCTCATGAACGTGAAAATTTCAATACACATTAAGCAAGCGATCGCTGGCAGGGAACGATGTGGAACAAATCAATTCTTGGGTTTAGAGGACAGGAGCAGGTGAAGGCTCTGTTTTATTGTAATGTGAGCTGATGTAGTCACACCTCATTCTCTGCGAGAGTTCACACTCCATCTGAATTACCACCTGCCATTTGTCCTGGATTTATTTTTAGTTTTCATGGCCAGATGAAGGGACGCCAAATACAAGACGTTCTTTTCTTAAAATGGCTTTGTTTTGTACAGAGTTCTTTAAATTAAAATGACCAGAGTTATCATTGCTTGTTTACTCTACTGTTTCATATTATAATGCTAAATCTCTAATTCTTTCTTTCTTTCTCTCTGTCTGTCTGTCTGTTGTAATTGCGGCTAACCCCTGCATGTACATCGTTTATCAATTTCACATTTTTACAAACATTGTTCAATAATGTTACAACAATCTGAAGGTGTTCCTGCGACACAAGTTATGTCTGTTATGAAGTCAGGTCAAACAGACAAAAGTGAGGGCTAGGTCACAGCCTAGTGTTTCTGCTATATTTGGTGCCTTGGTCTCCAAACATCTCAGAAGATCTTCTGCTGGGTTTTAACTTTAAAGTTCTACATTTTAAACCTGACCACAGACAGCTATTTAAAGTAAAAGACCAAAAATTTAGTTTCCCTTTGATCTGCATTTATTTTTAAGACAGAAAATCAGCCGAACATCACAGAATGGTTGTAAAGTAGTAAGCACTGTGGTGGCAAGTTAGGTTTAAGACACTGTATTCTTGTTTCCATCTATTTAAAACATGACGTGTCTGTACAGACTAAAATTAAACAATCAATCAGACCATTTTTAAGCTATGACAAAAGTTACGTCTCTTATAGGGTAGGTCTCTTATAGGGTAGTTCTCTTATACAGTGTATAGACCGTAGGCTTCGCATTATACATGTTCAGAAGCTTTGGAAGTCCTGTTGTGAGTCATAAATCCTGATGTCAGATCTGATGCAGTTCTCACCTGTAACACAATACATCCAGTTCAGTGACCAGGTGAAATGCTCCACAGGCAAGACGTTTCACGCAAAAGATAAACAGGAAATGAAGTAAAACATTAAAGCTGTTGCTTTACCCTCTATTGACCAGCATCAAACAGCTTCTTCCTCCCTTCCATTCCTGACATGGCCTCCACGTTCTTACGCCAATCAGTCACCTCCTCTTTCTATACGTACAACACACATCACAATCATGTTTAAACAGTGTAAGATGACTTAAGCTGACCCACAAAAACAAATACTGCGAGCATGTCTTGTAAACGATACAACATTCTGCTTGAAATTTGTTCAACAAATGATGAAGTAAACTTGCCTTCTCCTCCTCCTTCTTCACCGTTTTGAGGTTGGCTTTGAAATCCACAGATTCTTTCACCCTGGAGCCCAGCAGAGCACCTAACATGGCATCAGCAGAGATCTTCACCCTCCTGAGAGCAGGTCTCTTCATCTTGCCTCTGAGTTCAGTGATCTTTATATTCAGGTCTGTAATCTGAAGTCAGTACAAATTCATGAATACTGTTAATGCAGATGCATTAAACCAGATTGTGTCAGTGTAAATGCGCTTCAATTAAAAGTGTACTACCTCTTTCTCATTTTTGGCCACCTTAGCAGAGATGTCATACCTCTCCTCATCTACAACATCAATCTTCTGGTGGAGGTCTCTGCAGAGAGCCTGAGAACATATTATTGTACAAAAATGTTCAGCTAACGTTTAAGTTTGTCAATGTTATAAAAGTTTGCATATTGTTAGTGGAAAGCTTCATTCAACGTTACATATATAATATATATATATATATATATATATATATATATATATATATATATATATATATATATAAAAACGTTGTTCTTAAGTTGTAAGGTAACATTTTAAAAACATTGCAGAATTAAAAATGTTTGAATAATGTTAATACTGGACGTTTTGAACGTTCCTAGAACTTAATAACAGTTTTACCATTTTTGTTACTTAATGGAAACATTAAGGACTTACAACCTAAAATTGAAAATTGTTTGGGACACAGAATTTTTGCAAAATAATCCAACATATTTTTAGTGACAAAACATACAGATTACAAACACTAGTTTTTAAAACATTCACACGTACCTGAAGCTCTTGAACAGACAGACCGGACAGCTGCAGAGGTGGCACTCTTTCACGCAAGGTGGTCTCTCTCTCTCTCTCTTTCTCCTCTTTTTCAGTTGCGAGCATAGAAGTTGCTTTCTTAAGCAGTTTTGTCTGGAGCAAAACAGGTCCGAAAGGTATTATAACATTTACTTTTTATTTTTTGGACAAATTATTTCTGAGAACACAATTATACCTTTAGGAACAACCTCCTGGATGCTGTAATCTTAGATTTGGGTTTCTAAAAGAATTAGGAAAAGTTTTTAGGCTTTTGTGGAAAATAATGACATTTTTTACATAAACTGTATATATAATATTTAAATGCTGAAATTAAAACAATCCACTTACCTGACTAAACCGGCAAAGTTTGTTTGATGAGAAAGGAAATAAGTAGGAAAGTTTTAAATGTAAGATAACAGATGTGCCTTTACAGGTTAAAGCTGAAAGAAACAATACTTACGCTTCAGACATTGTGGCCTGCTTGTATTTTTCTTTTAAAGAAGAAGAGAGAATTAATTACAGGTAAGCAGCAGTGACTAAAAATGGTAACCCAGCTAACAGTTTTAGCTTGTAAGAACATTTCTCTAGCATTTCCTTTAAGTAATTAAAATGTTAAAAATATTATTTCGAAAATTCTAGAAATGTTCAACATGTCCAAACACTCCACTAACTACTTAAGAATAAAGTTTTTGATATATAGATATGTAACATTAAAAAATGTTCTACTAATGTTACGTCAAGAATGTTTTTAATAACTTTTAGATAACGTTAGCCAACATTCTGAAAACAATCGCTGTTAGCTGAGAACAATATTGTTATTTTTACACATAATCATGAGCATAATTTTGGGACAAGTCACTGTTACAAACACGAATTAAAAATATGTTATGACTTTCTTCATGCACTAATATATTTCTGACAGTGTACCCAAAAACCTAATGC
Organism: Chromobotia macracanthus; assembly: GCA_036877525.1. NCBI lineage: Eukaryota > Metazoa > Chordata > Actinopteri > Cypriniformes > Botiidae > Chromobotia > Chromobotia macracanthus. The sequence goes on along the minus strand of JAZGTH010000066.1, from coordinate 3,779,265 downwards.
CAACAACCAAGACAAATAAATCAATTATTTCTCTTAGACAGCAATGAGATGAAATAGTCACATTGTTTTTAGTTTCCTGCTAGTTACATTTTTCTCCTCAGATAAAAACAGATCATTTGGACATCAACAGGTCATCTCAAATATTTCTCCACTTGAGTTTTAGAAAGAGATCCCAACATCTGAAATTGTGCTCAGATTTGCCAAGATACCAGAGGCTCCAATCATCTCCATCATTGTTAAACACTTACTAGTTTTACCGTTAATAGTGCCAATGTGTGCTTGAGAGCCCCTACCTGTTTCTCTAAAGACTCCTGGGGTGTGTGTAGAGTGTGACAATGTCTGTGGACGAGGAAGCCCAGGCAAATTTTATGGTCTCTTTGGCCTCCTCTGAGTGGCTCACTAAAATAGACTGAACCTTATGCCCTGAGTCTCACTTTACTTAGCACCATCAAAACACAATTGCATACATTGTCCATCGCCGGGGCCTCTTCATCTCCCATTGTTTGACCCTACAAGGGAAAAGGGCTTTGCTGAGACCTTCCAGCAGCAGTATGACCTTCACTGCAAATTTGAAGGTGATCACAATATATCTTGATGTTAATGCATCCCTGATCACTTCAGTCATGTGTCTGATCCAGCAGAGCATGAAGATATAAACCAAGCTATTTCTTGATATTGTTTTTATACCTCATTGTATGTTTCTATTCCCTTAGAGACTTTCTGTTTATTTATAATATACAAATAAACAACACTTTAAAAACCTCTAATCTCTAATATGGTTGCATCCTATATATTTTTGGTAAATGCTGTATGCACACAGCATGCGGTAACATGAAACCAGTTTACGCACGCATACACATACAGAGTGACACAAGTTGCACAATGTTGAAGGACGCGCTTGTTTGGCCGGTGAAGAGCATGGTGACAAAACACATATTATTTTCATTGCATGAGGTTTAATTTTGGAATGCCATTACATTGCAATTTGTACTTCTGGTGAAGTAGAACGTGTTACAATTTCTGACATATTTTCCGATAACAACACTGACGTCACAACACTGCCCAAAATTCATCTAAATGACTCTGTTGCTCATGAATATTTACTGTCCTTAATATTTCAATACACAAAATATCACATTAAGTTTTGGACGCAGATATATGCAAGCACAGACTGTCTTCAAAGTGTAGCAAAGAGCAAGAACTGGAGACTAAACACAAAGACCTACAAAACACCAAACAAAAAACAATTTGTTCTGATCAGTTTTAAACAGTCGACAAAAAGACAAAACAGCATTACTTTTTTAATCCAGTTTGTACAGGTTAGAGTTTCTTGCATTGAACCATTTATGTGTTGGGTCTTGCTTTCCTTTCCTGAAAGTAAGAAAACAATGTCATTCTCTATTTACAATACTGAATTGTTGAATTTATGAGGAATGCAAACAACTGAATGTGTTGAATGTAAAGAGATAAGATTAATTTTACCTTATGACTGTCCAGCATTAAACAGCTTCTTCCTGCCTTCCATCCCAGACATGGCCTCCACGTTCTTACGCCAGTCAGTCACCTCCTCTTTCTATAAATGGTTAAAATGTTGATTAATTACAACAGAGAATGTTCTCAGAACGTTGGCTAACGTTCTCTAAAGTTTTCTTAAATTTATCAAAAAAGTTTTTTGTAATAACATTAATAGAACACTTTTTTAACACTGTCCATCTTATAGCAAAACGCTATTCTTAAGCAGATAGTGGAATGTTTTAAAAATTTTACAGAATTAAAATGTTTGAGTAACCAAGCAATAATGTTAATACAGCATCTAAAAAACAGGATGTTTTGTTCCTAAAACTTTCAAAATAACATTTGTAATGCTTTTTTGTTACCTAATGGAAACGTTACTGAAACATTCCTACAACCTAAAATTGTTAGCTGGGATGATAAATGCTGTCATATACATCAGCTTATAATACCTTTTCTTCCTCTTTCTTTACTGTCTTAAGATTAGCTTTAAAATCTGCCTTTGATGACATTTTGGATTCGGTCAGAGCACCGAGCACAGCATCAGCTGACTTCTTCACTCTCTTCAGCTGGGTTCTCTTCATTGTACCCTTCATCTCCCAAATCTTCTGGGTCAGAGTCTGGATCTAAAACAGAACACATTATGGCATCTTTTACATTTAATTATGTAGCTTACATCGCATTCATGTTTTCTGGCTAACATTCTCTAAACGTTTTCCCTAAGTTATTAGAAAAGTTCTTACATTAACATCAGTATAACGTTGTATACGCCATCAGTATAACGCCATGCTACAGAAACTAAAACATCTGATATCATATTAATATATTCATATTCCTCACTACTTATGACTACTTAATCGTTCATTTATCTTGATTTATTTATGTCCTGCATAACATTTATGGTGTTCCTGTAGCTCACTCCCTAGCAAATTGCTTTAGCAGGGCAATGGTCATGGGTTCGATTCCCAAGAAACCCACGTCTACCAAATACAAACATGTAACGTAAACCTTCGCTGTAAAGTAACACACCCGTGCTAAACAAAAACCAAACATTACCTCTTTTTCATTTTTAGCCACTTTGACTTCAAGGTCATATCTGGCTTCATCAACAACATCAATCTTGTGGTGCAGCTCCTTACAAAGTTCCTACAAAAAGCATTCAAGTTGTTTAGCAATGTACGCTGTGAATAGAGACTCATTTGAAGGTAATATTAATGCTATGATTTGATCCAGAAACTACCTGCAGCTCCTGTGCAGAAAGACCAGAGAGTCTGAGAGGAGGAACTCTCTCATTAAGAGTATTATCTCGTTCCCTCTTACTCTGCTCTTTTTCAGCCACTAGCATAGACGTGGCCTGCTTCAGTAGTTTGGACTGTAACATACAGTAACAGCGCCGGGGTGAAATGTACCATTCCTCCAGACTTAGCACAAAGCTTAACGCAGAACGCTGCCAGCAGCTAGCCGTTTGTCATGGATTATAGGCATGCCTTTCCAAAGATGCTTAATACACGCAGACAGTTCCGACTTACCAATCACTCAGCTAACAGGAAACGTTCTCAGAATGTTGGCTAACATGCTTTAAACGTTACCAAAAGTGTTCTTGCAGTAACGTTAGTAAAACCTTTTTTAACGCTATATCTCCTATCTCAAAGTTATTTTGAAGTTGTTAGTGTAACATTTTAAAAACGTTACAGATTTTAAAATGTTTGAATAACGTTCTTATGACGTCAAACAAATGGATGGTGTGAACATTCCCAGAATTCCCGTTTTCGCTACTTAATGTTAGCTGGGCAGTTGACAGTTACGAAATATATGCAAAACAGAGATCTCACCTTTAAGAGCAGCCGCCTTGTAGCTGTATATTTTGTTTTTTTCTGAAAAACAAAAAACAAGTCACGTCAGTTTAGTCCAGTCTTAACAAAATTTGTCTGGCTTTTGCCAAATATTTCTATAAGCTGCTGTAAGTGGTGCTGACTTACCGGTCTACAGGGATGAAGTATGGAGCAAGGCAATGAGAAAAACAATAGCAAATTAATTAGCATAAGAGCCATATCATATCATATAACTTAAAACTGCAATCCGTAACCTTTGCCTCTCTATCGCCACCTCTGTCTGAAACATAAAACTGCAGGTTACCTTACGTACTTTTCTTTGTGTGTGTTGAAGTCAAACTGACATTACCCGCAAAATCTGAACCGACAGCTCAGATTATAAATCATTATTATAAGATAACCTTTATGAATCAGGGTAAGGTGATTGTTTTGAACACAGATCTGTGATGTACTTGCTTATAACTGATTTTTGTTTATTTTTCACCAAGACAGGTAGAATTGCAGCTTTAATTTATACCATTATGTATTGAAAATAAGGTCATCTGTGTACTTACCCCTCAGACATAGTTGTTTCTAATTATGGATGCTGAGAAAGGAACAAAAGTTTGTAAGAGTGCTCAAAAATCCTTTTCGGAGTAATATATTTTGTCATGTAATATATAGATCTCGAAAACATGCAGATGTCCTTCTAAACTTCAGTACTCGTGTCTTTATTCAAATACAAGTCAAAGCCAAACAGAGTCAGGGTATATATATGTATATATCCGATAATGTCATCATTCAGTGTAAGAAATGCTGTTGAAATCAGTGCGTCAGACATCTTGTATATAATCACTAGGAAACATTCTTACAGTCCAGCCATAGCACATGGTCAGGAATGGTGATAAGTGCCAAGCTTTTGAAAGTCACTGGAGTTATATTGTCACAACGTACAGAATAATTCAATCTGGGGTCCACTGAAGACTGTTTATAGATCACCAAACAAAGCACTTGTTCAGAGCACTCTGTCCGCGTCTATTCATTCTGTCCGTACCTATTGTGCTCAATAAAGCAGATGCTTGTTTGTCTTCCCAGCTCGGCTAAATTTGAACATTGCTGCCATTCTTTTAACTAGCCCAGTGTCAGACTCAGGCCTGAACTCTCTTTAACTCTGTGGCACTGAATGTAAACCCTGCTGAGAAGACCAGCATGAATTCCAAATCAGCAGCAATGCTGGTCAGGCTAATGAACTAACAATGCCTGGCTGGTGATGTTGGTCAACCAGCGTGGCTTTAGAGAAGCTGACTGATCAAAGAAATCCTGCTGGTTAAGTTAGCTAAGAAGGCTGATTAGTTAAAAAGGTTTATCTTTTCGGCATGGACCCAGCTAACAATTTTAGGTTTTAAGAACGTTTCCCTAACGTTTCTATTAAGTAACCTAAACGTTAAAAATGTTATTTTTAATCTTCTAGGAATATTCAGAATGTCCAGTTTTTCAGATATTGTATTAACATTATTGCTTGACTGTAAGAACATCATTAAAAAAATGTATCTGTAACGTTTTAAAAATGTTCCACTAACAATTTAAGGGAAACACTTTGATATATATGATATAAAACATACTGTATATATGATATATTACTGCAGGACTGTTTTTGGACCAAAAGAACTTTTAGTCAGAGAGTTCAATCACAGGGTTCAGCTACTCTTGGTTCATCTCTTACTCAATGAGCTCCGGTTACTTTTCTGATATTCACAAGTCAAGAACATTTGATCTCAGATCTGCACTCCTCCAAGCCTCTCTGCTAGCAGAGAAACCAGCAAGAGCATTTCATAACATACATTCCTTGAAGTTGACACAAGCATGCTATGGAAATAGACAGATAATCCCAGCAGGGAGTTATGACCCCGACATACAGTAGATGAATGTATACATGCATTCATTGTTTGTAGTGCTGGTGTACTTATTCATGAAACTCAAATCCAGGAGTGATGGATGTACCATCCATTACAAATCCCTGTAAATACTGAGTAATAAACTAAATATCTTTGAGTATTTATGAGTATGTGTGGATCTATTACATGTGATGCCATGACTATGACTTACCTTAAACTAGGAGGCAACCACAGGAGAATGAGTTGTGTGCTGGTGTCAAACCGAACCCTCATTTTATGATTTTTCGTGAAAGATTTATGGGCTGAAACCTGCATGTGAGTGGCTCACGAAAATAGAACTCCTGTTACGTCCCTGCGCATTCAGTTGTGCAGAATTACAAGGCAATTTGTTCCCCACCTCTTTTGTGTAGCATTGTGTGGAACATCAGGACAGAGTGTGTAAGTAGGGGGACACTGATACACACTACAAGCCGACACACACACACACACACACACTGGAACAAGGGTCATGCAAATCATTCTAGTTTTTCTTTGGAACGTCGAAACATTTTAAAGATTCCATTTGAATGTAAAGAATATTGTAACTTTGTTACTAATTCCTTAACAGATCTGACTTATTTACTCACGCTATCCCACAGGAAAGAAAAATCACAGATGAGATCCCTTTAATAGCTCAATTTTTTCTCCTAGACAGCACTGAGATTAAATGGACAGCAAATGGAAACTTCTGCTTAAGTCTCAGAAATCTCACAAATGTCTCCATTAGAGTTTCAGAAGAGATCTCAAACTGAGCTCAGATTTGCCAAGTCTGCAATCAAAAGTCAAGATTACTGAAGATTTCAGTATGAGCACAAACATTTCTCATCAAATTTACCCACATCCAGATTATTTTAGCCACAATCTACATAAATTTTGCAGCTCCATATTCTTAATGTATGTTAACAACTGTCTCATTTGTTTCTATTTTTATTTCTTCTATACAATTGTAGGAGAAATGTCTAAGACAAAGTTGATACTTAAATGAAACACAGCTGAGATCTCCATCAAATCTCCTGAGCTTTGAAAGACCAACATCTGAGAAATAAAATTTTGCTCTGGGAGGGTAAGAAAAATACAAAAAAAAGGAACTTGTAGATGCTAAAGTTAACTGACCTCATTTATTAACCTGCGTGTTTGCTTGAGGGCAATAAAAATCTTTATTATGCTGCCGGCATGTCATGTCAATGGGGTGAGAGCTGATATAACTCAAGTTACCTGTAAAAAGAGACTGACACCACAGTGAGCTACTGAAAGTCAGCTTTTAATTTCAACTATAATTTACCAAAGGTCAAGGGCATATAATTATAGTGCATTAAAATCTCTTTCAGTGCCACAGATGCAAGAAATATACTTTTGAATATTTACGGCTGCATGACATTGTGACATTGTAATGTCTTTATGACAGTGTGAATACAATACTTTTTAAATGTGTGTGTGACCTGTTCTTGGTGTGGAGATACGGCATGTAAACCTGGTACCCAGCTAACAATTCTAGGTTGTAGGAACGTTCCCTAACATTTCCATTAAGTAACAAAAACGTTAAAATGTTATTTTAGAATAAAATAGTTCAGTCCAGTTCCACCAACTGCTTAAGAATAATGTTTTTGATATAGATATGTTATGAAATGTAAAAAACAAACAGCAGTAATGTACTACTAATGTTACTGCAAGAACTTTCTTGAGGGAAAATGTTAGCCAACATTCTGAGAACGTTCCCTGTTTGGTCGATCACAGCTGGGTACGCTGTGATCGTTGTGTGACAAATGTAATGTAGATTGTAAATTTAGATTAAGTTTTAACTGTGTGACAAAGGAGAGAAGGATTTTGCAAAGGGCTTTTCAAATCCTCCACTGACGGCTGGCATGCAGCAGTAGTTATCAACATCAACAGATACAGTCATTGTACTTTTGCAAGCTTTTTCTGTACTCTTCTATCTCTTCTATACTCAACAGGTGGTTTGTGCAATAAAAAAATGTCTTTAAAAGGATGTCTGAATGGTGTTACAAATACCAATTTTGTATAAAAAGTCATTTCTTGCAAGTTAATGATTTACCGACACCGCCCTCTAGTGGTCACATAGAGATTTTAAATACAACTATACGTTCTACGTATCTTTTTTAGTTTACTCGTAAGTTATTAGTTTCCTAGTAATTTCTAAAGGTTTTCCATCTGTAACCTTTTCCTAATTATTTATATGTACTTGTAAGTCTTTTGCATGTACTTGTAAGTCACTTCTTCCATTTTTAACTACGTAAGTATTTGAACTACTTGCATTAGTCGTGCAATATGCATTTTGAAAGTTAAAACATGACTTTTAATAAACCAAACAACTGGTGAAATCTGCATCTATGCATCTGTATGAATCTCCGTTAATAATTAACACGACTGTCTTGTGTAAATATACTTCATTTGTACATTTAGTGTTAAATAAGAAAAATGCGTCTGCAAAGTGCACATAAAAATCAAATGCATCTTGTAAATGCTGCAGGATTTGGGTCAAAATCTCGACTTTTGATGACTTTTTAAAGGCAATTGATGAGTTTCTTGACCATTGTACCAACAGACCCAACAGGATCAAAGTTCAATCCATTGTTTTCTAGCAAACAGTTGCAGACAGCATTGAAATGTTTACTTGAGTAGCTATTGGTTTTGCATTTGCATGATTGAAACTTTGATTTAAATGATTTATAACTTTACTTAAAGCTGGATCTCTTGTCTTAAGCAAGTAGAGCATGACAAATCTCTGCCTGCCTCTCATGGAAACTTGCCAGAATAAGCCGGACTGTGTGTTTGATGGTGCAGGATTTTGTTTGTAAATCACTGAGTTTTGCTCTTTCTGAAGATTTTGCTCTTTTTGAAGATGTTGTGGAGATACTCTGCGTTTCTCAAGCGTTTTGTTACGACTGCCTGCGGCAGAAATGGTAAAGCAACACAAACTTTTAAGCATTTTTAGCATTTAATATTTCATGCCAGAATGTATTGCATAGTTTACACTACATTATTGAGCTGTTTATTTACAGACGTTTTCTCTATTCACTGAAAATGAATCACAATTCACACAATAACCTATTAAACATAATGCAGTGCATTTAGATACAAGAAGCTGAAAATGCATTTGCAATACAGTATTATTTGTGCAAACTATTCCATTTCCCCTTATAGAAAGCGTGTTGACCATCCATCCTGCTGTGAAAGAGGGCCTGGCTGATCTCAGGCCTGTTGTGGCTCTTGAAAGCACTATTATTACCCATGGCATGCCTTACCCTCACAACCTCAGGTAATATAGTGTGATAAATCCTGTCATTATTTTCCTCCTTGTGAGGTTTGCAAGGGCTGTCTTGACTCATTGAAAATCATCAAAGAATCCAGGATGGCTCTTTCAGCGGCATTGCTCTCTTTCAGCACAGCTAGAGAAGTGGAGGCTGTTGTAAGAGTTGAGGGTGCGATCCCAGCAACCGTTGGGATTCTGGAGGGAAGGATTCACGTGGGTCTTTCCTCGGATGAGCTGGACTTTTTGGCCCAGAGTAAAACTGCACTGAAAGTGTCCCGACGAGACCTGCCCTATGTCATCAGCAAGGTCTGGGCTTCTTTTTCATGAATAGTGTGTATTTCTAGATGTGTATCGCTGTATATAGATGTATCTGGATAAGTATCTAGATGTGTATCGCTGTATATAGATGTATCTGGATAAGTATCTAGATGTGTATCTCTATATGTAGATGTATCTGGATAAGTATCTAGATGTGTATCTCCGTATGTAGATGTATCTGGATAAGTATCTAGATGTGTATCTCCGTATGTAGATGTATCTGGATAAGTATCTAGATGTGTATCTCTGTATATAGATGTATCTGGATAAGTATCTAGATGTGTATCTCCGTATGTAGATGTATCTGGATAAGTATCTAGATGTGTATCTCCGTATGTAGATGTATCTAGATGTGTATCTCTGTATATAGATGTATCTGGATAAGTATCTAGATGTGTATCGCTGTATATAGATGTATCTGGATAAGTATCTAGATGTGTATCTCCGTATGTAGATGTATCTGGATAAGTATCTAGATGTGTATCTCTGTATATAGATGTATCTGGATAAGTATCTAGATGTGTATCTCTGTATATAGATGTATCTGGATAAGTATCTAGATGTGTATCTCCGTATGTAGATGTATCTGGATAAGTATCTAGATGTGTATCGCTGTATATAGATGTATCTGGATAAGTATCTAGTTGTGTATCTCTGTATTTAGATGTATCTAGATGTGTATCTCTGTATATAGATGTATCTGGATAAGTATCTAGTTGTGTATCTCTGTATCTAGATGTATCTAGATAAGTATCTAGATGTGTATCTCTGTATCTAGATGTATCTAGATGTGTATCTCTGTATATAGATGCATCAAGATGTGTATTTCTGTTTATGGATGTATCTAGATAAGTATCTCTGTATATAGCTCTATATAGATTCATGTAATGTAGTGTTTGTGATACTGCAGGGTCTGTGTGGTGGCACCACTGTCTCTGGGACGATGATTGCAGCTCGGCTGGGATCCGTGTCTTTGTAACAGGAGGCATTGGAGGAGTTCACAGAGATGGACAGAACTGCAAGTTTATTTAAAACTATTACCTTATTTGTGTGTTTAATATGCACATTATATTAAAGATTGATTAAAGCAATATCACATGCATAAACGTTGTCAATACAATACAATGTCATATATAGAGTGACCAATACATTATGTGTGCTATAGCACTGGATATAAGTGCTGACCTCACCGAACTGGGTCGAACTCCTATTGCTGTTGTATCTGCTGGAGTGAAATCCATCCTGGATATTGGTCGCACTCTTGAGTTCTTGGTAAGTCGCTCATTGTGAATTGTACATAGAAACACAAAAAACACTGAGATTAAGAGCTGTCAAACTGCTCAGGTATGTACAACATCACTCGATTTTATTTAGCAGAATTGCCCGGGCTGTAAAAAGTGGGCATATGTATCCAGGTGGGCTTTTGGTCAGTTTGTAGTTGTAGAATTTCGATGAATTATTGCAAAAAAAATTTGTCTTTGGAGTAACACAATAATGAGTACTGTATGTGCGTAAAGTAAATAGGGTCAGTTCTAATTTTGTGCTGACTTCATTAAAGTTCTAACTCAGAGATCAATTCCATTATTTACAGGAAACTCAGGGTGTGTGTGTGGCCACGTATGGAGATTCAAAGAGCTTCCCGGCTTTCTTCTCCCGGCAAAGTGGATTTACTTCTCCTTATTGTGTCTCCAGTGCTGAAGAAGCAGCTGATCTTATTGGCAAGTTTAAGCATTTAGGCTTTTACTGACGCTGCACTGAGAGAAACGTCAATATTACACATCTACTGATTTCTTTAGCAATTCTAATTGAAAGAGCTGATTGAAACAAAGACTGTAGATAATGTTTCTCTAATGTTAAATCCCAATACTCAGTCAGTCCTTAAGAACTCTAACCCTTTCTTTCCCATGAAGCAAGCACGTTCTCTCTGGGATTACGGAGCGGCATTCTATTGGCTGTTCCCATCCCTGAGAAACATGCAGCCACAGGACAGCAGATAGAAGATGCCATACAAACAGCTCTTTCTGAGGCCAGGTACAGAAAAACTTGGATTAGTTTGGCTTGCATGTACTCATGTAAACGAAGGAAAAGCTTATTTCAGATCAGTTGTCTTATCAGTTTGTTTTCAGCTAACAGGGAGCGATCTTAGAATGTTGGATCTTAGAAACACAAACGTTCTCGCAGTTATCAAAACATTTTTGCAGTAATGTTGGTAGAACTTTTTTAACGTTTTATATATATATATATATATATATTATACCAAAAACGCTGTTCTTTTAACCAAGCAATATAACCAGGCAATAATGTTAATACAATGTCTAAAAAATGGGCCTTTTGAACTTTCTTAGAACATTCAGAATAAAATTATTAACATTTTTGTTACTTAACGGAAATGTTAGGGAAATGTTCTTACAACCTAAAATTGTTAGCTGGGTTGAAGTCAAATACTTACCAGCAGCTGGTGCATACCATAGAAAAAATGTTTGCCCTCACACTTAATATTTGTAATCAATTAAAACAATATTTCTTCTGTATACCCACAGCTCACGGGGAGTCACAGGAAGAGACGTCACACCTTTTATTCTTCAGCGTGTCAATGAACTGACTGAGGGGACGTCCTTGCAAGCTAGTATCCACCTACTGTAAGACATAAATACAACCGTTTGTATTTATAGCCATAAAACAGAATATTAACTTGCTCATTTGTGCTTCCGTGTGTCATGAGATGATGAATCACTGGTGCTTGTTGTGCTGTCATATGACTGAATTTGCATTGTTTTGGTGTGTTTTCCTGAAGTTCATTCACTCTTAGATATTGCGCTCATCCGTAACAATGCCGAAGTCGGCAGTCGGATAGCATGTGCACTTTCTAAACACAGGGAAAAAAACAGCTTTAAAGGCAAGACTAAGAGCCAGAAGTCGAAGGGTCAAAGAATGGATTCCCAAACTGTAAGTGGTGCATAAATTATACAGTAAATATACAGTAAATTATTTCATGGATGAGAAAAGCCTCATGTTGTTCATAAAATGCGTGTTAAGACAATGGAATGGAAAATAAATAGATTTTATTCCTCACAGATAGTTATTGGTGGAATAAACGTGGATATAATTGCAAAAGGGACAACAAGGAAACTGCTGGTAATTATTAATTACTGGAGCTTAAATTACTTAATTATACAGTTTGCACGTATATTCAGTCGTTGTGAGAGTATTATTTATGTTTCATACAGTTTGGTCAGACGAATCCAGGAAGCGTGTGCCAGTCATTTGGAGGAGTGGGCAGAAATATTGCTGGTATGTAACATGTTATTTCATACTGTAATAAGTGACAAAATATTTAATTCTGATCTTTTAGGATGTGTACAGTTCATCTGTATCTGACTTTCCCTTGTATTCCATGTAGACTGTTTGAGTCGTTTGGGACACAAGCCTCTCTTCATCTCTGCCATTGGACAGGACTCTCACAGTGGTGCTGTGTTAAACTATTGTAAACACATGGTGAGTTTGTATTTTTTGGTTGGCCACTTTTGTTCCTAATTATTATTTTCTAATTTTCAACCACAACTTATACTCGCTGGATAATTAGGACAGTATTAGTATGTGAAAAATAAATTGTATATACAGCTTTCTGCTTTATTATCATCAGGATAAGAGTGCGGTTGCCAGATTGCAGGATCATAAGACTGCGACGTATTGCGCTGTCATAACCGAGTCAGGAGAGCTGAGTCTGGGAGTGGGTGACATGGACATCCATCAGCAAATACAAGAGCAGTATGTATGTATATCTAAATTTATTCTAATAATTCAAATCAGTACATCTGAATCAGCATGAATCAGTTTTTGTATTTAATTTATATATATATTTCTCAGGTTTCTCAGTTTGAGGATCAGCTTGCTGTAGCATCCCTTGTAGTTCTTGATGGTAACATTCCTGTTTCTACCATCGATTATGTCTGTGGCGTCGCCAAGAAACATTCAGTCCCGGGTAAAGCTCAGCTGTATGCTTTGTGTTCATGTAAATGTTTGTCAGTGGGTAAATGTTAATGTCTTTAAGTCAGTTGTTATCTTGTTTTCGCTGCAGTATGGTTTGAACCCACGGATGCTGATAAGGCCTCTAAACCTTTCCAGTCTGACAGCTGGAAGTCCCTTTCGTACACTTCCCCCAACCTGGCTGAGCTCTGCACCATGAATCAGACTCTTGGTTTACCCACCCCTAGAGGTACTGCGGTTTGTCATGTAACCCTGTGGTCTTGTGCGCCAGTGACTATAATCATACATTAATGACATAGATCTCAAGTATTATTTTGTTTTAGAGCTGCCCAGATCTCTTGAGGACGTCCTGAGCTGTGTGCCTGCTCTCTCGCGCCCTCTGCTGGACCACCTACACTGTGTGGTGGTCACTCTGGGGTCGCTGGGAGTGGTAGTATGTGGAGAACACCAGGCAGGGACTGTAAATTTGCAACCACCGAAGCAAAAACGGGTATGAGCGACTTAGAATTTTAAATATGTTCTTTGAAAGAATACAATAATGGCTTAAGGCCTTTTGAGTTAATAAAGGCTTTGCTTGATTTTAAAAATGCACAAAAAAGTTATTGAGCTAAAAGATAGTCACTCACAAAGCAAGACTGTAACAGATCAGTGTTCAGCATGATCTCACAAGCTTATCCTGATTCACAACAGTAAGTTTATAATAATGATTTATAATTTGAGCAGTCGGGCCGCATTTAGCTGGAAGTGTTCATCTGTAAACAGAAGGAAGGAGGTCCAGCTATATCACATGTCTGGGTACTGTAGATGGTACGGCATTTGTAGTTTGTCCTTACAGCAGTTGTTTAGAATTTAAACTTGTCATCCATGTATCCTACAAGTTTATGGTTCAAACAGAGATGGCGGTAGAGAGGCAAAAGTTAACAGATTAAAACTTTAAAAAGAAACCTAAAACTTTCCAAATGGGAAAAATCTTTCACATCTACACATTCTCATGTCTTTCGAAATAAACAGTTATTTTCAACAAATCATATAGGTTTGGAATGATGTGAGGGTGACCAGATTTTAGAGTAAACTGTCCCTTTAAGTTACCTTACACTCAGATCTCTGTACTGTATGATGTAACATACACTAATGTAGGTGTTTTTTTGGTAACAGAAGGGACGGTTGTGTGCCGTCCATTATCCTGCGCTAGCAGTAAGTTCAGAAGAGACCGTAAATGTGTCTGGAGCTGGTGACAGGTATGTTTACACAGTAAGGATTTTACAACATAAGATACCAACATGTCCTTAGGTCTACTCCACAAATCTGTCTTTCAATTAGTTTTGCAGGAGCAATGATGGTTGGGATTCTCCAAGGAAGAAACACAGACAGCTGTGTGCGTATGGGTCTCCTTGCTGCCCGCATGTCTTTGCTGAGTCCTCACCCAATAGATCCAGCTTTAACAGTAGACTCCATCCATCCAGAAAGGTCACACACTCATCTGTGGTCCAAGCGTACATGCATGTGGATGTAGGACTGAGTTCCTCTTGTGATAAAAAATGTCAGCTTCTGCCTTTAGTCACAGAGTACAGATAAGTATATTTGTGCTTGGGGAACAGATACACTTTGTGTTTGCGAGTCAGACTCAAATATATGTGCATTACAAGAGAAGCTCTGTATGCAGGTCTTGTGTGTTTTTAATTACTTGAAATTGTATATTGAGTTTGTATATAAATCAATTGGTCTAAATTTCTAATGCTCTCACACTGATCTTAGTAGAAGCAAAGACTCAGAGCACCCGTAAATGCTACCTCGTATCTTTAAAAAGACATTTCTGTTTTTTTAGATCTAAGGTTTACATATTGTAACATTCTTCACATTTTCTATACCTCCTCTGGTGTGAGGCCAATGAAAACATTTTTAATTAACTGTGAGTTTTGTATCTTTAATAATGTCAAATAAAAGGATTTACGCTGTATTTGGGCCTCATCGTGGATGTTTAAAATGTCAACGAATGCAAGTCCTTTCCAAGCAGTCACTTTTGCAGTGATTAAACAGGGGCCCAATATTTACACTTATGAATCCTGTACATGAAACTACTTATATATTTACATAAAATGATGATGTTGAAAAAAGTGAATGTTTTTGCCTATTACATTTTTAAAGATATCTCGTGATTTGTATATCATACATTAAATCATGAAACATCAATGTTAAATGTGTCTTAAATTAAAGGACTTTAAATAAACAATACATGTCCGATCCGTAGTTTTATCGCCCCTTGTGGAGTCAAGGCTGATGGCACGGGAAAAGTGTGACGGCGAAATAAACTCCGTCTCCCACAATGCAACGCGCCCCGCGGCTTTGCGCAAACTCAGTGAGAGGCGACAGGCTACTGTATTCCCTCTTCATTTCAATATAAGATGGTGGTAAGAATCTGCTGCCTTAATTAACAGTAAAAACTGAGTAGAAAAACAATCTCATCACTATTTAACATCTGTTCTGTGGAAGAGTGCTCATTTTAAACCATCAGATAGGTTAATCTGACCAGGTTTAAGGCAGAACCCCCCGCCTAAACTAGGTGACTATTTGGAGTGAAGTCCCTGCAATACAGGACCAGCTAGTTAAAGTGAGTACCCTACTAAACAACCGATTTAATGCCTGTCAGTGCATCTGTGTATCATTACCTAAGCCGTATTGGGTCTGCGTAAGTGTTTTGAACCAGACCCGACCCATGGTTAGCGTACCAAAGCTTAGTGTTGAGTGAAGGGTGAAGTCCAAGATGGGCAGGCGGCGGTCGCTCCTCTGCTCGCCGGCGCGATTAGTAGGAGAGTCGCAGGCTTCAGCTGCGTGTAGGCCGCAATAGAGAAGCGTTCACATAACACAGACTCGCAAGCAAATATGTGAGGGGAAACTGCCGATCTATCTCGTATAATCATCTGGAGTGAGTTGAGATCTTAAAGTTGTGTGTTATAGGTTGTGTGTTGGTTTAAATAGTGTTTTTAGGCACGTCAGTTCATCAAGTCCATCCCAGCTGTGAAGGAAACTGACCGGCGTCCAGCGCATCTGACCGGCCGCTGGACAGAAAGGTTGTAAACGTGTCAAAAAACGGGCTTTTAATGAAGATCCGTGCAAATGTTGTTGGTGAAACAGCGCTTTAATGGGCTGTTTATGTCATTTTATGTCGTTTTAAATGAGACTCGGACTCTGCCGACGTCTTTGTATCTGAACATTAGCTTTGTAGCGCCAGATTTTGTGTTTAAGGTGTTGTGAATCTGGGCAGATGTGAGAAATGGGAGTGTAAAGGTTTCCCATATACTGTCTGGGGAAAAATCACACGTATTTCTTTTAATTTACGTTTTGTGATTATATATATATATATATATTTCCAACGTTAAATAGCAGCTGCGTCCTTTAACATTTTCTGTTGTTGTGATATGAATGCCAGTGTTGGACAAAAATGACAATTACATGGTGTTTAAAATGCATTTTTTCCCATCATTAAACTTATGAACAGATGTTATTTGCTGTGTATGGATATACAGTACTACTGTATGAAGCCATTTCCATGTATGTGATGCTCTTTGTTTGTAAACCCAATACATCAGCATGCTCATAGAAAGGTTATAAAACTCACTGTTGGCACTTTGTGGGACCAAAGATCTTTGTGGGCTTTGTGCTTGTGTAATCGTTTGCTGTGCTATATTTCACACAGTTATGACAGCTTATCACATTTTATTTGTCGTAGTGATTCAGTTGGTTCTGAGCAGACTGTGTAATTTGAAAATACATTATTGTTGTATTGTAATAAGTTACTGCGCAATGCTTTTGTTGATGCATTTAATTCGTTCGAACCCGTGTTTGTTACCCACAAGTATTGTGGTCGTTTGGGCTGTCACATGCTACAACTCTGGGCTTGGATAAGGAATCTCACAGTCTCTCCTTTTGACTGTCCATCAGCCCCTCGGACGACCCACCATAGACTCTCTTGAACCCGCTGTGCAGTAGGATGTCCCGCAGTCCAGAACTGAAAGAGGATTCCATGGAGTGTCCTCTGTGCATGGAACCGCTGGAGATAGATGATGTCAACTTCTTTCCTTGCACCTGTGGCTACCAGATCTGCAGGTTCTGCTGGCACCGGATCCGTACAGACGAGAACGGCCTCTGCCCTGCGTGCAGAAAGGTAAGAAGCTGAGATGGTTTGGAAACCATACAGAAGTTGCTGATGATTGATGTGTTGCATAGCACTTTGTTGTTAATCGTCACTCCGTGTGTAGTTATCATAAAGGTAGGCTAAGCAATTTCAGAAAGGCTAGCAATAACAAGCTAGCTTTGAAAGCATAACATCCTGCCCTCCCTTCAGAGAGCTCTCCAAAGCCACGCCTCCTCAAGCCTAGTTAGGTATCGCTCTGGTAACGGGTTCAAGTGAGGTAACTGGCTCTGTGTGTTCTATAGCCTTACCCGGAGGACCCGGCCGTATACAAGCCTCTGTCACAAGAGGAAATCCAGAGAATAAAGAATGAGAAAAAGCAGAAGCAGAACGAGAAGAAACAGAAGGTGACGGAAAACCGTAAACACCTTGCCAGTGTCCGTGTGGTGCAGAGGAACCTGGTGTTCGTGGTGGGACTGTCTCAACGGCTCGCAGATGCCGAGGTGATTTCTCCCAACACATTGACAATATGTTTTCGATTTTTACATGTATATAATGACTGATAGTTTTAGTATTTAATTCTGATTGTTTGGATCATAAACTTGCAATTAACACCATGATGACCACCATAACACAATAGAACTACAAACACATTGTAATATGTGACAAATGCAGACATCGATTTTATTAGGTGATGCAAATGAACATTTGAATCAGACTTTAGTTAATTCATTAAAATGGGCAGTTTGAACTGATTCTCTGAGCAACAAATCGATCTTTAACTCTGACAGCATTAGAGCTTCTGAAGTATAAATCAGAGACTATCCCTTATCACTTATATCTTTATACCATGACTACTTAGTCTGTTTGTATTCTGATCCCTTTGAACTGATGCTGGTGCTTATATGCTTGTATAAAATGTATTTTAAATCACTGCTCGTGAATCATCAGTATTATATTAGCGAGAGAGCTTTCGCTCTCTGTAGGGGGTAAATGAGAACAGAACAAAAATAGAGAGATTCAGGTCATTTGAATTTTGCTGAAAAAGGAAATTTCTTCTGTTTTACATTTCTTCTGTCTTCTGTTTTGATTGTTTGATGAGATTAACCAATTTTTATAATTCCTCATAGCGTGCATTTTGTGCATATTGTTTACTATAAACCCCAGTATATAAGCGTTATTTAAGCATTGTTTGAATGTTCAGCAGTTTGCTTTCTTGAAAGGTAAATAATGTTTTTACACATTTTTGGTGGACTTCAGGTTCTAAAGCGTCCCGAATATTTCGGAAAGTTCGGCAAAATCCATAAAGTGGTCATCAATAACAGCACATCGTATGCAGGTTCACAGGTAAGAAAACATAATCTGGGACACCTTTTCGGAAACAGTCAATTCTTTTGCAGGAAAAGCCCACCCCCACCTTTCTCTCACCTTTAACTGCAGGGTCCAAGTGCCAGTGCCTACGTCACTTACATCCGTTCAGAAGACGCTCTTCGGGCGATACAGTGTGTAAACAATGTCATCGTGGATGGCAGAACACTCAAGGTAAGCACGAGGCATTGAATAACTATTAAATTTTTTAAATGCATCGCTTTAAATATATTATTTTATTGACAAACATCTATTCCGTCCTCTGTGAGATATAATTTGTTTGTTATTGAAGAGTTTCATCTGTTTTTCGATTCAAGGCATCTTTAGGGACAACAAAGTACTGCAGTTATTTTCTCAAAAGCATGCAGTGTCCTAAACCGGACTGCATGTATTTACATGAGCTGGGGGATGAAGCGGCTAGTTTTACTAAAGACGAGATGCAGGTGAGCACGCGTACAGAGATCACAGATCCACTAAGTCAAAGTTTTTACAATTTATCTTAATATTGTTGACTTTGTCGTATTCGTTTCTCATAAATGTAACGAGTGAATTAGCAAAATGAGTGTGTTATAAATTAAGTAAATATAATTAGAATATTACTTGGGTCATAACTTGAGATATTATTTATGTTCTGTTTCGCGATTGTTAGGCTGGAAAACACCAAGAGTATGAGCAAAAACTACTCCAAGACCTTTACAAAGCAAACCCCAACTTTTTACAAACCTCCACATGCAGCGAGAAGTCTAAGAGCAAACCGAACTCCACCCAGAGGTGTTTATTAATCCCATATGTTGCACGCAGTCAGATCATCACATTCCGATTTATAAGCAGTGAAAGTATTTTTATTAATAATTAATGTGCTGTCTTTCTTCGAAAAGCACTTACGTTTGTGCCTTAAACCACAATGTTATTTTATTCCAGACCCAATAGCACAAATAAAGAAGGGTGGCCATCGTTACAGAGCTTTGGGAAAATGGTCAACGGTTTACCCACAGAGCACCGCAAGTCCCCTCCTCTTTTAGACTGCCTCACAGACTCCGATCCCCTGATGCCAGATGAGCCAGACCCTGAACAGACAACAGAGCAGAGCACAAGCCTTCCACCCTTCCCATCAGCCTTAGAGCCTGCCAGGTACAGACAAAGTCCCGTACTCAGGGACTTGGTGGCCATCTTTGCAATGCCTCCGGGCAGCCATTTCAGTCATACAAGACCAAGTTCTGTCCACTTAAATGGGGCAAGACAGATATGTCTAAAATCACTTGCTAAGGTCCCTCGCAATACTGTACAGAGCCCCTTCTCTAGAGAATGTTACTGTTTCGTGATTGACGATTGGCTGTTTCTACTAGTAGGCGAGATTTCCTTAGAGCGGCTATATTGAGCGTTGCAGTTCCCCCATTTTATAATAATAGAATTGCAGCAGCATGTTAATTCTACAATCTTTTGTACAGAATCACAGACAATGGTTCCTCTGAAATAGGAACCAAAACTGAAAGTCCAAAGCGACTTTCCTCACCTTGTAAGTCACTTTGGATAAAAGTGTCTGCTAAATGCCTAAATGTAATTGAAATACAACAGTGTTCATTGATCCACTTGTATCATGTGACACCCATTACTTTCTTCCTTTGTGGTTTATGAATGTTTCGGCAACTGATAATTGAACATTGTTCGTTTTCCGTTCCAGTCCAACTGACAAACCGTCAGAAACTATAAGTATAGGAAACGGAGAAAATATATCACAGGTGAGTGATTTTAAAAAAAAAAGGGGTGAATATCTGTGAATGAGTGTTGTGTTTTGGTTGGTGTTATTCATCTCTTTGTTGTCTTGCTGGTTCATCAGACATCCAGCAGTGATTCCCCGTCTCCTCCACCTGGTCTTACCAAACCCAGTCTCGTGGTACCCATCATCGTGGCAGAGCTCACAGCGCGCTCGCCCTTCGAGGGGGCGGCGGCGGAGTCTCAGTCGCTTTTTTCAGACAACAGCAATTTCAGACACCCCAACCCCATCCCCAGTGGCCTGCCCTCCTTCTCCAATTCTCCACAAGGCGCCTCGGACTGGCCCATGACTCCAGAACCACAGAGCCTTTTCACCTCAGGTAGGCACATGCAAGTCCTAACCAGACATCAAGCTCAGATTAACATGGAAGAGATGCTTTGTTAGCACACAGGCCTGTAAACTAGTGCTGTAATTTATTTT
Organism: Chromobotia macracanthus; assembly: GCA_036877525.1. NCBI lineage: Eukaryota > Metazoa > Chordata > Actinopteri > Cypriniformes > Botiidae > Chromobotia > Chromobotia macracanthus. The sequence continues at coordinate 3,758,741 of JAZGTH010000066.1, read as the reverse complement.
CTACAATATTGTAATTAATTAATTAATTGTAATTAACAGAATTCCTACTGTTATGGAAAACTTTGAAAATTTGGCAATTTAAAAGTTGTGATAGCCAAGCCTGGAAATATTTTTGGCGTCACGGAAGTTATGGAAATTTCAATAGAGAACATATTTTAAATTATGCTCTGCTGTAAATTATTTTTTATGTACGTTTGTAAATACAATTTGTGATCTCCCTGTAATTAATCAAGTGTAAAAAATTAATGGTTAGAGATTGAGACTGCTGATTTGTCTTTCTTTTTGGGATGTACTGGAGCGGGTTTTCGTGGTTAATCGTTCATTTAAAGACATTATTTTTCATGTTTTACATTATTCTTCTTAACAGTGAATTCTGGGAAGTGTAACATTAAATAATAACTAACAGTGATAAAGTGAAAACGCCTTCAAGTATTTGACTAGTTGAGTTGTAAAAGTTTGTAGTGATTATTTGGGAATAACTCATTCATTGCAGAGACTATCCCTGTTTCCTCTTCCACTGACTGGCAAGCGGCCTTCGGTTTCGGCTCTTCGGCCAAGCAGCAGCAGCAGGACGACGATCTTGGGTTCGACCCCTTTGACGTCACGCGGAAGGCCCTGGCCGACCTCATCGAGAAAGAGCTGTCGGTCCAGGAGCCCTCCCCCCACTCATCCAACCTGTCTGCCCACCAGAACATCCTCCCCAATGGCCAACAGCGCCTCCCTCATCTCCAGCGCAGAGGCCTGTATAACTCCTTCAGTCTACCCCAGCACACAGCCACGCACCAGCCCTGGATGGGCCTCCCCACCCGCAATAACCTTGCACACTTGAACCACACGACCGCAGCACGCAGCCACTTCTTAGATCTGAGCATGCCCGGCCAGCACCACAGCACCGGTCTTGGGGGGATTCCTATATCAGGTTAGGGGATACATCTGTCTTGTGTGCTCCTGGTTCTTGTGGAACATGAAAATGATCTTAAACCACCAAACTCATGATATGAAATTAAAATGGAGCTAATACACAGCCTTTATATGCAATCCTAGCCTTACTATGAAAGATTAATCAATGTTTTTCTATACAGGAGAAATGTTTGTCTTTGTAGTCTTTTATCAATGTGTGACAGTCATCCAACCATTTGTCGTATGGGAACTGCTTTTCACAATTCAATCAACTCCCTATACATAAAATAAATCCCTGTTGTACTTTTGTCTGTTAAATAGCTTTTATCACTCATAAATGCATAATAAATTGACTGGTTTAATGGTAATATTTAAAACTTCCCAAAACGTTGATGTTTTATTCATTTCCTGCTCTTTGTCCGCAGATAACAACGGTTCAGTGGAAAATATAAATGTGAAAGAGTGGCAGGACGGACTGCGAGCTCTCCTACCAAATATCAACATCAACTTCGGAGGCCTCCCAAACGCTACCTCTTCATCCTCATCTTCCTCCACCTCCAGCGTGAAACACATCGGGGTGCCAGCCGGCTCAGCTGGAATCTCACACAGCCTCAGCTGGGACAGTACGGCCAGTTGGATGGACCCAGCCATCATCACAGGTATGATTTGGAGACCCTTAGCTGGAGACTTGCATTGTGGGTGTGGCTTTACTCAAACTCCTGGTACCTGTTTTCAAATTCCAGGTATACCATCAAACACAGGCAACGGTTTGGACTGTCTTCAGGACGACAATCCTCCACACTGGCTCAAGTCGCTGCAGGCACTCACAGAGATGGATGGACCACCCAGCTCCGGCGCCCTGGCCCCGCCCCCTCACGCCAGCCTCCTGGATGCGGCCGCCAACATCTCCTTACACAGAGCCGCCTGGGCCCCTTATCTCCCCCCTCCCACACTGACCCCCAATCAGTTCCACTCCCCACCACCAGGTTTTCAGACAGCCTTCAGACCCCCAGTGCAGACCACCACAGACATCTTACAGAGCGCCGGTATCGACCGTCATTAAAGACAAGCCCCGCCCCCAAATTTAACTGCATCAAAACACAAAACCCTCTCCATTAATAACAACATAACATAAGCTCTTGTCTTTTTACCCTTTACTTCTTCATCCCTTTCTCATCAGAATTTGTCTGTCACTTTTTTGGAGGCAAACATCCGCGCAGGGTAATTGTTGAAGGTGCCTGGAGGTTCTTGCTGAGTGTTCTAATATACACACTTGACTCTGGGAGTGTCTTACCCTCAAGAGTGCAGAGAAACTGTGGACACTGATGTGTACATCTGACTAATAATGCCTGCAAAGAATATGCTTAAACCAATAACACGTCTGATCGGCCTCACTTTATCCAAGGTACTGGTTGTAATTTGATACTGTGAATCTTAACATTTCCCGTATGTTAGGTCTCACCCCCACTCTGAGGAATTGGAAGAGAAGATTAGTTAAGGGCGTGCTCTATATATCGCACTTTGCTTCTCATATGCTCTGTGTTTTATAGAGCAAATCCACAGATGAGATGTTTAAATGCATTTTTTGGGTAAAAAAACTTGTTCTTGGAAGGGGCTCCACTTCTAAGTTTCCATTTTAATGGGATGGAGGTAGGTGCTTGTCCAACAGCTGATTTATTATAGAATCTTTTTGCAAGGATGGGGTGTGAGACCTGACGTGCCACTATGGTGTATCTAAGTAGCTTAAGTAACTAGGTAACTTAAGTACGCAAGATCGCTGTGAAGGTATTCACACAAGGTAGGAATCAGGAAATCCGAGACCTTTGGAAGGATTGTGACGGCACAAAAGAAAAAGACATGGTGAGGTTGTTAATAATGTGAGTGTTGAGAGTTAAAACAGGCACACACTAACATCTGGCCTTTTCAAGGCCTTTCTGCTCCCTCTTCCCATTTGTGTGGCCATACTAAACAGTATTTATCAAAATGCAATCACTCATTCTTTCAGGAAAAACAAAAAGATTATTGTAGTAAAATTTGGGTTTAACATGCTGCTGAAATCATTTAATACAAAATAAAGAGCTAAAAGAGAATTGACCCCTTTTCTGCTGGTCTGGAACAATGAAAACCAATAAAATTGAGTATTCAGTGCCTCAGTGTTTGATTCATATTATTCATGAGTACATCACGAACTGTACTTTGAGTAGAATTTTATTGTCCTGTCCTGTTATAGTCCAATGAAGAAATTATTGAGAACAACAGCACGTAATGAAATGTATGGTAAATATACATGAGATGTCTTGTGATTTCCTAAAACTCAAACGCTCAAGGCAATAAAGAAGCTACAGAACACAAACACCAAGAACTGCTTCACCAAGGACATACTAGATTGGTGTTGGGATGAAAGCGGTTATACAACTATGCAAATGTGCTTTTACAACAGAGAGCCTTGTTTTTGCACAATAATGGAGTCCAACGCCCAATGACCTTGGCTCGTCCCATTCTAATACCTTCAACACTTCATCACCTTCAAGGCTGTACATATATGCACAAAGTCTATAAACATCAGTTTGTTTATGCCAATGTTCCACATGTCCCGAAATGGGTGGCTTCAGCACACTGTTCCGTTCTCCATGCGAGACTTAGGACAGGAGGTACGGGATGGTGGGGGAGGCTGGATGGATGGTGCCAGGGTGCAGAAGAACCCAGCTATGAGGGTCAGCCCCAGCCCTCCCCAGGCACTGAACATGGACCAGCCGTAACCGTGGCTCACATCGTCCGGCAGTCCGAACAGGTAACGTGGATGGCGAGACAATTCGAAGTTAATGCCAGCCACACACGTGCAAAGAGAAATAATGCAGAAAGTACCTGTGGAGGGAGATGACCGGCTGGTAAACATTCAGATATCAAGAAACAGAGCAGCAGATAATGGCTCATTCATTCTTCGAATGGTAAAATGGTCATCTAAGAAACTGACACATACCTCCCATTAGGAAAAGCAGGCCAGCGACATAATGCATGAGGCCCTGATCCCAACAACAGCCCAAAACACCAATGGTCCAGCCAAAGAGAATGATGGAAAGAGCCATGCCCATGAAACCAGCTGTCATTCGACGCAAATCTGGGGATAGACAGATTCAGACAATGACCGCACGGTACTGCTTTACCAAATACAGTCATGCAGAGTCCTCAATTAAATACATTGGGCCAGGACCAAATATGATATGGTTAGGCCCAATTCCCAATGAGTAGCCTAAATCATACTGAAGATAGCTATACCATAGCTTTCCCTCTCACCGACAACGGCCTGTTTACAAAATAACAGACATTTATGACACAGGCCTCGTGAAAATGTACAATCATTACTATTAATATTAATGATCACCAGACCAACCCCTACGAAAATTAACCATGGCTTTACTACAGTACACCAAAAACCATGTTTACTATAGTTAAACCATGGTCACCCCAAATTGACCATGGTTTTGCTACAGCAACCATTGTTTAAGCATGACATTTGTAGTAAAACTATGCTTATAATAATGGTAATCAATGCACCAAAAAGCATGGTTACTACCTTTTCACTACAATGAAACCATAGTTACTTTGGGAAGGGAACAACAGTGTCGCACTTACGCAAGGCATGCCAGTCGTCTTGCTGGATAGTTTTGGTGACATTGTAGGAAAGATCCTTTCGTATCGGCACAGAGGAGTAATAGTATTTTAGGAATGTGCAACGCTGGATAACTCCTGAATAAGGAAGAATGGGAAAATCAGGATCATTATCACCAGATTCAATCATATTCCCAACATGCATGAAACATGGGAAAGTGTCAGGCTGAAACGAGCAAACCACACCGACACTCGGGAGTGGATTCAGTCCATAGAGTTAAATCACTGCGATTTATAGCACAGTGAGTGTACACCAAACATATATATTTATAGATTATAGATATGTATGGATGCACATTTATTTGTGCATTACTGAAGGGGGAACATGCAATTTCCTATGGATATTTAAAGTGAACTGAAGCGGTGTAGGGAAGGTAGTATTTGGTATAATATGGCATTTTACTCTGATACATCTACAGGCCTGGTTATATTGGGATATATTTGATGTGAAATGGACATATTTGATATGAAATGGACATATTTGATATGAAATGGACATATTTGGAGGAAACAATGTGGATTTATAGCGTGAGTCTCCTATAGAAGCTCTTTAGCCAAACAGAGGAAATAATTACAACACCTTTCTGAATGAGCTCGTCGACGTCCGGGTCCAAACCCGGTCTGTAGCATTTGCTCCACAGACCCATGCTCGTCGAGTTGTAGTTTCTGTTGCACTCATCCGTCGCGCTCATCGCAAACATCTGTCGCCGGGTTCTGGAGAGCAGGAGTCGGTCTTCCCATCGCTCCAGAGTCGCTCTGCTGGCGCGCAACGGGAGGCTGTGGGTAGGGATGTAAATGAAGCCCGGGTCGCTCCTGCGGTTCGAGAAGGTCCGGCAACGCTCCTTGTATCTCCTCGCGTCCGTCTCGTACCAGTGATCCGATGAGATGGCGACCGTGAGGAAACACAAGGCGACGAGAGACAGACAGAGACCCGCGTATAAGAGCCACTTCCCCGTCGCCATCGTTCACCGAAGGCCGCCGATCAGCACTTCATTGTGGACAGCTCCTTTGACCAAAACAGCGACTCAGTCCATCTTTTCTCGCGATAAAACGTCGAAATTTGGTCTTTGGCTGTAAACATACCTTTATGAGGACATGAAAAAATACATAAATGACAAGCCGTGTGTGATTTTTCTATTGCTTACACGCAGACGCTGTTGTGGGAGCGGAGATCTGCTCTTCCTTCAGCTGCATGCAAGGGCACATGACAATCCCCGGGGTTTTTTTTTTTTTTGCTATTTTTTTAATGCAAGGCATTTAATGCATTTTTGAATGCATTTCTGAATGCATTAAATACGTCGATTTACACGGACACACATTATTTTGCACACCATCTGTCTGAATCGTCCGGAGTTACACTATTGTACTTTAAAACATCGCTTTGAATGAAACCGTGCAAGCTCAAGACAAGAAACATCAGAAACGGGAACGATGCATTGAGCTTTGTCGGATAAATTACTTAAGTTAACAAAATCTTAGCCAAGATCAAATTTGTACGGTGGTCAACCTATTATATGTTTACCAGAACACATAAACCAATGCCAAAATGACATGCAACTCATCTGATGCATGACTGCATAAGGAAATACTGCAGTTTTCTTGGCTACACACATGCAACCCAACTGCATTAGGTACAAAGTGTACCATTTTTGTATATGCAATATTTAAGTATGATAGTTTTTAACATTACATTTTGAATATATCATTTTTCCTTGAAATGCATGAAGAAAAACAGAAGTCTTCTGTCCTACAGCACGCCTCCCAGAAAATGAAACCTTATTTTAAAGCTCATTCACACATTGTCTGTGTAATGACTGCGGCACGTTATTGCTCAATCTGGCATCCCTACAGCTGGTCTTAGTCCAACATCCATCTACACACTTTTTGCATGTTGGTTTATAGTCTTGCTATATATTGTGCAAATTTGGTTTATGCTTTTAACATTTTAAGGCATTAACATATACATAAAGCATACATTACCATTTAATTGTGGGTCTCTAAATTTGAGGGGTCACTGGTGTGCCCAGAAGTTTGGCCAACATCTAAGTAATGAACAGATGAGATGCTTGTGTACTGAAAGTGAGGAATGGATGCAAGAAACACTGAAGACCAAACAACGATCAGTCTTATATATGTGGGGTATTTTTAAGATGGAAGACATGGCGACCCAAATCCCCACTCCGAGCCCCATTCAGCGTGGTTAAAACTCAAGCCACAATAAACTAAAAGTGAACCATTACTAAAACCAAACCTCGTTTAAAACTAGTTTAAAACATCCCATTTACTCAACAGGCCTTCGGTTTGAGGTGCCACATGGAAAAGCAATTGCACGACGCATGAACCCACCAACCTAACCCGATGAAGAGCCGACGAGCACACGGGGAAAAAACTTGATGATGGGGGGGGTAAAATAAGTGCAAAAAACAAATCACACCGTGCATAGAAATGTCTGAGCTTCGGTGTCTTTGTGGGACCAGTGGGAAGGTCCCGCAAAAGCTCACCGTGCTCAATTTAATGTGCTCGGCGTATTGCAATGAACACACAGATCCGAAACGGGTGCAGACAGAGACGAACTCTTAGCGGCAGCCGGGCCGTCCACGCACCGGGCGATCAGACCCGTGACACCGAGCATCAGAGTACCCTAAAGCTTTTTTGTTCATATACGAACCGGACCTACCGGACGCTTCCTGTAATGCACTGAAAGCTAAAGACCAAAACAGCGCACAGCCCGTACAGGAAGCCGCGGAGCGTTAGGGTTAGGCGAGGTACTCTGCGCTCACCTTTCGCGGTTCGGCTTTATATACTGCCGATGACGTCACCGCCGTGGGTCCTCCCCGTGGTGTCTGATTGGCCAGTTTGCCCGCCAAACTGTCGATTTCGACTCACTGATTGCGAGTAATCGGACGATTGAAACGTGTTGCAAAGAAACATTCAATAAAATATCAATAAAACATTCATCATTCAATAAAATATCGATCAAACATTCATCATTCAATAAAATATCGATCAAACATTCATCATTCAATAAAATATCGATCAAACATTCATCATTCAATAAAATATCAATAAAACATTCATCATTCAATAAAATATCGATCAAACATTCATCATTTAATAAAATATCAATTAAACATTCATCATTCAATAAAACATCAATCAAACATTCATCATTTAATAAAATATCAATAAAACATTCATCATTCAATAAAATATCAATCAAACATTCATCATTCAATAAAATATCAATTAAACATTCATCATTCAATAAAATATTGATCAAACATTCATCATTCAATAAAACATCGATCAAACATTCATCATTCAATAAAACATCGATCAAACATTCATCATTCAATAAAATATCGATCAAACATTCATCATTCAATAAAATATCAATTAAACATTCATCATTCAATAAAACATAGATCAAACATTCATCATTCAATAAAATATCAATAAAACATTGATCAAACATTCATCATTCAATAAAACATCAATAAAACATTCATCATTCAATAAAATATCGATCAAACATTCATCATTTAATAAAATATCAATTAAACATTCATCATTCAATAAAACATCGATCAAACATTCATCATTCAATAAAACATCAATCAAACATTCATCATTCAATAAAACATCAATCAAACATTCATCATTCAATAAAATATCAATTAAACATTCATCATTCAATAAAACATCGATCAAACATTCATCATTCAATAAAACATCGATCAAACATTCATCATTCAATAAAACATCAATAAAACATTCATCATTCAATAAAACATCAATAAAACATTCATCATTCAATAAAATATCGATCAAACATTCATCATTCAATAAAATATCAATTAAACATTCATCATTCAATAAAACATAGATCAAACATTCATCATTCAATAAAATATTGATAAAACATTCATCATTCAATAAAATATCAATAAAACATTCATCATTCAATAAAATATCAATTAAACATTCATCATTCAATAAAACATCGATCAAACATTCATCATTCAATAAAATATCGATCAAACATTCATCATTCAATAAAATATCGATCAAACATTCATCATTCAATAAAACATCAATCAAACATTCATCATTCAATAAAACATCAATAAAACATTCATCATTCAATAAAATATCGATAAAACATTCATCATTCAATAAAACATCAATCAAACATTCATCATTCAATAAAACATCAATCAAACATTCATCATTCAATAAAATATCAATTAAACATTCATCATTCAATAAAACATCGATCAAACATTCATCATTCAATAAAATATCAATTAAACATTCATCATTCAATAAAACATAGATCAAACATTCATCATTCAATAAAATATTGATAAAACATTCATCATTCAATAAAATATCAATAAAACATTCATCATTTAATAAAATATCAATAAAACATTCATCATTCAATAAAATATCAATAAAACATTGATCAAACATTCATCATTCAATAAAACATCAATAAAACATTTATCATTTAATAAAACATCAATAAAACATTCATCATTTAATAAAACATCAATAAAACATTCATCATTCAATAAAATATCAATTAAACATTCATCATTCAATAAAACATCGATCAAACATTCATCATTCAATAAAACATCGATCAAACATTCATCATTCAATAAAATATCAATTAAACATTCATCATTCAATAAAACATCGATCAAACATTCATCATTCAATAAAATATCAATTAAACATTCATCATTCAATAAAACATCGATCAAACATTCATCATTCAATAAAACATCAATCAAACGTTCATCATTCGATAAAACATCGATAAAACATTCATCATTCAATAAAATATCAATTAAACATTCATCATTCAATAAAACATCGATCAAACATTCATCATTCAATAAAACATCGATCAAACATTCATCATTCAATAAAATATCAATAAAACATTCATCATTCAATAAAATATCGATAAAACATTCATCATTCAATAAAACATCGATCAAACATTCATCATTCAATAAAATATCAATAAAACATTCATCATTCAATAAAATATCGATCAAACATTCATCATTCAATAAAATATCAATAAAACATTCATCATTCAATAAAACATCAATCAAACATTCATCATTCAATAAAATATCAATTAAACATTCATCATTCAATAAAATATCAATAAAACATTCATCATTCAATAAAATATCGATAAAACATTCATCATTCAATAAAATATCGTTAAAACATTAATCATTCAATAAAACATCAATCAAACATTCATCATTCAATAAAATATCAATAAAACATTCATCATTCAATAAAATATCGATCAAACATTCATCATTCAATAAAACATCGATCAAACATTCATCATTCAATAAAATATCAATAAAACATTCATCATTTAATAAAATATCAATAAAACATTCATCATTCAATAAAATATTGATCAAACATTCATCATTCAATAAAATATCAATAAAACATTCATCATTCAATAAAACATCGATCAAACATTCATCATTCAATAAAATATCAATTAAACATTCATCATTCAATAAAATATTGATCAAACATTCATCATTCAATAAAATATCAATAAAACCTTCATCATTCAATAAAATATGAATAAAACATTCATCATTCAATAAAATATCGATCAAACATTCATCATTCAATAAAATATCAATAAAACCTTCATCATTCAATAAAATATCAATAAAACATTCATCATTCAATAAAACATCGATCAAACATTCATCATTCAATAAAACATCAATAAAACATTCATCATTCAATAAAACATCAATAAAACATTCATCATTCAATAAAATATTGATAAAACATTCATCATTCAATAAAACATCAAAAACATTCATCATTCAATAAAATATTGATCAAACATTCATCATTCAATAAAACATCAATCAAACATTCATCATTCAATAAAACATCAATCAAACATTCATCATTCAATAAAATATCAATAAAACATTCATCATTCAATAAAATATCAATCAAACATTCATCATTCGACAAAACATCGATCAAACATTCATCATTCAATAAAATATCGATAAAACATTCATCATTCAATAAAATATCAATAAAACATTCATCATTCAATAAAATATTGATAAAACATTCATCATTCAATAAAATATCAATAAAACATTCATCATTCAATAAAATATTGATAAAACATTCATCATTCAATAAAATATCAATAAAACATTCATCATTTACATAAATGACTGACATTGTGCTGAGAGGATTGTGTTAAAGAGTTTTAAACCGTTTTTTATACTGTTATATTAACTCATATAATTTGGCGGGAGCAAAAATGGCTGATCGATAATTATGTCATAAGATCAGTTCAGTATAAATTAATATTCAACCAAAATGACAATTCTGTTCATTCTGTTCATTCTGTTAATTCTGTTCCACAAGATGGCAGCAGCCACACAACTCGTCCAACTGTTTTGTGAATAATAATCATAATAATGAATCATTTCATCAAATGTCATCTGCATGTGAGAAGTCCACCACAAGATATCATGTAGATCACCAGCCCACTTTTTCATATTTCTGTCCATATAGCAATAATCGTTACTATATTCAAATGCATTAATATGTACACACACACACACACATTTTCCTCTGCCAGAATGATAAATATGTGATGTAAGACATTCACATTCGTCTCAGGTGTTTAACACATTAGTCTTTGTCCAATAACCTGTCACTGATATGGGCTGATAGTCTTCATCTTATATTGCAATGATCTGATTTTAACATATCGTTCGCTCTCAGGGCCCCTGAGCTTTTATTCGGGTGCTGAGGCGGCATTCATTGGTGAGAAGGTGAGCTGGCTATAATGCAGACAGACGGCATATTCTGGGCCAGTGACAGTGAGTCAGCACCACAATACAGAGAGAGAGAGAGAGAGAAAGAGAGAGAGAGAAAGACAGAGAGAGAGAGAGAGAGAGAGAGAGAGAGAGAGAGAGAGAGAGAAAGACAGAGAGAGAGAGAGAGAGAGAGAAAGACAGAGAGAGAGAGAGAGAGAGAGAGAGAGAAAGAGAGAGAGAGAAAGACAGAGAGAGAGAGAGAGAGAGAGAGAGAGAGAGAATTTCCAAAGTTCTTTATCACTACTGCAACCAACAATACACATGCGTATACCACAATTCATTTTAATGCCGCAAGCAATAGATTTTTTTGCACATATATATTGCAACTACTGCATATGTTACACCTGCACACATTGCACCACGCTGCAGTGAGTCTCCTTTATGCCGTTGCACTGACATTGAACAGACTAAAGATCCCTGAGTGCTTATTGTATTCGTGGCATGAATGTGACGTACACATAAAGTGATGTTTTCTGTTTGTACCTTTTGGACCATCACATTGACACATATGATGCTTGTTTGCAGTTTTTTCCAAAGAATGCAATGCAAAAAAAATAATTTCTTAATCAATATATTGCTGTGTTCTTCAGTACAATATGTTAATATATGTTTGAAAAATTGTGTTTTCAGAAAATGAACTATTTTCTAAATAAAGGATGTTTTCTTTGGTTATATTGTTAAATTATTCCATTGGCAGCACTGTTAGTAATGGTAAATGAGTGAGACTCATTCTTTGCAGCAGGCAGCTCTCCTGCACACACACACAAACACACACTCCTCCTCACTGTCACGCAGGTGCTGTAACTGCTGAATTCTCTGCTTCATGGAGGACTGCATAAGCCTGCCGTGAGCTGCTGAGCCTTTCTGACCTAACTGTCCTTGACTGCTCTTGAGAGAATGATGGAGAGAAAAAGAGAGAGAGAGTGCAAGAGAGGACAGGGAGAGCTTAAAAAGGAAAATAACTCTCATTTGTCATCTTCAAATTCTCCTGAAGCAACAGAGAAGCATGGAGAAAACTCAGAAACATACGCAACCAGTGTGTTTCTGTGCAATAACTCAGCAAATTGTTTTCACAGGAGACTAAAATTATCCTTCCTTATGCACGAGCTGTTTTGCATTTACATTTATGCATTTGGCAGACGCTTTTATCCAAAAAGCAACTTAAACTGCATTTAAGGTATACATTTTTTATCAATACATCTGCACTCTGGAATCAAACCCACAAACTTTGCATTGCTAATGCAATGTTCTACCAATTGAGCTGCAAGAACACCCTTCATATAGCAGAATCAAGGACATTTGAAAGGTGTAAACTGTCTGAAATCAGCTGAAAGGTACCGTTGATGATGTGCATAACAATCATAAGTAGAATGACTTTAATGCTGCTCAAGTCATAAGTCATAAACTGAGCAGGCAAATCATGGTCCAAAGGATGGAGTTTCAGTAATCCTGAGAGCAAAGGAAAGAAATTAATTGGAGACAAATGGAAATTTGAAAGACTTTACATCATCTACACTAGTCACTTTACACTTTACATCATTTAGTAACTTTACACTTTACATTATTTAGTCACTTTACCTTTTACATCATTTACACTAGTCACTTTACACTTTACATTATTTAGTCACTTTACACTTTATATCATTTAGTAACTTTACACTTTACATCATCTACACTAGTCACTTTACACTTTACATCATTTACACTACTTACTTTAAGCTTTACATCATTTAGTCACTTTACATCATTTACACTAGTTACTTTACATTATTTACACTGCTTTAAACTTTACATCATTTAGTCACTTTACACTTTACATCATTTACACTAGTCACTTTACACTTTACATAATTTAGTCACTTTACACTTTACATCATTTACACTACTTACTTTACATCACTGTGCTTGTATCACCAGGCATAACAGTGAATAACACATTTAGGCTTTGTGCACTGACATTATCACATTACCAATAAAACGATGATCCTCACAAACTGAGGTTGATGGTACTTAAATGCCAGTCTCAGCTGTATTGTGTATGTATAGTGATGGATGATGATTCACAGTCTCACGTCCACACTGCCGCAGGCTGACACAGCTGTAAGGAGAGATCTGTATTCTGGGAACAGCGAGGTCAACCAATGCAACACTGCGATTTATTAAACCAATGTAAAGACAGAATTAACACATTATGTGTTGACTTACAGTATACACACATGAGCTGTACTATGCATAAGATAAAATAAAAATACATTTTAAATAAACATATGATACTGCACAACAAGTTATAAGAACACAAAGCTTTTCTCTTCCAAAACAGGCTGTTTTTTTCTTCCAGAACATACATGTAACACATATGTACAGGGCTATTAGCCATCCATACAGTACAGCATTCATTTACAGGCCTCCGTTTGACAAAGAACACTCTGCATAGTTTACATAAGATGGACAGAGAGATGGTCATGCCTTTAATTATTAAACACGGCTGACGGCAGCATTATAGAGATAATGTGAAGAGGAAGAAAGCCATAAAGTGAGGCAAAGGAGAGGCGCAGACTGAATGAAGGGATGCATAGATGGATGCACGCATTAATATCCGCATTACTCAGTCCAACGCGACCATCTGATTTCAGAGCAGCACTGCGTTGGGCACAGAGGGGGGGAAATGCTTTATCAGGTAACCGGATCACGTGACACACGCAAGAGTCGCATTGTGCATTGGATGTGCATTGGATGTTCATTCGAACCTGGGACGGATTTGAAATGACTTCGGTCACCATAAGAACAGCAACAGAAATGCGTTGCATGATGACAACACGATAGGTGAGATTCATTGTGTTGAGCTGAGCAGGTTGAGATTCCATCTTTAAGGGAGTAACTGGCAGCGGGGAGCCAGAAGCCTGACTCAGAGAAATGCAGGGTCCCATTACACTGGCTTTCCATCTGATTCATGAGTATTTACATCTGTGTGTGTGTGTGTGCAGGATTAAATCACAAATCACGCATCATCAATATTTGCCTGCAGTATATCACTTTTGCAATAATTTACCATATTATAATATTATATTATATTATATTATATTATATTATATTATATTATATTATATTATATTATATTATATTATATTATATTATATATCTGTGTTATAATGTCTTTATTGTTTTTTTATTACGTATATAAATCGTAATCAAAAGATTACTCTTAAAATTGTCAACAAAATACTAAAAAATGCACTGGTTTAATAACCATTTCAACCCGGCAAAGTGCCCTTAAAATGTTTATTCTCTAAATGATCTAAGGAGACTGAGTTTGTATTCAGGCCAACAACCTTGTCTGACCCCAGATAACATGTAACTCAGGGCCTCCATTAGGGCGGTCTGTTTTTGCGATCTTCAAATCAGAGCAGCAGACAGCAGGCAGATTACGCAGATGCCGCTGGTAATTGCAAGGCAGAGTTTTAACTCCATCATGGCACATCTGGGCCACTGAAGAACTCCTGTGAGCCATTTAAAGCTGCAATCCATAACTTCTGCTTCTCTACCACCACCTCTGTTGGAAATATAAAACTGCAGGGTATTTGCGGAGTGATTTTTAATGTAAATTCTAAACAGACAGACATTTCCCAAAAAAATAGGACCCGACAGATCAAATTATAAATCATTATTATAAACTTACCGTTTTGGGAAGAATTGAGGAAAGTTAAGGAGATTGTGTTGTGGTTTTAATCATGCAATCATACGATTCTAACAATAATTAGTGAAAATGAGAGTTCACTGTCATGCTGGGTAGGACACTCCATCTAACAGTGTAAGTTTCTGATTGCTGGCTAAGGTTCTTTCAAAGTTATCAAAACGTTCTTGCAGCAACATTAGCAAAACTTTTTTAATGTTATATATCATATATATCAAAAATGTCATTTTTAAGTAGTGAGTGGAACGTTTTAAAAACATTACAGAATTAAAAAACGTTTGAATAACATTGTTTTAACTAAGCAATAGTGTTAAAACGTCTAAAAAACTGGACATGTGTAATATTTGTAACATTTTTGTTACTTAATGGAAATCGTGGTCGGCCAGACTAAACCAGAACAGAGAGGCAGAGGAACCTGGAGCTCATGCCCTTCTCCAGTGTAATATTCTGCCTCAGGAACTGCACTGGGCCGGATGCCAGCTCACCCCACCCCAGCTCAGCTCCAGCCTGCAGTGGATTGCAGCAGCTCCAGAGGGCAATGCAGAGGATGAGAGAGGAAGGGTACTTCCATGCACAAGGCTCTCCAATATCATGTTTTCAGTGTTTGCACAAAAAACTCAAAGGACAAAAATGTGCCTGGTTAGAAAGAACTGAGGTGGGATCCTTGAAAGCAGGAGATAAAGATCTTATTGGCTTTGTAAACGGCCCATTCACTTCCTTTTGTTGTCATGTTTTGTTTAGCGTACAAGACGACTTTGAGCGTTTTGTTATGGCACACATAACCACACAGGCAGCTCAACAAAATGCATAAATTAAAGATAACACCGCAGCGCTTATATTAGTTAATAAGAGAATCAATGTTGTTAATGATTATGGCACTTTTCATGAAGAAGATACAAAACAGCTCTTAAAAATGTAAAAATGGGATAAATTATTTGCTTTTAGTTATCAGTTCTAAAGTGGTCAAAATCACCATTACAAAGTTCAAAACTTTTTTGTTAGATAATAGTTTACATAACATCAAATACTTCTCATAACAAAAATGCTCATGCAGGCATGAGTAACCAAAATATACTGTATTCACAGAGAGTACATTATCAACGCTAAATGGTTTCAAATGTACTGCAACCCTCACATCTCTCAGCAATAAATCTCCAAAAACAGCTGATAATTAAAAATTTATTAAGTTTGATGTATGATCAAATCATATTTGACATAATAAACAAAAGAACCCTTGCATAGATCACAGACCATGACTTTAATGTACAACAAAATAAAACGTTGTATCGTAATTTAGCAGAACGAAGACACAAAACATACAGAAACACATTAAGACAACATGAAAAATTTGACCAAATGTACATGGAACAAACATTTACATGAAGCCGTTACTTATGTAACAAAACATGTAGCTGAGATGGTCAACATTTTATTTTGGCTGTATTTTGGCAATCCTGGATTGTTAGTGGTGAGATTTCATGTTTCGTCAAATACATCGCTAGCATGACATTTAATAATTCTGTATTCTGAAAGCAAACAGGAAATCACAAACAAACAAACAAACAAACAAACAAACAAACTCAAAACAGTTCAGTGTTCAGTGGAGTTTTACAGATTAATAACTTTTCCCAACCAAAAGGAAACAGAAATAACAGTGCCGTATAAATAATGAACATGGCTTTGGGAAAAAATGACAGCAAGGGCTTTGTAATGATGCAACCAGAATACAGCTGATTCTCAGTTTTGAAAGGCTAAGCTCATGCAGTCTTTCATACACCATGCAGTTTTTTGCGATTACTGGGTTGCTGTTGAGTTTTGGTTCGGTATGGTGGTTGATTATTACAAAAAAGTACAAGGTACAGTACATTTTCCGATGCTAATGCCATTTATTTGATTTATTTCATGATATCAATAATACAAGCTATAATCTTTCTATATATTTGTAATGGCTTGTCTTATGGACCCACTTGTGAGTCTGCTGTGGTTTAATTGAGGGCATGGGTTCTTTATAGCACAGTTATCTATAGTGCCACATGGATTTGACATGAAAATAAAGCTGGACGAGGCCACGCAGGTGAAGAAAAATAAGTGTTCGCAACATCCTCCAAAAGGCCACAACCCGGGAACATTGAAACTACAATCCCTCCATTTCTGATAACTTGTTTTTACAAGTAACTTTGTTATATGTATGATGACATAACACTCTCTCGAGGCGTCTTTTAAAACACTGTATCACTTTTTATTCAACTGCAGTGTATTTCATATCCCTTTTTGAAATAAAGTTGGATTTCAATGTTGTTAAAAAAACTGCAAAATGCAAATTTACACATAACAAACAACTTTAAATCATGGTGATACATAAGCACGGTATAATTTACACCTAGAGTTCAGGTGTCAGACTGATCTGAGACCTGCCTCTCCAGCTATTATTCATTGTATGTCCATAAACAATATTCACCTCAGATTAGAGACAAAAGCAAACTTCTAAAAGCATCATTTCATTTATGGGGAGTGGACAACACCTGTCTGTAATGCTTTGCTTTGTATTAATCTCTACACAAAATACAATTATGAATTTTGCACTACAACAACTACTGTTCATTGGTGGATATTAAAATACTTCTTTCATGATAACAGAATTATATTCCTGTTCGTCTCTAGAACGTTCCACAGCCCTTGGTTCAGTATATGTTACATCAAAATTGACAGTCCTGTAATACCCTATTGCTTTGATTCATTGGTGTAGTTATTTTATATATATATATATATATATATATATATATATATATATATATATATATATATATATATATATATATATTTGATTATGCATAGCACCAGGGTTTGATCACCATTTGCCACATGCCCCATGTTAAACTGTTTATTTTTTGTTGTTATTCATTTATCATGTTAAATTATTGATCAATTGTTATGATACAATAAAGCACGTTTCAAGGTTCATCAGTCTTTTTACGCATGTACATTTCATATTCTAAACTTTATTCAATTGATTTTTGTTCTCTAGTCCCATTTATTTATTCTGCAAAGTTTGCATTAAAAATGAAGCAAGCAATTATAAAGAAAAACTGGTTAAAAAAACCCTGAACAGTTCTTTCTGGCACAAAACAGAGATGATTTAACTCATACCAGTGATTCAAAAAAATCAAATATGAAATACTGCTCTTTGCCTGAAATACTCCTCTTTGTTTACAATCAACCTCAAATATCAATAAATGTCACATGACCAACTTGTCTTTGTTTACGGCCGGTCTGGCAAACTAGTTACTGTTCACCCTGAAACAACCAAATTTAATCATCACCGTTTTAAAGTCATTGTTTATCATCAAAGAAATTACAAACGTTCTTCGACGTCCCGTTTAATGAAATAAAAATGAAGGAGCCTTTTACATCAGATTGCCTCAATCAGTTCACATTAACATCAACGTAAACTGTCAGCACAGGTTTTCCATTAATGTTAATCCATCAATACTCATCAGTTATGTTTCTAAATTAAATGAAGCCTGCATTAAATCGGGTTAATCACCAATGTGCTACGTAAAGCACTGGTAAGGAAAGGACCTACTGACAACTATGCCAAAAAGGGTGAGGGCCTAACACAGCCTAAATCTAAGATACCACTGCTTGACATAAGTCATTTAAACTCTATAAACTCTAATTTACTATGATATACCCTGTGGTATAATAAAATCTGTGCTGTTGTGTCAAGATCTGTCGGTCTCAACCAGGGACTGTTGGTAACAAAAACTGAATTGACTGCTGATTGTGCTTTAGCATTTTTACCGATCTGAGGGGCAGCGGGTGGTTGCATTGTTGCATTTGTTTTAAGTGCTCCAAAAAGGCCAATTCTGGGATAAACGTCTAATTTGTAATGTATCACACTTCACAGGCTGTTCTGCTCTGCTCTGCAGTGGGCTGTGCGGTAACCTCACTGAGGTAAACTCTTTATTATGGCACAATATAATTAAACCACAAAGGCAGATTGGAAACTCTAAAAGGCTCCATCGCACGAACTTTTTCCAATGTCTGATTTTATATTCAAGCTCTTTCACTGGCCGTAGTGCATGAAAACACAGAAAAGGTTGATCGTGTGCCTGATAACCAGGATTCAAGCAAACAAACGAAACGAAAATGAAACGTACTCTGTTTACACTGTGACGCCCGGCCTCAACATACATTGCGACAGTCCCCTTGTGTGCCTTACACTTACCGAGGCACTTTTCATCTGTCTGGTTGCTGAGGGGAGGCGAAGGCACTAGCAACTAATATGAGTAACTCTGCCGTGTTTTCGTTTGCATCCTGCTAAGATAAATGAAGCGATTTCTGATGTTTGAAATCCATGTACTAAATTTAATTGCAAAATGGAAGCATGAAGTATAATCGCCTATCGTTTTTTCGAGAGAATGCCCATGCGTTTTACTATTAAAGTTACAGTAATTTTAAACAGGTGTGCTTAGAGTATGATTATATGCATTTTGATAGTATCTATAGCTTTTTTCTGTGTCTTTGACTATGTTTTCGATTAAAAAGTTTGCATCCCAGCATTGGGTCTTGCATATATATTTTGTCACATTTCAGAAAGTCAGGAATCTCCTAGTTTCCCTGATTGTAACAATGACACCCTTACGAGGTCTCTTAACTGCAACAAGCTGAGTTATACCGATGTCATGCATTAAATATACTAGGATACACAGTACCTTAGTTGATTAGGCCATAATGCAGGTTCTTGACATGCTGTGATATCATTAGGATTCTGTTTCCCGTAAGATTAAACATTCAGTCTTTAAATACACGTAAATAATAAACATTTCAAATCATGATACACTAGTGCAGTTTCATGGCAACGAATGAGGGGGTATAGATGGAGGGGAAGGAGGGGGTGATGAGGAAAACGAAACGAAAAATAGGAACGAATATCCTGTTGTCATGAGGTAATGTGTCAGGCATGCCAATATCAAAATGAGCATAATCTAAACATGCTTAGCTATATGAGGCTCATCTTGCGGCATTGTGCTGTCTTATATCTAAAGGGCATGGCAATCGATCACTTGGTGATATCTAAATTACAGCAACTGCTGGAAAATAGCAGCAATGCAGATGTCCATAGGGTGATGATTCTTGCCACCCACAGCATCCCAGCAGAAGATACGTTTTGTTCATTTAAGGTGCTTTGCTGGTCGGTTGGATCCTGTACGCTGTAGGGAAGACCACCAAACGCTGCAGATCTGTCCCTGCACGTTTTCAATGCGCTTTTCCAGATGCAGCGTGCAGCTCTTTGAAATGTAATCTGCAGTTCATGCATGATGTTTTTATAAGGAGAGTTGCAACATTGGAGCAACCATCATGAAACCTTCAAAGCCTGTGAACATTAGCTAAGTGTGCGTTTTTGGTTGTACATTGTTTTTTTTAGAACATGAATCATCCTTTTTGAAGATGTATTTGACTAACTATATAATGCATGATCTGCATGTTTTTCTGCAGTTATATATGTTTTGGTCTATTATTTTGCTTTCATCTGCATTGTAGAGATTTTCACGTTGCAAAGGCTGACAAAAGGAGGTAAGATAAGCATTCATATGTGACTGAATTTTCTACTGTCCCACGCTCCCATACTAAGATCTAGACATCCGTTAGCAGCTTACTTTTGTTAACACAGTTCTGATTAGTGATAGTGCAGTTTCCAGTTCTCAGGTTGGCCTCTCTGAAGTTGTCAATGCTGTTGTTTATGTCTCCATCTATCTCCATGTACTCAGACTTGCTGACGGTGGAGGAGCTGCGGCGACTGGAGTTGGAATCGGACGCGATGTTGGGATTGCTCACGTTGAGAAGCTGCGCCTGCTCCTCTCCTTCGGTTTCTCTGTGATAGAAATAGTTAAAGTTGGAGACAATGACAGGCACAGGAAGGGCAATGGTCAGCACACCGGCGATGGCACACAGGGAACCCACGATCTTGCCCCCTATTGTCACAGGCACCATGTCCCCATAGCCCACAGTAGTCATCGACACAACAGCCCACCAGAAGGCGTCCGGGATGCTGCTGAAATACGACTCCTTCTCTTCAGCTTCTGCGAAATACACAGCGCTAGAGAACAATATGACACCGATGAAGAGGAAGAAAATTAGCAATCCAAGCTCTCGCATACTGGCTTTTAGGGTTTGACCTAATATCTGAAGGCCCTTGGAGTGCCTGGACAGCTTGAAGATTCGAAACACCCTGACCAGACGAATCACCCTGAGGATGGCCAGAGATGTTGCCTGCTCCCCTTTTCCTTCCTTCCCATCTGGGTCTTCTGCTAATTCGGTGCCCAGTGTAATGAAATAGGGGATGATGGCCACGATGTCAATGGTATTCATCATGTTTTTAAAGAAGGCAGCCTTACTCGGGCACGCAAAGAACCGCACTATTAGTTCAAAGGAGAACCAGATTATACAGAGGGTCTCTACGATGAAGAACGGGTCGATCAAGATGTTTGGTTTGTAGTAGAAAGTGCTGTTGCCTATAGTTTTTATCCGTCCTTCTGGGTCCTCTTTCAGTTCAGGTAAGGTCTCCAAACAGAAAATGACAATGGAAATTAAAATGACCATAACAGAAACAATAGCAATTCCTCTGGCCGGCCCTGAACTCTCGGGATGCTCGAACAGAAGCCAGATTTGTCGCTGAAACTCACGCTCCGGCAAAGGTCGTTCTTCCTCTCGGATGAATCCCTCGTCTTCGCGGAACTTCTCCATCGCCTCCACACCAAGTTCATAGAACTTAATTTCTTCAGAGAACATATCCAACGGCACGTTCGCCGGCCTCCTCAATCTTCCACTGGACTGATAATAGTAGAGGATGGCGTCAAAGCTCGGACGATTTCTGTCAAAGAAGTACTCGTTTCTCAGGGGATCAAAATACCGCATCCTTTTCTTAGGGTTACCCAACAGCGTCTCGGGAAACTGGGCGAGAGTTTTAAGCTGGGTCTCGAAGCGCAGCCCGGCTATATTGATGACCACTCGCTCGCAGCATTCGTGGTCATCGTGGTCAGGGGGATACGTATCCTGAGGATGTCCGGGAACGGCAGAAGTCTCATCCATGTTGTCACCAGCCACGACGGTCATCCTGCAGGTCGAAGTTGCAGCTCTGCAGGATTTACGAAACTGAAGTTAAGTGAATTGAGCCGACATCCAATTCGCCCTCCCAAGGTGTCGCTTTCTTTCTCCAGACCTCAGATATGTCTTGGGTGTCCCCGGGTAGGGTACGACTTTGTCTTCCCGTCAGTGTGGCCCCGCTGCGGCTGGCACCGACTCGGGCATCGCTCCTCTCAGCTGCGTCCACTACGGCTGCCTCTGTCACCGAGTCAGAGAGAAATGCATCGTACAGCGGCGGTATGTGCCAGCTCAGCAAATTCACACTCGTTATTTCATTATTTATTTACTTAATACTCAATGTGCATAAATCGCAGATGCGTGAAGCCTTAAGGGAAACTCTGCGTCATGTCGCCCATTGAAACGATTGTGGAAAGGGTCTTGAAATGCCACTTTTAATCCATCACGACATGCGGTACATGTGCATGCTTTTTACAGCACTTCACGTATGAATAAGACTAGGAAAACAAGCTTTACATTAGTTGGAGTAACAAGCAAGCCGATTAAAAACTTCAGACTGGGGTGGTTATGATGCTCACCTCTTTGCAGACCGGATGCGTCTTCTTACATAAAGCGCTTCGCATCTTCTCACTCCGGAGCTTTTCGGTCGCCGTCCGCGCCGCACATAAATCTCACATCCATGGCGGAAACCATTGGCGACATTCCCCACGACGCTTGAATGCAACTTCAATATGGATTGGGAATAATTTGCAAAGCTTCTCGTCTAATGCAAGCGGGCGATCGGCTTAGGGAAACAAAACAAAGCAAGGCGGTGAAAAACAACACGGGTAGCCGCAGCGTCCTTCCCTTGCGCGGCGGCACCTTGGTGTGGATGGCTTATACTGCATGAGAAACCGTAATGCTGCAGCTCGGCTCAGACGAGGGATGCATTAAGGGGGCAAAAGCGAAGGCATGCCATTTCCAGACATTACCGCATCAGCAAAATCTCCCCTTACGAGTAGACAGGATGACGAGCTCGGTTTTATCTGGACGCACTGACATGGGGGTATGGAGACGAGAGGGTTCTTAAAGGGGGATCGATAGGAGAGAAGGAGTAATTCCTTAATCATGCCCAACATACTGTTGCGCCGTATTGCACATGGGAAGAGAGGGGCAGGAGAGGGGGGTAGGACGGCAGAAGAGCCGTGGAGTCGAACGGGGGAGGGGTTCGACGCAATGCAGACCGGCTGCACTAACGCGTGTGGCCGCAAGTGCTCGTCCGCGCAATGCGTGAACGCGTTTATGTGCCAACGCTGGCGCAGTATCCAAATGGCCGAGGTGGCTTCACCGAGCTCACCGGTGGCCGCAACGAACCCGGGCTCGTCCGCACGGCAGGCCGCGACGCGGTGCGACTCTTCCCAAGTGCGCAAAGTTACAACGCCGCAGATCTCCACGCGTGTCGGGCGACGCGGTGGAGAACCGTGGCGCGGGGGTTGGAGTATTTATAGCATTACGTGGGTGTAGCACCGTGGACGGCGATTTGTGCGCCACCTCGACGTTTATTATATGCAGCTTTTTTTGCATTATTATTATTATGCTTGTTTTCGCAGTTTCTTGCGCGCACAGATTAATATTACAGTGAGGAACAGCACCGTGTTTATTCACGGATTTATAGGCTATACATCTCCATGCATAAAACATGCATACATGTTTTATATGCATACATATAAAACATCTTTATATGCTTTATAATCTTTATATGTATACATATAAAACATACATACATGTTTTATAATCCCCAACTTGTTTAACTATGTTTAACGCGGTCGATAAAACCGCCCTGTTGTGCAGTTCATCTTGCCAGCATCTATATGCACTTGTAAATGCAGCTTTGGAGACGAGGCGTAAATGCTCTCCTGTTTGTAAATCTCCTGCTTTGCTAAATAAATAAATAGATAGATAAATAAATAAATGTGAATGCACAACACAACACTTAACACGAACAGATCCTCTATTCTCTTTTCCTATAGCCCACCAACAGGGGGCGCACAAACATTGTATGTGTGATGAACAATGCATGAGTGAAGCTGATTGTGGGAGGGGAGAAGCTGAAATAAATATATACATAACAAACATATCCAAACAAATATATAATACTGGATGCTATTGGTAAGGATTAAAAATGAGCAAGGCGTGTTTACATCTTATTTTACAGTATTTTACAATTTCTGAGCAATTTCAAAAACAAGACCACCAGCCACTATAAAAACAGCAGCTGAATATCATGAATAAGACATGGACAGCCCCTCCCTCCCCTCAACTTTCTGCTCCCCTCAATCACTTCCTCTCTATACGTGTACTTTGCTGGGTTACAATTAGTTCAGTCAACACAAATGCAATAGCAGTCATCAATCAGAGCTGTTTAAAGTGTCATAGATCCTTTACATTATTGATGTAGTTTGGCAATTTTATAAGTGCGGCTTTCATCGTTGTGTTTAAACTGACCATGCACAAAACCTACCTAGTGCTTCATCTTGAAGACATGTCAAGAAATCAACATTGTAATTCATAACACGAACACACTAACAACAATAGACCTTAAATCATATATTTTAGTGAAAAAATACTCCTGATCAATTGAACATTACCATAGGTCGCAGCTGCATTTTGATCACTCCCTTAGAATATAACAAAACAAACAGAGGACAAATAAAAACAAATCTGACTATGAAAATGACAAAATATTTATTTAGCAAAAATAAGTTAACAATTCATACTTCATTAAGGGGTTAGAAAAATAGACAGGCTGTCATGTGGGCTAGTTAAGTACCCAAAAGACTGTCACATAATGAATCATATCTGATTCTCATTTTTTGATATCTCATTTTTCCTAATAAATTCGATAATGACACGTATTCCTGAGCAAATTCCATATTTGTAAAGTCACGCAAGTACTCTCGCATTTTAAAGCACACAACACTTTACAGACACAAAGTTGAGCTTATTATCCAAGCTTCAAAAGCCAGTCACGGTTACAAGACTTAAAATAAAGCATAAATGTGCAAAAGCTAAATGATAAATATATTACAATATATTACAGAAAAAGTGTAAATGCATACATATTTACAAACTTTTGTCTTTAAACAAAAGAAATGCCGCAGTGGTACATTCTGCATCACGGTGGGGACACAGGTGATGTACTCAGTCTTTATTCAGGCTTTGTGTCATTTAACGGGACACAGGTGATGTACTCAGTCTTTATTCAGGCTTTGTGTCATTTAACGGGACACAGGTGATGTTCTCAGTCTTTATTCAGGCTTTGTGTCATTTAACGGGACACAGGTGATGTTCTCAGTCTTTATTCAGGCTTTGGGTCATTTAACGGGACACAGGTGATGTTCTCAGTCTTTATTCAGGCTTTGTGTCATTTAACGGGACACAGGTGATGTTCTCAGTCTTTATTCAGGCTTTGTGTCATTTAACGGGACACAGGTGATGTTCTCAGTCTTTATTCAGGCTTTGGGTCATTTAACGGGACACAGGTGATGTTCTCAGTCTTTATTCAGGCTTTGTGTCATTTAACGGGACACAGGTGATGTTCTCAGTCTTTATTCAGGCTTTGGGTCATTTAACGGGACACAGGTGATGTTCTCAGTCTTTATTCAGGCTTTGGGTCATTTAACGGGACACAGGTGATGTTCTCAGTCTTTATTCAGGCTTTGGGTCATTTAACGGGACAGGGCCTTTTGGCAGGCTTGGTTTATAAATATTTTTTTTTTTTTTTTTTTTTTTTTTTTTTTTTTTTTTTTTTTTTTTTTTTTTTTTTTTTTTTTTTTTTTTTTTTTTTTAATTTAAATTATTTTTTTTTTTTTTTTTTTTTAAAAATTAAAAAAAAAAAAAAAAAAAAAAAAAAAAAAAAAAAAATTTAAAAAAAAAAAAAAAAAAAAAAAAAAAAAAAAAAAATATTATTTTTTTTTTTTTTTTTTTTTTTTTTTTAAAAAAAGAAAATTTTTTTTTTTTTTTTTTTTTTTTTATTTTTTTGGGTTATAAAAAGGACAGGGCCTTTGGCACAGATCCCCAAACCAGCCGCACGGTGGCGCACGATGTCCATAAATGACTTCTGTACGTCCTAAAACGTTTTGCTGTTTACTTGCTCAAACTTTTGCAACATTTGCACACATCATTCAATATATTTCTTCTTTCACCATCTAACACAGGGCGTTATCCAAACTGTCTGCGTTCGCCAAGCAAAGTCAGGGTGGTGCATTCACCTAAAAAGTGCGATTTTGTCGCGTTTCACGATGCAGTTTTCAGAAAAATGATTGTGGGTCAGATCAGGACACCCGCATTACCCCGGCGACGCACAAGCAGCCATACTCACAGAAACGCGTCTCCTCTGCTGTCAGACGTCCGTGAATTGCCCCGTATACTCCTCAAACGGGTTGAAATGGACGAAGCTGGATGAATCCGGGTCGTCGTCGTCCGATTGATCCGGTTTGAGGAGAGACGGTCCGCTGTCGCTCTTGTTGCACTCGGGCAGCGGCGGCACCTGCCGGCCGCAGGTGACGTGCGTGTACTCCACCCGCTCCTCCTCGTCGTTCTCACGGTGATAAAAGTAGTTAAAATTGGACACGATTACCGGTACCGGCAGGGCGATTGTAAGAACCCCTGCAATAGCGCACATCGATCCGACTATTTTGCCACCAATGGTGACCGGGTACATGTCTCCATACCCAACAGTGGTCATGGACACGACCGCCCACCAGAACGCGTCCGGGATGCTTGTAAAGGCCGACTCCGGGTCGTCCACCTCGGCGAAGTAAACGGCGCTGGAGAACAATATGATACCGATGAGAAGGAAGAAAATCAACAGGCCGAGTTCCCGCATGCTTGCGCGCAGGGTCTGGCCGAGGATCTGGAGACCCTTGGAGTGCCGCGACAGTTTGAAGATCCTGAAGACGCGCACCAAGCGGATGACCCTCAGGATGGCCAGAGAAGTTGTTTGCTGGGTGTTTGACTGGACCTCACCGAGGTCTAATCCCAAAGTGATGAAGTACGGCATAATGGCCACGATATCAATGGTGTTCATGATGTCTTTGAAGAAGGCGGTTTTGCTTGGGCAGACGAGGAACCTGACAAGCAGCTCAAAGGAAAACCAGATTATGCACAGGGTCTCCAACAAGAAAAACGGATCCGTGAGTAAACCAGACCCTCTGGCGGCGGTTCGGTTCTGCGCAAGGTGGTTATTGAACACCCGTTCGTCCTCTCTGAACTCCGGCAAAGTTTCTAAACAAAAGATAACGATTGAGATGAGGATGATCATTACCGATATGATAGCGATCACCCTGGCCGGTCCGGAGCTGTCGGGATACTCAAACAACAGCCAAAGTTGACGCTTAAACTCATTGGAGGGCATCGGACGGTCTTCTTCTTTCAACAAACCCTCGTCCTCACGGTAATGGTTGATGGCGTCCTCGCCAATCTCATAAAACCGGATTTCCTCCAGGAAGATCTCCACCGGCACGTTGATGGGTCTCCGGAGCCTCCCGCCGGACTGGTAATAGTACAAGATTGCGTCGAAACTCGGTCTGTTCCTGTCGAAGAAGTATTCGTTCCTGCACGGATCGAAGAAGCGGATTCTCTTGCTCGGGTCTCCGAGCAGCGTGTCGGGGAACCTTGCGAGGGTCTTCAGCTGCGTCTCGAAGCGCAGACCGGAGATGTTGATGAAGACTCTCTCGCAGCACTCCGGCTCGGCGCGCTCCGCCTCGCCGTCCTCTTGGCACGGGCCGCCGTGGTCCACCGACTCATCCTGGCTCATCTCTCGGGACAGCGCGGTCATCTTTGCCCCTCGAGAGTGGTTCTTGTTGTGCCTCCACGATTTTCCTCCACTCCACCAGTTTTTGGGATCCGATAACTCCAGCCTGACGGAAATGCAGCCTTACGCGGATGGCTGATCGCTGATGTGCTCGTTCGTCCTGCTGAACTTCTGAAACTTGGAACCGGGTTATTGTTGTAAGGGAATAGGGCTCATAAGGCACATAGGGCTCATTCTGACACCGTGCTCAGCTCGGATAGATATGACACTCACACCGCCCGGGACTGCACAGCCCACCCTGACTTTGATTGGCACGTTCCCGCTATGCGCTCCGGGTCCTGAACTTTAGTGGCACAACTTGTAATTCGAAGAAGAGGGACTCTGTGAAGTTTAACCCCAATATTTCTATACCCACTATTCCGTGCAATTGAATAAATACGTATACGTGTCATTTTTGTTTCGTTAAATAAGGTTTTTGAGTCTCGTTTTTATCTAACCTGTGTTTTTTATTATAAGCCTCCTGATGTTTTTTCCTCCCATGTAAAACTCTCTCTCAGCATTAGTGTTGCTATGGGGGCCTCTGATACATGAAATGTGCTGGCTTGACTGACATCTGAGCACCCAGAGGTAGTCATGTTAGTAGCAGTTACAGGATATAATTTATATTACTAAGGCACCAAGAAGAAAAATGATCATGCATCCATCCATCCATCCATCCATCCACCTCGCTCTCTCTCTTTCTCTCTCTCTCTCTCCATTCATCCATCCGTACTGCTTATCCTATGCTAGGTTGGGAGGAGTGCTGAAATCCATCCTGGCACATCTTAGGCATAAGGCGGGGAACACCCTGGACAGGTGGCCTGTCCATTAAGGTATTTAATATGGCTTGATAGCTTTGTGTTGTATTATAGTGTGTAAATTATTGTGTCGAGCATCTTAGTTGCAGTTTTATAGATCAGACAGATGATCGGTTGACAGACCACTGATACCAAACTGTTACGGTTAGTCTTACGATGCTTTCAAGAAACAGCCCTGTAGATTATTAATTCCTAAGGTAGGAATTTTACATATTGCACAAATGTACTATGCCTTTAAGTAAATCCACATATTCTTGGTGATACACTTTTTAATTGCCCAGGTTTCAATTAGATCAGAGATCTAGATTAGATTAGACCAGCAGATCAATGTCAAAACCTGTACCGCCCTCTGTTAATTTGTTAACAGTCTGTAGACACTAATGGACCATCTATGTCAAACCTCCATAATCGACTTTAAACACACAACAATAGAAAAAATACACAACGAATTTTTGGAAACTTCTTATGAATAAACAAGAGCTAAAAATGTTACTGCTCAGTGACCACGAGACCCCTTGAGGGAACTCCATGTTATGGTAACCGTGTAGTAGCTTTACAACTGTAATGCTGTTTTTATTTTTACGACACTGCCTCTACACTTAAAAAACTGCATATTAATAGCCATGATAAATCAGGGAAGCACTTCCGAACGACAAAAAAGCAGAGTGATTACTGGAGACAGATCCGATAAACAGAACAGTCTCTCCAGCCAGAGTGGAAAGGCCAAAGATTCCTATGGAAAGGAAAACGTTGGCAGTCAGCAATATACCCCCTTAAAAGACAGCAGCAGCTCTGGCCACGTGAGTGAGACCGTATCGTCATTCCGTTCACACCCAGAACGTCAGCACGGAATTCCTGTGATGTTCAGATACCGTCAGACTCCCTGTGGAAGGGCTCACGGTCCGCCTCAAATGTAACGGTGTACTGGTACATCCACAAAGAATTTCTCATGTTTTCAGGCATGGCAAACCTTAGCCCTCAAATTTCAAAGAGCTTAAGATGTAATTACTGTCTGTGAAACTGATAATCATCAATTAAAGTTACTCTCCGCTTCTGTGCGGTTGTGTAAATAACTGCTCAAGAGTCTTTTCCGAGTCTAAATAAAGCTCAGATTAGCTTACCCCCATCCATCTCCGTTTAGTTGAACGGCTCATATTACCGACACACAGACAGCTTAATACCTTCACCATCCCACGTGTGATAGTGGCCTATACTTAACGAACAGTGCTGTAGTGGGACCGATTTGTACTCATTCACACACTAAACCTGTTTCAGGTCAGCAGCTGATTTGTACTAGAGGTCACATTTGTGCTTAAAATGACAGATCACCTAAAAATTAAAATTTGGTCAAAATTTGGTGTCGTTCAAAACTGGCATGTTTGTTTTCTTGCTGGAACGCAAGAGTATGTTTAGCAGAATGTTTATGTTGCTCTATTCCATTTAATAAATGCAAAGGGGAATTGGAATGGTCATGCCCAAAAATAACAAAAAATGCCAAGTTGAAGTACCCTAAAAGCAGTTTATACAATTCATAACTACAAGTCTTTAAGCTCACACAAACGATTGAAAACAATTATATACAGTATTGGAAAATCAACCTGACCTACTGCTTGTGGCCCATGAGGGGCCTGAGGGGTAACTGTAAAATAAATGAAAATAAATTTTATTGGGTCTGTCTCGGGTCGGGTTTCTCTTTTCAAAAATTAATTTATGCACGTTGGGTTCAGGTAAAAAGTGATTTGGTTGGGTATGGATTTTAGGACCTGAGAAGACCTCTAGTATAGGGTATTAAATAAGAAAAATGAGTAATAAAGGTTTATAGTCATAAAGGCTTATAGCAGCTAGGCTGTAAGTCCTAACTATCAGTGACTATAACTAATTGCATCTTAACCAGGGGTGACCCAGGCTGATGTAAGGGTGTGATGGGTGATAATGGCTTTGGATGATAGGCTGTTGAGAGATTTTCCTTCCATCCCTTGAAACATTATTAGCGTTTACATCTAAATTTGGAACAGTCTGACATGAACTAAGTGGACCATGACAGATTGTTTTCAATAGTGTCTAATTGCTAAATAGAAGGTGAAGAAATGTTTTTGTCTGATAGAAACCAGATTAAGGAGCATCTGCTACATGGGCTCAACAGGTTCATGGTGTGAGACCCAGTGCTAAGAGGCTGCCGACTTAGACACCTTAAGCTGTGCAGATCAAGGGTTCCTCCACAGAAAGAGGATACGCCCGCAAGGCTCTGCGCCAGTTCTTGGGGCTTGCTGGTCACCGGTTTTAGCAGGGTGTCAGTTGATTTGATGACCATGTTTTCGCTGATAGGTGACCGAGGCATGAAGCAAGGGGCTGAAACCTGAGACCGGAGATCCGGAAGGTTGGAAGGTATCTCCTGCATGCTGTGTTCTTTTCCTGCCTGCAATTACACTTCTTGATTAAGTCTTGCCTTTTTTTAGTCTGCGACACTGTCTGCAGAAAAATAGCCACGACTTCAGAAGGAAGATTAGGGGAGCGTCCTTTTAAACAATAAAGCGCCATGACTGGGAAGCTCAATGACATGTCTTGAAAATATTTTACTCCTGGAGCTTGTCAAATTTGTCATCCCAAACTACTCAGTTTTTTAAATTAATAATGTGATGGTCAAAAAAGTGTAAAACAAGAGATTTTTATTCATTTTTAGCAAATAGCATCTTTGCAGATTTTACAGTTGTTGTAAACTATACAGCAGAACAGAATTTAAATAGTGATTATTATTATTATTACTCATTAATTTCAGAAATGAAGTGATATAAGGATACTATGCTGAATGATATTATACCTAATACTTCTTGTATTGTAGGTGGCTGGAACTTTCAAGAAAAGTCTCACATTTATAAATGAAAACCTATGAAAGGTAAATTTCTGTTTTAGCTGTAGGTGGCCGGTTGATATACGCAGTGCAGACGAACACTGTGTGCAGTTAAATGTCTCAATCGTCTTGGTAATACAGGACTGGGACACACAGATGTCTGAGCCTGGATCCAGCTGAAACTGTATCTAGCCCCAAGAGTCTCCTTCTGGACTGCCAGGAACCACAGCCAGTATTAATAGCGCCCTGTCTGAATAACAGTGTGGGAAACTCATGCACTGGTACTTGCAATTGGTGCCCATTTTGTCTTAATTGCTAATGGAATGCCAAAAGTCACCAAAGTGAGCAGTTAGTGATGTGACTTATTAGACTCCGAGATAATATCTCTTCTAAAGCAGAGGTTCTCAACTCTGGTCCACTTTCATGAGTTTAGCTTCAACCCTGTTCAAACTCGCCTGCCTGTAAATTCGGAGTAATCCTGAAGACTTTGATTAGTTTGTTCAGGTGTTTGATCAGAGCTGGTGGTAAACTCAGGAAAGTGGAACAGAGTTGAGAACCGCTGTACTAAAGGCTTCAGACAGGCATCTTTGTCTCAGCATGATATTGTCACACGCTTCCGCTTGTCAAACCAAATCAGGCCACAGGATTCTACATTCTACATTACAGTCAATGTACGCAGAAATAGTTTAAATGACTGCAAAATGCATTTCTTAAACATTCTTTGATAAAAAAAAATCTCTTTAAGAAAAACATCATTGACCAAATTATTAAAAAAAAAGGTCTCACATCTACATGAGATCCATGTAACACTAAATGCTTTTATCATTTTCAGTTTGCTTACATCTCAAACCTAGCCTTGAATTAGGACCACAGTAGACAATTTACTAACCAGTTGCCCAGGCCATGGCTACATTTGGTGCCCTCTAGTGAAACATTTTTACAATTATTGGGAACATTAAAATCTATATTTTAGTCTTTCGTAAAGTGGTGTAAACTCCTATTTGTGCAATGTGCATTTATTAAGTTGTATATTCTCCACAAGTGGTAAAGAAAGAAGCAATAAAGGTTACAAAGAAATCCAACAGAGTTTATTTCTTCTCCAATGTTGTCTAAGTAGAGGAAAGCAGGAAATGGTTATCCAGACATGTACATCCAGTGTAAATACAAACGGTTTATGAATCAACATCCTGCCACAATTAGCACATCAGATTGTCTTGAAGAATCTGAATATTTTCAGCTGTGAAGAATTTAAAGTGGTTACTTTTAAACCCAGACCCTGGGTGGCTGTACCGAAGTAAATGTAATGAAATGTAAAATAAATCAGCTTACAACAGGAAAATACTACACCACCCCTCCACGCCAATGACTTCTAGAGAACAACGATCAAGTTTTCAAAATTGGACAAACAGATAAAGAATGTATTTAAGATGCACAATAAAAGCACAAAATGTTGTAAAATGTGTTCAGTTTTCAACAAGGCATTTAAAATGATCAAATCCATAATTTTCCAGTACCTCCAACATTCATGACAGGCAGAAAGGCCAGTTTTCATTCCCCTATTAATACAGGGATCAAACTAGCCTAAAAAAAAAATGGATCAACAAATTTCTGTAAACAAAACAACTGTTCTGGGGCAGGACAGAGAGCAAACAACAATACACAGATTTGGCAAATTACAATCATAGTGGTTTCTTCACTGCCTGAATAAATTAATAGAATTTTAAATGTTAACCATCAACCAATGTGCACAAAAAGAAAACATACTTATGAAGGGAAATATATTAATCCATCAATAATTCTAAAACTATGGTCTTCAGCTTTAAAAGTGGCATTACCTTTAAAAAGCCCAAAAGTGCTTATTAAATTTGTTGTTAACAGCAAAGGATTTCTGCCTCTAACCCCAGCAAGCATATACTGACTTAAAACATATTTCAAGAACTAAAGCTCAGTGGCAAATGGTTCGAAAGACAGAAAAAGGCAATACAAGGCCATACAAGGCTTTTGAACAAGCTGAAAATTAAAACGGCTAGTCTATAGAGCAGTTTAGCACAGCATGGTTTAAAATCCAGAAAAATGAGCAGATTCATGGAAGTTTTGAGAAAAGGCGTTGGGGGCATTACAAATCAAACAAGCAGGACATACTAACATGAAAATGTGCTCTCTCCTCCCTCACATAAGAAAAGACCTGCTTTTAATCCGAAAGAAGCTAATGAAGTCTGAATAGCAACAAGTTAACAATTAAAAAAATAATATGCAAATAAAGGATTTAATTTGGAGTTCCCTACTAAATTCATAACACATTACACCCATACAGAATTAAACTAAATAAATGTGCCTGTGGTTTTGTTAAAGTAATCTGATGTTATTACATGATGTGCAATTTAAGATATTACTAAGCAGTGTCAACACATTCAATTGACGCACTGAATACTTTTATAATCCCGGGGAGAAACAAGGAAATGAGTTGAACAAGGAATAAAATGCAGTATATTAACATGACCAGCTAATCCCTGCTTAGTTCGAACAGTCTTCCACATTTTTGTGCACATTCATTTTCTGGGTAAGACCTGTCACATTATTTGTGCTTGATTTAAATTAAAGATGCAGTTCACTCGAAAATAAACATTCCGTCATCATTTACTCAACCCTCATTGTTGTTCCAAACCCGTATGACTTCATTTCTTCCGTGGAGCGCAAAACGAATGCCCTTTTCCATTTAATGAAAGTGGATGGGGACCCTTCACCTCTCGTTTTCCGAAAGTCAGTTAAACGGGGTTGGAACCACATGTGGGTGAGAAATTGAGGGCATGCCAGTTTGGGTGTACTGTCTCTTTAAATAAAAAGTTGCTTTAAAGTCATCACACAAGTATAGCAAATACTGACCACAGTTATAAGTAATCAACAATACTCAGCACAGTACATAACAATACATACATAATGGTGTAGATATATATTAATATACTGTAGATTTAAAGGATTCTATGTATTTTTACTGTGCCGAGTATTATGGATTACCAACAGTACCTGTGCGGCAAGAAGAATAAAATATTGAGGTTAAGTCTGTCGTTCTCCCCTAAATCACATCTAAAAGCTTTCGACACCCACTAAGTGCAGCGTTTCTCTGTGCAAGGCCAGCTGTGATGCAATTAAGCGAGAAAAAACAAATGCCGGTAAGCCGAGAGACGACTGGTTATATGGTCTGACTACACACGAACCGCACAAATCCCTCCATCAGACTCTATTCAATCCAAAGGAGAACCAGCTCCGTTTGCAAAGTGGCATTTTGCCGTTATGTAGTTCACAGGACACACAACCACTAACCTTATAAAATAAGACCTGTTCAGACAAACACTTGTGTAAGATTATAGTACATCAATGAGAGAAGAATATACAAAGCCCTCCTATACTCACGATTATTCTAAAAGAGAACGTGAAAAAGAGTTTCTTAATAGCTTCTCCTCCCCGAGTCCATTATTCGGTTTGCATCCTGGAGATGTCCTGGAGATAGGGTGGACAACTTCAGGAAGCCATCGTTAGTCTCCACACTGGGTTTAGATAGTGCTACATTGCGGTTAGGGTTGACGTATGAACTAAGTTATGTCATATGATGGTTTACACATCTGATCGTGTCCTATGTCTCTGGGTTTATGATTGTGCTAGCTATGGTAGAACCCATGATCTTCACGTACTGGGTGTGGATAGCTTCAAAGGCCTCGTCTCGATGAATCATGGCACCGAACACCAGAGGCTGCGAAGCAGACGAATAGATTTAAATGACAATGAAGTTACAACAGATCAGTGTGTTTTGGTTTTCACACTCGCGTTTCGGATGTGGATCCAAACCACTTTGATGTCAGAATTCAGTTCAATTAGTCAGTGTGAATGCTGTTTAACTCAGGTTCTTGAAAACAAGGGCCTACAGCTTGGCTCACCCAATGAAAACACCAGTTATTGAAACAACACCCTTTGAAATGCAGTACATTGTTTTTGTAGGTAGGTGACGGTACCTTTATGGTGGACGGTGTTGTAATGGAGATTCCCATTCCAGATCCGGGCAGTACTGACAACACCTTGTACTGTTGACAATGAAGTTTCCCGTTAGCTGGCCCATAACAAAGAAAACAAAGTGAAACACAAATAATGTTTTCCAGACCTTCTGAATATCTGTGATGTCGAGGAGCTTGATGACTTTGTTTTTCTTGGAGGATGTAGCTCTGGAGCTGGAGCTCTCGAAACACAGGTAACTGCAAAACCACAAGACACTTGCTTTAATAAGACCTCCTGCTTCCTTTATAAGGGCAGTCAACTGTACACTGCAGCTTACTGGACCTTCACGAACAAGCATCAGCAAAAATATTGCCATTTTATTGCATTGATACGCTAGGTCTTGCATACTTTTCCGTCACGTAGAGGACACCGTTGCGGATGTAGTCGGTTGGCATTTTTCTGTCCCTGTTGATCAAGCAACATCGCCACCCGTTTTCGCACACTGTCATCAAAACAAATTTATTTTCACTTTTTCCTCTTTGCAAACACATAGCTTTGTATAAATGCTACCGCAGTTTCTCCTCCCACCTGGCAGGGGGCGTTCATTCTCAGACAGGTTGAAGACTTCGTGAAAGGGTCCTCTTTTTGTGTTGTAGGCCCGACCGCTCTCCTCCTCCCGCCCGATTCCGCACGGCATTCCAGCTGCCTGATTGCCGCGTGCTACTGTAGGTTGGATCTGCTGTGAGGAACAAGCAAACCGTTTGGTTCAGCAGGGTTGTCAAGTAAAGTCCAGCAACCACAAGGCTCCTGTGTGCCTATCTAGGATCAGTAATCTATCCTTTAAGTCCTCACCATACAAAGAATACAACTGATCCAAGGTCAGCACTTGGGGGCCCAAACTTAGCAAGTTGTTACTAAACCAGTGTATGGCAAGCAGCAGTGGTAACCCAGTGAATGACAAGAGTCAGTGGCTTCCGAGATCAGCTGGTGCCAGTGAAAGTTCTTTGGTTTGGGCCAAACAGCAGCAAGGGTTGCCTGGAGGGTGCTGAGGATGTGTGCAAAGCTCAAAGCCAGTGTCAGACAGCCACCTATAGTTACTATAATCACTGAGGCATTACCAAAACATCTATTTGTTATTTATGTTACATATATATATATAGATGTTATCACTGAATGTTTATATTTGCAGAAAACCATTGTTCGTGCAGGGAATAAGGCTGGCAGATACAGGTAAAGCAAAAGTCAGAATCATGATATTTACTGTCGCAGTAGTAAATATCCAAAACATAGTGAATATCTGATATCAGCCAGCTCTAATGGAGGCTATGTCTGCAAATAAAACATGTTTACAAACAGATGCAAACTGGATTCAAGATAACAATTGACTAAACGTTGCCTATCAGCCCACCTCTCATAATACAACATAAAAAACAGAATCCTATGGTGATACAACCAACTATTGAAGAAAAAGGAGTTTTTGATCATCACTTTGCCTCTGTGTTTCCTGAGGAAATTATGATGATTTCTAAACTAGCTTTTGAAAAGTTACACTGTAGGTTTAACAACACCAGAAAAGCCAAGCTTGAGTTTCCATCCACCTACATAAGACATTTATGTAAGCATGGGAAAAAAAATATCACCACATGCGTTTGGGAAAGCAGTGTACAATATGAATACAAGAATTGTTTAACAAGAAATGTCTCCATACTGTGTCACTTGTTGCCAAAATGTTATAAATTAACATTAAAGTATAAAGTAACATTGTATAGCACTTTTCATGTTACTGCCCCTCTTGGATAAAAGCGTCTGCTAAATGCCTAAATGTAAAAATAAATAATAGCTTGGCTGCTCTGATGTTATCACCATATGTGGCCTACTGTAATACACTATACATTACTTTACTAGCCCCCGACTACAGCAGAAACTCTTAGGTACACACCCAGCAGTTCACACACACTCACACGCATGTAGGATATCTACAGTACCACTCTGTCTGGTGGAAGATGGATCAAAAACATCCTTCTGTTCACATGCAAATTATTTTTGGTGGCAAATTGAGACGCTGCATGAAATCTGTTTTTGATCCAATTGCCAACAGACATTCAGCATCATGTTGTTTATCAACCCAGCAACACACACACATTAACACACACACACACGCAGGATCAGCCATTGGTGGCAAACAGGCACGGTTGTCCAACCAAATGCCACACTAGAGCCCTACCTTCTCGAACCCAGACAGCTGAGAGAGGAAAAATAACAGAATAAAACATATGACAGACCATCATACAAACCCATAACCTGTCATTTATTAAGCAAAAAGAGGAAGCCTTCACTTGATTGGTCAAGTTCCACTTCATACAGGAATACAGGAACTTGAATTCTCAATTCATGAACTTTTTCGAAATTGAAACAACGAGGTCATGGCTACACTTTCAGTCACTCACCCGTCTGTTCAGAGTGGCGTTGCTGCGTTCTTTGAGCTGTGGGTCTGTGGGTAAACTGGTCCACACGATGTAGGGCGTGTCATATTTGTCTCTTAGTTTGGGGCAGCTTTTGAAGATGAAGTCGATGATGAAGAATTTGATTCCAGCATAGACCCCTGAAAAGAATCGCAAAGCGGAATTATGCAGGACGCACACTGGAGGATTTTACGAACAATTTCAGGCCTGATTTCCACCCCCAAACGATTGTCCAATTCGGGGCTTGTAACAACCAACTTTCTGTCCAAAAAAACCCTCATTGTTACAATTACTTTACTGTTTCCCAATATCACAAATCATAAATATCAAACGTTTGATATTTACAACTTCTGATTTCAACGGTTCATCAAATCGGTTAAGATCTGAGGCACAGTTTGTTGTACAGAACGAGAACTGCATTTTAGGACTCAAATGGATCCTACAAACAGAATGGTATCAGATTAAACGACTCACCTATCATGAAACCCAAGAGTTTGTATGGCAGGAAACAGGAAGCGATGAAGGCCACCCACAAACCAACATACAATTTCTGAGTGATTTCAGGCTGCACCCACATGAACAGACTGAAACACACACACACACACACAATTGCAGTGCTATGAAAATATGTTTGCCTCTGTTTGATGCTTTGAATGTCTGAATGTTTTTACACAAAAAATTATCAACCAAAACTATAAACGCTTTAAAATGACCCTTCGTGAACTAAAAGTACATAACTTTCATTCTGGGAATAAATACATAAAGGTGTATTTTTTTAAAGGTTTAACATAGTCGTGTTGTTATCTGGCAACAGTCACAACTAAAACGCTTCTATTACAAACAACAAAGCTATCAATAATAAAAGGATAATTTATATATACTCTGGCATTTATTTCAGGGGAATATATATACACATTATAGAATCACTATATATAGCATAAGCTGTACTGTTTCACACATTATATACAGTGCCATCAGTTCTATACTCCGACATACTCACTTTTTGATCTTCTCCAGAACATCAGCCATCTTCCCAAACAGATTCTGTGAAAACACACATCACTTGTGAGTTACCAGCTTCATGTCGAGGCACAATATGTTTGTTGCGTCTCACTTCGATCAGTCAAGAGATCGGTCACCTGTGCTTTCTGGGCAACATCCAGAACTAACTGGAACTTCTCGGACACTGTGAGATCTTCCTTTGGAGGTTCCTAATGAAAAAAGAAGGGTGACATGAAGCATTTGAAGAATTTTTAATCAAGCTCATTTTTAATGCATAAATGATGTTTAAATAGTGTTAAATTTTGCTTTTTTCATACTGCTGCTGTCAATTATCTGAAAAATCGTTTAAATTTACCATCGGTTCTGAGACCTCAGGCACGATACTCCACTGTATTCGCCAACCTCTGAAAATACAGACACCAAGAGTTTTAGTATGTATAATTTAGAACAAGTACACACCGTTAAGTGAACACTATTTAGTACAACCCCTAACCACTGAATTTTAAGTCCTTATATTTGAATTATATAAATACATTCAACAATTTTTCTACTATATCCTATAAATAATTTTACAGTAAATAATAATTATGGAATAAATGCCATGTTATTGATGTAGCACATGGGCTTGTGAACTAGTTGTGAAGTGAACCAGTGACAGATTATGTCAGACATACTTTGCTATGAGGTAATTCAAGGACAACCGCAGAATGGCTAAAAATAGAAACATGGGAATAACCCAACCATGCCAGGCAGCATTCATATAGATCTGTGGAAAAGATAAGAGACACTGGTTATCTGGTTATACCAAATCCACCCATCACCACCACACAGAAACATTCTGTGGCACTGCCAACTAATTCAGCACCTGATAGCTGAAAAACATTCATTTTTGTTGACGTATTTCAGGCTGGTTATCTCAGAAATAGACAGAGGTTTGGAACAACTGGAACATCAGTGTTAAACTTTTAAATGAAATCCAACTACAAACATCCACTTGTAGTTCTTTCTGCATGTGAAACTGGGATATTGTTTTTTTAAGAAAATGAATTAGAAACTTTACCCTTAGGGACATGCAAGCTGAGACAGGGCCACAAGCCTGTTACATATTTTATTTGCCTTAATTGTGGCAGTAAAACAAAGTGTGGACCACCTGCCAAGGCAAATGTAATAAAAAGTGATGAACAGCGGTGGAAAGGTTCGTGTGGGAGGTGGGTCCTGCTCACAATAAAGGCGATGGCTGACGTATAGACCGAGTGCCAACTGGATAAAGCAGAAAGGTTCCTCATAAAGTTAGTTACAGGTTTAGCACCCCGTTCTGAGAACACACAAAATACAGAACACCAGAATCAGTTTCATGCCTGTAACACAGCAGGAAGATTAAATTAAAGAGACGCTATGTGGGAATTCAAATGCGTTTTGTTGAAATGTCTTAAAGGGACAGGTCACCCAAAAATGAATATTTTACCATTTGTTATCATTCACTCGTTTACCGGAAAGACATGAGGGCAAGTAAATGACAGCCGAATTTTTATAGTTACATGAACCGTCCCTTTAAGTGACTGTTAGAGCTTGAGGGCTTTTTGTCTGCAGTATGAAAACACTCACTGAGTCGTCTCATATTTTCAGTTAATCTGCAAAGAGGAGAAAAGACAATTAATTATTTAATGAGATCTGTCAGGAGGGTGAAATTATAGGCCAGAAATAGCAGGAAAAATGAGAATTGTAAGCTGGACGGCCTAAAGAAACAAAGAGAGGCTGAAACAGAGCATGCACACTCGAACACATCAACATACTGTACGCCTGATTTTATCCCCAGCATTAAAATGGCATACAGGGCTTAAGAGATACTGCCATTCGGTAAATAATACAACAAAAACAAACCAAACAAGAAGTGAAGAGGCTTTTTTTGGGCCCGCTCACCTTTTAGCACTTAGTGGTTCCTCGGCCTCAACTGTATTCTCTTCAGGCTGAAAGCGGAAATCTTCGATATAAACCCCAAAGCGTTCATAAAGCCATTTCCACAACTGAGAGCGAAGAGTCTCTTTCTGTTTGTCCCCTGTTAAAAAAAACAACATAAGACCACTTTAGAAGTGTAAAGAATTATAGACATTTAACTAAATAGTAGAATTAAACTAGTGGTATGTTAA
The DNA here is from genome assembly GCA_036877525.1 of Chromobotia macracanthus. Classification (NCBI taxonomy): domain Eukaryota; kingdom Metazoa; phylum Chordata; class Actinopteri; order Cypriniformes; family Botiidae; genus Chromobotia; species Chromobotia macracanthus. The sequence continues at coordinate 3,717,363 of JAZGTH010000066.1, read as the reverse complement.
ATTAAAACCTTCAACCAAGACTGTAAACACGCAATATGGATGGGCCTAAATTAGTGCAAAACTACATGTCAAAGACTGTCAAAACTTTAAATACATGAGACATGGACAGGAAGACCGGTTTGGGTGTATATATGTGCATGTTCTATTATTTTCAGGAACTGGTAATCCACTGATATGTATAATGTGTGATATTAACACTTTATATTATAGGTTGGTGGATGACAAAAGAATTGTGTGTTCAGAAAAGAGTGTGATGGTAAGCAAAATATCTCCATGTGAAGGGAAACGATTCTTGAGCAGAATTCTGCTTTAAGCAATCAGGAGCCTGAGTGAAGGATAAACTCTGTATCACCTGTTCCTCAGCTGATCTTTGGAGCAGTTAACAGGGAAAACATGTTTGTGTGCGTGTCACAAACTCTCAGCATGCCTCAATGCACATACAAAAAGCATTCAATCTGTACAGAATGTCAACCAATGAAGCGCAAAGCTGATTTCAAAAGAGTGTTTTGGGACCCAGATAACATGCTACCTACCCAAAAACAATATTAGGTAGTGTTGTGAATTTTTACTCAATTTCTGTTAGATCTGATGTGACAAAAGCTTACAAAATTGAGTTTATCAGAGTACTCATTACCTATATAAAATGTATAATCTTTCCCACTCTGTAAAATGGACCAAAAATAGTGATGACTCATCTTGCACTACAGATTTCTGTCCAATTAAATTCTATGGAGAAAAAGAATGCCCCGCCCCTAATAATGTCTGCCTATGAGCAGCAATAGCAAAAAGTCAGTCAGGGTTTAGGCTTTAGTGTAAGAAAAACAGATCAGCCCCTTTAATATGTTCAGCCCAAACTTCCTGTTCAACAGGAAACAAATCAAAGAAAACGCTCAAGAGTTTTCAGCAAGGGCTTTCATCACCACAAAATATGAAGAAGTTTGAATATTCTGCTGAACTGATGATCAAATGAACCTTTACCCGTTCCATTGACGGAAGTCATTTGTGGCTTTGCCGGGGGAGGTGGCGAGTCTTCTAGCCTGTACAAAAAATAAATAAATCGCATAAACATTTTACAGCAATGCGCAAATAAAATCAATCTTATCCAAACTGCACAAACCGCAATGAGAAAAATGTAAGTTGAGCTTGAAAGCAAGAGAATCAACAGACTTGTGTTTTAGGTTAATTGCTCGACACTACAGAAATAAACTTTTGGATTCTGCACAGTAACTGTAACATTGCTCCCATCAGGCCATCTGAAATCCAACAGCGCTCATCTTTATTCATTACATAATGGGGGTGAAACTTTAAATTATTTTGGAATTAACACAGAAAAACACTTTTCTGAGGGTTTAACTGGTAACATGATAAAGCACAGCATGTAAAAATGCTCTCAGAGACGCTGCATGTCGCATTTATTTGAGAAATGATTTGTAACAGGATGTTTTTTGAGTGAGCTTGACCTTTCACACCTGGATCTGAGGACGTCGTTCATCTTCTGCTCCAGATCGACTCTTTTCGACTTCTCTTTCTCCAGCTCCTGCTTCAGCATCTCAATGTTCGTCTCCTCTCTGAGTTTCCGAAGCTCCTCCTCTGTGGGTAAAAATATTAAAAAAAATATTTCATTTAACTGCATGATTAAAGGTATATGGAAACTTCAGGAAACAGAACAGGAAATCATACATCAGTCAGCACTGATGTGGTTTCAGCGGAAGTCTACAGTTAACTTTAGACTTCTTGGGCCACTGATCAGTAACGTAACTAGTAATAAGGCAAAATACTGATCGCTATTTAGGTAGTTTAAGATGAAGTATTAACTTTCCCGCAGTTTAAAAATTACCATCAGCCCTAGTAAATGAATAATGCAGTTCCAAATATCTTGTGAATTTTGGGCAAATGGATTTCATGAACGTTGCTAAAAAAATCTACAGTCACATTAGACGCTAAAAGCATATAAAATTAGCCCAAAATAATACAATTTTAATGATAATACAATGTAATTAAAAACAAATTCGCAAAGGAGCAGGCGACACAGTTTTGTGGGCGATAGACATTCTGTTGTAATCAGTTTTGTGGTGCAAGATCTTTTTGCACAAGATCATACAGGCCTGAATATGTGACTAATAAAGTCATTTTAAAACTCGATCGCCCATCTCACAGATGGTAAATTAGGCCATCTCACAGGACAGGACGCTGGAGAGAGGAACAAGAGGGGGACACGAGACACAGCGCTCAAGATCAAACAAGCATGTAGCTCCTCACAGATGCAGCTCCTCACAGATTGCTTTCAGAGACAGGCTGCTCTTTATCTTGTGATAGGAACAGTTGTAACACTTTTAACAAACACAGAAAGCATATTTTATTTAACATACAGCACAACAACACAACAGCCCCGTTTTTCCACCTGCCCTCTCTTCATACAATACCTGCCTCAAGGTCAGCCTGGAACACAAACCCACAGGCATCTATAATTCATCAGTTTCTGCGTCTCCCATAGAGGCGCTACGCTGGTGATAAAGACCCCCCCACGCTGAATCAAGAGCAGTTGTGATAAAGAGGAGACACGAACCCAGATGATCAGTGGAGACCTGCCGTCACGACACCCTGAGCCAGAGGCCAGAGGGACTGAACAAGGTGTTCACAATGTTAAAACCGCAAAGTGATATTAATATTTATAGCCTAATTTAATCTTCTATCCCATGATGCTTTTCTTCTCCTTACAGCCAGGTCAAAATGTCAAGGCTATTATGTATATATGTGTGTATATATATGTGTGTGTGTGTTTGTATGTGTGAGTGTGTGTACACATACATATATACACATATATACATATATGTATATGTGTATATTAGACCACTTTACTTGGTGATTAACTATCAGGATGTGAAGAGACTTTCAACCAGCATAACAAAACATGTTTCTGGAAAAAAAAAACGCCTACCCTGCCTTTAAACTAGGACAGGAGAAAGCATTTTAACATCCTAAACAAAATGCACTTCGCTGATAAGAGAGCTGCATTTGTTCTTCACTAACTTAAGAAAAATATTGGAGTAAGCACATTACTTTGCAATCTGCATAACGCCTGGCCAGTTACACTGTGCGGAAATATGTTAATGTACACAACATTATGGCTTGATAAGGACATATTTGTTGCGTTTATCAGATAAGAAGTTCACTGGAAGTCACGTTTGTTGAAATCAAACGTGTTGTGAAACCTGCAGCAAAAGACTGACCGTTGCCTGCCCGTGCGTTCTGTAACTCTCATACAAAACCCTGTACAGGAGATGTTGCTAATGTAGAACGTGAGAAAGAAAAGATGGGAACTAATGGCCCATCAGAGTTAAATAATCAAATAATCTTTATCAAACAGACCCTAAACTCAACGGTGGAGGTTAAAACCATGTTTCATGCTAGCTCATTATAGAGCCATTTGCTGTATTTAATGTTTACCTGTATTTACCATTTACCGTTTTTCCTTTCTTCATACCCTTATCTACAGTACACAGGAATATTTACTTTAATACTTGGTGATATGGGTTTGTAAATATATACACCTGATACACAATGTAATAAGTTTTACCCTTTAATAAAGAAATAAAAAACTATTCGCCAATGGGTTCAAAACAAACTTAATTCAAAGTATATTCCCTCTCAGAATAAGTCTTAATATCTTACACTGTTTTGTTTCAAGCAAATGCATCTCATTCTAAGGACGTTTAAATAGTATTTTTTCTTGTTTTCCACTAAAAAAATAGGAGTAAAAAATGTTGTAATATTGGAATGAAGGACTTTCATGTTCATGCTGATATTGGGTCACATTTGCGTCATTAAGTTCTGGCTGAGGAAACAGAGACTGGAGGGGTTATCACAACTCTGTTGTAAAATAAAGACAGCTGCAGATTCCACAGAGGTCGTGTTGTGATCCAGGAACAGTGATATGAGGAAACAGAACATGTCTTATGACTCTTTGTTATCGGTCCCTGACAACTATCTACATCTCAAAACTCAAAGGTCTGGCATGGGCTGATAAATGTAACCAATACACATGAAAGAAATTTCCAGTTTATTTTAAACAAACACTTTTAAACTGCTAAGAACATGATGATCAGCACAGTACAGCATGTTCATTTCGTCCTGCAAGTAAACACATCTGCATTTATTCATCTAATGCGGCCGCATTCATGGTTTGACAGATGAATTCGTGCCGAAACACCGCAGAGTTTGATTGGATGTGCGGCCTTGAAATCGACGACAAAAGATACGGTAAGCAATTCTTCTTTATAAAGCTGATAAAACCCATTTATTCTGTTATTCCAATCATGCACGATTAGAAGGCCATTTGCATTTCATTCATTTACATTTCAGGAACAAATTGCCAAATTCCAATCATCAAATAAACCTGATCACCAGCCTGCAGAACTACAATTCACCAGCTCTGAGGTCTGAACGCAGAGGTTTCTGTTGTGTAACAAACTATTAATAAGTCCAGCCTGCTTTTATGGACAGCAACAGTTTGACGATCCCAAAATGACCTTTCAATGCGCTACAGCTCCACAATGCTTGAGGGCATACACGCACAAACGCTACAACCTACAAACACTGAGGCTAAAAATAGACCAGACACCCCTAACCTCATAATACACAACTAATGTACTGGTAAGGCCAATTTAATGAACTGGGAAATCGAATCTTTATGATAAGATATTTTCATGCTTTAATAAGTTGGAAAAGTCAGAAAGCACGAAAAAGATCGTGCCAGATTTACTTAAATTATCCTTTACGCAAGTAAAAATGAGCTTAAACTTTACACAAGGACAAAGTAGCAGTAAAATGAATACACAATTATATTACAGAATGTCTGTCTGCGTTAATTTGGAAAGAAATTTATCTTTTAGAGCTGGAAAAAGTGATTTTATGTGCTGGTAGGACATTTAAATACGAACATGAAGTGTATTTTGTATGGCCATCACATTACACACTATTATAGGCCTTTATACAGGGTCACATGACAAATTACAAACAAGTTGATTTGAGGAGGTGGGTGTTATGTTACCTTACCCCCTGACCCATCTTACCCCACCCTCCCATAATACACAAAATTCAGCCTGTTGTATGAGTACGTGTGTGTGTTCGCATTGACCCTAATGGAGGCTAATCTTTGCCTCTTATAGCCTCACTAATGGAACAGTGTTACAGGTCAAAAAAGTTCATCTTAATACTTGCTGGATTTATGTTAGAACAGCTCAGGTTCCAGTGAGCCCTAATGAGAATGATCTCAGTGCACTGCACAGGGGTGATGAACTGACAGACACAGTGAATGATCAGCCACTTAAGCAGTGATGTATTGCAGGTTTACCGCTGTGAGAGGCTGACTCCACAAACACTGTCTAACAGATCCTAGAACCTGCATATGCTATGCCTTCTCAAACTTCTGGAAAAACATAAATATGGTACTAGAGCTTTGTTCCAAGAGCTTTTGCCTACAGATTTTTAAAGAATCACCTACATGCAATTCCGACATAAAGAATGTTCCAAACAGTTGGCGGCATAATTATAAATCCACACAAATTTCTAAGGCAGCACTGCATGTGTCCGTTGTGCCTCAGGCAATCCCACAATGCACTGCAATATGCTTCGGTTTTACTTTCAAAACTGCTGTGCAAAATATTATTTTGTGTTCTTCTTTCACAAATGTATAATTTAGCTTCAGACGACATATATGAACCCGTTGGAGTCATATGTATTACTTTTATGATGGATGAATGCACTTTTCACTACCATTTGCACTTTTCAAATCTCAAGGACTATTCACTACCATTATAAAGCTGGAAAGAGCCAGAATGTCATTTAATTTAACTTGATTATGTTCAACTGAAAAAATAAAGGCATATACATCTAGCACGGCTTCATGGTGAGCAAATGATAGGATCATTTTTGAATGAACTATTCCTTTAAGATCAATGTAATTATATAACAGCTTTGCAGCGAGAACTTCACTCGGGTACTTACGAAGGAAGTGCTTTTCCAGTAGGGCTATCTCCAGGTGACCTTTGACCTCATTGAGCCGGTCCGTTTCGCACCTCTGGTAGTCCTGAATGGCAGTCGACATGGCGAGAGTTCCTGAACCAGCCTAGATACAAGCAGTAAGAGAAATGAGAAGGCAACTTAGGAGGTTTCCCAGCTACACTGAAGATCACATTGGTTCTCACAAAAAGAGACATCCGCTGCGGCTACAGTACATAAAGACTCATGCAATGACAAAAAACAGATCAATTAAACACTTGTTAAGCATCAATTATAGAAATCCGAACAATCTCTAATGGACATTCTCCTCAGCACAATGCAACAAAATATACCACATTATAGTCTACAGTCAGATTCCTGGGAGTCCATTATGAGCCTGAGAAAATAAGTACTGATGCAGATACATTAGAACAGACCGCTGGAGATATTACAGCCCCGTCTTCTCGGAAGTCCGGCATAACTAGAAATCTGCAATACAAAGCTCTGGTCACCAATCGAACGGCAGTGTGGCAGCTGTAACCATGGCGACCAGCTCCCAGAGACATTGCAGGTTACCTTTCCTGTCCTTATCGAATTATAAGCAGCAAATGAAATTTCTCTGAGAACCTGCTCAGTCAAGGCTACCTTAAAGTCCTTTTACAACATTATTTTCCTTCACTAAACATGGTTTCTGATCTTTTCTTCTATAAATCATCGTAAACATTACACAAAGGTCAGTGGTGAATGCAGGCTGTCCTCCAGGAACCTCCCCGGAGGTATACAACGCAAGTCTTTTCTGAGGAAATAATCTGTGTCGATAACAGAGGGCAATTTCAGCTACAACAACAGGAAGAGATCATTAGAAACATACAGAAACAGAGTGAACCAAATGGATGTTCTACCTTAAACTGCTTTGAAATTCTAGCTGTTTGCTTTTTGACGCAATGCAATGGGATGTATTCAGCAAAAATAACTGAAAATAATATCTGAAATATTTCTAGTCTATGAACAAAGTTTTAAAAGAGAATTTGTAGCAGACTAATATATTTTAATACAGGCTGATGTCAAAATCTACAGAACATCAAACTGTACATATGTAATACAGTTTGATGACGATGATCTGACTTTAAATGCGATTGAACACGATTTTAAAAATCCTCCATCCACGATCATATCACATTTATGGGGACAAAACAGTGCTACAGCACTCTACCGCAACATACCATAAAAAAAAAAAAAAAACATTTAAAGATTTATGATAAAAAGCATGTCCCAATGTGTTCTCTCTTCAAACCATTTTCCCAGAGATGAAACACAGTCACTTACAGGTTCTCTCGGCTCCTCAGCGTCTCGGCTGGAGCTCCGCTGTTTCACCGGGACGTCGTCGTTACATTCGCTGTCGGACGCGTTCGGGGACTCAGCCAGGTCCAGGAACTCATCTCTCTTCGTCCCCCTGAACCTGATCTTATCCAACCGCTTCAGCATGTTCAACACAGAGATCTGCGTCTTTATCTCAACATGGCAGGTGGAAGTCCTGAGTGGATGAGACAAACCTGAAGTCATTATGTTGGCTTTACAGCGTGCTTAGGAAAACGTACGGTTGCATAATAGTAAATATTAGTAAGCCAAACACGGACATGAAGAATTTAGACACAGCCTCTCTTTATCTGGATCTGCTGAATGCAAACAGTTGCAACCAAGATTTTTTAAAGAGCTTCACAACATTTTGTGTGTGCATTGTGAAAGTGCTGTACCCAATATGTGCATTTACACTAATAAAGAACACAAAGCAAAGTGAAACCACTTCACTTACTCTGTTATCAGAGTCAAGTCATTCTGGGCGAAGGTAGTTTAGTTTGCTTAGGAATACTGTGGAGTTAAGTCTCTGGCTTACACAAGAGTCCCAGAGCACTGAGTACTAAAGTCTGAACTGTAGTGGCATTACTGGGTTGCTGGAACACACTGTGAGAATGGGGATGGGTCCAGGACCGAGCTCTGTACAGTAAGTGGGTCAGAGGTGGAGGCCCAATGAATTATGGTCATTTTGGCCCAAAGTGAGAGGATGGTAGAGGGATGTTAATGGGAAAATCAAAATCTAAATGGATTATAAAAGGACACAAAGCATGAGGTAATGTAATTGATTTCAAGTTTTCTCCAATCGATCGTTTTCTTAAAGGGACAGCTCACCTAAAAATATTCTGTCATTATTTAGTCAGTTTGATGTCATTCCAAACCTGTATGTTGTTATTTTTTGTGGAATAGAAATGACATCACATAAGCAAAGAATTACAGGACCTTTATTTCTAGTGAAGTACTGTACACTCCTAACACGGTGACTGGCGCCCTAGGGAAACTACACAATCTTGTATAAGATTTGTCAAAAGATCTAGGTTATGAATCACTGTGCTCTTCTGCAAGCTTTTTTGGAAACTATCCTCAAAACTTCTTCACCCATTAAAACAAGAAGTCTTCAGAGTGAGGAGGCTAAAATACTCGGCCAGCTTTGCGACATGTGACTGGATTTGAAAAAAAACCTCTCCGGGAACCAAAGAACCACAGCGGGGCTCGCTGCTGGTGTTTCAAACACCACATACCCTACTGTTAGCTGACCTACAGCAAACAAAGCAAGCCTGGGAACAAAACAGCCGTTTGCGTGCCTAGACGCTCAAAACCTCCAACCGAGTTCTCGTTTCACCTCCAGAGCTCAGACAACATGCTTTCCATGATAATGACAGAGCTACAGTGTTTTAGAGCCGTCACTTTTTCCAGCGGCCTGCATTTGGCAAACTGTGAATTGCGAAGGGACTTTTGCGACAATACGCAGGCATTTCACGCAGCTGTCTTGAGGCAGGAGAAAATATCACGAGTGGACGCCATTTATCACATCTGACATATGTGTCAGGATCTGTCGGATTTACAGTGTTTGAATGTATTAGTACACACGGCTTTATAAAAAAATTAAGAGTGCATTAAATATCGCAACCAATCACGTCTCGCTGCAGGTTCGAAAAACATAGCTTATGCAATAAACAGTAAATCAGATCCGACGTCACTATTAAAGAGAAAAGGCCTTTTATTGTATGGACTAAAACAACCCGTTCTCTAATGCAATTAAATATATAAATATATGCATAAAAACTTATGAGACGGTTGTAAACATGCAACACACCAGTACCTCTTCAACAGCTGCAGAGCATGCTGGGTAATAAACCACATTAGAAAAGTTGTGGAGCAAGTTTCATGTCACTCTCCATTCAGATATCTGTTGAAGCATGTAGCTAAACCCAGCTGGCACATTTTGTTCGATCAGCTGTAACTTTATTTGCAAAAATCCTGATGTTAAGAAGAACAGAAGCGTGAGATCCTCTCTGCTCTTCTGAAACCTTTATCCTCCGTTATGCAGGTAATAACGGTGCACTGATCAACAAATGCCCAGCACAGGTAAACCAGGTAAATGCAATATCTTATTCCATAAAATGTTGTTTGTCTAAACACCACTGCACCCACTTAATATCACAATATAGAAAATGCTACAGTATAGTCAATACAATGACATCACACATCGTTTGAACACCATATCCACCGACGCCACCGGGCGACTCCCTTTCACACCATACCGGGGTAATGAGTTCAGCGGTCCGATGGCTCGTCTCTGCTCAGTTCCCATGACTGCTCCACAATATGTTGTCCGACCCCGATGATGCATCAGACGTCTACACATCCCGCCCCATTGCCATCCGTCTGGATGTGCGATTACTCGCGCACCCCCTCGTAATAATTGTCGTTTACAATAACAACCGTGCGATTAATACACCGATAGTTTTGGTTTTCACGCACCTCGTAGCTGCGCGACCAGCAGTTCAAGTTGAAGCTCATCAATAAAACATCCAGGGCTGGTACTGTGGCACCATCAATAGACAGACGATTGATGCCTTGATCTAAAAGCCACAAATCGAGCTTATCGATCCATGCAATTATCACGCAAACGTGCCCGTACACACGCCAGGCTCGCGTCGATATTTGCGATCTTAAAGAAATAAACATTTTCTTACCTCGTCTCGGCGCCGGGCCGCCTTATCTATCGACAACTCATCATGCCGTGAAATATCGCGAAATGCAAAGCGGACCTTTGGGGAAACATGGTGCAGTTTGGGTGAAAACCTGGCGAAACTGCAAGCAATCTTACGACGTTTGCATATTCGCGCCTTCAGTCGGCGGGTTCAAACGCGAATGTAACAAACGTGCAACAATGTAACAAAAGATGCGTTTGAACGCGCCCCGCCCGCCGCGCCATTAAAGTCAAAGGGGGCTTCAAAGTTTCTCACCCACCTCGTACGATTTTCCTAATAAAGTTTCATGAACGGGAAGGCATGAAATATTCGTGCTTCGCCCCCTCGGCCACACCACCTGCTACCCGATCGTGAAGAAACCCCGCGTAATGCCGCTATCCCCGCGCCCGGAGAGAAGCATCGATCCGCCGACGCGCTTTTCCAGACCCGTCAGCTTTGATTTCCCGTGGATCCGCGGATTACGATCGCGTACAAACCGCGGGTCATCATCCGCCGCCGTCCGTTTCCATCCGCCGTCGACGCGCGGCGATGCTCGCCAGGAAATTTCGTCAACGACCGCGACAGGCGCTCTTAAAGGGGCAGAAAACCGACGGTCGTCAGGCTGTACGAGAGAAACGCAAACGGGCTGAAATCGTTCACACGCTCGTTTTCGTGAACGAAGTCGGATGCAAAAACTTGTTGGCAATGTTGAACATGTCCAACAGTTTGAGGACCCGGTGAGCCTCAACAAGTGAGATCCCGCAACTCTCTCAATAATGCAGGCTTAAAGTTTACTCGACTTATAAACGGGAGAGAGTTTGATCTCTGTTTTTTTATAAGCAGACGTGTTTTGACGTGAAGAAACACAGCTGTGTAAGATTGATCTGGTTTTAATCGCTTTTGGTTTGGGTTACTGGACGACTTGGTGCACTAGATGGCGCCCGATGTATTCACACAAAGAAATGGACGGGTTATGAGACTTTTATAATGTAAGAAAATACATCTTAAAGCTGCAATCCGTAACTTTTAGGGGTTAAAATGAACAAAATCAGTTTTTGAGAAAGTGCATGACAGGTCTTCTTACCTTACCTTATTCACAACAGTAAGTTTAGCTTTCAGATGTCGGGTCCGATTTTCCGGGACGCGCTTTATGTTTTAAACAGAGATGGCGGTAGAGAGGCAAAGGTTACATATTGCAGCTTTAAGTATTGATCACATATTATATTTTTTCTTGCTAAATTTAATGTGTATTGTGCAATTACATTTAATTTAGGTTTTTATAAAATCTGTAATAAACAACAGGCCTGCTTGCAAAAACCGTCATGATAATAGCTCCATCATGTGTCAAACGGTATCACCAAGTTTTGTAAGGGCAATAACACAATGCTAATTATTGTTTTAATTTTTTACGTTTGTTTATTTACAATATTTAATTGTATTATCAGTGCCAATAGTAAGAATATAAATACCTGATCTTTACATGCTGGTATTTAATGTCTTTGAGCAGTGAGAAGTAACGGAGGTATTTCATGAATACACATTCGAACAGTTTCACGGTATGATGTTTTATGCAAGACTACCGAATAATAAATGTTTTTAACCACTATTAACTAACACAGATTACAGTTAACTGACCTTGCATCATCATATTACAATTACAGTAAGTAAAACAAAAAATAGGTCCCTGATTTTGTCAATAAAAACATACAGTATACAGTATTTACACAATATTGTTTAGCCGAGGAGTGTAATTTTGTTCATTGTCAGGCACTTTTGAGTCTGTGTTGGTAGTTTAGATGTTTAGCAAACAATAAAAACACTGTTTTTATATGTACAGCGCTGGCAGTAATAAAAAAATTAAGGCATGCTGAACATACAGTATGTTGTCAAATACTGGCAATGGTAATTATTGAGAAAATACAATAAATCAAAAATTACAATGAAGAATGTTGGCAGAGAATTACAGACAGTGTTTAAAATGGACATCTTCATAATAATAACTTGAAGTTGAACTGGGGGAAAAAATAAACTTCTTAAAGAAACTTTGTGGCAAAGAAATAAAACAAACAAAATTTTAAAACATTGTACAAATTAAGCTACAATTGCTAGTTCTCATAAACGTAAAAAAATAAACAATATAAACACATCGAGCAACATTTAAAACAGTGCTGTAAAAATATCACAGTAAACAACAAAACACGAACATAAATATTCAGTACTGGCATCATACTGAAATCCTAATTTACAATTTACAAGCATCTAAATACAAAATGTTAACTATAAACATGTCTGATGAATCGGAGAGAAACTATACAAATGTATTTATACATTTTTATTTTGACCATCTTGTAGCTCCAGCTCAACTATGATCTATCCAAACTGGAAGTCATCTTAAGAGCAGCTACCTTATTCTGGTCCATTCAGTGTAACATTCTGACCGTAGAAAGCATTTCAGTCCTTAGTTCAAAGTTTATAGAATTAACATGATACTGCCGTTCTATTACTATGAATGGGGGAAACTGCAATACTCGAAATGGCCGCTGTAGCAAAGGAAGCCTTGCCTACTAGTAGAAAGAGCCAATCATCAAAGAAACAGACTTTATGGTACAGCTGATGTCATGTCTAATAGTTGGTCAAAAACATATTGTTTGATAGTGACCTTAGTCAGCAATTTTAGACATATCCATTTTCCCCCACTCAAGTAGATAGGCCTTGATCTTGTATGACTGTAATAGCTGCCCAGAGGCGTCGTAAAGATGGCCGCCGAGTGCTGAGACTTAAAGGAACTTCGTCTTAGTCTGTGTAGCACTTTGGAATGCTGGGATACCAAGAGCCCAGCCTCCAGTCACGAATAATCTTCGTAAAGTCATCATAAATAGTAAAACAGTATCGAGATGATCGTGACCTTTTTCAAGACAGGACCAAGGTGTGTATTACCACTGGCTGATCTTCATAGGAGATGACACACAGGCACACACACTGATCCTACGAACCTCTTCCAGGTCACCCAATGTTCTTTTCAGAAGATTCATATTGAAGTTTCGTTGCTTCCACTAACATGAGAAAGGAGGCAAATGAGACCATTATAAGATCTCTAATCACCTACATCACCTATAACTCAATACATAACAGTGTGTCTGTGATTCTTCTTACTCTGAATCAAAGTCTTCTTCTGCTCTGGTGATGGGGCTCGTCCCCCCGTTCATTGCAGGCTGTGATGCCAGCGGAGGAGGTTTGATGATGATGCTGTTGGCCTCCGTTCCTGATCGAAGCCCCTCGTTTGAGCCCAATGTTGAACTCTTGTGGGGTATCTGGGGTACGTTGTAGTCGCTGAGCTTCTCCCTCAGACGGTTCTTCATGTTCTTGTCCGTCAGTGGAGGAGGATATGTGATCTTGTTCTTCAAGATGCCTGCAGATTACAAAGATAAAAACAGGAATGAAAATGATATACTGTATTAAAAATCCCTTAAACCACAAAATACACACACTCAGGATTGGGTCATATCTATAAAATGCATGTATATATTACACATCAGGTGAGATATACAACCTTGTTTGTCAGATAAATCTCATTATACATTTATATTCACTTTAATTAGTAATTAACATTTCAGTCAAAATCGAATGAACCCCTGCAGTTCTGTCATGAACCCCCATCATGAAGCCCTGATGAGCATTAAATATGCATGTAGAAAATACATTAATATGCAGATACTCCCTCCGTCTTTTCAAGGTGATAATTTCATTGTTATTTCACACTACTGGATCATATTTATATCATACATTTTTATAAACTGGAACACAGTGTTAATAATAAGTCACTTTTAATGAAATGTTTCTTATGATTTTAAAAATCTTTTAATCCGAAGGCATTTGGTTAAATGTGTGAAAAAAGTATTTTTGTGGACAAAATATAAGTCTAGCAACATATTTTTTTCTTAAGAAAATTTACATTTTATTTAAATAATGATTTTGGACCAAATAATTTAAAACAATTTGGTAAAGAGTCCGGAAAAGATGGGAACTCTTTTAATACCATTTTAAAAGCATTCCAAGTGATACCCCAAAAAGCTGGGTGATAAACAGTAAGGGTGTGATTTTTCATTTGCTTACCTCTTCTTGGTAGCTGGTTGCTGTTTGGCTGACTAGGTGGACTTTCATTTTGAGACGTGTCTCTGTTGTGACTAAATTTATTCTCCTTGTGAAGCTCCACATTAACTTTGGTCTCCACGCGCAGTTTCTCTGGTCCAGCCACGTCCTCAATTTCACTGGCTGTGGGCGGACCTTGCGGCCAGTAGGGCTTCCCGTGATTGGTTACTGCATCACCTGCAGTATAAGACCCGTACAATTAAAATAGTAATTCCTCTCAAAATGACCCAAATTCTTGTTTTGTGGAATTCCAGAATTTCCGAAAATCTGGAGCTTTGCAGATTTTTACCAATTTAGACCAATTGACCCATATGAACATGAGTAGTTATTTACAATATCCTGTTGAGATTTTAAACATGAGGGATAATGGGAACCCACAGGCACCTTTGTGAGTGCTGTGGATGGGCGATCTCTCATTATTCCACTTGGTGCTGGAGCGCCTGGTGTCTGCCTCGCTGTCGGAGGAGGAGGCGTAAGAGCTGCTGTTATCGTCCACTGACAGCTCGCTGTCTGAATCTGAGTCTGACACAACAGAAACACACACAAGTTACTAATTACACAGAAACCTACTGACGTGCATTCGGACCGAATGTAATGATTGAACGAACGTTTCATGCTCCTGTGTCTTCCACAGAGGTTACTTACATTTATAAGCAAACACACATATAATCAGAAAACACACAAACTAATTAAGTCCTCACCTTCTGCTGTTTTACTCTTGTGGAAAAAGAGTGTCGAGTCTTTTTCATCCCGCCCCACTTTTCCTCCATTAGACGACACACTGTGTTTTTTCTCCCTGTGAGTAAGAAACAACAGAACCAGTATAAATGAATATTTGTTTTTGCAGACAGATTTTATACAAAGCAATTTACTGTGAATTAATTTTTTTATTATTAAGTTTTAGACAAGCTCACGTTTTTTTTTCTGAAACGTAAAAATCTAGCTTGGGCTATTTTAATATTACCTGAGCGTGCACGCAAGGTAGCTGCTGCTGTGACTTTTGCCTGATTTCACAGAGTTCTCTAGAGACACCGTGGACTCTCCGATGGTGGTGCGATACAGACCTCCGTCCTCCGTGTAGGCATCACCATTCAGAGAACGCTAGAACAACAGAGAGAATGGTTCAGGATCAGTGATGTATTATGTTACTCTCTTATGCTTGAGGAGAACAAGCTTTTTCAAAATCCCTTACTGTGAGTAATGTTGGGCGTGTGGCATTGAGATCATCAACTGGAACTTTCTTCCCCGTGAAGACACCCTTAAGGTTCCTCCTCACGTCTTTGTTGAGAACGCAGTGGAAAAAGAAGATGCAGATTCCCTGAAGTAGAAAAAGTCTTCACTGAACACTTGATGAACAAAGTTTTTTTAACAAACAAACTTCCGCTTTTGGTTTCCAAAAATACAACTGGACATTCATAGAACATTTCGATCATGTTGCTGGTTGTACCTGCAGGCAGCTGAGAATGGCGAAGAGGTAGTGAAAGGACAGCACATCACTGTTCACAGCCATTAGTCCCAGCAGCCAGGTGGCGCTGATGAGCAGCAGGAGCAGGAACGCCGCTCGAAGAGCAGAGCTGAAGGAAGGCAAAAACGTGAACGTTTAGGGATTTTACCTGCTGGTTTTAACACTCAGCTGAGGTTAAGTTGGAAAAGTGTTGTCAGTTTGACCTTTGAACTCCTTATTGAACTTACATTGCTCCTGACTTCTCCGTTCGCTGTCTTCTTCCACAAGAGGCCCTGGCTGCCAGCACGATTAAGACTATGTTCATCTGTTAAACAAAGAGATTTGTTTATCATTATTAACAAAATTGCTAAAAATTCAGTTGGTTAAACAGGAAAATATCTACCGTGCTAAAACGGGTTAAGTTAAAATTAGTTTTTCTTTTTTAAAGAAATTCTTGTTCTAGCTTACTAAGCAAGTGTAAGTTTATAGGTTGATTTTCCTATTTGAGGCACTAAGAAAATGTTGTTTGTTTGACCATCCCAACCAGCCTGACAATAAGACATTGGCTCAACCAATAGTGTTAGCTTGGGGGTGGGACTATCACATACCATCACTAATAAGGAGATGGGTCCTGTGATGCTCCAGATCAGCGTGTCATTAACAGAGAGCCAGCAGAAGTCAGGGTTGCCATAACCCTGCGGATCCAAACCCACAGCCAAACCTGACCGAGAAATCATAAACGGCATGAAAACATAATAATGTAAAACAATAAAGCCAGCAACAGTTGATCCTAGATCAGTACACAGACCATCCACTAGAGTGAGTGAGTGTGTTGTACCTGTGATAATTGCTGGTATTCCCCAGCCGATGGCGTAGTAGAATCGCATGTGTCCGTGGTTGATGTTGCGCATTTCCGTCAGCATGCGATAAATGTGCAGCCCTTCCACAAACATCCACGCGAACGTGCACATGTACGAATAATGTAGCAGAATTGCCACTACTGTGCATATAAACTACAAAGGGGAGAAGAAAATGTTTAGTTTAGGTGTATAATAAAAAGTAATCAAAGTAAAAAAAAATATTTTTAGAAAACCTCTCTACCACCATCTCGGTTTGAAATATAAAGTTGTTTTATGTTCTTTACGTATGTTGAAGTCAAAAGCAGCCAAACTGATATTTCCCAGCTATCATTATTATAAACTTACTGTTGCGAATCGGTAATCATGTACTTGCTCTATAACTGGTTTCTGTTTCTATTTAAACAAAAACTTTGTAGGGTGCAACTTGATTTTATCCCTTGACGACTGATTGGATGGTGAAAAGTGGGCGTTACATGCCAAAAAAAGCTATTGGTTGGGCTATTGATTAAAGTAAGACAATGGTGACATTAACAAACTTCAAAAACTGTTGACCAATAGGCTTTATTGTTTAGTGTTCCGAGGCATCTCATTGGCTGCTCACCGGACTGTCAGTCTGATTTATTCCAGTGAGGAAGATGAGCTCAGAGAGGAAGATGGCAGCCACCAGGTTCTTGTGGATGCTGTGAATGTTGGAGCGCAGCTTGCGCAGGATTGCCAGCAGGAGGAAGGTGATGAGGAGGGCCACCAGAGAAGCGGATACTGAGGTGTAGGTGACCACTTTCAGAGGAAGAACATCACCGTGCTAAGAATGTGAGGATACAGAGTTCAGTGACAATAAAAATGCTCATGTGAGATAAACAGGTCATATTTTCATACTAGCGTTTGGTTGATGACATGCAACACACAATAAATACATCATGCCGCTAATGTATTTTACAGGCAGGGTGGGCGATTTTTAATCAGAAACATTTTTGTTATGCTGGTTGAAAGTCTCTTCACATCTTGACAGCGATCACCGAGTAGGAAGCGGAAGGCTTTGGGCCATAAAAGCTTCATCCAATCATTGCATTTGGTCTGGCTATTTTGCTATTGCTAGCCTCTCCGAAATTGCCTATCGTACCTTTAATGTTTTGAAAAATAATATATAATGGTACTTAAAATAGCATAATTCACATACAATGAAGTAATTATAAGTAAGCTGCACAAAAGCTGGTTGTGTTGTACCTCTCGTTTGGAGATGTCCATGAGGACGGCAAAACTGGTTATGTGGTTACACTGACAGCTGATGTGAGTTGAGTTCCTGTAGACCAGCTCACAGCCTTTAGAAGACCAGGCACCTCCACCAGCAACCCTATCAAAAAAACAAACACATCTTAAACAACATCTCAAGAACCTCACAATTACAAACATCTCAGAAAACATTTCTACTCAAAACCATCATTTATTCTAGGATGACATTTATTCATTTAGCAGACGCATTTATCCAAAGCGACAAAGGATGAAGGCATCATCTCTGGTAGATGGTGGCCTGCAGTGAATCACTATAACTGACGGATGGTGAAGGTACTCACGATATGGAGTGGTTCCAGTAGACACACACGGGTTTGGTCCTCTCGTGGGTCTCCAGGAGCCTGAAGTTCACAATAATGGGTCTTTGGAGGGGGGTGGAGAGAGGTTCTCCTTCCCTGTGGACCACCACACTCACTACAGGTGTGTTAATCACAGGACGGGTAGGCAGTCTAAAGATCACAGAGATAATTAGAAGCTTAAGCCATAAAATCCACTAAAAATGATCCTACAGTATGTCCAGATGTTATAAAGTCATTCCAAAACAATGTTCTGAAAGAACCATGTGTAGATCATTTGGTTGCACCTGGTTTGATTTTGTTTATTTTTTAAGTGAAACGTGTCGAAAATATGCTTTGGGGCCACTATATTTATTTAAGTTTTTCACAATCTCAGCTGGCTTATCTAAAGCGACTTACAG
Source organism: Chromobotia macracanthus (assembly GCA_036877525.1). Taxonomy (NCBI): domain Eukaryota; kingdom Metazoa; phylum Chordata; class Actinopteri; order Cypriniformes; family Botiidae; genus Chromobotia; species Chromobotia macracanthus. Next base: position 3,698,874 of record JAZGTH010000066.1, on the reverse strand, counting down.
GGCGTTCGCAGTATACATTTTATCCATATGCGTTCCTTGGAATCGAACCCATGACCTTTGCACTGCAATGCCCTACCCATTGAACTACAGGACCATTTATATTTACTTACATTTATGTCCAAAGCTTAAAAAAAACAATGAGAAGTATTTATTACTGAATGGTTCCATTAACATTATATCTACTAAAGTGGTTTTTCACCTAAGGCTCCGGCGGTCGGGATCGTAGCTCTCCGGAAGGAGCCGACCGAGAGATCTGTAGACGATCACCATACCAACGGCAGGCAGGTCAGCTGGTTCCACGTGCCGTCTTTTCTTAATGGACGGCGCTGGATCAAGTACATCAGATCCATCCACAAACTCATCGGGTTCCAACTGGGCTGAGGCCTCTGTGGTTAAATCTACAGTGAGAACATAAGGTTTACTTATAAACTGATTCAGGTCAGCATTATACATTAATATTACTAACAACACACAAGATTCCAACCCTTGCTCGTTTTAGGCATGGGGAACGCATTTGGGAAGAGAACGGATGACTCCAGCTCTTTTGAGTACACCTCCCTGATCTCCTGAAAGTGAGGGATCTTGGCCTGATCCATGGAGTCCAGAAAATCCACGGCAACAACTTGAAAACAAGGAAAAGTGGTGAAAACATCCGTACTGACCAAACTAACAGTGCAGTGGAGATGGAGGATCTGATACTAACTCATGTTATCGGTGATGATGTTGAAGGGTCTCAGGTAGGTTCTTCTCATGTTCTGCACCAGAGTGTTGCCGTACTCCTCAAAGTGGCGCAGCAGGTGGGCCGTGCCCCCATCGGAACGTTGGATCTTCTCCCAATGCTCCTTGTTAACCGGGTCGAGAATCGCGCTCCCAGCTTTAATGATGTTCTGCCATAGCATCAACACACACAGACAACTATATTACACTAATTTATGTAATAATAATAATATATAATATATACATATGTTATTTATTAATGCATTACTATATACATTTATTAACTGCACAACAGCCAACTGCTGCGGCCTCAGAATATCATTTACTTCACATGTTGCACTAAAACATACAGTGCAAACAGAATCAGAACTGACAGTGTGTCAGCGTAATTAAGTAAAACAATGTGTGTTTAGATAAAGAGCAACCCTATATATTTATCCTATATATTTGTCTTTATATTATATACTAACATACATTAAAACTAAACCGTGTCTATACTGCACCTTGTTAAAGTCAGAACTGTGTGTCGCGGTAAGCTCAAAACCCTGTTGCAGACTCTCACGTTCTAACACACTGGTCAGCAGATGGTAGGCGATCGTCACGTCATTTCCATAGAGACGGTCAGCGTGGCCGGTGGCAGAATACAGCATGACTGCCAAGCTTTCAGCTCTTTCTCCATCCAGTCGAGAGCCATTGGTATGAAGATCTTCACTCTAAATTAGAAAAAAGAAAAGGTTGAATAGAAAACGCTGGTCATTTATCCCTGAGCCAATCATTTGAGCCGTAAGCATCATGTGACTAATCACAACGATGCTGATTGGCTGATGGTGCGAAAGAACGCGTCGAGTTGAGAAGCAAAAACCAACAAATTATTAAGAGGCAACCAAAACTGTCACTGGCAAAACTACTAATAAACAAATCTAGTAATAAAATGTTTACTTTTAACTAAAAATAAATAAATAATAAAATGACAGTGTATATAGGTTTTGTATATACACAGTGTATACACACACACACTGTATATATAAATTCCAGTACACACCTCTTTCTTCAGCGGTGAGAAGCTGAGAGACGTGCAGTTAAACAGCTCTGGTGGAAGCCAACCTTTATCATCACTACAATGACGGACTGCCGTGCCTGTCACAAACACACATAAATCCTTCATCACGAACGTCTTCAGAGAATTTAATCATAGGTGTTTGGTTTAAACAGTCCTGATTTACCACTGGATCCTTTGGGGCAGTTTGTGGCTGCAGGACCACCGAACATAGTTCTGGGCCACCAGATACCGTCTTCAAAGGCTTTTGGACAGCCGTCATAAACCACTAGATAACAAAAATAGAGAAGAAACAGAGGGGAAAAAGAAAAACAGACACTGTTTAGTGCCTCTAACAAGGATTAATGATAAGATTGTAATAGAAACAAAAAGTAGCCAAAAGTTTTACACATGCACCGTACTGACATGAAAGCACCTGGCTCTTAAAAAGAGCATGCACTCAAAAACAGTTTATTACACTTATATTTCATCATCCAGTGCATTCTTATGTAACCATATCAAAAGCTTTCATATTTTGACTCTTATTTATTAATTGATTTTGAAGTTTGTCCAGGACAGTTTCAAGTTCTTTGCAAGTTATGTTTTGATGCGAGGTCATGACCCAACTCATCACCCGCTCTCCTGGCCAATCAGCTTTTTGTTTAGGTGACCGACAGCACACATACCCACACATCCCCCAACCGTCACCTCTGCGAACGGGTTGTCGCAACGGTTGCACTGGCGGCCCACCACTCCCATCTTGCAGGCGCACTGGCCCGTCACAGGGTCACACGCCCGGGAATGAGCCCCGAGATGGAAACAATCGCACGGGTAGCAAGTGTCCCCACCTGCAGGCCGGTAGTAGTTGTCCTAAAAAGTGTGAGAGGAAGAAAATATTTTCCGAAGAATTGTACAAGGTGCTCTTTTTTATACAATGAAAGTGGATGGGGACCAGAGAAACCTGTTTACACATTATGCTAGATGACACATAAAAGTAAGTCAATTTACTGTTTCTTTAGGAAACAGCTTAAAATACAACGTTTTTTAGGACGTTTTAGGACTAAGTATGTTTTTTTAAAGAGAAAAACGTTTATTTATTCAAATTGTTCTGTACTGTAATTAAAACAATAAATGTTACATGATCTAAATTATATGCAGGGGGACTGTTGTAAAACTCTGAAGTTAATGGTTTCTTGATTTAAAACACCCCCTCCGCTACACTTCCTGTGCTGTGTGTTATATGCAGAATGTGGAGCATGCGATTACTTGCAGCTTACCTTGCAGCTACACTCTCCTGTGGTTTTATTGCAGTCCCTTTTGAAGCTTTTGCTGACATCGCAGTTACAGGGCCCACAGGTTGGGTATCCCCACCAGCCACGAGCGCATGGCTGATCTCCTCTGTGTGTGTATGAGAAAGAAGAGAAGACAGATGGCACTTTGCATGAATATAATATAATGCTTCATAAAATACATAGACCACCAAATCAGAGGTACAAATCTAATGATTTTTATTTTTTAGATGTATTAAATATGTGTGATATACTATTACGGTGTCTAACACAAAATGATGCCGTTTTCAACACAACAGATATTGGTCCCTCCTAATGAAACAAAGTGATATGTATTTAATTGTAGTAAATTGTAGTAAGAGACTATTTTGACTGAACTTTTTTGGACTAAAAATAGCATGAAGACTTGTAAATGATCTCATTCCATGTTCCCATTTTTTTATAACAAATATTGTGTCGCATGCATTTATCAGGCTCAACTGTTCAACCCCATCACCCTGTTATAATAAGTTATAAAAGGAAAAATGAACAAGTTATTATTTATTTTAAAGGTCTGAAATACTGTGACAGACTGAGCAGTCAGTTCAGCTAGTTAAAAAGGATTTGCTTTGAAACTGGGCATAAAATTCCACAGTAAAATCAAAGCAAACAGTTTTGACTGTGAGGCAAAGACGCAACTGCCCGAACAACAGTAATATATCACCCGCTTTCTTTCTTATACATTAAAAGAGAATATTTTTATAGTACAAAGTCACGGTAACTAAACCAGACTTTTATAGACAGTTAGTTGTACAATGATTTCAAGACATAAAACACTATTGATTAAAAAAAAAATCACTCCCGACCCTTTAAATAAGGTCAGAAATAAAGTCAGAATAATGAACAAATAATAAGGATATACTTATTATAAGTCAAAGTACCTACTTTTTAAATGAATGAATATTGGATCACTGCATCGGTTATTCTTTTAATACTATTCCAGTATTTTAAAAATGTGTTACATGCTTGACATGCTAAATTACATCAGCAGAATTAAAAGATCATAATTAACGCTCCATCACAAACACTGCCAGCATCTGTCAGTCACTTCCTAGCCAAACCTTTTGATTTTGTTTGATTTCTTGGCAGATCTGGAAACTTCTGTCAGTAAGCGTGTTTCAGCGTGTGCCAAAGCTCGCACTGAAAGTCCACTGATATTTTCTTAATCCTCATCAATCACACTTCTAAACATTAAAATGCTAAAAGAGACTTTTCATTTACAGCGCTGATTTTAAAAGACATAGATTTCTGGCCAAGAACTGAGAAATGAAAGAGAACTGCATTCTTTCATTGTCAGAAGAGAATGGGACTCGTGTTTGCCTGTGCAAAACTGCTACGCTGGAGTTTCATGGCTGGTTGCCAGGACGTTGCTATGCGGTTGTTAAGGTGTTTCTAGGGTGTGCTTGGTTCCTGCTAGGAGGCTGCTAATTGGCTCAGATCAAAAGAGCCAAAATTCAAATCTGTTATATTCTGGTGCCCGTATGTGACTCAAGCCCCCATTCAAAATCTGTGTGATTTCTTCACCAATTTTCATTGGTCAAACAAAAACCTGCCTAATGTTTTAATATAACAAACAAACGAATGAATGAATGGGCCAATGAGGAAGAGAGATACTCACTTGTGCTCACAGTATTGGCCGTAGTAATTGTGTCCACACTCGCAGCGGTAGCCATGTTTTGTTCCAGGTTTGCGGATGCAGTTGGAAGTGTGCTCGCAAGGGTTCAGCAGACACGCATCTACACAGTCTCTCCCGAAATAACCTGGTTCACGGCGAACAGAAATGAGAGACAGTGAATGATACTGTAAACGTACTGTAACACTCAAATCTTTACCATCTTATCTTCACAAACGTAAATATTTTACACTGGGGTTCAAAAGTCGAAGACCAGAAATGTAATATTTGAACACTACTGTGTTACCTGGCTCACAGACGCATGTGTGAAAGGACCACATGTCCCTGCAGCGGCTGTGTGTGGGACACAGGTTTGACTGACATGCATCCGGGACGTTACATCCATCTTTAACACGGACTCTCACCGCCCGTCGCATGTTGATGTTCGCTGTGTTGGTGGAGGTCTCGCCCATTCGAATGCCCTACGATAAACAAGTGATGTTATCCAATGGTAAAAGACAAACCTGACCCGTAAACAGCAGAAGTGTGTGTGATGTACCTGCATACAGCCAGTAAATCCACCCTGTACAGTGCCATCTTTTTTAAGCACTCCACCAATACACAAGTTCTTCAGTTTAAGTCCAGGCAACTCATTGCCGATCTCCACTGTCCTCTACATTAACACAGAAATCAGGAATACAGAAATACTCATAAAAAAATCAGGAATATTGTGGAATACATGTTAGAAATCAAGAATGCATGAAATATATATACACAAACCATAAAATACGTCCACCTTGCCTGTAAAACTATATATGTGTTCATGTGTTGGAGGAGGTGTGGCTTTGGAAAGCGCTCTGAAGGGAGGATGGCATCTGCTGTATAACATTTATTATGCTTTTATCTCTTTTTTTCAAATGCCTTTGTGTATAGATTTTTTTTATATCCTTGCCCCCACCTTTAATCTAAAACTAGGATAAGGTGAACAATGTCCACCCATTACCAACTGTTTTATTTACACACAAAAAGCATGAAATATAATTTGTAATATAACTATGTTTGGTTGCTTCAAAAGTACCCATAGTTTAGGAAACACCATGGACCAGGATTTAAGTTATCTATATGTAAAGATTGGGACTTTATACCTGAAACATGCCGTAGTCCAGTGACACAAAAGCCATGTATTTGATGTCTTTTCCATCTTTTCCGCTCTTGAGCTCAACCAGTATGTGATGCCACTCTCCGTCATCTACGCGGACCTGAAGGAAGTCCAGCAGCGCCACTAGTTTGACCCCCAGAAACACCTGGAACTGCAGGTGTCTGTTGCTTACCTAGAAAAGCATGATGTAAAGGGCTGTGAAAACTGATACAGGCGAGGAAACACGCTCAGTTTCATTCTTCTGCGTAAAGGAGACATATCATGGACGACAGGATTTTCCTGGCTCTTTATGGCCAATAGCATGTAGACATTGTTTTGTAATTAACAGGTTTGGCTAAGCCCCCTAATTCCATTGAAAACAAATCCTAATCCTTGTGCATACAATGACACGTCAAAGAATGGTCCAAAATTGTGGCATCGGTTTGGGGAGGGCCCTTTTCTGTTCCAGCCCCACAATGTTCCTGTGCACAGACTGAAGTCCATAAAGAAAGTATCTAATGAGTCTGGTGTGGAAGATCTTGACTGGCCTGCTGCCTAAAGCCCTGATCTGAACCCCACTGAATACCTTTAGGATGGATTGAAATGTGTACTGTAAGCCAGGTGGAAATGATTGTGACAAACAAAATACGTTTATATTAAAAAAGGGCTTTTACAACTCAGAAGTGGATTACGGTAATCATAACATTACTGTAATCATAACAGTTTAACTTCCACATCACATTACTCACCAGAAGGTTAATCTTGGAGAACTCCCCCGCGCTGGCCTGCAGCAGGATGCCAGAACTTCTCCGGGTGCGAAACATAAGACCCACATACCAGGGAATGGCGATGGTGATATCCGTCTCGTCCCACGAAACGAGGGCGTGGCCATCGAAATGCAGGGGGGCGGGCATTACTGCAGACAGAAGGCCATCAGACATCAATAAATGGCTTCAGACATAGCAATCAGCATAGTTTGGGTGACAACCATACCAAACAAAGTAGTTTTATTATCAATGTCTGTTAAACTAAACAAACGCATGCTGAGGGAAATGCCCACTGACGCTTTTGATGCGCTCTCCTGTCCTGAAGCAGAAATAATCACTATTATTCACACATCCAGGAATGTTTCCAAGTCATGCAGGAGATTTCTGAAGCAGGAATGTCAAACTTTCCTACACTACTCTCCTCAGGGCAAATATTTTCTCCTCTATATGAGGGGATAACTTCACAAGTAGTATGTTTTAGACCCGATCCTGTGGCAATAATTTTAGTGAGATGAATGGTTGGACTTTCTCCTCAGTTCTGCTTCAGTAGATTTCAGAATTTCATTAAATGTAAGAATTAAAATAAAAGAAAATTAAAATATAAGAAAATACACTTTAGTGTGGGGTCACCCTTTAGTATGGGGACCAATTCACACTTTAAACAAGCTGTCTATTAGCTTCCATATCGGCTGTTTATTAGTTCTTATAAAATTATATGAATGCCTTATTCTGCATGAACATATTGTACATATTGTCCCTTAATCATCATTAAACTCATACCTACACTGAAACACAACAAAACTACTAAGTATTAATAAGCAGTAAATTAGGAGTTTATTAGGTCAAATTCCCCATATTAAAGAGTTAGCAAAATAAAGAATCTGTCCCCCGAGAAAAGCATAAAGTAACTGGCGGCTGTAAAAAAGAAAAGAAAAGAAAAGAAAAACAGACAACAAATGCAAGACTATGTGCTCTGAAATACATCTGCAGCAAACTTCACATACATATAATGTCTTTAAACATTTTCTGAAAATATTAAGAGTAAAAAAACCAAAATATTTAGTTCCAATAACATACAAACTATGAGTTTTACATTACGTAAACCTCATAACATGATGGGATCCCTCTGTGTAATTAAAAAAATAAAATAAACAGAACATACAGGTTCAGACTGGTTTCCTTTCAGGAAATTGGGTCAAACTAAGATGAAAATGTTACGAGCCACTAGTAATCCCACACAAACAAATCTCGAGACCAAAACTTTAGTTCCTAAAGTTCTGTGAACTACAGATCTAAACATTCGGCACTTTTACCCAAAATATTAATATTATAAAACTATATTGCACAGACAGACACATATAATGTGTTTCTGCTACACATATCTTAGTTGCACAAGCGTGAGTCATGGATTTAAGTACACATTGGTATTTCAAAGATGTCAAGGGCAAACACAGGCAAGATCAAGTAATAAAATGAAAGGGCAGAAAAGTGAGGATTATCTTACCATGTTCACAGTTCTTTCCTCCGTAGCCTAATGGACAGTTACAGGAGTGGCTGCCCCATTTATTAAGGCAAACTCCTCCATTCTGACAAACAGCCTTGCTACAAAAGTCATGCTTTGCTGCACAACCTAAATAGAGAGGAAAAACTTTTTTTTAATATGGGGGTTTCAGTCTGGCATCTACTAACAGACAGTCAGTAAAAAAAATGAAAAGTTTTTCACGTTTCTTTCACTGAGTGGTAAAAAATGCTTTTCTTTAAAGAGGTCATTCATCAGGGTCTTATATTTTTACCCCGAGACTCCACTCGTACAGTTTTTTGCCAAAATCAATCATAATTTTGTTTTCTTGAAAGTTTTCACTCTCCTGCTGACCTTTAATAATATAAAGATCTTCGTGAAGAAACATTCAAATTTACCCTTACAGAAAAGACACGTGAACTTCACATGTGCAAAAACACTCGATCAGATGTGAAATGTGTGGGTATGAAAGATATTCGTATGAATCCCATGTAAACATCCATGGGAAACCCATGGAATCACATGTGAAACGTGGTGATATGTTATTAACATGTTTTTGTACGTGACGTTCATGTGTCTTTTCTGTAAAGGTATTTTCTTCACTCTAAGGGTATTTTTGCCTCTTAGTTTCGCTTAATTATTTTTTGCCTGGAAAAAGTTTGTAGCATTGAAACTTAATAGTTCAGCAAACGTTATTAATTAAAAATAAAAGAAATAACATTTCTCATGATATGACACCGATCGTGGACAAATACACAGTGTCTAACCTGCTGAGGTTCCGTTGTTAGCGATGAAGCTGGCCATGTCTATGTGTTTGCTGTCGATAATCAGGTTCCTAATGCAACCCACAAAGTCTTGGTTCTGTACAGGGAAATCTTCAGGGAGGTTTGGAATTCCACCCAGGAGCAGAGGCCCGGTTAGATCCAGTGACCTACATATACATGAAAAATTTCCTGAAGCCACCAATATCCAAACCATCCTCACGGTCCCCACTATGTGGAAAAATACCAATGTGAAAAGGTTCTGAAGACTTTAGAGACTGAAGTTAAGATCTACAGTATGTGTGTGCGCCAAACAGAGATTTCTATCTAGAAATCTATCTAGATCTTTCGGTCTATTGGGCAGAAAATTGATTCTGTTTACATGCAAATACCGAATGACATGTCAACCATCTCTGTTCTCGAAACAGAGGGACAATTAGCCTACAATGGCAAATCTCAGATGCAGATAAGGCAAGAGTGTGTTTCCATTGTAGAGTCCATAAAACTGGTTTGACATGAGACAGAATACAGATTGGCAGAGATTAGAGAGAAAAGATGGAACTAAGTGAAATGGGAGTAGCAGAGCACTGAGTAATCTCCTGTAATGATCAGCTATTCAACACCGGCCGGCAGTTAGCGTGCCTCTGTCTGCTCAGGTTCCCTGACACACTCTCCCTTTTAGTGCCAAATATTACACCCGGAGGACTCTGAATGATGGAAGGATTCATGAATGTGGAAGCCTGAGAAAGTGTGGAAACAAACATCTAAAGTCGAACATGAAATCAAATATGGGGTTTTGTGGCTTTTAGTTCAGGTCTGTTAGCTTTGAAGCCCTCTACCTGCTTGTGAAGTCCTTAAAGATAATCATATGAATATGAATAGATGCAAGTATTTAAGAAAGAATATGAATTAGAATAAGAATTAGAATGAGTAAGAATTTACAGTTTTTGCCTTCTTGGAAAATGGAGCACAAATGCTGACGACACGCGTTTCCTTTACACAGATTTTTATGCAATAACACAACAAAGCCCCGCCCCCTAAACCCACCTGCATCCAATTAGAAACTATCAATTTATATTTTAGATTTAATTTAATTTATATTTTATATATAATAGATTTATATAAAAGCCTAATGGCTATTTAAAAACAAGGTTGTTTTAACAGGAAATATGTCACAACACAAAGCAGTTTTATGTTGTCACTGATTTGTCTTCCTCGTTTCCTGTCTTCTGCTGTAGTTTTTTAGTTATTCATCTGGAAATATTTCACTTTTTTAAAATGATTTTTAAAGACATTGAAAAGACATTTCTTACTTCTTTTGACCTGTTTGGGTTCCGCGGGCCGCACAGCTGTAGTTCCCAATCTGTCCCCCGTAACGCAGAGCCATGGAAACGTCACAGTCATCAACGGCGACCACGGCCACCTTTTCCTCAGAGGGGCCGTGAGGAATGCCAAAACGGCCGATATTGGGCTTGAATGAAACAAGAAAAAAAACGCCACTTTTGACATATAAATGGGTGTCAATTATATCAAAACATTACATACAGAAATTGTACAGAAAGTATACAGAAAGATGGGTTAGATGTTGAATTAGGAATTAAACAATACATACACTGTCTAAACATAAACTTTTAGATTTAAGTGTATACAAACCTTTTCTGGGGCCACTATATACACTATATATAAACACAATTGTGTTTCAGATCCTACCTTTAAATGCCAAAGTCTGTGGATCTAAACAGCAATCCCTTTCACACCTTTGTGTAACTCCTCATAATGAGCTTTGTTTGTCTGTAATCTCCCGCACACAGCATGAGATCACTGTTTACCACTCGGTGACATTTTGCCCTTCTCAGTTCATCTAATTGGATTAAGCCAATGAGATGCTGGCAAAGAGGAGATACCGAAACCAGAAGACAAATTCAACCCTATAACCCTCCCCAGAGACCCGAACTGCTCATTTTGCAACACCCCTTCCCTACACACAGGTTTATAAATGATCTCAGCCCATTAAAGTTGATATCGCTGCTCTTTGATGATGTCGGCCCTCCGGTGATAACAGTGTCACAGTGACACAGCTGGTTGTGATGTAAACATCACAGCGTTCTGAATTCAGTTCATTACATCTGCTCAGCGTTCACACATGCAACTAATGTGGATCACACTCAAATCTATTTTCTCCTCATTTTGTTCAGGTGGGAAAGGTGAGGACTTTTCTTTCCAACGGTCCGCAGTGTGATAAACTGTATTTATAACAGATCCCCAACTAACAGGAAATGTTCTCAGAATGTTGGCTAACACGCTCTAAACGTTTTGTCAAAGTCAGCAAAAACATTCTTTCAGTAATGTTAGTAGAACGTTTTTTATTGTTAACCATAATGCTAAATCTAACGATCTAAAATAAATTCGAGTTAGCTTTAAACATAACCAAGCAAATGTTTAATGAGTCCAGTGTTTATTTCTTATAGTGACTAAAACGACAACCAGCAAACTGCACGCACAGGATTATGGGATATCATACCGAAGGAAACATCTATGCTACATTCACAAATCAGATGGAGGCATCTCAGCAGATAGATTTTATGTGAACATCGTATACAAAACATACCATAATCAGAATACTGCCTGACAAATTTTGGCAACTGGTTTTATTTCTGGAACATCTAAACAGTGTAAATGTCAGTGAATCAAAGTGACGGTTATGAGAAATATATTTTACATCTGATCCAGCATTGTGGTCTTTATTTTAGTCACAACAAGCTTAAATAGAGTAACAGATCCGTGAACAAGGCGACAGATGCCTTGGGCTGTAATTGCTGCTTTGACAAAGAGGGATTGAATAATGAAATGCAATAGTTGGGAAGGCTCAAAGAAAAGAATATTATACCTAACTTACAGTAGTCATTAATATTTATTTAACAGTGCAAAAGTTTGTAAACACTTCACTGAAATGTTGCTTATCTTAAAACTCTTTTCATCTGAAGCTGAAATGTTTAAAATGATTATCGCAGACAAAAATATAACTGTGCAACACATTCATTTCTGTTATTAGAAATATACAATTTTATTTAAAACAATGTTTTTTAATGAAGAACAAGCAGCCAATAGGAGCGGAGGATAGAGGCGAACGTCTTCAAAACTCTTTGAAGTTTTTTGGATGATTCCTTAAGAAACTGAGTGATAAAATGTCAAGAAAACATTTTTGTAGATTCTAGGCAAAGGGTGACTATATTGAATGTGCTAGAATATAACCTAGTTTAATTTATTTTCAACATAATTGCCAAAGTTACATTTGTGTTGTTTCCTATAAGTCTAAAATGTGAAAAGATATTAATAAAAAAGTAGTAGATGGTCTGGTACTGTATGTGTAAAATATTGTGAACAAATACTGAAAAAAATAACACAAACATATGAAAATGAATAAACATCTTGATGACATACATATGCTATCAGAGCTAAATCTTCTTTCTCTGTAAACTGAGAACGCTCTAGCTGTTTTGTGCTTTGTCCCCTTCACTGACTGACCACTATGAAACTTCATAAACTAGATTCATAGATCCATTTATATTCATGAACTAGATTCTATCAGATAGTCAGGATGAATCATTGAATCAGTGTGGCACTGGAAAACTGGCCAACGGGGAGGCCATGACCAGAATTCCTCTGCTCTGACACAAATAAATGAAACAAATCCCATCGGTCAAGGCCTGGAGCTGACTGCGCAGTCACCTGACTTCACAGGTGGTGTGAAAACCTTGTGCGTGTAACCTAAGCAAACACAGGTGTCAACGCAGACAGGAAAAGATGCCAAAAAACCAGAAGCACATAGCTAACCTTTAACAAACAGAATACCGTCCAAATATCACATTTCTGCTGCTATTAAAGCAGCCATGCGTCTCTTTTACAAGTTTCATCAGGTGTACGACAATCAGTAGAAAAAAACATGATGAGAAGACAACTGATTCAGGATCAGAGTGTTGACGGCCCTTAAGGACAAAATCGCAACTCAACCCCCTGCCACTCACAATAAGGATCCGCTTCCATCGTGAAGCAGATCCGTGGTAATTCCACATTCTCTCCCACAACAGAAATGATCTCGCTGACAAACTCGACGCCCTCGGGAACGCGTTTGCACACAAATCCCGACAACTGCTATTAACCTCCGACCTTATAACTCATCAGCTCTTTGTTTCAGTGTTCAAAACAATGGCTCATGGATCCCTGCGCGTAAACAGGAGTTTTTTCCTCTCCATGGGCTACGCCGTAAAAAACCATGCTCATAAATTCTGTGATACATTTTCCTGCGCATTTTAAATAGAAAAAAACCTTGACAAAATGTATTGTTTTGAAGGGCAGAAAGGGGAATGTTACTGATCAATGAGATCAAATAAGTCTGAGGCCAGTGAATATGTATATTTGAAGCAGTATTATCTTTTTGGCAACATTTTACAATGCGGACATTCAAGCAAATCTTATTAGAGAACTTCAAAATAGAGCACACAAAGCTCCACACAGAGCAAAACTTCACAAAATTAAAAGCATATTCTACAGATTTTAAATAATAGACTTGAGTGTTTTTATATACAAGTGCAGCTGAAAAACGTGTGCCATCTGGCGTTTCTACAGACCCCAAGCGTGTCATTGTAGCCCCCAGATTAACACGCCAGGGGGTCCACCATTGTCTCTGTTCCCAATTAGACTATGTTTGAACTCTGAGTCTTTACATAAGGGAGTTCAGGGGGAGTGCTGGCTACTACAAACACAACAGAGCGACCGCGACATACGCTTGGAGCTGTTGATTTCAAATCGATGCCTTTAGGGTTTGATCTTCCCTCCAATCAATTCATCTTTGTTCCTGTCCCATGATTCATAGTTAACACAAGTTGTTTCAAATATACGTGTATGGCTGTGGCTTTAATAATATTAACAAATAACCACAGGCAAGCAGAGACTAAATCATTCATTGTTACATCATGTCACATATACAGTGCCTTCATAAGTGTTGGTACAGTACTGGAAAAATGATGTGTTTGCTGTGGAGTCAAGAGATCTTTTTAGATGAATATGAGGCTAATGTACAGAATGTCACATGTATGGACATTTTTCATTGCTTTTCTGTCAGAGTCAGCTCTCTCTTCTTTATCTTGGCTTCTGTGTGTTCTCACTGAACGCAAGACTCAGACTTGTTGACTCCACAACAAAGAGAGAAATTTTTTCTTTAGTGTCCCAACGCTTATGAAGGGCACTGTATATTTCATCCAAAAACCTAAAGTGCAAAGACGGATAACCAATAATACAAGTATCATTGTATTGTCAGCTGGTCACTATCACAAAACAAACCCAGGGTGATCTTGTATTATCCTGAAACTATGTCTTTTATGAACAACTGACTGTACATTATGCCTACAACTAAATAAATGGAAATAAAATATTGATTCGAAACTAAGAGAACACAAAGTGATCTGAAAGACATGAAGCGTCTATGCAGGAAACAGGTTGCCTGGATAAACGGTCAATAACTAGACCACAGAATGCCGTAAACACACATATAACCACTGTCTTCTTAAAGCAAAACCTTAATGCTTCTAATTTCACTTTTAATCTGTTTGGCCTTTCATCTGTTCTTTACAATTTGGGTGGAGATTTTTTTTAAAGGAAAGAACGTCAAAGAAATTATGAACCATCACAAAGAAAAAGAAAGAGCATGCTGACTGTCATCCCTCAGGGATATGTTTTCTTTTGAAGAGGCCTCAGTGAGATTATTCTAAAGCTTATAATACTGAATAACACTTTGGCACAAAAGCCTTGTGACTATGAGATATATGTTACTAAGGTTACTTACTGTAAGTACTAAAAGGTTACGAGGTCATTTAGGAACATAAGGAGGGAATTTAATGTATTCAAGATGAATTAGTTACTCATGTAACTATAATAGGAGGTTTTTGTATTTCGTGTAACAACAAACTCTTTGCGACCTACAGTAGCTGCTATTTTTTGTTAGGCCATATCTATGTAATGAATGCACTGTGTTTTGAGGTACTCTTAAAGGGACAGTAAACCCAAAATGAAAATTCTGTCATCATTTACTCGCTCTCATGTCTATGCAAACCCATGTGACATTCTGTCTTGAGTGGAACACAAAGGTTTTATATTTCAGAATAGTTCTTGCTAGCAAAATAGCAGTCCAAGCTGCTATTTTCCCATACAATGAAAGTGAATGGTGACCACAGTCTGTCCCTCGGTCCCCATCCACTTTCACTGTACAGAAACGAGCAGCATGGACACAGTGCTAGAAAACATCTTTTGTGTTGCATGAGATGTTGTGTAACAAGACGCTTGGCTCACAGAAACGACGCAACTAGCTTTTGGCTATGAAACAAGACATGACGTATTAAACATTCGCCGATCTTCAGCAATGTGGGATTTCAGAAACTGTAATATGAGGGACTGAACCGAGGAGATGATGAAAGAAACAGAAATACAAGCTGCTTGTTTTGAGAGAAGTTCTTAGAAGAAGCTGTGAGCTATGATGCAGCTGGAGACGCCGCTGATCTTATGTGTTGTCTTTCAGAAAATACGGAGAGGTACAAATATCATTAAAAAACTCTGCCTTTTGCCAGAAAACCACTAATAATTTGACTTAACAATTAAGAAGCTATATAAATGATTTACATCACACTGTAATGTCAGTTCAGTATTTTAGTAAAACTTTAGAATCCTAATGGAGTTTGAGGCCTTTTTGAAATACACTGACTCTACATTCCAACAATGAAACCAAATTTTTACTCTTGGAGTGAATTTTCAAGTTGCGGAGTATTGAATAAACTAAACATATAAAAAACACAAAAACCAAGAAAAACACAAAACAACATACTGATCAGCCACTAATCTCAGTATTATGGGATGGGAGTTACCAGTGTTATGGGTGTAATGGTTACCACCCTTTTTCACTACACAGTGTTCAATACGACTGGCTTACGTACCTTATTGTAGTAATGCAGATGAACCGTGTGCCACTGGCCATCACTGACACCACCAGCTACAAAGGGAGTCACCGTAGTTTTAGATTCTCCTGAGGGGCAATAACAGTAAAGAGGAAAGTTTTTACTGATAACAGGTGAAATCTAACATTAATTCTGTTACAGCTTACCGCATAAAGAAAAGTTAACTTTATATAGGTCATTGGTAGGAAGACTTTGTCAACACTGATTTTATGGCACTATTAAACCATTGCTGTTTGATGAGCAACCCAGCAGCCTGACATAGTCATACTGACCCAACCGTTGGCGATTGAGTTTGGGGTGGGACTTTCTGTTTGTCTGACCAATGAGAAAGGAGAAGTATTGGAGCGATCATTATTGGGCCATTCCAATTGGTGCCACTAGAGGCACAGAAATTACACACATCACCTTTTAAGGTGAAAACGTGTTTTCTTTTAATTGAGAATTGAAAGCTAATTCACACTTGCAGGGCTGTTAAATAATTCTTTATTGTGTGCCAGAGATAATCAACGTATGTACATATGTAAACATACATAACACAATGTACGATTGTGTTTTAAAACCCCATGTAACTCATTCCAAACTAGCCTTGTCGAACACACAAGGAGAATTTTAATATGTGTGGCATTTTTCTAGTCTGGTGGTCACAGTAAATCATTACAGAGATAATGACAATGTTGAGACCTCCCATGACTTCCCAGCATGCACTGTGAAGTATCTTAGCTGTATCTCTCTCAGCCTTAAGTATTTTTTGTGATGGCTGGGGATAGTTGACGTTTGACCTCTGAGGGTTCATCATTTACCAGAACCGCTGTGTTGTTAGACGTTTCACATTCCAGTACAGTGAAGTACCATTAAAGGAAATGCCTTTCACTGTCTCCGTTCTAACAATGTGGACAACTGACCGTCAGTATTGTAGTAAGATGTAGTAGGCATCTGATCAAATCGAGACACTCTGGGAATAAATTCCACATCTATTTCCTTTGGAAACAATTCCAACCTGTTAAAGAGACAGGGGGCGGCATTTTACGTACCCTGACCAGACACTGCCTCCTGTTGAAGTGTGAGGTTAGACAAAACAAAGGAACAGGTAGACAGAGGAAGTGTGTTTTAATGCTCTTTGGCCATCTGCTTCCTTTGGCACAGCTCTGGATACACACATACCCGTTAACGTTTGTGATATGACCCTCAGAAATGAGGGTGAGTTCTGTAGTCCTGTTCTGCTCAACATGAACTGGGTCATTTTCAAAATGTTTCATGAGATTGAAGTCAACTACTCACCAGCGGAGAAGGTCAGTTGGATTTGCTCTTCCACAATTTCAACAGCAATGAAATCATGCCGTTCATTAAACCTGCCGTTATAGAGCAGCAATGCATTTCTCTCCCTTGTAGCAAACCTGCGAATTAAAAACAGTTCTTTTAAAAATGCATCATAACGCACTTGTGCATAACATGTTTAAAATGGAAATCCGGATTTCAAAAAAGGCCTACCCTGTTTTCATCCTATCTTAATCACACACTGCCTTATGATAAATATTCATTTCTAATCCGCAAGCCAACAGCAGCAAAAGGTATCTCATAAACATCTTAAAGTCACGGGTGATAATAACAAGCATGCTTGACAGTTTGACAGTGTCATAACAGAAGATTAAAAAAGACAGGGAGTGGAGGAAAGGAAACAAAAGTGATAAACCTGCCAGCAGACACACCCAGAGGTAATGACGCTGTGATTTACCCGGGAAACTGATACTCTGATGTTTGCCTCTGCTATCTCTTTTTGCCCTGTGATGAGGGCATTTGGGAACTTTGCAGGGAGAGGTGTCAGATAGCACATGGCAAAGGGGCAGGCAGACAGGAAGTGTGAACAAAGATGCCACGCCGCACATGGCATCCTGTTTTCATGTTCTCCATGAGAAGAACCTGTATAGCTGGTATGTGTTGGTGTATCATTTGTTGGATCGGTTACATGGTCATAAATACATTCTGTGATGCAAACCAGTGAGAAAGTAACAAGACGTGGTGGAAGCCAAACAGGTGTTTACCCTCAGACAATTTTACCACGGTTTCCACAGTTTCTGCCAACTGCCTCTGTTACTACAGTTAATGTTACTACTGTGAAACTTTATAAACTTTATGTTGGATTTTCTTCAAAAAGCATGAGAGCCTCTTGATTCTTCTAATATTTTAATTTACCTAATTTTATGACATTAGAATGTAAAACCAAGTTAGTACATTGAAAACAGGTGGATGGATGAATGGATCAATAGAGTGATGATGGATAGATGGATGGATAGATAGAGTGATGATGATAGATGAAAGGATGGATAGAGTGATGATGGATGAATGGATGGATAGAGTGATGATGGATTGATGGATAGAGTGATGATGGATGGATGGATGGATGGATGGATAAATGAAGATTCTTGATCGATAGATGGATGGACAGAGTAATGATGGATGGATGGATGGATGGATAGAGTGATGATGAATGGATGGAGAGAGTGATGAAGGATTACTCACATGAAAGACAGGGTGAAGTGAAATCTCTGTCTCAGGCCTCTGAAGGTGATGAAGGACTGGCCAGGGAAGCTGCGTGTGCTCATCTCACAGTAGGGCTTCTCGTACTCACCATCAGGACACTGACACATGAACCCGCCCACCAGCAGATCCACACACCTGCCTCCGTTCTTACACACCCCCGGCACACACCGTCCCGAGCGCACGTTCACCTCACAGCGCTCTCCTGAACAGACAATTAGCAGCAGAGAATAAAGAACATCACAGATTTCAATTGGTCCCAGTTTGTAGAAACAAGCGTAAAGTGTGTTTACGGTAATGCACTTATGCTAAAAGTCTGTGCACTGGAATAAACTGTTGAAAGCACAACCAGAGGAATTATTGTACATTAGTACTGTACAATACAGTAGTTACACCACTAAAAGGACAACTTTACAGCCCAAAAACCACATATTTTGTCTTAAGGAAAGTACTTCCTGGTGTTTCTAATATTCAGACAATACAGAATGTCTTGCCTCACAGACTAAATTACTGTGAACACTTTTTAAAACTAAAGCATGAGTCAAATTTATTGTCATAATCCGCAGATAAACGCTGTTTTGCAAAAAAATATACTGCAAGTTATGCAAAATAATAATTCAGAAAGAGTGTGCTTCAAAATCATTTGTGAGGTTTAAAAGACCTTTGTGTAAAAGAAACAAAAAATGTATGCAAACTTATGTCTCTGGTTATTTAAAAAAACCTTTAACATTTTATCTGCATATGGAGATAACAAACTCGTTTAAAATGCTTCGCGAAACATTTCAAACTTCCACTGACACGTGCTAATGACAAGCACAATTTAACAGCAAAACTCAGTTTTAGATAATAATCGCAAACCTGTTTCCCTAACACAACCTCGCAATCCAATCACTCGAGAGAGCTTTAGTTTTAAATCCAATGGGACAATAGCCCACAGTTCTGTCCAAACGAATGGCTTTAGAGAGACCATTGAGCAGCGTGTCCTCCTGACTCAGTGAATCCAGGCGGGCCGCTGTGCTCACTGACCCTGGCTGGCCTTTGTTCATAGTCTAAAGCAACAGAACCATGGCTAAACAACAGGAGAACAATGAAGACGCTGTGGTGGTCCGTAAGACACCTGTTATGCTCCACTAGCCTTGCAGGGGACATGAGATCCGCTGTGAACTGACGGCAGCTCACTGCTAGAAGATGCCGTTAGCAGAGGTGACATCATTCTCATTGTTCCAGCCTGATGTTTGCTGGAGGGCTTGTTTGATTTCAGTCGTGTCCGTGACAAGCGGTTCTGAGATTGTGTTCGGAGAATTAGACTGAATTAAAGATCAGACTCAAGAAGAACAAACCGATAAATAATGCAATAATGGTCAAATGAATTTTTGGTGTCTTAAGTGTTTTACATGTGTTGCCACACAGAGTTTTGAAGAAAAACTAACTTTTATCCTAGATAAACTTCTGTTGATAAATCATCAGTAAGAGTCCAGTGTACAGATTAAATCAAATAAAACTGTATTGCTAGTAAACTTACCTGCCAATTGGCTAATAATTCACCTTTACTTGCATTTGGCACTTGTTGTGTGTTAGTTTTGGACCCTGTATGTGTACATAACTGTGTATGTTGCTATCAACCCTCAGATGGCCAAAAGACGTAAAATCTACACAGCACTGAACACAGAGAATGTGAAGTGTATAGTAAGAAAAGACCAGGCTGATATAAATCGCCACAAAAGTCCATCACTGTGCTGACAAATGCCGTAGCCTCAGAGCAAACATCTGAGGTTTGCTCGCAGGACTTTTCTTGTTGCACATGTAGTCCGCTATCTCTGATTTCGAGCCAGCTCAGTGCACACCATTGTGTTCCTGCCATTACCTTGACAAGATCTGGGCCCAGAGGAACTATGTCTGCTGAGACACACAAAAGAGGTTCCAAAGAGGTAATGATCCAAATGCCAGTCAGATAATCCCTCATTTTGGAGGAATTACAGGGAAGCATTACTGTGTAATGAGAGAAACTCATGAGAGCTACAACAGAGGCCACTGTCAACACCTCTAGTTATGACCACACGAGGCCTGAGGGCTCGGGAGGGCACAGGCTGCTGCTCTTTACTGTAGTTCAGAAACCTGAGCTCACAGAGAGACAGAAGCTGTCAAAGTGAGTGATCCAGGAGCGAGAACTTTGAACTTTAGGACTGAAGCGGGAATCAGGTTATCATTCCACCGTCAACTTACATAAGGTCATGCCTTCCACAGAAGTGGATCCCCATGCATGATCTGACAGACTCCAGAGTAATGAGGCTCATGAGAAGGTGACAATTTGCAACCAATCTGGAATCAACTATTTATACAAGATCCTAGCCACCACCTGCAACATGCTGAAAACCACTTAGAAACCATTAGTGACTACATTAAACACCCTAGAAACCATCCATAACAGCCTAGCAGTCAATCAGAAAAAAAATACATGCAAAAACACCCTAGCAACCACATTAAATTCCCCAGCAACCACCCATAATACCCTAACAACCGTCCAAAAACATTACCTACCACATGACATCATGCTAAAACCACCCAAAACACTCTAGCAACCACATAAAAACACTCTAGCAACCAATTATATATATATATTTTGAGAACAGTAGAAAGTGTGGAAAAACTCAAAACACACAAAGAAATACTGACTAACCTGTGAAATCTTGCGGGCACTCACAGGTGTACCCCCCCTCCCGGCTGCGGCACTTCCCGTTGTTCTGACACGGCCCGGAATAACAGAGGTCCACCTCTGTCTCGCAGTAGTCTCCCGTAAAGCCATCAGGGCATCGGCACCGTAACCCGTTCACGGGGTGGATGGGTCTGAAAAGAACCGTATTGGATGCTATGAAGGGAGCTGAACTATCAAACTTCAGAACGGCTACGCACTTCATGTAGTTTTCGCAGGGCTCGCGCAGACAGATGTTATCATCGAACGGCAGGACACGCTGAGTTGTGATTAGTGTCAACAACGTGCGGTTTAGGTACAACTGCTCCTGCAGGTCCTCCGATGGGAAGTAACGTCCAGGGGTTCCTCCAGGAAGCAGGGCCGAGAACGTGACATTCAAGATGCTGCCGCTAATGTCCGTGTCATTCTGGACGTTGAAGACGAAGACGCCATCAGGGCTGGTCGAGAGAACAGCGGCGACACCTTCGGTAAAGAGCGAGAGCAATGGGGAGAGGAAACGCTCCTGAGACATGTTCTCCAGACGTACGGTGATGCTGTTGGTCAGCATGTCATCCGTGATGATGGTCATTCGGAGGGTACAGATGGCTGAAACCTGGTGAAGTCCATCTGAGAAGACATGAGGGATACATACAATTAAATTCCTGCAGTAACTGTACAGAAGAGCACACTGGAACTTGGAGCTTCCCAGCCAACAGGGAACATTCTCAGAACGTTAACTAACGTTCTCTAAAAGTTCTCAGTGGCTGTGAGTTTATTCACACTGTTTGTACAGCAATACAGATAGTTTCCTGGTAAGCACTGCGCTGCTTCAACTGTCACATAAAAACGCTTCAGATGTGTTTTGAGAGTGGAGATGGGTCGAGATTTTCGCAACTAATTATCTGATAGTCAAGAGTTTTTTTATTTTTGAAATCAACGTTTTAATTTTTAAGTTAAAATATACATGGTTATAGTAACGTTATTGAAACTTTTTTTCAAACTAATGCTGTAAACGTTTTCAAAATGTACCACTAACAACCTAATAAAAAAATTCCACCAACATTACTGAAAAAATGTTTTTGATAACTTTTCTAGAACTCTTAGAGAATGTTAGCCAACATTCTGAGAACGTTCTGTTAGCTGGATCCCTTTAATAAAAAGGACCAGAAGTACACATACCGCCTACCACTTGGTTTAAATGTAAGAAGCAAATGAGAGTAATGTTGTACATCTGGCCACTATGTCACAGTTGTTCTGTTCTATTGTCCGACCAGCATCATTCGGGGTTCAGTGTATTCTCATCTACGAATTGCCGGCCCCTTGTGTAAAGGGCCCCTCTATTAAATGAATGGAGAGAGCTATAATTGCAAGACAATAAAGACAAGTTTCCACTCTGTTAAACTGTCCTTTCACATATTGTCAACTAAACCAGACACGCAGATGCAGACACAACAAAACATTTCTCCCTCTGCACGCATTTGCCATAGATGCATGCATACACATTCATTTTATAATAAACCATACCTCCAGGCACACAATATTTGCACAAAATGTTGCACAAGTGTGTGACCCCATCTAACAATTTAGGTTGTAGGAACATTTCCCTAACGGTAATGTATTTGTAAATGTAAATGTAATGCAAAGACATTAAAAATGCATTAGAACATTATAAGTTATAAGAACATTATTCAAACATTTTTTTTAATTATGTAACGTAAAAATGTTCTATTAGCATTACTGCAATAACATTTTTGATAACTTTGAGAGAACGTTAGCCAATGTTCTGAATAATCCCTGTTAGCTGGGACTGCTCTTGTGGCAGTTACACACACATACGTTTCCATATCAACACATCCCTAAATGTGTATATTGTTTTATATTGTTCTGGCAAAACACGAACATGTTACAAATATTATCTTCTGGTTTGCCACAAATAAACAGTTTCTGCAAGGGGAACAGCCTGTTGCATTGTTAATAATGCTGCATAATCCCATTAATCGCTGAACTTCTTCCAAATCTGGTTGGTGAATTTTGCCAAGTCATTCCTTAAGAACACTCTGACCTGAGCTATACTCAGCAGACAGCAGTAATGCATGTGCTAAGTGTTGCTTTATAATGAGGTGTTCAATAACCTCATACATTATGGCCGCTCTGAGATGCATTAAGTCACTCTCTCTTTTCCTCTCTGTTGATTCTCATACCAATAATTGCTGCTGAAGCAAAACAAACGCTGGGACCAATAAAATATCACAGCAGATCAAAGTTCTGATGACAACCTGATCCAGGAACGGACTATGCGCAAGCCAGCTAACAGTGAACGTCCTCTGAACGTTTGCTAAGGTTCTCTAAAAGTTCTCTCAAAAGAAAAACTTGCAGTAACGTTAGTAGAATGTTGTTCAACATTATATATATCATATATCAAAAATGCAATTCTTAAGTAGTTAGTGTAACATTTTAAAATGTTACAGAATTTAAAAAATGTTAAATAACGTTCTTATAACCCAGCAATGGTACAGCATCCAAAAAAAGTTTCAAAACGTTCCTAGAACTTTCAATATAACATTTCAATATTTTTGTTACTTAATAGGAACATTAGGACAACATTCTCACACTATAAAATAGCTGGGAAACCGCTACTGCCGAGACTTTAACTTGGCTATCTTGACACTAAATTTCGAAGTGGAAAACGACAGGACAGCTGGTTCTCTTGCTTTGCTTTAGGATGCAGGTTTTGGACTCAACAACTAGTGATGCCATAATTGCATGTAGCATTGTTTTTCCCAACTGTCCACGACCCATTAAGAACAGACCTGCGGCCCCCCAGCTCAGAACCAGTGCCATAGAAAGAGTATTCAACAAACAGATCTTTATCCAAGTTGTCATTCACACTAAACAGGCCACGCAAATGATCTTGGGATCCCTCCAGTAAAACACAACAGAATAATAAAACTTCAGAATTGACTAGAAGGTCAAATCTCTGTGCTAATACTAATATTATAAAAGTGTGGGTGGTCCAGTGCAAGATTCTGGAGTTTGTAGACTTGTAAGCAAAGCACCACAGGAAGTAACAGCTCTGTTAAATCTCTCAAAATGTCTAGAAGACACTGTCACACTTGCAAAGAAAACAATCTCAAAATCTTCACTGTTTTACTTGGCAACACACGCTTTTACATGACCACTGAGCTGTGACACTGTTTACAGACTCTACACAGAGAAAGTCTCACATTCAGTTTTCTGTCTAAACTTTTGACAATGTGAGAGCGAATGCAAACATAAAGTCTTTTCCATTCTGTGTCATCCTGAGTGAAAAAGCCAAACAGGCAGTACAATACTGACGCTTTAGTGTAATTTACAACCTGTTTAAATACACACTCTAAATACCCTCACTGCTTCAAACTAACAGTGAGAAATTTAGAGGTTACAGTTAAGTGTTAATTTGTCCTGTAACTAATTTTAACCTTCGTTTTCTGGTTCCTCGCATTGAGAATTTGTCATCCAAGTTTAGGAAAATAACTTTGCAGGTACCCTGCAGTTTTATGTTTCAAACAGAGATGGCGGTAGAGAGGCAAACGCCTCGGATTGCAGCTTGAAATATGGAGTGTTTGGCGTGCCATGAAAAGAAAATACAATATGCTAAAAAACGCAAAAGCCATCAGACTTATTTGTCTCTTTGCTGAAAAAGCATGTGGGAACATTGACTTGGACAGCTGATTGGCAGTTGGCCGGCACAACAGAAACAGAGAATGACAGAAAGTTGCCAAGCTCCATCCAAAAGCATCAGTTAGTTAACGGCAAGACACGTCCCGCTTCACTGACAGTGGCCACGGCAACGTCGCTGCTGATGGCTGATGTAAAAATGTGCAAAGCCGAGCCAACGGGTGTCGGGTGTACAATAGGCCCAGCTGAGAGAGGAGCTCCTGGGTGCATGGAGCAATGGGGGCAGCCCTGTATGCCTCTGAAAAATCACTACAAAGTCAATGAAAAGATCTCAGGCTTCACAACAACTTCTTTTAAAAGATTCTAAAAATGTTTTTATTTCAGATACTGGAGGTTATAAATGCTCAGCACAAATCAACAGCATCTGTGACACACCAGCCATAATTCTGACTCATCTGTATGTAAAACAATAAGGTACTGTGCTAATGTTCATACAAATATTTTCTTTGTAATCCACACGCTCCAGGTGGTAAGCAGAACTCAAATTTTATTGAACCTACGACATTCTTTAACAGAAGCGAAGTGTCATTTAAACCCATTCACATAACGGCTCTACATGACAAATGCAAAGAGCACTCTAAGTAACAGTCTATGTCACCAGCTCTTAGCGCAAATAGTTTCCATTGATTGATTATTTGTTACTTTGTTGTTTCTCTCAATTCTCCTCCCTGCAGTCCCACATTCCTTCCTTAGGCCTATTAAAAGCTTTTTGCCTTTGGAATGTGGCAAGCTGGACTCTGAGAAGTTAATGAACAAAGCTTCTCTCCAGAGAGTAAGTGCCTGATAATGGACACCGCACCTCGACGGGCCGGCCTCGTGAATCTGTTGTGATTATTGTTAACATCATCTGTGACAGTTACGCTTTGATCCCCACAGCCACAGACATGAAGCAGACCAGGGGAATGCTGTAAAACAGAGCTTTTGCGACTAGAGGTGTGGATATTATGGGTTTTGCCATTAACCTTGCCCAAGGCCAAGAGACATGTGAAGTTGCTTCTAAAAGGTTATGGTGCAATATCTACTGGAGGTAATCGAACAGTCTAAAGCATTAATGTAAAATATTGATACAGCAAAGACCTAGCCCCAGTCTAAAAGCCTTCATTTGCAAGTGCAGCAATAAACAGAGTACTTTTTACTAAGCAACTTATTGTATAATTGAGCATGAATGTTGAATGTGAGGATTCTTTCTTCATTATTCTGCATTACTGGAGATTTAGCTGAGCGCAGACCGATGCTCCCTTCTGAAAACAAGAATGCGGCTTGAGTTTGGCTTTAAAGATAAAAGTAACCCGACAGTTTGCTCAAAAATTAAAATACTATCATTTAATCGCCTTGATTCTGTTCCAAATCCATGTGATTTTCTTTCTTCTGTGGAACACAAAATACTACATTCCAGCTCTTTTAAAGTTATACGGGGTAGCTACATTTTTGTTGGTTCTTTATGCAAAATGTGGCTTCAAAAAACGTATATAGCACAAAATATCCTTTTATTCATCTTTAAATATCGATTCATTTATTTAACATTTAGCCAAATGTAGTGGACATACCTGTAACCTTTGAAACACTGGTATGACCTCAATCTGCTTTAAAAAATGTATACATTAAATAAAGAATTTCTCTTTTTTAAAGCCCACTAACTGAACTGCATTGTTTCATTGTATTTAAGGTCTTAGGAGAAGAATTCAGAAGCAAGGCTTTAGCTGTAGAGAAGATAATGCCAAATTTGCCCTTTGTACTCATGCACACCAGTGAAAAACCTCCACAGCCATTCCTGACCCTTTGTTAAACAGTCTCTGGTGTCCAACGGCAACGGCTTGTGTCTGAAAATCAAGAGCAGTTCTTAACGGCATTGCTAGGCTTCATTTATGAGTAACTCAACTTTGCAATCATCAAACACATTGTCTTTGATATCAATGGATGAGTGAATTTAATTCAATGGCTATCAAATTTCTGCATTGATATCCTTTAAAACATAGTGAATATTGTTTTATTGTCAGCGTGCAAGCAGGAAAACTTGTCACGACACACTGTGCATGAATGACAAGTTTGGTGGTTGCAGTCAGAATGGGTCTTGATACATGTCTGATCGCTGCTGTCTCACCAGACCGAGCGACATTTTTTAATCTATTTTTCAACTATGTTCTTCCTTTAAGATCTCAACACACAAACAGCTTTGTCTTCAGTGACAGAAATCTGTATGCGGACAATGCCTCTCCCCTCCTCAAATCTAAGAAGCCCCCCCGCATCTCACCCCCTATCGCCCGCTTCTCACCCCACTTCACAAAAGAGGCCCGTGCTTCGACCCCCGGCTTGCCGTGAAAACGCTTAAGAGCTCCACAATGCTCCCCTATTGCCATGGCAACAACGGCGGAGAGCCAGAGCTTTTCAAAAATCTTTTTCCCAGACTTCCTTCAGAGGACCCAGCTAACAAGGAACGTCCTCAGAATGTTGGCTAACATTCTCTAAAAGCTCTTACAAAGTTCTCATAAAGCTGTCAAATCGTTCTTGCAGTAACTTTAGTACATATCAAAAAAGTTATTAAGTGTTAAAGGAATGTTTAAAAAACATTACAAAATGAAGAATGTTTGAATAGCATTCTTATAACCAAGCAACAACATTAAAAGAACATCAAAAAATGGTGTTTTGAACGTTAGCAGAACTTTCAAAGTAACATTTCTGTTACTAAATAGAAACGTTCTTACAACCTAAAATTGTTAGCTGGGGATGCTGATGAGGGAACCTTAATGGGATGATTCAGTTGCCTTACCAAGAAGATCAGCTCATGATCATGGCTTTTCTATGAGAAGTTCCTCTCAGGATTTACAGTGGATGCTCAGAAATGCAGGTACGAGATAACGGTTCCCTGCGTAAGATGATTTAAAACGTGCAGCCGTGAGGAAGAAGAAACATGCCGTGCCGTTAACATGAGAAATGCGCGCAGAACACACATCTCATGCATCAGACGCTGCATGAGATTTCACTTACAGGAAAGAATGAAATGCGTTCAAAAGATAAAGATAAAAGATCAGAGATTATGAGAGGTGCACTACCACTGACATAAAACCACAGATCAAAAGTTCAGCTGAAGAATTAAGCACAGATGGCTCTACCCAGCATCGCACTCCCTAGATTTAGGCATCGAATTATCACTCAAAATCCAGCAGCGCTCTAGATAAAGCTTATGAAGTTATCTTCATGTCATGAAAGGAATGCACACCTGCGGTTAAGGCCCGTTTGTTGACGGAGAGTAAATAGCACTAGAGAGGGCGCATTATGAGTGTAAACACGCCCATTTACAGATGCTATAGATATTCTGAGATATTAATGCCAGGGACGGATCTTATGTTTTCAAAGCTAGCTTGTTATCGCAAGCACCTCTGAAATTGCCAACCCTACCTTTAAATGCTTAACGTTTAAACAACAACTTTACAAAGTACTTTTATGTAACAGCATCCATAACAAAATGAACAATTCTAGATTATTAAAAGCCAAACGTGCAAGACAAGTCACACAGTTAAAACGAATCACGTGCATCCAACATATTCACACAGGTTTTGGGCTTTCTCCATCCCAAGACGAACATTAATGGAACAACTTCGTCTGATGGTCACGCAGGGGCAATGGGTGCCTAAGAAGTCACACATTTTATTCTCTATAAACAGCCTCAATCTCTCCACAAATCAAAGACTTGAAGCATTTAAACAATTATTTATTCTCCTTAAAGGTAGGGCAGGCAATTTTGGAGACGCTAGCAATAGCAAACTATCTTTGAACGCATAAGATGCATACAACAGGAAAAATAATGCCACAAGGAATTATTTAGCAATAATGTAGGAATTGTTTGCTCTATGATGACTGAAGATGAGTTATATTCTAACTATCAATACTAACATGTTTAAGGGTCCTTCTGTCCTACCTCCACTGTCATACTTTAGCAGGAATTCATTTGTCAGCTGGGTGAGATAAACCCAGCTTCCAATTTTAGTTTGAGTGAACGTTTTCATTAAGTAACAGAAACGTTTTAAATGTTATGTTGAAAGTTTTAGGAACATTGAAAACATTTGGGTGTTTTAGACATTGTATTAACATTTTTTCTTGGTTATTAAAACATTATTCAAACATTGTTTAATTCTGTAACGTTTTAAAACGTTCCACTAAGTACTCAAGAATAACGTTTTTGATATATAATATATAACTTTAGAAAAATATTCTACAACATTACTGCAAGAACTTTTTTGATAACTAAGAGAACTTGGAGAGAACCTTTAGAGAACATTAGCCAGCGTTCTTAGATCGTTCTCTGTTAGCTGGGAAAGGAGCAGATCCTGACTCTCTAAGCTGTGGGATTCAGATCACAACCATTAAACAACAGTAATCAAAACAATACCAAACAATATCTGGTTGTATTGGCCTATGCAGTCGTTTTAAAAGATCTTCAATTAATCCCCAACATTTTCCTGTCAATTGTGACACTCTATACGAGACAAACAAGTTTTATGTATGAAAAGCCATCACTCAATGGGCAGCTTTAATCCTGAAATCACGTGATATCGTGCTGGGACATGTAACATGGTTTTCAGCTTGCCGATGGATTTGTCATGGATGAAAGTAATTTTTTGCTTCGTTTTTTGTTAAATTAACCAAGAGGCATGTTACAGCTTCAGGACACAGAATGTGAATAAAGACTAGCTTGAAAATCAGAAGCTGAAACTTTTGACACCCGATCAGTCAGTGTCTCATAAGCAGGACATCCAGTAAGCTTGGCTGCTGGGAAAATGTACATGAAACTAACAATCCTGACAGGTGAGAGTTCTGATTTCCTTAAAAGAGAAGGTTCATTAAATTTGATTCGTGTTACTACATGATGGTTGTTGTTAGTGGTAATATGTTCTAGAACTTGTAGACAGAAGATCGTTTGAAAACAGATGAAAAAAGCATTTTAGACAAGTAATTACCTTACTGCCAAACCTCAGTTTATATTATATGCCCAGCTACCTGAGGAACATTCTCAGAACATGTTCTCTAAAAGTTCTCTCAACATTATCATAACCTTCTTGCAGTAACATTAGCATATTTTTCTAACATTATACCTCAGGTATCAAAAACTTAATAGTTAGTGGAATGTTTTCAAAACATTACCGAATTAAAAAATGTTTGAATGATATACTTATGACCAAGCAGCAATGTTTTGGACACAATTTTGAAACTTTCAAAATGACATTTTTAACATTTCGGTCACTTAATAGAAACGTTACAGAAAAATTATTATAAAATCATTAACATTCTTACAAAATTGTTAGCAGTGAAACGTTCAAGTGAATCTTAATATAACCGACCACTCAGAAATAATTATTTCAGTAATATATTGCAGACAACAAAGCAAAATCTCTTTAAATAAATCAGTTTAAGCGTGATAATTGTTGCCATGGATATGCTCACTAGGGAGTGTCAACAAATGTCCATGAGCAAATGCAGAGACACAGTAAGGCTATAAAAATAAATGTAAGGATCTAGAAGAGAAGAGCACACCACAGATCCCACAAGGAAACACATCACCATCACTAATGCAAAGAATCCCATTTAACATACAAATCCATTCATACTATAGTGCCAAATAATGTAGTGACATTATAAAATGTGTCTCACCTGAAACTGTTACTCTCATTGTGGCTTCAAGTGGTCTGTTGTTATCCAGGTCCTTGCTCAGCTTCAGTTCCCCAGTGTTTTGGTTGAGAATAAGCAAGTTCAGCTCGTTTCCCTCAACAAACGTGTAGAGGAGCTTATCAGAAACATCTGGGTCACGTGCAGGAACCTTTCCAATGACTCCTGTGGGAAAGCTGCTGGACTTGTTGGTGATGTAGTTGTTGAAAATGATCTCAAAATCTTGCAGGACGGGGTCGTTGTCGTTGACATCGACTAGGAGGACGTGTACCGTGGCCCGACTGACAAGTGGGGCGGAGGTGGCTTGGACCACTATAACATATTCCATTTTGGTCTCGTAGTCTAGATCAGTAAGGGAAATCAGGTCTCCACTAAAGATGTCAAGCTGAAAGATCTCAGGAACGTTGCCTTCAACAATCTGGTAAAGGATCTGGGCATTGGTGCCTTCATCTGGGTCTGTGGCGCTTACGCGGGCCAAAGTGGAACCTACAGCGCTATTTTCCTCCACATAAATATACAGCTCGTCCTTCTCAAACACAGGAGCATTGTCATTTATGTCCAGGACGGACACTTGAATGTCCACAGACGCTTTCAAAGGGGGCACACCTTTGTCCACTGCAAAAGCCTTGAGGCTATACATCGCAACATTCTCTCGGTCTAGCTTGCGAGCCGTTCTGATGATCCCAGAATAAGGCTCAATAAAGAAGTCACCCTCGCCATCATCGCCTCCTTGAAAAGTGTAGCTCAGCCTACCATTAGAGCCAGAGTCTCGGTCTGAAGCTGATACTTGGAGCACACTGGTGTATACTGGTGCATCCTCAAACACAGTGCCCTGGTAGATGTCCCTGAGGAACTGGGGTGCATTGTCGTTGGCATCAAGAACGATGATCTCCACGTAGGTGGTGTCTGATTTCTGGGGAATGCCATTGTCTCGTGCAATGATGGCGAGGGTGTAGGAGGCCAGATCTTCATAGTCGATCTCTATCTGAGTCGTGATGGCACCAGTGTCGGGATCGATCTTGAACTGCGGTACGTTGTCTTCCATTACATAGGTGATGCGGGCGTTTTCCCCAGTGTCCTCGTCTGTGGCGCTGATTACCACGACGGTGGAGCCGACAGGCCGGTCTTCACTCACTGAAACCTGGTAGTTGGCACTCTGAAACACAGGTCGATGAGTGTTGGCATCGGTAACATTAATGAACACCTGAGCCGTGTCATGGCGTGTACCGTCCGAAGCTGTAATTGTTAGGACATACTGCCGTTCCTGCTTGTAGTCCAAGGGCAGTGCTAACGTAATCAGGCCTCCTCCGCTCTGGCTGGTGATGGCGAACCGGTTCCGTGTGTTCCCACTTGATATTTGATACGTTACCACGCTATTTACATCCCTATCTATAGCCGTGACTGTAAGCACACTGGTGCCCACCACAGCATCCTCATTGACCTTTAAGTTATACAAGTGCTGCGTGAAGGTGGGGACGTTATCGTTTACATCGAGTACGGAGACGGTAACGCTAGCTGAGGATGACATCATAGGTATCCCATGATCCCTTGCTTCTACACCAAAGCTATAAAACTCTGTGGTTTCCCGGTCAAGCTCAGCACTAACTGTGATCCACCCGGTACTGTTATTGATAATAAACGGAAAACTGGGCGATGTGTCGGTCAGCTTGTATTCCAAATGTGCATTATCACCCGAATCAGCATCAATAGCTTGAATGTGTATCACGGAGTAGCCAATAGGAACGTTTTCCAACACTGAGACCTGAAAGGGGGTGCTGACAAACATGGGAGCATTATCATTAACATCCATTACTTGGATAACAACCACACCTGTGCCATTGATAAGAGGAGGCCGTCCTCCATCTTGAGCCTTCACACGAAGCGTATACTCCCTTATCATCTCATAATCTAGAGGGCTGATAACGTCAATGACTCCTGTAGGGGAATGTATGTAAAACTGGCCTTTAACGTTCCCACTAATGATGCTGTAATGGACTTTAGCATTATTTCCATCATCTTTGTCAGTGGCCTTCACCACAGCCACTTGCGAGTTCACGGCCACGTTTTCAGGAACCTGAGCGAGATACCTCTTCTCACTAAACTGTGGGTAGTTATCATTTTCATCCTCTATTAAGATGTGCACGGTTGCCGTGGCAGTGCGTGGACCGGGCTCCTTGCCCTGGTCATTGGCTTCCACTATGAGCTTGTACAGGGATTTATCCTCTCGATCCGGTCTGACTCTGGTTTTGACCAACCCATTCCTTGGATCAATTTCGAAGCAAGACTTCACCTCTTTATAATTCACTATCTTATAAATCGTATTGGCATTGGACGGCGCGTCTCCATCCGTAGCCCTGATCGTCATCACTTCAAAACCCACTTCCACATTTTCACGAATACTAACCCGGTACTCGGTCTGCTCAAACACCGGCGGGTGGTCATTGGTGTCGCTGACCGTAATGGTCAGATACGCGGTGGCTGATCGTTTTGGAGTCCCCATGTCGGTGGCAGTAACTTTAAAGACATGGGTATCTTTAAGCTCCCTGTCTAAAGGTTGCAGAGTAGTTATACCTCCCGTCTCAGAGTTGATCTGAAACAAGTTGTTGGATCTGCTATCAAAGAGCGCTTCCATGTCGTATTCAAGGACCCCGGCGTCTCCATCATCCGCGTCAAAGGCTTTGAGCGTAATTACGCGCGTCCCCGACGGCTCGTTCTCCGGTACGGATACCTGATAGTTCGGCAGCTGAAACTGAGGAGCGGAGTTCACGTTTCTTTTCTGACGTTTAGCCCTTTTTTCAAGCTCACTTTTGCGTCTTAAATGGAGCCGGACGAGCACCGAGCTGTTTGGAGAGTTAGGCATTGAACAAAATAAGCGCAAACCCTCACGTCGCTTCCCGTGTGCCAAGCGGAGGGTCCCGGTCGTGGATGACTTCGTGAGCCGCTCGTCTCTCGTCTGGGAGCCGGAGTCCGGAGGGAAGCGCAGGAGATCCGGATGTTTTCTCCTGTATTTGATGAAGCAGTTCTGGCCGTGCACGAATGCGTCGTAATGCAGCATTATAAAGTTTGCACCATGCAGCGATTTCATCCGCAAAAACAGCGGCATTGGATTTGTCGGCAAACGCGCGCAGTCCACTTTGCGCGCAAGCCGCAGCGCCCCGTCGCTCCTCTGGAGCTTCAGCAAGAGTCCCACGAACTTCGGGGTGAGATGTGGGTCGATTCTGTATTCCCATCCGGGTCCGATGGAGACGTTTGCCAGTGTGGCACCGGGTTCGAGGGTTTCCGACAGATGTAAGTCTAAGCATCCAAACAGCGGGACGGGAAGAAGTAATCCCAGCCACATCCACAGCGTTGGCACTTCCATGACTCACGGCGCATCTCACTGGGAAAATCAGCCCAAACGACCAGGAAAGTCGGGAAAACTCCGCTCATTTGCGCGCATTTGGGTCAACTCATGTGGACACACCGATAACTTTACGCGATGGCTCCGCCCCCTTCCCCGCCCACTCGCGCTCATTTGCATAGACCTGCTAGCACGCGCGTTGTGCTTCTGAAACATCCAATGAGCTCAGCGGACCCGCTTAATACGATTGACTTTTCAAAATGATGTTATACAGCATAATGCGTTCAATCATTTCATCACGAAGAGTCGTTTTTCACATTAAATATATATTTTTTATTTTTATATATTTACATGTGTTGTTCTGTATGTTTTACATTTTCTATATAATTTACACTTCTATATATTTATTGTCTTTATTATTTATCACCATAAATACTTTCGTAAATACAAAATGATTGTTTCTTTTCGCCCTAGATTGAGATTGTTCTGACATCCCATCATAATAACTTTAGTAATTTCACTATAATAAACAATCACTTCCTCTCGTAAAATTCGTGAGTTTTTTCTTGTTATTTCTGTTATTTGAATGCACCTCTTAACACGATCAACTTTTTGTCATTAAAAAGTTACGCCTGTTCAAAAACCAGATTTCATATTATTAATCTGATTTACATTACATTTACATTGAATACGATTTTGTTTACATACATTTGCAGATATTAAATATAAAAAGATAAAATGCGATGGTGATCTAGATCAGCGGTTGGTTAATTACGCCCCCTTGTGGATAAATCTGTTATTTGTCTCCATTACTCTTATTGGGTTTGTGTGGCCCTAAGTGTTGTTTAAAACACAAGACCAAATTACACCCATCTTAAAGAAAAACAGCACAAGCACTTGCAAACATTTAGTAAAAACAAGGTTTATGTTTTAGATTATAAAACAATACAATGAAGACAAATGGTTCACATGTCTATAGTTAATGCGATCGTTTGTGGTTCAGGTGCAAATCTGAACAGAACTGATTTCATACTTAAAACGCATTCATACATTGTAATGCATGGCCTAAAGGGATAGCTCACCCAAAACAAACAAATCTTTTACCAATACGCATCCTCATTTTGGGGGGTAATTGCATCTATGCAAACAAAACTAAAAAGCAATACACATTCTCTGAGATTTAATTACATTAAAATACAACAAGTGGTGGACAGTTTCAATAGAGAATACAGATTTATATACATATCTATATTGCTGATATTTTAAAACAACTGAAATTTGATTTGCAATAAAAGTTAACATGATTTAAATCTTTGTGCGTAGAAAGGTGATGTAATTCAAACTAAACATTTAAAATAAAATTCACATTTTCACAAAGTTTAATTTATTGCATTTGTTGGCTAACAGTATAATTAAACATGTTTCAAACAAAACTGGTGCTAAGAACAAAATAGCTTCAGCCAATAAAATGTTCTCTGTAGCAAACATATTTTTAACTGCATTTTTTGTCACTCACAACTTTTTAATCTGTTACTATTTCATGAAATGAGGAACAAAATCACCAGCAATGTGGATCAGAATCGACATAGGCAGGTTCTACTGGTAATATGGTCTATAACGTGACTGATCAGGGTGGTGAGGCCCAGGCATCTGTCCCTGGGATGGTGGCCCCTGCATACGAGGTGGATGGGGGCCACGTGGATTAGGCCACATCCCTGGGCTCATACCCCCAGGCTGGGTAAAGGGAGGGCTAAGAGTGCCTTGGTCCTGTGGCAAGGAGTTTGGGTTGTAGTGGTGAGGAGGTGGAGCAGGTGGACCCCCATGTTGGGGAATTAGACCAGGGGGTGGATGGTTCATATAAGGTGGCATCTGGTTGATAATGTGTCCAGGTGGAGGTGTGATTGGTGGCGGGGCAGTTGACATGGGAGGAGCTTGGTTGTAAACCATGTGAGGCGTGGCCGAGCCCTGGGATGGGTGCTGCATTGGGATGCTCAAAGGGGGTGGTGGTGGGCCGTAATGGGGTTGTTGTGGTGGTGGCATCATGTGGTGCGGGTGGGATACCACAGGTTGGCCTGAGTAATCTCCAGGGTGATGGTGTGGAGGCGGGCCAGGAGGTGTCTGTGGGTGGGGCTCCCGGGGGGAGGGGCGAGAGCTCCCAGAGTCATCATGGATGGGTATCGTGATGAGGTTGCTATGTTTACGTGTAGTTACAGTGGCGATCCGGAAGGTCTCTGGAGGAAGAGACCGTTGTGAAGATCCCCGATCGGAAGAAGAGGGGGAGGTTGGAGGTGGCTGGTTGTAAGCATCTTGGCCTTGCAGCGGGGGAGGGATCAGAGGGTGGGCCTTGGGCAGGTGAGGAGGTGGAGGCAACCGGAAGCGGTCTGGTGGATCCGAGGCCATAGTTGGATGCGGCGGATCTTGACGAGAGCCTCCGGCTTTGCTGGCCCTCATGTGCCGATGGTTGATGTGGGCCTGGAGATCTCGTTGTGAGAGGTAGGTGCGTTTGCAGCCTTGGACGATGCTGCACATGAACAGGGAACCGCGCTGGCACTGCTCAATGCGCTGGACAGGATCTGTGCAGCTGTAGAGGGAGAAACTAAACTTAGGATTTAGTAGGAGAAGTGGACTTCATAACACACATACAATTACACGGATTTATATTTATATTTGGAGAAAAAACTAAGATCTTATTCAGATATATGTTTATGCAATATGAAGCTTTATGCATTATCATATATTTAAAAGTAATACAACAGGAAATAAAAATCAACGGTAGTTTTTACTTAATACAAATCAAAATCTGCCCAACATTTTAACTTAATAAATATCCAGTTTCACTGAGATGTGCATCAGATTACGGTAGTTAAATGGTCTGCAATCACCGTTTCACGTTTTAAATAAATAAAATAAGATTTAAAATACATAAATAAAATTTGCTTTATAGATTAGGCTTGTTGATTCTTAGGGCAAAATGTTAAAAGCTTTTTCTCTCTCTCTTTGTAAGTCGCTTTGGATTAAAGTGTCTGCCAAATGAATAAATGTAAACGGAATGTAAAAAAAACAGCGACAGAATTAAACTGTTTTTATTCTGTGCATTGTGTATAAAAAAAAACAACACGACACCCACAACAATCCTTGATGTTCAACACAAGCATGTGTTTCTCTAAAACACATGAAGTCAGACAGAATCCTCTTATTCACCCACAGCCGTTACCAAGGAAACAGAACATGCTCAAATTCTCAGATTTGCCTGCATCACACAGACACGTATAAGAATAGAAACTGCTTAAGAGTTTAATACCACTGAGATTAAAATGTCATATTAAAAGAGAGAGTTCATCCAAAAATGAAGAAAAATAAAAAGCCACACAGGTTTGAAATGACATAAAGGTGACAAAACGATGGAACATTTTTCATTTTTAGGTGATCTATCCCTTCAAGGGATGGACACAGTGTGTTTTTTCAAAGCATCGGTTGTGTCTCAAACCATCATGCCAACACAGCATACTCACCCAGGGCACATCTTGTCACATTTCTTCTCATAGTGCACTGCACAGTCATAGCAGAATACATGTTTACAGGGAATCTGTTGAATAAACATCAGAAGACACAAATATGACATGATCCACGGAGAGATCTGTATTCTGAAACAATTAAAAGCACGTTTTAACCATTACATGGTAAATGGTTAATGGTGAACATCTCTCTTACCATTCGTCCATAGATCTTTACTGGCAGGTCACACTTGTCACAGAAATGAACAGGAGTGTCATCTTTCACTCCTACCAAGTTAAGCTGAAGAAATCAGGACAATGTCACATCAAATAGGTTGGCATTTTCCAAAACAGAGGAAAATTATAACCCGATTTGTTATAATTAGTTATAATGTGTCACCTTACAATCCCAGAATATTGGTTGAGGGTATCTGCGCAGGTTCCCATAAGCATCTCCAGATTTGCACTCAAATCTGTCTTCCTGGTTACAGCCGAATGGCTCTGAAGATCACAAAATGCATCAAGCGTGGGATATTAGCACATTTATTTACGAAAGTGTCAGCAGTGTGCATGCAATTGAACTACATCCAGTTTTCTCACACCTTCATCGTTTTGTGACTGCGGCCTAGCGGAGCGCTGAGGCCGGGCAGCCGGTTTGCCTCTTATAGGCTGTTTAGACAGCAGTTTGATTGAGATCTGCCTGCGAACATCAAGACCTCCAAGACATCCAGAACCATCAGTTCCTTGAAGGTCGTTGTCTGCAGAAGAAGAAGAACCCGCAGGACTTCATCAACACGATCAATTACGCTTTTAATACTTCCTGTCGCTTATAGCTGCTACGATCGGTGTGTGTGTGTGTGTGTGTGTGTGTGATTCCCAGGGGACACGTAAATGAATGCAATAAGCTGAATAATAATAATAATAATAATAATAAGTTATGCTTAAGCAAAATGCAACGTATTAAAAACGAATATGTGGACAAACTACAACAGCAGTAATACGTGCATAATGCGATATATAATATAATACAATAATCGAGTCGACACCTGCGTTATCCTGCATGACAGAGGCAGAGGTATAACAAGTATTAGCAGATCGATACAATCAATCACTAATAATCACTAAGATCAATGCTTAGATCAATGCTAAGATCAATGCTTAGATCAATGCTAAGATCAATGCCCTTAGGTGCAATGAAGGAAACCCAGACAGACTTAGAAGCGCTGACTTTAGTATGAAGATAAGAAGATCTGCCTTCAGTAAACAGTATACTGTACTACACTGCTTTAAATTGCAACTATTGAGTATTCAAGTGTCCGATTTTGTTTTCGGCGCTGTAAGATGATATAAAAGATTTCGTTTAGATGAACCTAACACTGGCCAGTGCGCTACGATAGCTTATTATATATATATGCCATTAAAGCGATTACTGTTCATTTCCGATAGCTTTTCATTGCATCAGGGCTTGTGACATTACTGGCGGGTGGAAATAATTCATTACCGAAACATCTTACGTATTTCATACACAAATATGTATTAGAAGAGCCTGTTTTTAGCACGTAGCTCACCATTTTGGTCCATGACCGGAAGTGACGGCAGTGGCTTGATGACGCTCAACGTCGCGCACGTTTTACGCAACCTCACTTTTATTACATTTAACACGTACTCACATAAAGTGAAGTTTTATAAATGACACAGACAAACGATTTAAAACACTGAAATGCTCACAAAACATAAATTCTAACTATAAACAATAATATAATATATAATATACTGTAATATAATATACTGTAATATACTGTAATATAATATACTATAATATAATATACTATAATATAATATACTATAATATAATATACTATAATATACTATACTATACTATAATATAATATACTATAATATAATATACTATAATATAATATAATATAATATATAATATAATATAATATATGAAGTAAACACTGTATATAAATAATCCATCTTTCAAATTAGCGTGATGTATTTTACTAGATGGTGGATAGCTGTGACTTAAGTGACTCGACAGCTGTTCTCTTATCAGAAAAATTATCCAAAACTTCAGAAAACAATCAGTCCAGTCGTGGTATGCACCCTTCCATCTCAATCATCTCCGGCCAGCCTTCATATATATTGGATGACCTGTCGTTCCTCATGTGCTGGGGAACAAAATTGGGGAACCAATATATTACCGCACTGTAAAAAAACCTTAAAACGTCTTCAATTTTTAGGTTTAAGTCATAAACTGCTCAAACCTGCTCAAAAGAGACCTCGGCTCTTGTTTTCTTCCCTCCCACAAAGATCCAGTTATCTCTAAATTTCAGTTTGGAAATATATGAACTGCCGAGTTCTGCGATGAGCGTTCGTGCCTCCTCATTAAGTCTGTAGAAAGTATTAATACAAACGATGAGCGCTCAAAAACGTGAAGCAAATCATGGACTCCAGATACAGTTTAATTAAAGATCTACTGTACTTTGTGGCTGGATCATCGAAAGAGGCCATTAGAACAAGAGAACCGTCTTCAATTGAATTCAGAAATTCTATCAACTCATGAACATCTGTCAAGAAAATGAATCTGTTCAAAAGACATTCAAGACAGCAGCTTTATAAGATAGATAGATAGATAGATAGATAGATAGATAGATAGATAGATAGATAGATAGATAGATAGATAGATAGATAGATAGATAGATAGATAGATAGATAGATAGATAGATAGATAGATAGATAGATAGATAGATAGATAGATAGATAGATAGATAGATACCTCCATTCCACATGTTGTAGGTGCTGGTTTTGATATGTTCACCTGTTTTTTCTGATGTTGTTTAAAGAATAAGAAAACAAGACCTCAGATAAGTAAATAAATAAAAAATAATGTATAATTTGTATTTGGTGGCACATTATGTTGAAATGGAGAACAATTACAATCTCATACGTACCCTTTATAACAACAATAGTGATTCCTTGCCGGCCACTTCTAACCCCTTTTTTAATTATTCTAAAATGACAGAATGGCAAATTTAGAGCTTTGGTTTTAATTACTTATAAAAATATATAGATCTATATATAAATATATATATAAATGTCACAATTTAAAGACCTTACAATGTTCCATCAAAGCATATCTGTGGTCCAACAGCATTTGCTGCTCCGCTGGCTATCCTAAAGGCAAAATCTCTTTTTGGACACGGAGCTGCGAGGCCACATTTGCCAGTTCTTGAACCTGAGAACACATACAGAAAGATACAGTAAGATACAGTGCCTTTACTGTGCTACTGTACTCATGACAGTTCAAACTAAACTTCAGTTTGCTTATGCGTCGATATGTAGCTACGTACCTTCATTATGTTGATCAGGTTTCAGCTGGACTGAATTTTTACTTCCCAATGATCGGTCTGTTTTTTTTTTTAAAAAACAACACTTAAATTCGGAATAATTGAATTGCTTTCGTCAATACAACAAACATACAAAAGCCAACATAGTGCTACATGCGTGATTGTCCGAAGCAGAAGATGTTTATTAATGTTTATAGACTGTATGATTAAAATGTATTTGTCTCTTTAATGGATTTAACCCTTATAGTCAACTTTTGGTTGACGAAAAGTGAATACAATTTATTATATGAAGTAACTGAATGGTCTACCTTACATTAGTAACTTACCCATTATATCTGTCAGAGTGAATTCTGGATTTTGCAGGAGCCTGAGCACAAGACTTCCGGAAATGATGAGGATAGCCACACCAAAAACAAATTTCAGTTTACCTGTGAAAACAAACTGCTTGTTAGCAGGCTCACATTTCACAGTATTCTCGATGCTCATACGTTAAAAAAGTTCTAAATTCATTATCAAATCAGTGTTTGTTTGTCAACTTTTTCTCAAAGCCACATAAGGAGAAATTTGCATCAGTTTTGATTCGGTTTCACTGAAGGCACCGCTTTGCTATAGAAGACACCAAAGTAACTTGGTCATCAAAATCTGCTGGCTTTTTCCATTTAACGCAAATGTGGCACACCCAAATCAGTCATCCATTTTGCCTTCAAAAGTGTCCTTAGGTTTAGTCATCCTTTCTTTTGTGTAGAACAAACAACAACAGAACATTTCGCAGTTGTCAACACAGAGAAAGAAACCCAACTAACCTCTTCGAACATGTATCATGATTGAATTAAGCTCGGCTCTCCACACAGAAGAACAGCCTTCGTCCTCTGCAAGGACGCACACGTAAATATGCTTTGAATGAAGGTATACAAGTTAAGTAGCAGAATAAACCAAGGAAACATCTGTAGTCTTGTCTTGGTCACATTCTAACTATATTTTCATTCATTTCTGTCGTCGTTGCTGATCCCGCTTTACTAAAGTTGCTGTAGACTTTAGACTTCAGACGTCAGAGTGACTAATGGCAGTTGTAAAGGTAGTTAATGTATTTAACTCATCCTGTCCAACACGATTAACTTGTTTTTCAGGATCGTGGGGAAATGGGGAACTGATGCCGAATGCATTTGAATAAGATCTACCCACATTCCACAAGATAAGACTTGATTTAAAGGAGGAGCTGGAAAAATAAAGCTATGTGGACTAATACACTCCATGAGTGTATTATTAGAAACACAATACAGATAATGGGTAGGGCCTTTATTTGCCCTCAAAAGTCTTTGCTCTCCATGGCATGGATTCCAGAACATTCTGTGGTTCTATTCCAAACTGACATGAATGCATTATGTTCTGTCATATCTCAAAGGGGTTCTGCTGAATTCAGATCCAGAGTGATTTCATTGTCACATTCGCAAAACCAGTTTGAGATAACTTTGTGACATGCTGGAAGAAGCCATTGTAAAGTAAACTATGGTTATGAAACAGCTACTAGACTAAAATTAAACTGATTTATTTTTAAATGAGAAAGTCTAAGGCAACTTAGCCAAATAACAGATTAACAAGTTAAAACAGGTGTTTTCTTATTCTTAATGAAAGGCATCCATTCAACAATCTTTGGCTCCACCCACTAATTTAGAACCGCCTCCTCTGATGAGCTCACATGAGGAATAAAATCAAGCTGGCTGTTCTCTGTCTCTTTGTATCCACAGAATTGCAGCTTACTCAATGTTTTGGCACCATACTGAATAAACTATAAAGCAGGGGGTACCCATTCCTTCTCTTGGACGACCGATGTCCTGCAGAGTTTAGCTCCAACTTGCTTCAGCGCACCTACCTGGAAGTTTCTTATTTGCCTAGTGACCCTTGATTAGCTGGTTCAGGTGTGTTTGATTAGGTTTGGAGCTAAACTCTGGACACTGGCCTTCCAGGAACAGGATTGGATAGCCCTGCTTTAGAGACAGTTATGTGTGGAAAACTTACAGGACATGAGCAAACAGAAATATCCAAATCAGCACTGGAACCAAAAATCTTGCAATATTTGAAATGACTATGATCACATTTTTTAATCTTCATGATGTTTCTTGTTGATAAAGTACAGTGTTGATCAACTTCCTTTAAATTATTATGCATGACAGAATCTGGTATCCAAAGAATTTTATGTGTAATGGTTGTGACATAGTTACCAAACCCAGGTTAAATAACCAATAAGCTACTGGACTGATCCCCCTAATTCTGTGTAAATGGTCCCCATGCAAACGAACTCCAGTAACATTGTGTTCATGTCTGTTAAGCCTATGAAAGTCAACATCTTTTTGTGCTTTGTGTAATACTTCACTGTATCTCCAGTTGCCTTTAAAAACCGGATGTACATATGTACAGTTGTAATGCAAATGGCAGTAACATGTCCGTGATGTGAATTGTTTATTGTCATTAAGTAAATTGTGCAGCAGTCATGGGCAAAGATTTGAGTGTAGATAATATGAAACAGTGGTTTCTGCCAGATCACACAAAACCTCACACAAAGATCTCATTGTAGCCAACTCAAAATATTGGTGGCCAGTTCGTACCTGTGTTAAGTGTGGTCTTGTTTTCCTGTAGCTGAACTGGTTGAGCACTGTGTTAGCAGCGCAGGAGTTGTGGGTTAGATTCTCCAGGGAACACATTCTGATAAAATTGCTTTGGATTTTCAATTCAACTTTATTTGTATAGCGCTTTTACAATGTGACATTGTCTCAAAGCCGCTTTACAGGGAGGAAAAAGGAAAAAAACAAGGAAATATATACAATGATAACAATGATTAACAAAGATATGCGATATAGCAGAGAATATTAAGTAATACAGACTATATTTTCTGAAAAGAGTTTAATAAGATACATTATGTATTCTGATAACAGGCAATAAAATTGCTAACAATTATTTAAGCTGTGTGGTAGAAACATTAAAATATTCTTTCTAATGCAGATTCTATTCATTTTATTTGCATGAATAACAATAACACAGTATTCTTCATGAAAAAACTCTCTCTGGTTATGAATTAAAGTGTAAACAGATATATGATCAGTAAGGAAGCCAGCAAAAAGAAACCAAGTTAACAGGCGATCATGAAAGTGTGGTGATCATTTTTTTCCCCCAACAAAAGAACCATTTACATAACCTTTATTTGTATTGTCACAATTGTTTTTCACAATATATATTATAGATTTTTTTGTCAATAGATCCCTCATATAAATTTGCTCATTTCCTCTTGAGCAATATTCACGTTGTTCAGCCGAGTCTGTAAGACTGATCGGTTTTTACTGACTTCAGAATCCTCATACAGGATGTCATGCACA
The DNA here is from genome assembly GCA_036877525.1 of Chromobotia macracanthus. Classification (NCBI taxonomy): domain Eukaryota; kingdom Metazoa; phylum Chordata; class Actinopteri; order Cypriniformes; family Botiidae; genus Chromobotia; species Chromobotia macracanthus. The sequence goes on along the minus strand of JAZGTH010000066.1, from coordinate 3,654,835 downwards.
TCTGCCCCTTCCAACAGAGTCAACATATCAGTGCTGAGGATCTGAGCAGCTTCTTTCAACATGAAATAGCGGGTCATCATGGGCACCTGATCAGCCATCCGTTGTACAACAATCTGAAACAAAGGTCGGTTTACATGTCAGCATTCAGATGACCAACCCTTCCGGAAAAGACATGAATTTCACGTGCAAAAACACGTGAAAAACATGTTACTGCATATTTCACATGAAATTCATGTTTCTTTTCTGTAAGGACAATCACTTCAAGCTTATAAGTTAAGGGTGTATGTACAATTATTTATAAAATCACTCCCAACAGTGCCATATTTTTAATATTGTCACGTCTGAAGGGCGTGCAACTTGCTCAGCCGTGACTTTATTCACCACATGACACTGTATGGAGTGTTTTATAGCTTAAATACAGTGGCACATTTAAGCATGGTCGATATGGGCAACCACGTCCGCACACAAAAATGTTTTAATTTAATTTAATAATATTGTAAAATATATTAATATTTTAAAATAATAATATTTTAAAAATCTCTAAATCAATGAAAAATTAAATTATACAAAAAATTGATACAAAAAAGGTCTAAGCCGGTTTCTAGTTTAGTGGTTAGATATTTGTTATTTGAACAGCTGTATTATTTATTTGTCTTGTTCCAAATGTCTTAAAATAAGTAATAAGTCTTAAAATAAGCTTAAGACAATAATATGTCTTAAGCCACTGCTTAAATATGTCAATAAAAATGAGAAAGGTCACCTCAAAATAAGCTCTCAGCATGTCACTGTACTTGCTCGCTTTATCACAGATGGGTAATTCCGTTTCTGAAAATGTCTCTTTGCTGAACAAGCTCAGAGTTTTAAAGTAAGTTTTATCCTGAGTGAAGATCATGTTTTCCATCTCAAACTGCTCCCTGATCCTCTGATCTGCCGTGTGTTTTTGGCTCAACAGAATTTGGTCGATTTTGTCCTAGTTTCAAGTGAAAAAGTGTAGAAAAGATAATAGATTAAACGGATGTTGTATTTTTTAAGCCACTAATTAAGAGCAATATTTACCTTAGTGATTTTTTGAAGATTGGGGTATCTCTGAAAGCACTCATCAGAGATGGCCAAGAACTGCTCAGAGATGATTTCTGACAGAGAAGTTCATCGAATTAAAACCAAACAAAAACAACCACAAACGTCTTAAGCTTGACAATTCACGTGTTTAAGCTACTAAAACAAAACGTGATCTTATCTTTTGGTTTTGTAATGGGGAATCTTGCGAACGATGAGAAAACCCAAATAGGAAAAGGCTAAAAACTCGTCTCTTCCGTAAATACTTGACAGGAATAGTTACCATCTCTCCTAACTCCAAAGGAAAATTATATTTTAAACTCTAACTCTTTATTCTCTCCCTCACCAGGCATTGTCTTGTTGTAACTTTGTACAGCACTTTTCAGGTTATTGCCGTATGATGTCCGTATGATATGTCGCTTCATTGTTTTCCTCAACTTGCTTTGGATAAAAGCATCCACTTAATTCCTAAATGTAAATGCAAATATGAAGATGTGTGATTGTACCTTCTACGTCATTAAGTATGTTAATGGCTGGATCTTTGAGCTGGGCCACATGATCCTGCAGAAGCATCTCAAAGACCCTGTAGTTGCTGAAGACAGGCAGTTCCCGCCCTCTGTTGTTTAATATACGTTCTTTCAACTTTTCTGTAGTCGAACTGTTATCTTGTTTGGAAAAAGATGGATTCTTAATGAATCAATTGACTTTCATATGAACTTGTAACTCTTAATCCTGTTTCACACCTCACAATCAGTGTGTAAGCGGATTGACAGTGTTTCTATTGCGTATCGGAATGTGGACGGTGTGTGTCCGATCATTTGGTTTTGGAAGAATGCAACGGACAAATGTTTGACTGAGATGTCATTTGTGATTTCTCTGTTCAATGGGTGTCAATATGGGTGCCACAACAAATACATTGCTTATACACTGCAGTGTGAAACATGTCTTAAAAGAAATAATTCACTTAAAAATTAAAATGAAGCCATAAATTACTCACACTCTAGGCATAGGGGGAAATTACTTTTACTTTCAGCAAAACAAAATTATATTCAATACTTAAAAATAGTTTTATTAAAAAGTACCCTGGCAGCAAATGGTGCCCAAGATTTTAAAGCTCCAAAAAGTGCATCCATCCATTAGGAAGGTAATCCATATTATTAAATATAACTCAGATATAATTCTGTTTGGCTGAAAGAAGAAAGTCATATATACCTAGGATACCTTGAAGGTGAGTAATCTATGGGTTACATTTCATTTTTGAATGAACTATTCCTTTAAAAAAAGCAGAAAAGTAAATATTTCATAATGTTGAATATATACTGACCTAAGATCAGTGACTCGTGAAGGTGATTATTCCACATCTTGAATACGTCCCGAAGCTGAACAAACAAATTGTCTTCAATGATCAGCTCTCCTAATGATAAGGACTTGATTTTATCGTTGAATTCTGATAAGGTCTGTGACAATGAAAAACAGAAGACGAAGTTTCAGGTTCATTATAAGTATACAGCGAGTTTTTGGCAGTGACAAAATGTGATGAGAACAGTATAAAAATTATACGAAACAAGAATCCCATCACACACTTTTTTTAGGAACCTCACTGAGGTAATTGAAGTTCTGAATTGAAGTTTTTATCACCTTCCCGAGCTCAAATATTTGGAAAGGATAAAGGATAGAGACGTGATGGGAATTCAAAGAAACCAACGCTTACTGATGAACTTTTTACCTTAATGAGGAACTGTCTGGCCCCCTGAGTGTCCCGTGGTGGTCCATCCTCATATTTTTGGAGTTCCCTTTTCAGGTCTGATGACAGCTTTTTTATATTTGCATTGATGTGGGGCAGCGATTTCTGACCAAAATACATAGAAAAGCATCTGTTGTCAGGTGAATTTTCTTTGGAGTAAGACATAATTTCACTTTCTTACTCACTTACTTTGATATGATCAACAAGATTCTTGGTCAGTTTGGTGGCAAGACATCTAACAGTAGCTTTATCATCTTTCAAAAGACATCTGTAGAAAAAGAAAACGGCACTTTTTGTAAGGTGGCCTTGATCAGTTCATTATAGTTGACAACATTTTATTACATCATGCACAGTACAAAAAATAATATCAGAGATAATAAAAAATGAACATTTGGTCATTTACATAGGGTAACATTTGCCTCTCTGTCGCCATCTCTGTTTGAAACATAAAATTTCAGGTTATTTTGTGTACTTCTCTTTACATGTCGAAGTCTAATAAAGTCCTGGGAAACCGGACCCGACGGCTCAAATTATAAATCATTATTGTAAACTTACCATTGGGGATCGGGGTAAATTAAGAAGATTGTGTTGAACACAGATCTGTCATGTACTTGCTCAATAACTGATTTTTGTTTATTTTTAACCAAAAAAGTTACGAATTGTAGCTTTAATGAAATTAATGTTTTACAAATGCCATTTGTGAAGGCAAAAAAAGGAGTTTCTTTAGATTGTCACCTGAAATAGTCGTGATTTTCGAAGAAATCTCGTTCCATTTCTAGAGCCTCTTCCAGCGGAATGTGGTCATTAATCTGTTTCTGCCCTCTACATTTCACCATAATGTAACCTTTGCGAAGAGGAATAACTTTGTTTTCAACGATGGCCAAAACATTCCTCTCTGTTCCCTCATCTATGATGTCAGGCTTGGTCAAAATGGCTGGAAGAATGTAAAGGTTTATTCTTTAAAATGTCCGTTTGAACACGTACAGATGCTAAATATTTTTGGCAAGATGTTTGGTGATGTTTATGAGCTACATTACCTAGAGTCCTTGTACCTTCAGGATCAACTTCCTGTGCCATTTTTAATGCTTCTGTTGTTGCGATGTCAATGTTACATGGAACTACAACCATATTAATAGTCTCACGGTTCTTAATGTACTTCATGATCAGCTTTTTGGTCTACAAGACACAAAGTCATCGTTTTAAACTGGAGGGTATGGTACTAAATGCGATTACATCGGAAATCCTACCAACCTGTTTTCCGATATCAGCTGGCTGTCCTGGAATTGGGACTCTGGCAATTCCAGGTAAATCGATCAGCGTGAGGTCACACACATCAGGTGAAAGGATCTCTAAAGTGATGAGGTCTTCTGAGATTCCTGTCCCTTCACCAGCCAGATTATTCTGAGCTGTTAAACACACACATATGAACACACACATGGCACAATTAACTACATGTTTCCCAAACTAAATGCACTGGTCAAGTCTATACATTCTTATGTGCTGTACTGGCTCGCTCACTTTGTGTCATAAATAAGATACAACATGACCAAAGAGAAACACCTTAGAAGTTTATTAACACCGTGGCAACCATCCCAGCTAACAGAGAACATTCTCAGAATGTTGGCTAATGTTCTCTTGCAGTAACTTTTCAAAATTATATATATCTAATAAAAAATGTTATTATGTTATTAAAAACCTTACAGAATTAAGAAAATGTTTGAATAACGTTCTAACCAAGCAATAACGTTAATAAAATGTCTAAAAAACTGTATACTTCGAACCCTTTTTTAGAACTTTTTGAATTTGCCACTTAATGGAAATGTTAGGGAAACGTTCTTGCAACCTAAAATTGTTAGCTGGGATGTGATCACCATGCATTTCTCATTAAATGGACAAGCTTTGACATAATAAGTACCTTTGTGTCCTATGAATAACATTTATGACACTTTGTGTTAATTTTCCCACAGCATAGTTACTTTAAAGATATTTTTAATGAATATTGTCAGCATACAACAATTTTTCCAGGAATTGTGTGTATTATTGTGTTGCTTTTACCTTCCTACCATGACTACTGTCATGTAGACTGTGCTAGAATTTAAAATGTACAAAAGTTACTCTGGAACGCTTCGATCATTGTAGTAAGCACGACACAATTTTATTTTACACAGTTTATAATGCAGTACATTCTGCATTCTGGAATTTGTAGTGCGCTGGGATTACTGAGTACTGAACTAGAGTGCTGACTGGGACACATCCCTTTTTCTGACTGATCTGGTTATTTGGGTTCGTCTGTTTGTGATGTATTAAAGTTTTTGAATATTCTGTTTGTTTAATGAGGTATTCCAGCAGTACAAAATACACGATTTAAAGGGGGGAAAACATATGGGTTTGTTATATGTTTATGGGTTTACTGTTAAAGGTAACAATAAAAAAGGAATAGAAAAGAGATCACAGGGCAGTTTTACTAACCTTCTTTAACATGTTTTTCAACTAATGTAGGATCATCAAATGATATTTTCTTCGGCAAGTATTGTACACGTGACTCCATTTTTCCTTTATTAGAACCTGTAACATGAAAGTAAAGGCAGGGTAGGTGAGTCTTCCAGAAGGTTTTTTGTTATGCTGGTTAAAAGTGTCTTTACATCATGTTAGCAATCATAAGTGAAGTAGATCTAAAGATAGATAGACAGACAGACAGCCTACAGAGAACCTCAGTGTGAAAATGAAAAGCTGTGACAAATCTAAACACATATTTTGGGGATGGTAGCCAGTTTTACAGACCTGCTGCCTTTAACGAATTCACAAAATCGATTTTTTTTATATGGTAAGACAGATATGCCTTCCAGTTGACTTCACCCGTTATCTTCCTCAGTTTCAGCTCTAGGGGACATCTGGTGACAACTCCTAAACCCAAAACAGTTCAGTTAGCAAGCAGAAATTAAAGGACAAGAAATGCTATTAAAATGCTAAGTATTGGTTTAACATTGGTTTAACACTGGGAAAAAGCAAAATGACAAAAATCATAAATAAAGAAAATGTTGAAATACCAAAAAGCTCTAGGTTCTATGCAGTGATAGTAGCTTGGCAAAAAGGTCATAGTTGTGATTTATTTTAAGCAAACTATGGAGGCCATCTTTTAGCAGGGGTCTCCAATCCATGTTCCCAGAGGTCCACAGACCTGCAGAGTTTAGCTCCAGCCTATTCTAACACACCTGTCTGGATGTTTCTAGCAGTCTCAAAGACCTTGATTAGCTGGTTTAGGTGAACTAAACTCTGACCCTGTGGAGAACTCTGTTAAATAACATATAAATACTCAATAGCAATGAAGAGACAATAGTCCATACCACTCCCTCTTGGTAAGGCAACTCCAGACAATGCCTCTATAACAGAACTTTTTCCAGAACTCTGGTCTCCGATCACGACAATAGTCGGAAGTGCCATGTCCTCCTGGATGCCAGCTGCCCGCAGGGTGTCAATCAGATCAATAAATGGACGAATACTTTGTTCTACATGACTGTGAACCTCTCCTCCCATTTTCTGCCTGTAAAGATCAATAATCTGAATGACTTGTTTCAGATCTCTAAAATGACATTTAAAAAACGTCCTCAAAATGAATTAATACAAACGAAAGAGTAATAAATTCAATATTATACTCACATTTCATTTTCAGAAGTATTGGTGTCTTCTGTATTATTGTCACTGCTTTTATCTACGCGAGATGGAAGAAAAGAAAACATTCTGCCTAAATGTCTGAAGGAAAACTGAATAAACTGAATAGAAAAATCAGAACAAGAAAAGCTGGTTGTAAGAACAAGTAATGTCCTTCTCTGAACGCTTCTTGTAATGTAGTTCAATTTGGTTCTTAAGACAAAATGTTCAATGCTTTCGTTCTTTGTAAGTCGCTTTGGATACACGCGTCTGCTAAACAAATTTTATGTAAAAATGCTGAAAGGAAATCAAGGGCTCCTCCTCTTCTGGTGTGAAGCCCTTTGTGTCAAGCTGAATTTATAGTCACACCCATGTAAAGAATGAAAACTGAAACAGATAATACATGTATGGATGTGATAATTTAATTAATTAGAATTTAAAGTTACACTTTATTTTGATACCTTACTTCAGACATTCTGTTAAATAAAAGCAATTACATTTCAACTTACTCTCAATAATTTAAACTTACATATTTTGTCAACTTAGACTCTTAATCATAGATTCATTACCTAGTAGGTTAAGGTTACTGGCAACTATTAGTAGTATAAGTTAGTTATGTGTACCAGATCTGCTTACATAAAGTCATCTGATTCATTGCTGATGTGTACACATCAGAACACAAGTGTCATGTGGTTTAACCAGATTTTTGTAAACAGATCCGATGAGATGGCTTCATAAAAATGACATAAAGAGACAGATGTAAAGATCATGCTAAGATGGTTTGTGTGAAAGCTGTTTTTCAAAAAAGTGAATATTCAGTATTAAAAATCGCATCGTTTCTTTAAAGCCAGGTGGTTTCTCAGTGAACCTGTTGAGCTGGATTCACAAATAGTCTGCATTTAATAACAATGGATAAAAGCTGATGAAAGCATTCTTGCAAAGTTACCTGCGTACTTTTTCATGTTATTTGCCACGCACAAAAGAACAGGTTCTTTTGTGCGTGGCAAATAACATGAAAAACCACACAAAAAAAAACATGAATGCATGATTTACATGCCTTATTTACCCGGTTGATTACATAAATATAAGTTATTTAAACACCTAAGAAATGTTCCAACATGTTATTTTTAACCCACTAATAGTTTTAGGTTGTAAGAACGTTTCCCTAACGCTTCCATTAAGTAACACAAAAGGGAAAAAGTTTATTTTGAAATGTTTTTTTTATTCTGATATGTTTTTAAAGCGTCCCACTAACTGCTTAAGAATAACATTTTTATATGCTATATAACTTTGAAAACATTCTACTAACGTTACTGCAAGAACGTTTTGGTAATGTGTTGATGTAAATTTATGATGTAAACTTACAAATGTAAATGTCAGCTGGGGACAAATAGTTACGTCCCTAACAAGGGTAAATACACACACACACACACACATTATAATACACAAACCTTTTGTTTTGTGCAAGCAAACCTTTTGTTTTGAACGATTATAGATCAGTTTATATTTCATTATCTTGATGAGGGTTCATTCTTTCAGATGATTATCTGTTATTCATTTTGTTAAACCATGCAGTTTGTTTTAAAATTGCTATAAAAACATCTTAAAACTGCTGTAGCACAGATGTTAGTTTTGTCTCAGAGGCAGAGATGGGCATGCAAATGTATTTAAAATAAAAATACGTGTGGCCATTCAGAAAAGCAGTACTGTAGGCTGAAATCTATCCAGACTTTTTCTGAATGCAAAAACACTTTTAGTCCAGCAGGAATAATATTATTAACGCATAATGTGGCAGCTGTCATTTTAAGATCTAATGCACATTCCCATTTCCCTGTGTCAATACACATGCGATTCCCAAACAATTCCCAAAATACCTTCAATTAAGCTGTGGACATATTTTTGTATTTGCAGTGGTGACTGGTGGGGTAATCGTCTGAGGAGGTGTAAATAAATTCATTACCTTAACAAAGCAGTATTTCACTTGGGTTTCATCACAGTTTTGTGTTAATTATGCTCCTGCACTCTGTGACGACATCTTACAACCTTTATGAATTATGAATCATGAACACAAAGTGGGAAATTATTGAAATAAATCACACAGAGCCTTCACCAGACCAATATAATGCAATAATGTTTATGTTTGTAGAGTAACTCTATCCTTCATTGAAAATAATAATAATAAATAAATTATTTGCCTCACTGTATTGCTTTTGACAGATCGATTGTTTTGATTATAACTCATTAATAATGCAGGAGGAGGCATATTTAAATATGTCTCCCTTTGGCCTTTTATGGAGGCACTTTTGCCGGAAGCGAATGACGTTTCGTTATTTAAATACGCATTCTGATTGGTCAGTTTAATGATGGGAGGCGCTGTTATGCGTTCCGCCCTTTTTTGGCACGTAATTAAAGCGGTATTACGCATAGAAAATTTTTCACTATAATATACATTATGGACATCATCAAGATGAACAGATTTGTAAGAAAGTGGTTGAAATAAACATTTTAAACATTTATGAGTATTTTTACACTCATGGTCACGCATCTGTCCGATGACAGAGTCCTGAACTACTAATACAGAAAATCAGCAGCGCCACGTCCGATCTAAAAAAGCATCTGATGTATTTTTAAAACACTACATACTACACTTACAAAGCCTTTCAAATACTAAATACCACTTTAAATCCAAAACTACTTTGCATTTAGTATTTAACATACATACATTAAATACAAAATACCACTTTAAATCCAAAACTACTTTGCATTTAGTATTTAACATACATACATTAAATACAAAATACCACTTTAAATCCAAAACTACTTTGCATTTAGTATTTAACATACATACATTAAATACAAAATACCACTTTAAATCCAAAACTACTTTGCATTTAGTATTTAAAACACGTACATTAAATACAAAATACCACTTTAAATCCAAAACTACTTTGCATTTAGTATTTAACATACATGCATTAAATACAAAATACCACTTTAAATCCAAAAATACTGTGCATTTAGTATTTAACATACATATATTACATAATTTGAATGCATGCACTCCCCATCTCTGTTCACAGGTATATACTGATCCGTTCTTGTGCCAGACGCAGTCTCTCCACCCGTTGATGTAAATCTGCTCTCCGCCTTCCGGCCTCCGTGTCCTCCGTGAGCAGCTTCACAACATCAGCTCCATCCCGCAGGTCCATGGCGTGAGCCCGCAGTATCACCGCAGCTTCCTTCAGTATAAACAGCAGGATCACCATAGGAATGTAGTCGGCCAGGCGCTGATACACGATCTGTTTATACCAAGAACATGCTCAGTTGAATCCCAACCAACTCAAACGTTATTCATATAACATTCTCGGAACATTGGCTAATGTTCTCCAAACGTTCTCTCTAGGTACTCACAAACGTTCTTGCAGTAACGTTAGTAGAATTCTTTACTGCTACATATCATATTTATTAAAAAATGTTATTCTTCAGTTGTTAGTGGAACATTGTAAAAACGTTACCAAAGTTTTGAATAACGTTCTTATAACCAAACAGAAACATTAATACAACATCTAACATCTTTGAACGTTCATAACGTTTTTTTATGTTTTTATTACGCAATGTAAATGTTAGGGAAACGTTCTTACAACATGTGTGTTTTTTTACTTCACACCTCATAGTAGATGATCAGTTTGTCAGGTGTCAGGTTTCTGGAGTCAAACACAGCACAGTTTTTGGGCGAGGTGGCGTTCTCTCCCGTATCTAAACAGGTGGATTCATCCTCTTGTATTCTTTCCACAAACTTAAAATCCACAATCTTCTGGGTGAAAATGGGATCCTGCGTGTACACGAGCTTCTCCATGTTAATGTACTCGTGAATCCTCTTTTCCACTTTGACTTCCTGTTTCAACTGAATGTCGTCAATTTGGTTCTAAAGGAAAAAGTACATCAGATATGTATAATGCTATGTGAAGATCTTTGTCTATTGAGATTATGTAAAGATTATGTTATTCGGAATTTTAACTAACCAGTATTATGTGTCTCAGATGAGGGTAGTTTGGGAAACACACCTCACACAAAACCTTAAACTCCTTCTGTACAATATCTATAAAATGATATAAAATGAGGCCAGTTATAATGAATAACTTTAAGTGTAATCAACATGTTATTCAAACACAGGTCGTAAAGGTCCAGGTATCTACCTCGGATGATTTTCAGAGTATCCAGAGCTGGTTGTTTAAGCTCTCCAACATGTTTCTTCACCATCGATTCATACACACAGTAATCGCTGAAGGTCACCAGTTCTCTCCCGCGATGGGCTTCATCATATTTTTCTGTCATCTCCCTTACTGACTCTCTGACTGAAGTAAATGGAACAATACAACAGTCAACTCGAATTAAAAGGTTCCATGTCTTTACTCACTGAAAATATAATGTGAACTTTCTCTTTAAAGGCAGGGTAAGCGATTTTTTTCCAAAAACATGTTTTGTTATGCTGGTTGAAAGACTCTTTATGAATAAATAAATGAATATTCATTTATCTTCTGTGGAAGACACGGAATCATAAAGTCTTCATCCAATCACTGTATTTGGTCCGAATGCATTGATAGGACGTCCTACTTGCCTGTCAAACTATATATGCATTCATGTGTTGGAGGAGGCGTGGATTTGGAGAGAGTTCTGAAGGGAGGACAGGATCTTATGCTTTCAAAGCCAGCTTGCTCTTGCTAGCCTCTTGGAAATTTCCTACCCTACCTTTAAACTGATTGTTCATGAAGCAGATTCATACCAAGTGTTTGTTTACAAAAACAATGATAGAGTAATTAATTCTTTATATTTTTTTGTGACAATATAACATACAGGACGCTTTGGAGTCACTCAAATAACTTTCCCATTTCTTGAATACCGGCCGGAGGAGAGAGTAGAGGTTCCCACTGCCCGATTCTCCTGTTCTACACAACTCACTTATCTGGTCACTGAATTCCAAGATTTTCTAAACATGCAGAGAAAGAAATTTATTTCAGGCTACTTCAGATACTGAAGAGTTCGCAATGTAACCAGAGGATCTTGTGCTTACCTTGCTCAGATATGGTCCCATTCGCTCTGGTTCTAAAGGAGGTCCTTCATCAAAACTTTGTAGTTCAATCCTTAAAGCTGACAAGTGGATTTGAATTTGATCATTTAAGGAGGGAAGGGATGTCTGTAAAGGAAGGAGTAATTGATGAGTATTTGTTTAAGTTTCAGAAATATATTATTTATTTATTTAGTTAGTTGAAACTTTAGCTATGTATTTTTATATTGACTTTTTTATGGTCTCTTTTTTCATTTTAAAAGTTTCAATTTAATCAAAAATTGTGACACCAGCTGAAAAGTTTACAGCTATAATGCATCTAATTTGTTATTTTCAACCCTCTTTCTGATGCTTCTAAGACTATTAAAAGTCATTCTCACAATTTGATTAAAGCATTTGGAATTTGTAACAACTCCAAATGTGGATTTCAAATATAAAAATTCCTGTAGCTCAACTGTTTAGTGTATGGTGCTAGCAACACCAAGGTAATGGGTTTGATTCCCTTGCATGCAACTAACTGTAAGTTACTCGGGATAGACCCTCTGTTAAATAAAGTGTAAATAAAAATGTAGTGACAACAGGTTCCATCAGGCAGCCCCCCAAACTCTTTCACTGACCCTGGACCAGCAGCCCATAGTTATTGTTGAGCCCTGAACTTGCCTTGATATGTTCAACAAGTTCTTTAGTGAGTCTGGTGGCGAGGCAGGGTATTGTGGCCCTCTGTTCTTCAATAAGATAACTGGTGGTAGAAACACTCCTCAGTGGTTTTGACCATTATATAAAATAACAGGTAACAGACTAATATAAATAACCCACATTATATACATTATATACCTGAAGTGCGGGTGCTTCTTAAAGAACTCATTCTCCTGGCTCGTGGCTTCAGCCAATGAAACATTTTCGTTGATGTCACTCTGGCCTCTGCACCGTACGATGGTGTAGCCCTTTTTAAGAGGAACAACCTTACCCTGTAGTACCTGCAGGATATCTGCCTCGGCTCCTTTATCGATCAAATCCGGCTTTGTCAATATTGCTGAAGCAATAAAAAGTTTTTGAACACAGACTTAAATTGAACAGGCCTTCTGTGTGATATCAACCCTACTAAAATAATTTAAATGCAATTAAACCACATTAAAGTCAATGTATGTTTCAAAACTTCCACAAGAATTGCATTTTATTTTTGGAATATATATATATGTGTATATGTATATGTATATATATATACACACATTGATGATTAAAGTTCTACCTAAAGTCCTGGAGCCGTTTGGATCCACACCCTGTGCCATTCTAAGAGCTTCTGTGGTCGCTATGTCAACATTACAGGGAACAACAACCAAATTGATGGTTTCCTTCTTCTCAATGAAATTCAATATTAGGCGTCTAATCTGCAATTATTAACAATACATTAATCATAAAAATGTCAATCAAAAAAATAAATAACATTTAAATGTGTTTAAAACGTTAAAACGTTTTTCTATATTAGATATATATTTAAATATATTATACGTTTTTATATTATATATTCTATTTTGTACAAAATGTATATAGCTATGTATGTGTGTTTGTGTTTATTCATTTATTTATTTATTTATTTATATATCTACACACACACACACACACACACACACACACACACACACACACACACACACACACACACACACACACACACACACACACACACACACACACACACACAATGGCACAGAAATAGCAAACATAACTCTGTTTTTTGATAATCATTTATGTCACCTGGTCTCCTATGTCTTCAGGTTGACCTTGCACCGGTACTCTTGTGATACCAGGTAAATCAATCAGTGTGAGGTCACACACATCAGGTGATGTAATCTCTAAACTGATGAGGTCATCACAGATTCCCACTCCATCTCCAGCCAGCATGTTCTGTGCTGTAGAAGACACCACAGGACAATTGCATATGTACTACAATATTTAACTGACTTATTAACTGACTTATATTCATCATTGGATTGTATTCATATCATTTATGTAACCAATATGTTTTGAAGCATTTCGGTTTTTGGTTCCTTACCTCTTCTGACATAACCTTCAACTTGTTTGGGATCATGAAACATCTCTCGAACTTCTTTGTAGGAAATGACGGCCGTCCAGTCTTTTCCATTATTCAGTTTTCTGAGTTTAAGCTCCAATGGACAGCGAGTGACAATGCCTGAATGGACCAAAAGGCATGCGTTTTAGTTTTATAAGCATATTTAGGTTCAGTGTAGTTAAAGGATTAAACAGTTATAGTCTATGCTTAAGCATGAAATGACAATGACTTATTGGCAAAAATATTGGCAAAAATATTGTTAGATCTTTGCGTAAATGGCAAAAATATTGTTAGATCTTTCATGAAATTTCAGGGTGGTCATAAATCATATACTGGCCCCAAAAACTATTCTGCTGTTAAAGTCACACTTAGGAATGTACAGATTCCAAATTGTGGCATCTGCAAACAAATGAAAAAAATTCAGAAAACTAACTTCACATTATTAAGTATTTTTCACCAATAATTTGCAATCAAAAAGTGATTTTAAGGGATTTAACCACAGTTAAAATGGATTAAAAACAGGCTCTGCTAAATTTAACTGCTTAATGAGAAAATTAATCATTTCTGTTGCAATTTGTAACCATTCAACTGTTGATTTACATTTTAAAACAAACATAAGGCTTTGCTTAAGACATGCGCTTGTGTTGTCTTTATAATTAACACCACGTGGTTATTTGTTAGCTCATAAATGACATTTATATTGCATGTATGTAACTCACCGCTTCCGCGCGGCAGAGCCACTCCTGACAGAGCCTCTAGAACAGAGCTTTTCCCTGAACTCTGATCTCCAACCACTGCGATGGAGGGCAGCGCGAGCTCCTTCTCGATGCCTATTCTTCTCATGAAGTCGATCATTTCGATGTAGGGCCGAACCTTTTCCTCCCACTGCCTCAGAAATATTGCATTGTTCTCTGGACTTTAACATATTAAAAAACATTTGAACACAAAGACACACATATACGTTGGTTTATGTGGTTTATGAACACTTTCCACAGTAATTGTTTTATACTGTACAGACTGTATATTCTATCCCCTAATAGTCAGAGAAAACTTTTGACATTTTTTAAAAATTCACAATTTAGTATGGTTTTTTTAAACGATTTTGTTTATGAGGACACATGAAGTGTCCCCATAAACCATGTTTACATTTTCATACGCAAGCCATTATAGACATTTGTGTCCTAATAAACCACATAGTGAAACCCCCACACACAAATTATATAAATTGTTAAACTGCATTTGTAAAAAAAAAATAAGCTTTTCCTATTTTCCAAATAGGAAAAATAACAATTTAGGTTTCTTACCCATTTTCAACTGAAATATCAAAATCCAGTATTTCTGGTGAGATGTCCATGATTACTAAAATTAAATGAAATGAATGTCATTGGTTAATCTTAAGTAGGTTAATAACAAAGAGTTTCAATTGTAGTTCGTAAGTTTAAATTGTAGCCATTTTTGTGCATTAACACTACTGGATATGTATTGAATAAAAGTTAATACAGGAGTTATTGTATCTGAAATCATGCAAGAAACCTGAAATTTCCTTTAAACTAACCTCAGCTGAAAACCGCAGATGAAATCTTGCAGAAGTCAAGTAAAGATTTCAGCTATACAGTCCTGCAAATACGTCTTCAGTGCATCTTATGGACTTTATATACCGCAGATCTTTGAGTAGCTGAGGTCAAGGGACATTCCAAGAAGAACAATAGTTTGTCACACATAAGCAGAATTTAGTTACACAAATAGGACATGATCAGCACTTGGCAACACTGAACCGACCTTGAGCTGATAAAAAAATAAGGGAAGAAAACAATGCAAATATTATGGGATGTGGACAAATGGTTATACAGCGTAAGCACAGCTATTTATGGGATCTGATTTGTGATACTGTTTGTTTCCTGTGACAGCACTTAAAATTTCTGACATGGATGAGGAAGCGGGTACTGGCCAAAGCTGAACTGTAAATCTATTCAAATCTGTATAGAAAAGACACCACACAGATTCAGTAAATTATTTGCATTATGTTGCAACAAAAGCTTTTCAGCATAATTTTTTAAGCATAAATATTAATATAACAAAACTGCTGATTAGCAACTTCAAAATACAAGTGTCTCAAAACAAGTGTATTATTACAAGCATTATTCTGTGTATCTGTATTTTTGTAAATTTGCAAAACATTTAGTATATCGGCATTTTTCAAATTGTATATATCCCAAATCTATATGATGTATGTTTGAACTGATATCTCTGAAAAATCTGTATAAGATGTGAACCAAAAAGTAAATAGTTACCACAAAATACACAATGAATAATAAATATATTGTCAGTTTTGATCATGAATTCAGTGTTACTGCCTGAAACTTCCGCTATAAAATTTAATGAGCTTATTTGAGATGATTTATGTTAACAAAATGAAATCTCTGATCTATAATGCAAAACATGGTGATATGTTTAATTATATTTATTATATCTATTGTTTATTATGTATTATTCTCTGTCTTTATGGCTCATATAAAACATTAATATTAATTATATATAAACATATGTAAATATGTTAAGCATACACTTAACATAACTTTGTTATAACATAATTATTATAACAACAATTTTAAGTATACCCTTAAGCATATTGCGTATTTGGGTAAAAGTAGACCCTGCTACAACAGGGATTTGAATACAGGAAATATTATAGTCTTGTGTGTCTGAACTAAATTTATTTAGTTTAAGTGTCTACTTAGTTTAAAACCACAATAATGGTTTAGTGTGCTGTTTAAAACCGTTAACTCTGAACTACACTGTTCTAAAGCCATTCGCAAAACCACAAACAAATAATTATAACTTACTTTTAAAACTCTTTAACTTAAGCACTTTATTATTTTAATACCTTTCCGAACCAACAACACTGAGTATTGTGATCTCAAAACCTCTCAATTAACTTTTCAAACAGAAATATTAACCGTTTCCTGTCCTCCTCATAAGGAGAGTCCGACTGAATGTGTCCAGTGCCGTTGGACCCAAGAGCTATGGCAGTAAAAGTCTCTCTGTCTCTTTCAAGAACGGCTCTGTCCCGCTCAAGTCTTGCTCTGTCCTGTTCCAGTGCTGCTCTCTCTCTGTCAATTGCAGCTCTGTCTTTTTCCAACTGTAATCTGTCTCTCTCCAACGCTGTTTTCTCCCTCTCTGCGATGGCTCTCTCTCGCTCTAGAAGCACTCGCTCGCGGTCCAGATCTGCATGTTCCTTCTCTAGAAGCTGTCTTTCTCTCCTGAGCTTCACTCTTTCGATATGTAGTTCATCTTGATGCTCTGGAGGACTCTTTTCTATCGGTTTTACTCGCTCACGTTCTGGAGGATCTGAGTAAGTTCCTTCGTCTTCCACTGTTTCTTGAGTATTGACCTCGATTACTGAATGCGTCAGTAATTCTAGAATATCGCTACCCATCTCGACCTGATACATCTTCTTGCTGGGCTGGGCTGCACATTCAGATTCATCTGATAGGTTGGTCAGTATGACTGGTTTAGGAGGGTCGATCTCAGTAGGGTCACCATCTACAGCCTGTTCCATCAGTCTGAACCATCGCCAGGATTCAGGTTTAACCGTCTCGACGTCCTTCGCAAGAGCTTTCAAAACCTAGAAAAGGTGTGAATAAAAAACTACATCAGGGTATCTGCATGTTTTCCCAATTTATTTCACTACTGGAGCAGGATTCAAGTACATTTTCAGAAGAAAACTAGAAAAACTTCCCTTGTTTTATCACCAGCTAAAAAGTCAAATCATCAACAGCACACCAGCAGCATAAACAGCGTGTGATACAGTTGAACTGTTTTTGGGGTTTTATCAAATCTCTAACTCTGAGCAATAGTAGCAGTGATTATTGCATTAACTAGCATTACTAATGAGAAAATGTTTGAATAGCAACTGACCAAGTGCAATGGAAAAGAGGCAGTTTTTTGTCAGCATAATAACAGCTGCCTTTCAAATACTGCGACCAACAGAGGTACACTAATTCAAGACAAAAATACAATACACGTATAAAGATTATGTCAGCACACGATAAAGCTGTTGAAGATCATAATAAGTAAAACAGCTTTTATTGACAATAAACACATCAACTCTGTGTGTGTCCATCTGACCTTGTATTTGCCTTTTAAGTTTTCCCACTTTTTCTTTGCACGTCGTGCAGTGATACCTCCATCCAGATCTGATCTTGTTTCTTGTATGAAGAGCCTGCAAGAGAGAAACGGTTTCTCTCCGTCGCACCTTTTACAACTTTAGATTGAAAGATGTTCTTAGTTGTACAGAAAACAGTCAAACGATATAAACACACAATGCAGTAAAAGTAAGGCTCCAAACATTGGTTAATACAATAAGTACCGTGAACTATTAATAATCAGTGTATTTTATATACATCAGCATTTATTCATATCTGCTATCTGTTCGATAATGCAAATACAATTGTTTGTTCAAGATACTTAATTGTGCATTAATGTTAACTTTTTATCTGTTATCTGATTTTAAAAATGCATTTACTATTATGCCTTATATAACATTAGCTATTATTAGTTTTAGTTTATTAGTATCATTAGTTCATTTTGACTTATGCATGTGAAGTGTTACTCATTATGCATGCTGTTTAAGCATTCATTTGTTATTAGTTACCTAGTAAGTAACTAGTATTATTAGTTACTTTATACGTATGGTATGTAAAATGTTACTCCTAATAAAGATGCATGAGTCGGTACATACTCCCAGCCATTTCTGCATGTGTTTCTCCAGCCTGAGAATAAATACCCATGAGCCATTCGCCACTTGATCAGCGTCTCTGTGTCTTTGTGAGACCCTAAAGCAAACAGCAGGGGAAACAGACAGCTAATGTTTATTTACACAAGGTTTGATGGTAAACATGCACTATAAACTTAGCACCACCTTCGATAAGAGTAACAAAAACCTTTGAAACTTTTTCCATGTAGACATAATGCAGAGCTACACTTACATTGTTGAACTGGCTGCGACATTGTTACGGTCAAATAAACGAGAAATCTTATAAATCGCTTTTATAAGATTATAAAGTAATGTCACGATTTGTTTTATTTTTCTTGAACTTCTTGCTGTCTGTTTGTTGCTTTGCAGCGCTTCTTCTTCGCCGCTTGACTGTTTCTGACAGACGGACACAACGCGAACGTTTCGCCCTCTAGCGGCCTGGAGAGTCAATGCAGAAACCCGCACCTGCATCTGTACGCAGATGTGAAGTGTTGAATCAACAATGAAATAAACATAATCTTGTGTTTTGATATTTATTGTATAGCACAAATGGTAATCTGTACTTACAGAAACCGGTATCATAAGATTTTACAATGTTATATTAAAATGTTTAGGAGCTATAAAGTGTCTCTAAGTTTTTCTTAGAGTCGGACATCTCGACGTTTACAAATCAGTAAACAAACCCCAAAAGTCTTTCAGCTTAAGAAAAACGACTCGCCAAACGTTTAACATTTTGCGCTCCATGTGTAACCGAAAGACATTCTTATTTATTTATGTCAGGTGTACGCATGTTTCACGAACACGATCACTTGTAGATCACTGCAGAGCGCAGAATACAAAAATGATTTACTGACAAAGGTTAGACGTTCAAAAGTCTCTAGACCACAAAGACAACAACCTATAGGGCGTTCCAGTATTCCTTATGCAGTATTTGCATTAGTATTGTCCTTTTTTTCCCCCTCAGACTTGTTTCAAATCTTTTCAATCACCCTTTCAAGTAAGTATATTAATTTTTCTCGGTTCTTTTCATGAGGACAGCCTAGTCCATTGCATCCTTCACTGCTTTTCACATGATTGGTGAAATCTGGTGACCTTTTGTCCCTTTCAAGAGCCAGCCGGTCCCTCTGTAAAGCTTGTCTGTCCTTCTCAAGTCTGACTTTGTCCTGTTCCAGAGAAGCCTTGTCTCTGCCTACAGCAGCTTTGTCTTTCTCTAGCTGAGCTCTGTCTCTCTGAAGCGCGGCTCTTTCCCTATCCGCCAGTGCCCTCTCCCGCTCTAAAAGAGATTTTTCTCTTTCCAGGCCTCCAAGTTCCTTCTCCAGAAGCTGCCTCTCTCTTTGAAGCTTTGTTCTCATGATGTCCAAACTCTCTGTACCTGTTTGTTTGCCTTTAAGTTTGCCCTGCTTAACCAAACCCGATCTGGTTACTGGTGCCGCATTTAACGCAGTTTCTTCCTCTTCCAAGAATTCCAATATTTCCCCTCCAACCTTGATCTGCCGTAGCCTTTTATTGGGCTGAGGAGCATCATCACTGACGACAGCCGGTGAGGTCACTGTCTGGCTGATCTTGTCATCGAAATCTTCACCCAGGGCATCATCCATTAGGTTGAACCATCTCCAGCAGGTGGGGTTCTTCTCCACCCCAGCAGGAGGATATTTTGCATCCTTGCAATAAATAAATTGTCAAAACAATAAGCCGTTGCATACAATCCACGTAAAGACGAACGTTCTCAGAACGTTGGGTAACGTTATCTAAAAGTTATCCAAAAAAAATGTTTGAGTATTGTTCTTACAACCAAGCCATAACGTTAATACAACGTTCCCAGAACATGCAAAACAACATTTTAACAGTGATACTTGTTGTTGAATATCTAAAAACATGAGCCCCAAAGGCTGCGTCCCCAACCTTGTATCTTGCTTTGAGGTTTTCCCACTTTTTGGCGATCTGCTCGGTTGTCATCTTCTCCTCGAGTCCCATTTCTCGGAGGATTGCGCTGCAAAAAAAAATCAATGAAACTTTTAATAGCGGTGTAAGCTGTGAGGGAAGACATGGCACTTATATCGGTGCAATCACGCACGTCCAGGCGGTTTTGGACGAGTTTTTCCTGCCGTCAAAAAGCGCAGAGTTGCTCGATCGCAGCTGTATGAGTTTCTTGATATCCTCCGCGGACACTGCACACACAAACAGCCGGTTAGTTCATCTTACCACCGCCGTTCATTTGACCAAACCGGCCACTTACTTTTATAAATGAGCTTGGAGCTGGACGACGATGAATCCATGTTTTAAATCACTTCGTAAAACAGATTTCTAGGGCCCTTAATAGTGCACGTTTGCAGTGAGCTTCTGTTACCATTCCCACCCTGTTAAAATGGCGCCGTCCGAAAACCGCCTACATAGGCTGGCTACTAAGTGCCCTTGTTTTAACGGAGTCGTTGTGCGTTTGTTAAACACGTATATAAAATAAACCTCAAAATGGTTAACATCTGGAAGCGGGTCTGGTTTTTTATAAACACAATGAAACAACTTTAAATTAACCTATTTTAAAACATTTTTATTTTCTTTAAATACTCAATGGGGCGGGACTTGGACCCGAGTTAGTCTCTAATTTGTTATTTATGAGAGGTTTAATTAATAATTGTCTTATTTTAACGCTTTACTGTATTTAGATGCTATGAAAGCTCTTTATTTGGATGAAATTGTTTTTCATGCTGCTGGGTAGCAACACGTAGACGGCAGGGTCATGTGACACCAGTTACTTTTCACAACGCAGTTGAGAATTAACCAATCACAGTCGTTTGTGGTATCTGGGTAAGGTTTTTAACGATGTTGAATATTGCTGGGAATTGAATACCATTTGTAAGTCAAATATTTACACAGATAGTGGAATTTAAACCATTATCATTTTTTTAGTGTACAAATGTTTTTAATTGGGTAAGAAACGCATTTACTTTAAATGAGATTTAATTGAGCCCAGTGAAGAATTCAACTTGTTGAGCTCCCGCGCAATTGCTTGGAAGAGGCAAATTTTTGCCACCAAGTTTTAAAGTTAAAATCCGTAACTTTTTGTTAAAAAACCCAAAGTTCATGACAGATCAGTGTTCAAAATGGTCTCCTTTCCCTGATTCGCAACGGTAAGTTTATAATAATGATTTATAGTTTAAGCTTTCATGTCATGTACGCAAAGAAACCTGCAATGTTTTGTTGCGAACAGAGATGGCGATATTGAGGCAAACTTTACAAGCTGCAGCTTTAAAAACAAAGAAACACATAAGTTGTTGTTTAAACCACCCTCTTAATTGGTTAAAATTATTTAACATTGTTTGTATTATATTCCTGAGATCAAAAATCAGCATGTTTGGTCAGTTTTCCCGGATGTCCCAGAAACGTGTACATTTTAAATCATATTTCTGGTTAAATATTGTTTTGTCAACTCAAAATGGGAATTGAAAACACATTGGTGGTTACACTGAGACATACTGGACTATTTGACACACGCTGTCTAAATAAACACACATTTTGTCTCCCCCATATTTAACATAATTCATCTGCTCCGTATCCTAGATATGAACATATCTAGATGCAGCAGATATACGTGACATACATTGAGAACTGCTCCGCATACTCTTTTCAGATCTCAGCTAACACACTTGACCTTCCCATGCCTGTGCCAAACTATTAATAATGGAGGGGGTTTCTTTCCTAATGAAGAAACAGTCAACAAGTCCTGTCAACAGACAACTCATCAATTACCCAGCTAACCGGGAACATTCTCAGAGCGTTGTCTAACTTTCTCTAAAAGTTATCTCAGCGTTATCTTACGTCTTAACGTTACAGAATCTAAACAAGATGAATCATGTTCATATAACCAAGCCATAACATAAATACAACGTTTAAAAAACTGGATCTTTTGGAACATTCCTGGAACTTTCCAAATAAAGTTTTTGTTACTTAATTGGAAACGTTAGGGAATGGTTTTCACAACCTAAAATTGTTAGCGGGGTAATAGCTAACAAATAATTGAAAGAGGCTAGAGCAAGTATCTATTGCTTGAAACCTCACATGGATTTAAAAGCAGGTTTTAAAAATACAAAAACGCACAGTTGCAAATATTTTAAGTGCATTACACTTATGTGCAGTAAACTCTGAGCGCAACAGCGCCACCGTTGGCTGCTCTACTTGGGGATTTTTTTAATCATAATGAAATTGGAATGCATTTTACATCATCAAATTTATAATATGAAGGGCGTCTTTTGTTGTCAGTGCTGTACGGTTTGGAGCAAGGGGGCTAATCTCTGTGAATATGTCCTTAAAAGTACCGATGCTGTTTTCCTCTTAAATTATTAAGCTCCTTCAGCGGCTTTAAACCATTGAGAGAAGATTAGTGAGGTTATTCTGTGACGGTGTGTATGTGCGTGTGTGCCTGCTCGCAAATGAAGTGTGTGAGGCTGATGCCATGTTTGTCTCCCTGTTCTGTTCTGTGGGTGGCATGGATAATGTTTGTGTGGGACAATTCAAATTGTACTGCAGCTGGAGTGATTTGGGCATGCCAAAAGAGACTGATCGATCCATCTGTGCCAATAAAACTCTCAAGCCCTTGTTCTTTAGAATACCAATATTTAATGTACAAACATTGTCTCTCACATTGTTTATAATACATTATTGCCAAAACAACCATAATGAATTGAACTCAACATCTGGATGTGTTCCTGTAGCTCAACTGGTTAGCAGTTAGGGTTATCAGTGCAAACGTTGTGGGTTTGTTACACGGGGAATACACATACTGATAAATAATATACCTGGAATACACTGTAAGTTGCTTTGGATAAAAGCTTCTGCCACATGCATAATTGTAAATATGGATAAGTTAAGGGCCTTGTTTATCATGTTATCATGGTTAGACATGTATATAAAGGGAAAGGAAACTTCTGTTGTCATTTACTCTCCTTTATGCTGTTCCAAGCCTGTATAACTTATGAAACAGAAGTGAAATTTTGAATAATTTTGATACTGTACATTTTTTCAATAAAATGTATTAGGGACTAAGGCTGTCAGTCACTAACATTATGCCAAAAAATGTTTTATGTGTTTCATGAAAGAAAGAAAGTCGTACAGGTTTAAAACAACGTGAAGGTAAACAAATGATAACAGAACATATTTGAGTGAATTAACAAATAAATTTTAAAATTCAGCAAACATTTATTTGTTAATTGCACTGTTAGATGTTTCTCCACAATGCATCTGATATTCACATTAGATTTTTTTGATGTGCACAGTATTGTAATTTGTGTCTCTCTTTAATCCTGCTGTCTGTATCCTGTGTTTGTATGTGTATGTGTGTGTGTTTGTGGAGGAAAAGGGGGTTGTATGTGTCTCTGTAATCTTGCTATATCTGTGTGGAACTATGTTGGTAATCCTGCTGTGTGTGTGTGTGTGTTTGCTTGTTTGTGTGTGTCTTCAGTGTAATCCTATGACAGTGAGCGTTTGTGCACGTGAATGGTTGTGAATGTTAAGACATATATGCCTGGTGCGCTTAGCATCATTTTATGCCGTATGGCTAGACGAACGCACGCATACGCACGCGACTCCACGTGTGGGCAGGGTTTGACATCATCAAGCATCATCGCCATGGTGAGATGATACGGGAGGGTGGGGCTTGGACCATCAGAGATGCTTGGCTTGATCTCTAACTTTCCAGAGGCGTGGCTGGGGGAAGGGCGTCGATGGGTTCAGAATGACGAATGGAGAATTAGGATGAAGATAAGTCACATTAGAACAGTAGAAGTCTCAGATCAGTTGTTCTAAGCCAATATCAGCCATTACAAAGAAAATCTCGGATGTAATCTTGGCAGATTTCTCAGGTCTGAGACATAACACGGGGACGTGTATTAATCCAGGTACGGAATAGGTGAGGCCTTAACACAAAAGAGGTTGATATATGGATGGATGCTCAACCCTGGACTATGGAGCAATGGGTTTAGTAATGGACCCTGCATTGCAAGAGCCGGCCGCTCTGTAGTCCAGCAAATAGGCAGCACTATTTATAGCTAATCCTGTTTAAGCGAGGTCCTGCTCTCTACCATCCCTGAGACAGAGCAGAGCAGTTAAACACTCGCGTGCCACGAGCTTTTAGTTCATTCTGTCACGCAGAACAAATCTGGGCCCAGCACACACATTTATGTACCGCAGGGATTTCTGCTGTACTGATTGTGCCTACAACTGTTGATCACATAACTACATAGCTATTGTAGATTCAGAATAGTGGTTCAATATAGGGTTTGTAATGTCTGTATCAAGCCCCCCCTTCTCTCTCTCTCTCTCTCTCTCTCTTTATATATATATATATATATATATATATATATATATATATATATATATATATATATATATATATACTATATGCTGTATGCTGCTAACTATATGCACACAAGATTGTCACTTCCTGTACGCTCGTGTCAAGGATGTGACACCGTGAATTGAAGGAATGATTTCGAGATGACATTGTCATCATCTCAAACATTACATTCATCTTATACAATGAGCAAGAATCGTCTATCCCACAATGCATTTCATTAATGGATCTCCTTTGAAAGATCTGCAGCTCATTCACTCCCTATTAAATGTGTCTGGACAGGGGAGCAAAAGCCTCCACTAAGACAATCGTTTCCAAAGCAGGCTGCCAATTTATTTTGGCCCATTTGCTCATCCTCGCAACACTCAGATGGTTGCTGGAGATGACAGCTGTTTGGACATGGGATGACACCTGTACCTGGGACAAGCGTCGGCCAATCGGAGCTCCGGTTAAATCCCGAGCCGCGGTCCTGACGTCAATGTTACACGGCGCTGTGGGCGGGTCGTTGCGGATCGAGTTGTGGATCCGCGGCGCGACGCGACGGATGCCAAGCGGAGCTGACGCTCACCGGTTCAAAGTGAGTACGCGTACAACCTATGCAATGATGCATTATTATACAATAAATAAGAGATAACAGACTTTACAACAGGGCCCACCAATGCATTTCTTATTACGGTGAATCGACCTCCATTTCGCTTCTTTAGTGAGTTTGTCCGTGCCGTCCGAAATATATTGTAATCATTTGGCCTTTGGAAATGAACATGCATCTGACATCTGAAATGTCTTGCGTTGTTTTGAGATGTCGTTCAGCAAACTTTTCACTGTTTGCGATGTTATGCCGCTATTGCATCGAGAAATATTGCGGTCCACATTATGCAACGTAGAAAACTGGACATTTGGCAATGATCTCCGCAGTATTAAACTTTTTGCTTTCTGCTTTGTGGTCCATCAGGTCTGCGTTTCCGTTTGTTTCACCTTTAGCTTATATTGGTGACCAAACCAAGTAAGAAATATTATGATTTTATATGTTTCACTGTATGTCATTTGTGTGCCATTGCTGCAGTTCATACAAATCTTTTCTATCAGTAGAGGAAATGTACACAATATGATAGATATTGTCTATGGGAAAATATATAGTAGCCCTATATATATATGTGTGTGTGTGTGTATGTATTTATATAGGGATATATAGTAGCTATATGGGGAAAGAAGAATAAGTTAATTATTTGGTGGTTATATATTGCTTACATTGGAGAAAGAAGTATGTTTGCAGGGTCTTATGTGGTATTTGTTGTTATACAGCAAAAATAAACAGTACTGGCACTTATTAGAAAGTAAATGACCAATCCAGATGGGTGTATATATTTATCTGGCCCACTGAAATGACA
Source organism: Chromobotia macracanthus (assembly GCA_036877525.1). Lineage (NCBI taxonomy): Eukaryota > Metazoa > Chordata > Actinopteri > Cypriniformes > Botiidae > Chromobotia > Chromobotia macracanthus. Next base: position 3,628,761 of record JAZGTH010000066.1, on the reverse strand, counting down.
AGTTATTCTTGGCAAATGATAATACTCATTCTTGAGGACTTCTCACGTTGCTGCTCCATTTAGAGAGTGAGATTTAACTTCCAGCATCTTGACTCACACTTCCAGCTCACAGGATGAGTAAATATAGGATTGTTAACAATTGTGCGATCGTTCACATTTACAGACGCATTCTTTCTATAATCATAATTCATTTTGGACATGGTTTTAATAGAAATGAATTTGATGCTAATAAGGTTATTAAGCTATTAAGATATAGTCTTCTCACCATAGCCCGATTCCCAATACGTTTATAGTAAGGATTTCTTATTTGAGCTGTTGGGTCTGATTTCCTGGGAAATCACTGTTTGGCTACATTCGACTTCAACATTTGTAATGAAAAATACGAAAAGTAACCTGCAGGTTTAGGTTTCAAACAGAGATGGAGCTAGAGATGCGGAAGTTACGGATAGCAGCTTTAAAATTAATTCATTCTGTATTCAAATTAACTTCCAAAATATTACTGCCAATTTGATATTGTGCACATGTTGCTCTTAAGGCTTGAATTATTTTAGACATTTAGAATATTTTTAGAATTGTACAACCTTACACAGCTAGTTTGGACCCAAACCTAAATGACTTTATAATGAAATTTTGACCTCACGTCATATTGACTTCGGTTGTCTTAATGAACCAAGGTTATGTTTGTGAACAAGAGTACATGTTTCCCCAGCCTGTCTTCCATTACTCCAGCCAAGGCCGTGTGCCTCACTACTGCCACAGATTGGCTAATTAGATTAAGCAAGAAGCTTTCCTGAGATAATCATTCAGCAAGCTTTTTTCCTCTAATGGAGACTGTGTATCTGAAGACTCTTTACTGAAGGTCAAATCATTGGAAGTAAAGGTGAATGTCACTTTGTAACCAAGGTTTTGTGTTGTTTGGGGTTATTGTACAAGACAGAGAGTCACACAGTCTTTACCGTTCCTTGAAAGTAGCTCTTTTGAAGCAGCACGAGTGACCGTGTTGGAATAGATGCTGTTTTAGTCTCGTTGTTGCAGGAATGGATGTGTAAAACAAATCTGTGAGTACTTTTTCACATCGCTCTATAATAATGAATTGAAGTGTGTTTTGATGTATGTTGGTGTCATGTTTTTAGCAAGTCAAGGTTGGGTTTTGTTGTTTCGGTCAGTAATTGAGGAATTGAGATGAATGCTTACAATGTGATTCTGCTAAAATGTAAAAATAACCCTCCAAGCTTACAAACTTATCCATGTTAATCAGAACCTGTTGTGTTGTCCGTGACCTTTGAGTGAGATTTAGAAGTCAGACAATAACTGGTCAGATGTAGCACTACATACGCTTTGATACTTTAACATTATTTACAGTTTTTGCTCCTAACAATTCCATAATTCTTTGCAGATTTTTCCTAAAACAAATGCATTATTACGTTTATTTATTTGTTAATTAATTTTCGAGTGCCTTAAAACTATACTCCATTCTTACAAAATAATAGATAAATAAATTAAATGTCTTTAACATTACTTTGGAGTCATGTCTGTAGCCCTTGGCGGCTTTCTTCCAGGAAAATGATGGTTTTATGTAACCGAACTAATTTTAGAATTCCGTTCCTTAAGCAGTCCTTACAATCTTTCCACCGAAGGACCATTATGAAAGCTGACCGTCACTTTCCAAACCTATCAACATCATCTTTAAACAGTGACATACTTCCTGATGTCACTTCCTTAATGATTGACAGCGGTATCATTTGATCTGGCGTTCGTAACGGGGCAAGAATAAACACATTATTTCATTTGATGTGATGGCAAGAGGGATACGACCAGTCAGATGCTTGACTTCAGGTGTTGAATGCTTCACATATTTTGACATTGGAATGGAAAAGCATGTAATGGACTTGATGTTCGGATGCAAATTGGAGTTAATTTAATTGCTGTGTTTTTTTGGTTTTCAGATGTAACTTGGTGCCCACCTGGTGATCTGAACCTTCAGTGACTGATCAGACCAGGATGTGAGAAGATACTCTGAAAAATCAAATTCAAATGGAGGAATTAAACCTGTTTATGCAAAATTCTGGATATTTTCAAGGATTTTGCTTGCCCTAAGGGAAGCCACTTATTTGCCATTTAAAGGTGTTCTTTAGAAAGAACATGGCCAGAAACTCATTCCGTGGTTCAAAGTACAGGGCAGAAGCCAATCATGATGGAGAGTTTGGCTGCACACTCAAAGAGCTTCGCTCTCTCATGGAACTCAGAGGAACAGATGGATTACAGAAAATCCAGGAATGTTATGGAGATGTTCCGGGACTCTGTGCCAGGCTAAAATCATCACCAATCGAGGGTAAATATTACTTTTTCAACCAGTGTTTTACATAAAACATTACATATTAACTTTTATAATAAGTTAAAAAAAAATAACAGAATAAGTTAGTTCAAGTCAAGTCAGTTCATTTGGAAACCATCTTGGCTTTTGTTTAGGTAGGCCAATAGGGAAAGGCCAAAATCTCCTAAATTGTTTGTCAAGATTATGTATCATACATATGATGGTATCATACATTTTGCTATTTATCTCCAACCATGCTACAAACTGTTCAGCTAATGCACATACTCATTCTAACGTAAACAAACAGGTGATGCCTCTTTCAAAAACGTGATTGGCTCTTTTAATTAAAAGGTGTTATTCAGCCAATGGGATTTAGTGAAGATGGGTAAAGCTAATAATGGAAAGGTTGTAGGTTCAAACCCCATAAGGGTTTGAACCTTGAACTTTCACCACTGTGCCCTTGAGACAGGCTTTTACGTCAGGTCACTGCAGGAGAACTGTCGTGTCTGTATGATAATTGCTTTAGATAAAGGCGTTGGCTAAACGAGTAAATAGCAATTAGCAGTTTCAGGCATCCGTTTTCAGCCACGTGTGTAATCTGCTAGCTTGCATATTTCTGACCTAATATGGGAGCAAATATATTATATTTAAGCAAATATAATTTTAATCAAGCAAATGTAACAGTGTACCCATATTTTGTTTTATATATTCACCACAATATATTCTTATAGGTATAGTCATTGGAGTGCACAATAATACATGATTATTATTAATATTTTTAAGACACATATTCCTTTTAACTCAAATCGAATATTATCATTACTATTATTATTATTATTATATAATACACACCAATACTGTGGGTGACAAACAAATCTTTTCAGGTTCTTTCTTTTAAAAGAAAACCATCAGACTGTGTTTAAGGCCCTTCGGGTTCATAGACTCATGTTCAAACGATTGCAGCAATAAAAGCATTTCTGTCTTTATATTAATCTTAAATATTTCTTGTCTGCCAATAGATGTTGAATTGGACATTATTGCCTTACTTTATGGCAACTTGAAATATCTGCCATTTGTTACTCACTTTTACTCACTTCATTTTGGGAAGAGATTATCAAGGTTACCATCTGGATTTTGGAGCTCCTGTTTTTTTAACATGTAAAGCCTCTTCATATTATTTCAGCATACTCAACTGCAATCATTTGTCTAACTCCGTGATCAGCTTATGTTTCCCTTGATAATTTCAGCCAAAATATGCTCACGCGCTGCTTCTGTGTTTCCTTCATTTACATGCATTATAAACACACAGCCCTGACAATGATTTTCCTTTTATCGATTTATTAAGTCCAGTTTTGTCTGATTTCTGCTTGATTTTGTCTAGCTGTACTGTAGGTTCATCGTGTGCATTGGCTTATCCTTCTGTTCAGACACATCTGGTTTTGTTATGCGCTGTAACGGACCGTTGTATTTGTGACAGGTGGGGCCCGATCTGTTTACCTCATGTAATCCCCGTCACCTCAGACCGCGGCACTGAGACGGGCTCTTCGTGGCTCTGCCTCACTCTAATCTCCCTGGCACAGGGTTTACGTTCATATTTTCCCTTGCCAGCAGTGGGTAAACCTTTGTGGGGGCAGAGAACTAGCATTTCGGAATTGAGCAAAATAAGGAAGAGAGAGATTATATTGCGTTCATGTTGTTCTCTTGGTCGCTTATGGGGAAATTCCGAAAATTCTTGGAATTTTTTTAATCCGTTTTTTTACTTCCCAAGAATTCAACAACTATAGGCAAATTTAACTGAATTTGGGTTGAAGTGCTTTATAAATATATTTTATAATCGAATTTTGAGGCATAATGACTGATTAATGGTTAATTAACGATGGGTAATTGAGCAACAATATATAGCTATGCCTATGGGTTGATTTACAATTGTTTAGGTGATCGTTGTTACAACTGGTAGGACATGGGACTAGCAACACCAAGGTTGTGGATTTGATTCCCAGACGGCATTCAAACTCATCAGATGTATACCCTGAATGTACTTGAAGCTTTAATAAAAGCGTGTACCAAATGTAAATCTATGACATTATATTAAAATGATTTCTGAAATCATTATTAGAAAATCATGTTGTAGTTAAACCAATATTTAACCTTTGCTTTCCACCACAAAACGAGTCTCTTTTTCCATCACTTTGGTTCTTCACTGATTAAATTGCCTTAATCAGTTATGTGATCACATCTGCATTTACAATAGCTGTGTAATACTTAAACCATGATCATATTTGACTTGGTAGCAAGACAAAGAAAAAAAGGAAAGTATATATGTTCTTATGATGTATTTATTTTTTTATTTTAAAATCCAGCTTTAAGACAAAAGAATCATTAATCCTTGTAACCAAAGCCATAGTAATATTTCTTCTGCTCTTTCTCCCTTTCAAGGTTTAAGTGGTCATTCTGATGACATCACAAGAAGAAAAGAAGAATTTGGGAAGAATTTTATACCTCCTAAAAAGCCAAAAACGTTCCTTCAGTTAGTCTGGGAAGCGTTGCAGGACGTGACTCTAATTATTTTGGAAGTTGCAGCCATAATATCTTTAGGCCTTTCCTTCTATAAACCTCCTGATACAGAGAGAGAATGTGAGTATCCATGTGATGGTTTCATTTGCTCAGTGATTTTGTTGAATAACCATGAACTGGAACACATAGAAATTGTAGCATGACCTGAGGGTAACGTTACATTGTTATGTATTCAGCTCACTCAGATGTTTTTTTAGAAAACAATATATTTCAAGTGCTGGCGCAGATGAAATGTTGAAACTATAAACAAATGAAAATAAGTTATCCATGGTTCCCCTAAAAGTGTATGTGTTCAAAAACCAGCCTCAACTAATAGTATGGGTTAAAGGCGGGACTGTCTGTTTGTCCGGCCAATAGCAGACAGGGGGCGTGTTCTGGAAAACCTGTTTGAAACCAATCGTTGTTTTTAATTCCATATGTGGCGACTTGTGGTGCAGTCATTTTTCTTGTATCTTCTAAATCACAAATGAAACTTTAAACTGACATTTGTTTTAGACTAATTTATTATAAGTTGTGGAATTGCCCATTTTTTTATGATAACTGTGTTACTGGCACAGACTGCGGCAGGGCAGCTGGGGGAGTTGAGGATGAAGGGGAGGCAGAGGCGGGCTGGATCGAGGGTGCCGCCATTCTCCTGTCTGTGGTTTGCGTGGTCCTCGTCACGGCGTTTAACGACTGGAGCAAAGAGAAGCAGTTCCGTGGGCTGCAGAGTCGCATCGAACAGGAGCAAAGGTTTACTGTGGTCCGGGGCGGACAGGTCATTCAGATTCCTGTGTCCGAGATTGTTGTTGGAGATGTTGCTCAAGTAAAATACGGTAACAGTACTCCATGGAATTTCAACACACTGCTTTGGTATTTTAATATGGACTGGTCTTTTTGCTGAATGCTTTATCCCTGCATATATATTTTTATTTTAAAAATGTTGCCTTGTATTCTTTAATTTCAAGGTCACAAAAAATGCGGTTTTGTCTTTTGTTGTTGTTGGTTTAATGGTGATGGTTGTGCTTCAATAGTGATGCCCTTGTGCTTGATTAAAGCCTTGCTTTTGGCTTGTGTTGCAAACATCCGTCTGTTATGTCTCAGACAAAACCATCTGTCCTCCGCAGGTGACCTCCTTCCTGCGGATGGTGTGCTGATCCAAGGCAACGATCTGAAAATCGACGAGAGCTCCCTCACTGGAGAGTCTGACCACGTCAAGAAAACACTGGACAAAGATCCCATGCTTCTCTCAGGTTTAGACTCTTGCCTTAATAGATCAATTGTGAGATGTCAGCAAAATACATACCTGAGAGATAAATTGACCTTTTATTAAGCTACATTTGGCTAAATTGCCCGAATCACCTGGTAACATTTTCCACATTTTAATCATTAAAATAACCTAAAAGCATTAGAAATCGATTAAGTTTTGATTTAATTTTTAATACAAGAGAAAAATCAATGTAAAACATACCCCAGAAGCACTTGCTATGAATGTCTCACCTTCTCGCTCATGAGTTTGTGTCTCTGCTTTTTTCTTATTTGTATAAGTTTGTCTTTTAAAGCACTGCTGGTTATCTTGACCTTTCACACCTGTTCACCTCAGGCACACACGTGATGGAAGGTTCAGGGAAGATGCTGGTCACCGCAGTGGGCGTGAACTCTCAGACCGGCATCATCTTCACTCTGCTGGGGGGCGGAGACAACGACGATGACGATGATGATGAGGATAAGAAAGAAGAGAAGGAGAGGAAAAAGAGAGAGAAGGAGGAGAAGAAGAAAGAGAAAGAGAGGAAAAAGAAAGAAAAGAAGGAAAAACAGAAAAGTATGTCCCAGAAAATTCCGTAATTTAGTTGTTCCAACCAAGAATTCCAAGAATTTGATACCTTTACAGGCTACAAGGTTATTTTCAGATGTTATAATACTTTCTCCTGTTTCAACTTAATATGCAGAGACACCAGTGAAATTTGTGAAACCTGTTTGAAAACAGTCATTAGTTCTGGAATTGCACGTGCCATTATGTATGAATGCTTGTTCCTGTCCCTATGATTCCGAATTATTTTAAACATAATACTCCATGTCACAATCACTGATAGATCCGTCTCTCATTCCAACAGGCAAAAAGCAAGACGGAACAGAGAAAAAGAAAGGTATGTCTCAGCTCATGTCATATCAGTTCTCAGCTGGCAGGTGTCGTGTTTTGGTGTGAGGTTTTTCTGCTGTATGTCTTCTGTGTGCAAGGTCTTAAAATGTCCTGCATAAGGTCCGAGCCAGTGGCTAAAAGACAGGTGCTCTTCACTGTTTTCATGGTGATTAGCAGTAAGAAGATTAGGCCTTTGGCTGGACAGTTCTGCTTTTACTCTTGGCCACACGCAGACAGACGCAGGCAGGCTATAAACCTCCACAGTACACAGCGTCCATGTCGAATTCTGTTTTGCTGCCTTTACTGGTGCTTATTTGGCCAGTGTGGGTTTGAATTCCAGCTTGCAACATTTCCTGATCTTGTTCCCCTTCTTGTTTTCACCATTTAATATCATCTCCAAGAAAGAGGTGAAAGCCAAATAAATAATAAACAAACAATAAATAAATAGTGATCTTTGACTTGAAGAAAGCCATTGTTACTATGTGAAGCACATGACGAAACATTGTTTATGATGCTGTCCATGATGCTATGATGCTGTCCAACTAAACTCCCAGTACAGTCTTTAAGTGAGCTAAAGTCACATTGGTGTGAACATCTAGATAAGGATGGAGGCACAGTGGAGATGGAACCCCTTCACAGCGATGACGAGGCTGAAGATGAAACCAAAAAAACAAAGATACCAAAGAAAGAGAAATCTGTTCTTCAAGGGAAGCTGACCAAACTAGCTGTACAGATCGGAAAAGCAGGTAAAAATGTGGTTTGAGGATCATTCTGCCTTGTTTTAAGTGGAAACCTGTAGAAGTTTTGTTTTAATGTCTGTGGGTTGATGTGTTTATCTTACAGGTCTCTTCATGTCCTCCATCACTGTTCTCATTCTTGTGGTGCTCTTTCTGATGGACACCTTCTGGATTCAAGGGCTTCCCTGGATCAAAGACTGCACGCCCATCTACATCCAGTTCTTTGTCAAGTTCTTCATCATCGGCGTCACTGTGCTGGTGGTCGCCGTGCCCGAGGGTCTCCCGCTTGCCGTCACCATCTCATTGGCCTATTCAGTCAAAGTATGTTCTCTGTTTTTTGACCTCTAGAATGGTGTGACGGCTATAAAGTCAGTTCTTGTAGTAAATTAAATCTATCCATACGATTTGTTGGCTATATAAGCACGTTCCTGTAGCTCAGTTGGTAAAGCATTGTGTTAGCAATGTAATGTTTAATGTTTTTGTAGTACATTTTTGTTACTTACAAAGGTCTCACGAATGTCTTTGCAGTAGATTCTGGAAAAGACTCACTGTCTCAGGTATATTGTATATTGTCTGTCTGCGTTTTAAATAGATCTTTCTGTTAACTTGTCATTCCATACAGAAAATGATGAAGGACAACAACCTGGTGAGACATCTGGACGCCTGCGAGACGATGGGAAACGCCACTGCGATTTGCTCGGATAAAACAGGCACTTTAACCATGAACAGAATGACGGTGGTTCAGATCTATATTGGAGAGAAACACTACAAGAAGATTCCAGAACCTGATCTGATTCCTGGCAAACTCATGAACCTGCTTCTCACAGGCATCGGTGTGAACTGTGCATACACTTCCAAAATCATGGTAAGAAACAATGTATTGTGTAGATATAAGCTTTTCACACTGACCTTGGGTTATCACTGTATTAAAACCTGGGATAAGGCCACTTTTAACCCTGATAAAGCAACAGTTTCACACATGTACTTTCTTAAAGGGGTTACTCCGCTAACAAGGAACATTCTCAGAACATTGGCTAAAGTTCTCTCAAAGTTCTCTCAGTTATTATAAAACTTCCTTGCAGTATGTTAGTAGAACATTAATGTTATATGTCATAAAACAGCAAAAACATTATTCTTAAGTAGTTAGTGGAACGTTTAAAAAATGTTACAGAATTAAAAATGTTTGAATAACGTTGATATAACTAATTGTATTAACTAATGTTAATACAACTTCTAAAAAAATGCATGTTTTCAATGTTACTAGAATATTCAAAAAAATGTTTTTAACATTTTTGTTACTTAATGGAAACGTTAACGAAACATTCTTAACATAAACTTGTTAGCTGGGTAGCAGCCCTTGGTTTTGATGCCCTGTGCAACAGCAGGGTTAGAAATGCAATATACAACCATGAAATCACGAAAAGTATGTTTTCATATTTGTATGTGAAAGTCTTCAAAGCCTAGAAATCAAAATTCTTGTGAATAAATCAAACAAACAATATTACAATCATTCAAATTAGAATAATTTTTCAGATTTTATCTATGGAAGATTAGACTGTTTTTCCTAAATGAACATTTTTGTTTGTCCAGCCTCCTGAGAAAGACGGCGGTCTTCCTCGTCAAGTTGGGAATAAAACAGAATGTGCCTTGCTGGGTTTTTCCCTTGACTTAGGAAAAGATTACCAAACTATTCGCAATGAATATCCAGAGGAAAGACTGTTCAAAGTGTACACCTTCAATTCTGTGCGGAAATCCATGAGCACGGTCCTCAAAAACCTGGATGGAAGTTACCGGATGTTCAGCAAAGGAGCCTCTGAAATTCTCCTGAAGAAGTACGTTTGCATTTTAATTTGCCTTGATAAGAATTTATCTCATCTATTTGCTTTAGATAGGTGCAATTTTTACTTTCCTGGCAAATATCAAAAAGATTTTGTTTTTAATAGTAAATGGGTTTTAGTGACATCACAGTCAAACTGAAGGATTTGATTGGACAAAAATCTATGTAGTACAGGATGAGTCATCAGTGTTTTTGGTCCATTTTTCCAGAAGAGAGAGACTGACATCTGCTAAAGGTTTATTTTGTCAACCTTTGGAAGTACACTAGCATATAGATGGCTAAAAGACAGATATCCCAGCTAACAGGCAATGTTCTAAGAAAATTGGTTAAAAGTTGTCATAAAGTTATCAAAAACATTCTTTCAATAACAATGATTTTTAATTTCATGGGTTCTTTAAAGAAAGATGACAAAATAAATAAATATAATACAATGGTTTAACATAAAATAGAGACTGATATGAATTTCTGATATGTTTCGATCTATAATATTTCCCCAGGTGTTGTAAAATTTTGTCATCCAATGGTGATGCCAGAATCTTTATGCCCCGGGATCGAGAAGATTTGGTGAAGAAGGTGATTGAACCCATGGCCTCAGAGGGTTTGAGGACCATCTGCTTGGCCTACAGAGACTTTCTTGTTTCAGATGGGGAACCTGACTGGGACAATGAAACAGATATTCTGACTGGACTCACCTGCGTTTGTGTAGTGGGCATAGAGGATCCTGTGCGGCCGGAGGTAACTTTTCATCTAACAACACATTTCCTGAATTCATATTTATGACAAACACTCATAAAAACAAAACCCAAATAGTGACTTTCCAGTTAACAATTTCAGATTGTAAGAACGTTTGTGTAACATTTACAGTAAGTAACAAAAAAAAGTATTTTAAAAGTTCGAGGAACGTTCAAAACACCCAGTCTTCTAGACATGGTATTAACATTATTGCTTGGTTATCAGAACATTATTCAAATGTTTTAATTCTGTAGCGTTACTACAGCGTTCCACTAACAACTTAAGAATAACATTTTGATATGTTACAAAAACGTTCTGCTAATATTTCTGCAAGAACATTTTTGATAACTTTAGAGAACGTTCTAAAAATGCTCCATGTTAGCTGGCTTGCTTACCTGTGCAAGTTCTCTTGATCTTACATCAGCATGTGTTTGTTGACACCTTACCCCTGGGTGGTATAATCGTCACAGGTCCCCGATGCCATTAAGAAGTGTCAGCGAGCAGGCATCACAGTGCGCATGGTCACTGGGGACAACATTAACACCGCACGGGCCATTGCAACCAAATGCGGCATTCTCCATCCCAGCGACGACTTCCTGTGTATCGAAGGCAAAGAGTTCAACAGGCGGATACGCAATGAACTGGGAGAGGTGAGAGGGGAACCAAGTGCTTGTTGTTGTTCTTTATTAAGATGGAGGGTCAACAGTAAAAACCCTCACATTCTTTTCAGATTGAACAAGAACGCATAGACAAGATCTGGCCTAAATTACGTGTACTTGCAAGATCTTCTCCCACTGATAAGCACACACTGGTGAAAGGTAACGAGTGCACCGTTTATGACAACACTGCGATGATGTCATCAAATTCTGACGTTGTTGTATATTATGATTGTGATATATTTCTTGTTAAGGTATAATTGACAGCACCATCGTAGAACAAAGACAAGTAGTGGCCGTCACAGGAGATGGAACCAACGATGGCCCAGCATTAAAAAAAGCTGATGTTGGATTTGCAATGGTATGGCTTTTCAGATTAGTTGTGACATTCTTACCACCTAAAATTGTTAGCTGGGTAAACTTGTTTCACTTCATTGGAAAACTGCAGCATTACTAGCAGCAGTTAGTGAAGTTATGACAGGTCAAAGAAGAAAGATGCATTGTGATACATTGGTAATTTTTGACAGTGATGATATTGCGTTTGACATGATTTGTCTCCTTAGGGAATTGCTGGAACAGATGTGGCCAAAGAAGCATCAGACATTATCCTGACAGATGATAATTTCACCAGCATTGTAAAAGCAGTGATGTGGGGGAGGAATGTCTATGACAGTATCTCCAAGTTCCTCCAGTTCCAGCTGACAGTCAATGTTGTGGCTGTGATTGTGGCGTTTACTGGAGCCTGTATCACGCAGGTCAGCGCTCAGGAATTCTACTTCCTTTCACATATTTCCATCTAGATTATTCCAGTTTTCCATTTCTATTACATCCTCCTTGCATCTTTACCCAAAAACATTCTTTCTTCACTTTAGAGGCAGGGTAGACGATTTTCTTCCAGAAACATTTTTTGTTATGGTTGAAAGCTAATAGTTTCTTCACATCCTGATAGCCATCATTAGGTAAAGTGGTCACTTTACTCTTCAATTTTTGATTTTCCTCCTTTTCAATTCTTCACAAAGGACTCGCCGCTCAAAGCTGTACAGATGCTGTGGGTGAATTTAATCATGGATACGTTTGCGTCATTGGCATTGGCAACGGAACCTCCCACTGAGTCTTTGCTGCTGCGCAAACCGTACGGTCGGAACAAGCCCCTCATTTCCCGCACCATGATGAAGAACATCCTCGGACATGCCGTGTATCAGCTGACCATCATCTTCACTCTGTTGTTTGCTGGTGAGCATCCCATTCCAGAAGCATCCAAGCAGAAGAAAGTACACAGAAACCAGCTAACGTGTCTCTCATTGTTCTCACAGGTGAGCAGATCTTTGACATTGACAGTGGCAGGAATGCTCCTCTACATGCTCCTCCTTCCGAGCACTACACCATTGTCTTCAACACCTTTGTGATGATGCAGATCTTCAACGAGATCAACGCCCGAAAGATCCATGGCGAGAGGAATGTTTTTGAAGGCATCTTCAATAACTTAATCTTCTGCACAATTGTATTTGGGACCTTTGTTATCCAGGTACTTGAGGTTCAAATCATTTCATGAAGACTACATCAGTTTTTTAACTTAACAATTGTTCTGAATTTCAATTCCATGGTGCTCTTTTGTTTAGATCATAATTGTGCAGTTTGGAGGGAAGCCATTTAGCTGTGTAGGACTCACTGTTGAACAGTGGCTTTGGTGTATCTTCCTTGGCTTTGGCTGTCTTCTGTGGGGTCAGGTAGGCCTTCAGAGGTCTTTTAAATTACTTTAACCCCTACTGACATTTGATAAACTCCACCAAGTGTGAGATCATATTCCTTACTAAAAACCCTCTGATCCACAGTTGATTACCACCATCCCCACGAGTCGACTGAAGTTCCTGGTGACAGCAGGTCATGGTACCCAGAAGGAAGAGATCCCTGAGGAAGAGCTGGAGGAGATGGAAGATCTGGATGAAATTGACCATGCTGAAATGGAGCTCAGAAGAGGGCAAGTTCTGTGGTGCAGGGGTCTCAACCGAATTCAGACACAGGTACCGCTCCTCACTCTAAAGACATTTCACAGAACGTTTGATCTATCTGTAATCACCTTCATGTTTTAATTGTTACATCTGATTACCATTTATTTCTTTGTGCCTTTTTTTTAGATACGTGTAGTCAATGCGTTTCGGGATTCCATGTCCCCTTACGAAGGCCTGGAGACGCCAGAGTCTCGGAGCTCCATTCACAATTTCATGAGCCACCCAGAGTTCCGTATCGAGGACTCTGAGATAGCCATCCCACTCATCGATGACACGGACCCCGAGGACGACGCACCTACAAAACGCAACACACTCCCCCCTTCGCTGTCTCCAGTTTCACCCACTGCTAATCAGAATAATAATGCCATTGATAACAAGGGCTACCATCACCATAAAGATCTACCAAAGTCCATCCTTCCTCAGACTCCTGGAAGTCCAATGCACAGCCTGGAAACCTCCCTCTAATCCAGCACTACTCCCTCTAATCCACATCAGCAACCCCATGCAAGGGCGTGTTAAGGACAAAGTCATTGGTTCTGGTCCTTTGTCAGTCTGGAGAACTGGCAACTGTTCATTTTGTATGTTTTTAGCTATTTCCTGGAATTGTTGGTATAGACAGAGTTGCGTCTCAAAAAACATCCACTTTCTAAAACATTATGAATCCAATTACTTTCCCTAGATTTTTTCAATTGAATATGAGGTTTACTGGCTGTTTGTATAGTTGTATTTATTTTCAGTTTAAAAATACAAAGATTACAATCCACACGTAGCTGTTGCTTAGTTTCACTGTGAGCATACAAACTCTTTCTTTGACGGTGCACTATTTGAATATAGGCTGTATGGTTTTTATTGTTAGAAAGATACTAATTCTTAGAAGGTCTAAATTACTGTAAATGGAGAAATAAATACACCTGCAATGCCTTGCCATTACGAAATTTTAGACGGTATGGCAGGTCGGTAACTGAGGTTTCAGGCCTCATATACAAATAACCTCCTGCAGTAACTGCACTGTAAAAATTACACACAAAAGGTGCATTCATGTAATGAAATATGGACTGTCCAAAAGATTTACAGTAGTATATTTTGGAAAAGATTTGTTACTTTCCGTTTTTTTATTAAATCATGGACAAAGGATGGTCTAATTAGAACCTTGTGTGCTAAAATTGTATCTAAAATTGAGCATTGTAGCATTTTTACAGTGTATTTATTTTATCCAACCCATCCCCAAAACAGAATATAGCACAAAACACAGCACATTATATCACTGCAAGTAATAGTGTGATGAAAATGTGAAGTGTGTTTATTTATTGCTGGAGATATTATTCCTTATGGGCACATTAAAATGGTTTCAACAGAATGTGTTATATGATTTATTAAGAATTAGGGCATAGGCTCTTTTTGGATGTATACACAGTAAACAATATAAGTTTAGTATAAGAACTGAATAGGGATGAACTGATGTGAATTTGTTTGGTCAGTTTTTTCAACGTAGTTTCGTTCCTCTTTTGGGAATGAATTTTTTTCCATTTGCCCATGTTTTTTTCTTTTGTAATATTTGGTTTATAAATGAATAAATGTCTGTGACTCTCAAATCAGAAATGTAAATAGTTAATGTGGGTGAATTTTAAAGTCTAAGTAATGTGTATGGTTTTTGACAATAAAAGATACATATTTAGCTCAACCTAATTATTGTTTTTAATTGCAAGTCAGATCTTGATTAGATCATTATTGAACACAGTCATATTTGCAATGCATTATATAAAACTGGTACATAAAACAATTGCACTTTAAACCCTAGGTTCATTACGTTAAGTTTTTGCTGATGCTATTATAAAGTCTTATACGCATTACTAATAACAACAAACTGAACTAAATGTTTATATGCATCTGTATGCAAGTAGCTTTAAATCTTCCTTGTTCATAAAAGTTTACATTTATATTTCTTACGCTATAAACTATATAATAATGAATCACAGAGGTTTGCGTTTCTTCTACGCAACGCGCAACGCAAAATGCGCACCGGAAAACATTCTCCACCAATCCCGTTGCGCCATTTAAGTCACGTGCTCGTCGACGTCGGCCCGTCCACTACATTTGAAATGTGGAAGCGGTTCGCTGGTGCGCACTTTTCCTCCGTGATCCGACAACGTTAAAATAACCAATACATCCAACCAAACAACATTGTGAGTATTACTGATCGTGCGTGCTGATGAACGTCTGTTTTGTTGATCAAAATCGGACTGAAACGTCGCTTAAGTCGTATGACTGGAAGCTCGATGACTTTATCATCGATTTATCAGCATTATAATCTTCGTGCATTGGTGTCGACATGTTTTCTGTATAAAGCATCGTTCATTGAAGCTGCTGTCGGATTAAACGTCATATTAAAGTGATGTTTATCGATCATTTTTCATGCATTAACAGGTTTTGGGCCTGCTTGTGTTTTTTTGGGAACATGGCATCTCTTTCTCGCAGTGGTAAGTTTTACCTAGTAGAAAAACACATGCATTCAACATTTGTTGTGCTTTTAAGCATAAAACTTGATCAAATGTCATGCTGTGCATTTTCATTGCTGCGGATGTTTCACAGATTTTGTTTCACTGGCTGAGGAGAAATTTGACTTCGACGTTTCCGTGTCTTCATCGAGGTTTGTTTCGGTGATATTTTTCTCTTGCAATGACATTTGGTCATCATATTCATTCAGTGTTTTAAACAATACATTTATCATATTCTGTCTTATCAAAAGAAATTTCAAAGCAGCTTGTACACAAGCAATATTTACAGTACATTCATGCATCATAAACCAGAATATAACCAAAGCTAGTGCAGGAAAAAGAGGTGTTATTAAAATGTCAAAAAAGTTTATGCTCATGAACTGGCTGCGTATTAAATATATAAATGTGAATATAATTAAAAATATTGTAGCACTGAGGGAGATGGTGATTTTGAGGACGAGGTCTTCGTAGGTCCAGTCAGTCACAAAGAAAAGTGCATTTCCATTGGAGCAGAAGTTCACGTGAAGGACAGTCTGAGCAGCGGTCCGTCTCTGGGAGAGGAACCCAGCTGGAGTCCACTTACAGGGGAAAAGTTTGAAGATATCTGCAAAGAAGCGAATCTACTCGCCAGCCATCTTGAGCAAACCATCACTGACTCTGCAGCCGAGAGCAGCGTGGTTTCCTCGTGCCAAAATGAGGACACGGAGACGTTTGAGGAGGACAAGACCGTCAAACTGAGCATGTTCAGCAAGCCAGCTGATGTTCTGAGTCCCATCAAGAGAGAGACCTTTCTCGTCCAGGACAGCCCGATGAAACAACTTCCTCCTGCCATACAGATGCGCATGCTGAAAACCGGCGGGCCGACTGCGTTCAGAAAGTCACGCCTTAGTACATCAAGTCCGGTCAGGCCTGCTGTGACGCAGCCTAGGGTTGACTAGTAAAGGAAAAGCTCTTGTGGGCAGTAGTGCAGTGTTACCCAGCAAACCCACGGCCCGGGGAAATTCACAACTTTCCTCCAGCACAAAACTACCACCAGCCACTAAAACTAGACTTCCTCCTCCAAACAAAGTATGTCTGCTTTTCCTTTTTGTAGAAAATATTCTTGTAAGTGATGATTGTTTGATGCTAAGTTTCGTTTGGTCTTAATATCTTTCAGGGCAATTTTGGGCTGAAACGCAGCCCGTGCGGCAGAAACACAAGTAGAGCAGGATCTTCTGAAGACCTTCTCTCTGATACCACCAGTGTTGCTTCTGATGTCAGCGATTCCTCTCTTAACACGAGTTTGCCTGGAAAAAGCAGTATTCCAACACGGAACAAGGTAAAAGCCTTGTTGCTCTGCCTACTTTGTATATACAAGTAGTTTTATGACTTGAGCAATATGGTGTCCTGAATATAAAATTCCTGACATGTTAAATCATGTTATCACAGCTCAAACTGAAGAACCTCAATATTCCAAATGAATTTCAAGTCCTACAAACTGGGGTTTATTACTCATTTTTCTTCTTAATCATTCAGACAGAATTGCGAGCTCCATCTGCGCTTAAAGCTCCATCACTTCAGAGCTCAAGAGTTGTGGACCGGAGGAGAAACACCTCATCGTCTTCCTCATCTGTGTCCAGCATTAACTCGAGTCTTACCATCTCTCCGGGAGGCAAAGGTGACCTTTGTTGTTCGGTCCAGTTTTGTTTTGCCGTTGATCTTTTCCCCTCATTCGTCAAATTCACATAGTTACAGGAAAGCCCATTCATTAGCTAATTAATATCAAAGACAGGGTAGGTGATTTTTCTGGGTAGTTTCCTTTCTTAAAGGAACAGCATTTCAGTTCTGGGTGAATTATTCATGATATATCAAGTTGTCATCTTGGCTATCTGCTGCCCTCTGTTGGTCATTTTAATAACTCGACTGTCTCTCTCTGTCACCAGCCAAACTGAATTCGTCCATGAACTCCAGTATGAACAGCATCAGTGGCCGTTCACAAAGCAGCGTGAACAGATTGCCGAGTTCTAGTCGCAAATCCTCTGTTGTTACAAGAAACCCAGAGCCTCCCATCAGCAGGCGAAGCTCCGTCTCCACACAGGGGAGGAGGTGCTCAGAACTCCTCCCCAGACCTGTCAAAGCCACACCCATTAAAAAAGTTGATCCAGTGCCACCTCCTCAGCACCAGACCCCAGCCAAAAATACTGTAGAAAAAACTGGATCCAGCCTCCCTGCATCTGCTGCCAAGCCTGGAAGTGCTCTCAGGGGAAACCTCAAACTCAAGGCCCCAGTGGTGCCAACACCCATAAACTCCCTGAAGAGAGGTCGCGGATCAGAGGGTGAGGAAGCCTTACTCATGTTAGTGTAAGAGAATAACTAAAAAATCATGAAAGAATTCTATTAGCATGAAGGAAATGAAGCCCATTTTTAATTTTATTTTTGTGGGTGACATTTTCATGACATTAAAAACCATTTGCAAGTTTTAGCAACAAAGTGTTTGTCTGTTTCACATGCTAACTCACGATCTTTTTGTTCGTATGTGTTTGTTAAAGCAGTTTCCTCCTCGCCTGATGTTCCTCGTTTCATGAAGCCAAAGAGATTATTGTCTGCGTGCAGTGTGGAGAGGTAACATTGAAATTCTCACAGCGTTGCATTCATTTTGAAGGACTCTGATAAGGGATTAGCTCATCCAGAAATGCAGTCATAGGTGTATATGACTTTCTTCTGCAGCCGAACACAGTTAAGGTTAAATAATATCCTGACTCTTTCCAGTTTTATAATTGCAGTGAATGGTGCCTGAGATTTTGAAGCTATTGGTGAACTATTCCTTTAACTGATATATCTTTCTGTAGTGTTCCTGATAATCTAGTTGGCCTTGCTCCTGTGGGCCTCCTGACACCCTCGGCTGCGGGCAGTAAGCTGCGGAGACCCTCTGCTCTTCCTACCCCAGTCAACCGCCGTTTCTCTGGCATCCCTGCACTTACCCCTAAGAGTGTGTCACGCCTCAAACCCACCCAGAACACTGTGCTCCCATCAGCCTTGGGCCAAGGAAGCAGTCATTTAAGGTTTTTTGTTTTATAATCTGCTCTTTCCACCCCTTAACATGCCTTTTGAGAACTCAGTAGTCAGTTGGATAGTTAATCAGTTCACCGTAGATGTTATGTATTAAGTGATTCGTCATTGAAGTTTATTTTATTTCATTTTCTGTGGAAATCTAAGTCAGACGTTATTTCTACAGTCCGAGTAACCTGAAGGAGCGTGAGAATCAGGAAAGTAATGAAGCTTCAGTGTCCAGGTAGGAGACCTGCCCTCCAGCTGATCTCCAACCCTGCTCTCTGGTCTTTAATCAGGAAGATGAGATTGAGGAACCTCCTGGCTGTGAGCCAGCAGCTTTGGAGAATCCCTCTGAGCCTTCCCTGTGTGATGCAGAACCTTCCCCATGTGATGCAGAACCTTCTCCGATCAACATGGAACCCCCAACACTTCCAGAAGTGGTGGTCATCAAAGATGACGACCTGCAAAAGAATGCAGAGAAACGGGACATTGAAAAGGTTACAAACCTTCAAACTTTCTTTGAAATGTCCTGTAATGCTGTTAAATTGTAATCCACATGCTAAATTCAAGTTAGGAACCATGCAAACAGGTCCTTAATACATTCTCAAGGTTTGTAGTTGCTTTACATTGACAGAAGTGTCAAAGAAAAAAAATACAGTTCTGTTAATGTTGCGTTTATAGGTTTTGCTTGTGGATGCGCCGGCACCAGCACATAGACCAAAAGAAAAGCTGCTAATCGATCTGTCAAATACCCCAGACATGCTCAAAACCTCCACAACAAAGTCTTGGGGAGGACAGGTAAGAGAAATATGAAGAGAAATATGATCATCACAGAATATAATCTCTGATAATAGTGGTTCTGTAAAATAAAATGCCCTTTTGTCAGAGGAAACTGTTGTTACTATTGTAAAAACAGAAAATAAAAACATGCAATAGATTTCTAGCATGTGAGAAGTTAGATTTTTAAATGTGTGCCGTTTATTAAAATGTCATTTTGATTTTTAACTATTGTTTTACACCCTCAGTTAATTGACCTGAGCTCACCTCTTATCAAGTGGAGCCCGGAAGACAAGAAGAAAAACACTGAGAATCAAGCTCCTCTGATCGACTTGTCATTTTAGAGGCCCTTTAAAATGATTATGAACTTTGCCAAGAAA
The DNA here is from genome assembly GCA_036877525.1 of Chromobotia macracanthus. Taxonomy (NCBI): domain Eukaryota; kingdom Metazoa; phylum Chordata; class Actinopteri; order Cypriniformes; family Botiidae; genus Chromobotia; species Chromobotia macracanthus. The sequence goes on along the minus strand of JAZGTH010000066.1, from coordinate 3,609,101 downwards.
AAATATAACCGGAGCAGATGAAATACTGTTGAAGAGAATAGAAAGTGAGAGGAGGATTGCTGCTGTACTTTGTCAACCTTTGATTGTGAAGATGTTTTTGTGTCATCAATCGTTCTATGATTGTATTTAATTGATTCTCTGCATAATTTTAGATCTTTATGTCCCTCCCCCCCAAAGGTACTAATAAATATCCTACATTTACAATGTAGTGGATGCAGTTATTTTATTTATTATAGTTCGTGGCTGATTTTTATTTTTATTTTTTGCGCCGCCCATCCTGCAGGCGGCGCTACTCACTGAATTGTGTTTCCAGACCGCAATCGTCCCATCATAGAGGAAGACGCTTCCGGTGCGGCATGCTGCGCTGTTTACAATAGATTGCACAATTAAAAATGCAACTTGTAAGATTTACAAAATAAAATATAAATAATATTATACAAATATATAAATTGTACAGTGTTAAACCGTTCACCCCGCAATTTCAAGCGTACTGCGATGCTAAAATGTCAACGCTGGTTCTGGACAACGGTGCGTACTTTGCTAAAATCGGATACAGCCACGAGAAAGTCAGGTACGGAGCTTTCCTATAATCGTGTTATTTGCAAAACTTTATACAAAAGTTGATCCTGGTGGTTAAATCGAGTTGTTTTCCTCGCAGTGTTATTCCTAATTGTCAGTTCCGTTCAAAGACTTCCAGACTGAAAACGTTCACCGCAAACCAGCTTGATGAAATCAAAGATCCGTCCGGACTTTTCTACATCCTTCCGTTTCAAAAGGTTTGTGCGTTCATTTTGGAGATGTGGACCTGATCTCTATATATGCATTAAAATATTTAATCTGATCTGCGTGTATTTAGGGGTATCTTGTAAACTGGGACGTGCAACGGAAGGTGTGGGATCATCTGTTTGGGAAGGACATGTTTAAGGTACCTACAGCCATAAAGCTGGTCCTGTTTTCTGCCTGATTATATGTGGTTTATTTTGCAGTTTCATGTTGGTCTTGCTTCGCAGGTGGACTTTGCTGATACCAGCATTGTCATAACAGAACCGTACTTTAATTTCTCCTCAATTCAAGAAACCATGAATGAGATCCTGTTTGAGGAGTACCAGTTTCAGGCAGCTTTAAGAATTAATGGTGATCTTACAGTTTTGCTCGAGTATAATACAGAATTAAACCCCATTAGATCATGCAGGACGAACTTAGAGATGTCATGATATTTTGTTGCAGCCGGATCTTTGAGCGCCCATCGCTTCTTCCATGAGAATAACTCGGAGCTGTGCTGCATTGTGGTGGATAGTGGCTTCTCCTTCACCCACATTGTCCCTTACTGCAGAGGAAGAAAGATGAAAGAGGGAATTTGCCGGTGAGCTACTATTATAATCAAGTCGTGGCAACAATGAAGATCATTGCTTTTTATTTCACATAATTCTCTTCTGATTCCTAGGATAAATGTTGGAGGAAAACTGCTCACAAACCATTTGAAAGAGATTATTTCATACAGGTAAGAATAAACGGTTCATATGGTTACCCTTTGTGCTCCGTCCAATCAATCTGAATTGAAATAAAGGAGGAAATCATGAGGGTGACTTAATAACGGACATAATCTTAATTGTGGATTTTAATTGTATGATTGCAATAGTACCATGATTTATTGGATGTTTCTTCAAAAAAAAGCTTGTTTTTTTGTTTTAAAGACAGCTGCATGTAATGGATGAGACTCATGTGATCAATCAAGCCAAGGAAGATGTGTGTTATGTGTCGCAAGATTTCTTCAAAGACATAGAGATTGCGCAGTAAGTTCGCAATGGACAGCTGCGTTAACCATTCATTGCATGAGTGTGAACATATTGGAGAACCCATCCGCAGTAGTATTATAATCGTAGTTTGTTTGATCTAACAGATTGAAAGGAGAAGATAATACAGTGATGAGAGATTATGTGCTGCCGGATTTTAGCTCTATCAAAAAGGGATTTTGCAAGGTAAGCATCAAAGTTACGATGCAAGCTTTTAAAGCTGCAATCTGTAACTTTTGCCTCTCTGTCACCATCTCGAAACCTAAAATTGTAGGTAACTTTACATACTTTACTTTGTGTGTTGAAATCAAATGCAGCCAAACTGACATTACCTATAAAATCAAACCAGACAGCTCAAATTATAAATCGTTATTATAAGCTTGCTGTTGTGAATTATAGAGTAAGGTTAGGACAATCTGGTCTGTAATGTACTTGCTCAATATGTGATTTTGTTCATTTCTAACCAAAGAAAAAGTTACAGCTTTAAAGCCCTCAAGTGTTTGTGTTTAGTTACTGCATGAATAACAGCATGTCTCTATTTAGGATTTGCCTTGATAAAATACAGTTTTAGGCTGAAATTGCTAAGTAAAACATTCAGTGCTATAGTTCTTTTTTCCTTAAGATCCTCTTATTGTGCTACAGCCTCGAGAGGAGATGAATTTCACGGGCAAATATAAGACCAGCGAGCAGATTTTGCGGCTCAACAATGAGAGGTTGGCTGTACCAGAGATGCTTTTTCACCCCTCTGACATTGGCATTCAGGAGATGGGCATTCCAGAAGCTTTGGTCCACTCCATTAACAACATGCCGGAGGGTAGGAAGTTTTACATTCGGCAGACGCTTTTATCCAAAACGACTTACACTGCATTCAGGTTATACGTTTGATTAGTATGTGTGCTCCCTGGGAATTGAACCCACAACCTTTGCGTTGCTAGCACAATCCTGTACCAGTGGAGCTACAGGAACACCTGTTTTATTTACCTGCTTCATATAGGAGGTATATGTGGGTACAATTATATTAATACATGCTGTTTTTGTGTCTAGAGATGCAGCCCCACCTCTATAAGAATATTGTTCTTACTGGTGGCAACACATTATTCCCAGGATTCAGGGATCGGGTTTACAAAGAAGTCCGTGCGCTCGCTCCTGTGGAATATCAAGTTTCTGTTGTGTTGCCACAAAAGTACGTTTTGAGAATTTTGTAAGAATAATGGAAAATGTTGTCTGGCTATTGTATGCTAACGGAATATCTCTGTCTCCGCTTCTGTGTTTAGCCCGATTTGCTACCCATGGGAGGGAGGGAAGCTGCTGGCGGAAAATCCTGACTTTGAGGAGATGGTGGTGACGCGAGAGGATTATGAGGAAAATGGACATTATGTATGCGAGGAAAAGTTTGATATTTAATCTGCGTACAGTTCATCTGTTCATGGGCACATGGGAAATAAAATAAACTTTTATTTTTATTTTCATTTTTATCAATGTTTTTGTATGTATTGTTTGTGAGAAGTAATGCAAACCTTATGTGAGGTGGAGAAATAAAAAACATTTTCTAATACTTTTAAACTGTGTGCTTAAAAGTATATGCAAAACAATCGAAAGAACAAAAAATAAGGAAGAGTCTGAAAATGATTTGTTTTCATATCCATTCATGTTCTGTAACAATATATATGTTATACAGATTTATCATTTTTAAATTACTAGCTAATGTAATTTCACAAGTTTCTGTGGGAAACAGTGGGAAATTCACTGATTCGAGTTTTCTATATTCAGTTTTATATATAAGAATAAATTGGTAAAATTAGATTTTGCGTTGTTTTATAGGACTGAATGATAGTGGAAAGTGAAAGGTGAGCTTGTCTGGTAAGTTGTACGTGATTCTCTGGAAATTGTTACAAACGCAATAAATTAAACTAGGGCTGTTATAGACAAATAAAACAAGTTTGTGAATAAAATATGATGTTGACTGTTCCGTCATCATTAAGGTAGTAGATTCAACTCTTGCACTTTACATTTATAGCTTTTGTGACAGCAGACTGGCTGCGTCAGTGAGGAAATACAACAAGAAACACACTTTTAACTCCAGAGACCTGAAAGCTTTTGACTTCTGCACAGATGAAAAGAAACTGAGATGGTGTGTCTGTTTATTTGACCTCTTTCAGTAAACTGACTGGTGGTACCTTTGTACAGTAATGGCATCAGATGGTAATATGAAACTTACATCATAGGCCAAGATTCTTCAATTATCAAAAAAGGGTCAAAAAAGTACTATTGATACTTTTACTGGTAGTGATGTGAAGCTCATAAAACTGATTTATATTGAATCGAAATGATATAGGTTTCATATTTTAGAAAACATGGTTATGAGGCGCATTTGTTTACTGTATTGATCATCCTACTGTAATTCTAATTTTGTTGCATTAGAAACTCCAGTTATTGACAAACTGGCCACGAAACGCTCGGAAGATACATTTGATGATAGGCATGGGGTGAGAACTGAGACTATAATTGAGACTATAACTATCATAAGCATACAGATTTACTGTGAATTCTGCCTTTATTTCAGGAATGAGGTTTAAACAATGCTGGAAAGATTTGGTGGTAAGTGAACTTAAACTCGCTTATGTAATACTGTTTTGACAACGTTGGCTTATATTTTTATGAATATTCGCAAAATTAACACAATGATGTTCACACGGATAATAACACGACTAAATGGCCCTTTAGACATCAGCAAGGTGTTATTTCTATATCTATTCTATTTCTATATATATAGCTATTATTTCTTTCAGGCAGAAGCTGACACAACAGTATTCCCAGCAGGTGCTTGGTGTGCTTCAGAAATGGGATACTGATGTGCAAAAATCTGAAGAACGAGAGGAGAAACTCAACGTAAGTGCTGGAAATCAGATCAGGACTACAGTGTAAACACAGTATTAGAAGTGGAACTCTTTAAAATGTAGCCAAAAAGTTTCAGAGTTGCAGTATGTAAACACACAGCATCACAAGCTGATTGAGAAGCTCATACAAAAATATAATACAATTACTCAGGATATCTAGCAGATATTTGCAGATGTTTGACGTAAATGTATCATATGTTGCATTTGAACTTTTTTAATTCCTGTATTTGCAGAATTTGTTTCGCCGGCAGCAGAAGCTCTTCCAGCAGGCACGGGTTGTGCAAAACCAAAAAATGAAAACCATCAAAGAGCTGTATGAGCCGTTTGTCAAGGCTATATTAGTCATGTTTAAGTATTTGAAGTCGAAGCAACACCAACTTACTTTACAATCGGCTAACCAAGTTTGACATTTAAATTTTCTTTTGTGCAGAATGTGGAAGAGATGGAGACAAGCCATGAAGCTTTCCTGCAGGGCACCCAGTTGGAGCTTGAAAAGGAGATGACCCTGCTGCAGGAGAAGATAATGATGGACACAGTGAGTGCATTAACAAAAGTTTTAGCACCACCAAGTTTAGGTTTGCGTAAGAGTGAAATTCACACAGAAATTAGTTACGCTCATGTTTCGTGAATAAAACTGATATTGTAAAACAGTATAAAACTGCTATTTTCCCACAGCAACAGCAGGAGATGGCCACTGTTCGGAAATCCCTTCAATCCATGATGTTTGGAAAACATCTCTATTCTAATGTCAACCTTAGATGTTACGTAACCATGCGGTGGTTGACTTCTGCCGTAGCTTAAACTTTGAATCTAAAGGAAGGTTATTTTAGGTGACATCAGTCACTAAGTTATTTACATTTTATGCATCGATTTGTTAATTTTATTCTGCATTTGCCCTCTTGTTGTATCCTATTAAACTGTTGTAACTGTTTATGAAGTAGATGATTGTGTCAGTGGCAAGCAACAGATGGAGACATAATGTAAAATATGTGTGAAACTTGATTCTTCAATGTTAAAAAATTAAAACAAAAATAGTTGAAAAACAATATGTGGTTAGGTCTGTAAGTACACTCAATGGATAATAAACCACACCAGCATTAGTAAGTGAAAATGGATTATTAAACATATTTAAATATATGTGAAAATCTTTAAATAAATGTTTGATATGAGAACCATATAAAACTATTTCGAAAGTTTGTTTCGTGTTTTAAAAAAAAAAAACAAGGCTAACTTTACGAGCCATTCGCCGGAAGTGACGTAAGCGGATGGAAACTGAAAGCTCCATGGCGGCATTTGTGTTGCGCTTGTCGCCGACGCATCAGTGAAGAAGTTCAACGGGGGTACGACGTGGAAAGATGGTACGATCAATGAATGTATTACTTGACTTGATAACACAAATCGAAATCTTTAAAGGTTTTAAAGTACGACTTTAGACAAACAAGCGATCTTCTTATAACGCGGCTGACTAACCGGTGTCGTACTCAACACGTCACGTTTGCTCCTCATCAATATTACTGTTCAACAGTATTGATCAATAATGATCAATAATGATCAACACTGATAAATGAATAATAACTTTTCAGCCATTGATCGTGTACCTCGACGTGTTAATGAAAAGTAGTGCGTTTAAATACGTGGTCATTTGGGCTTTTACGTGGATGAATCGCGTCTGCTTTTTGTTTCTCTTTCGTAGAGTCGACAACACACGATCTGTAGCCAGAAGTGATGGATCGGAGTCAGGAGATCTCGGAACCGAGCTGTTCTCCGTACAGTCCCCGGACGGATCCAGAGTCTGCCGACTGTTTGAACAACGCCTGTTTACTGAACGAGAGTGACTTCCTGTGGGAAGACCCTGGACTTTCTTCTCGTGAATTCCCCTCAGATGTGATCCCCGAAACTCCCAGGTAACTTTTTAATTTGATGGCATCTTGGGCTGGTAGATTTGTGTTTTAAGGCTGGTGGTTTTGTCCATTTTTGCATTACAGCCCCCTGACTCACAGGAGAAAGCGACATTCCCCCAAAGACTTTCACAGCAGCGCGGTGAGGAAAAGCTCTTATAAGTGCTAAACATAAATAATAAGAAAAGTTATGTTAAGTGGCGTGTTAATACAAAATCCCCCCCGTATCGTCCTCAACTGTAGACTACTTCAGCTGCTTCCGATGGCGGAAGATTGGAAAGATGTGAAAATATTCCAGGATACCTCAGCACGACTCCAAGCTCCCAAAGAACACTGAAGCGGCGTAAACTTGAGGCCTCGAACCCGAGAGTCGGTGGAAACTCCAGCGTTACACCAGAAGCAAATGGATTTGTAACTGCTTCATCTCTTTTACCGTCTGATTTTACGTGGTTGGAGTCGCCACACCGTGCAACCTCTTCGGCTTTCCGGCGTTCTGCGTCCTCCAAACCTTCCTCTTCTGCTGGATCTTCTACATGTGCACTGTCTAATGATCAGACCTATTTAAATGGGTTGTTAGCGATGAGTTGCACTTCTAAGCAGAAGACACTAAGCACAAGTAATGAAAAGGAACAGAGAGCCAAAAAGACTGTCTATAGCAAGAGTCGATCTAGAACCTCAAAAAGCACATTGGCGGAATCAAAGACAGACTCCCCTTTACTTGGAATCCAGGATGAAGTTTTACTGCTTGATGCAGGTATGAATGAACAAGTGTTGGTTGTGATAATGCCATAAAGAGATTCTGTGATTGATTGTGTCCATTTTAAATCATTCATTTGTAAACTTAAAACACTTGTAATCGATCTGCCATATTTTTTGTTGACATTGTATTTTAAGCTGTGAACAAATTGCTTGTCTTGTAAACTAAATTGAACCAGTTCATAAATTAGTCTGAATGATTTATTGGCAAATAGATCTGAATTCAGAATTCTTTTGAATATTTATCCAGTAATCACAAATACCTGGAAGGTTTATGGAAAAGTGTGTCAACATTTTGTCAATAATGGATTGTCTGTTTATAGCGGAGAGGCTACAGAGACCTGTAAATACATCCGCATGTGAAATATCGCAAGATATTGTCATCATAGAGGACGATGCTGAAGATGTAGCAGCTGAGAACATGGTCCGCTCCGTTCAGATGGCCGAGGACGAGGCGTATGCTAGAAGTCTTCAGGTGGGACTTGCTTTTTTCTTTCTTAGTTCCTCTCATGACACAACTGAGAATTTGTGTAGTATAGAGTTTTATGTTTCCAGCAGAAAGATCCTATCAACTGTATTGAAGGAGATCAATTTAGGCATCAGAATATCACATGGAAAATTATTTACATTTTACTTGAAATCTTTCATATAACACACAGGAACAGTTTGATATAGAGCAACGCCTGGAGCGAGAGCAGCAAAGGTTACAAAGATCACCAAGTAGAAATCACCACAATGGCATGGTGTGTATTAATGTTTACTGGTTTTATTTGGATTATTAATATGCTCATGCATTTTAAGAGGAATTCAGGTAACGTTATTGGCTTCATCTGTTTCCCCCAGGTTGATCCTTATGTCGGTCTGGGATGGATCTCTCCATGGGCCTCCATGATCAGCTCACCAGCATTCTCACGTGGAGCCTCAGAGTTGCAGCAGATGTTTGAGGAGCAACCACGTACGTTGTCACCTCTTGTCATGAAGTAATTAAAGGGAAACTCATTTGATTCATTGGATTAAACGTTCTGATCATTTCATTGGACAGGCAGACAACAGGGACGTCATCAGACTGGCAGAACTCGTAATTCCAGGCGTAGACCAGCTTCTAACTTGCAAGTGGATTTGTTTGATGACAGTCAGGGAAATAATTATGAGGTTTGACTCTTGAGTTTGTTACTGAAAGAAATGACATGCCTGACTATATTTATCATCTGCTTTCACAACTCTGATTTTATGATGTTCTTTGTCAGGCTCTCCTAGCGTTTGAGGAGCAACAGGGTGCTGTGGTGGCAAAGAACACTATGACTAAGGCGGAGATCGAACGTCTGCCCATAAAAAATTACAATCCTGCACACAGCGCTGGAAAGACAGAGTAAGTCACTCCTATGCCAGGATTATCAGGGAAGAGATTATCCATAATGCCATGTTCTAATCCCAAACTTTATAAATTGTCCATTAAAAGAAAGTTTTAATGCCTTTTTATTTTTCACAGCTGCCAGATCTGTTTCAGTGAGTACAAACGGGGTGAGAAACTCAGAATGCTTCCCTGTCTCCATGACTACCATGTGAAGTGCATTGACCGTTGGCTAAAGGTGCGGTTCATTTTCATTGCACTAGTCCATGATTGAATCGTGATGTTCTGCAGAACATACAATCACTGTTTATGTTCCTCTCACAGGAGAATGCCACCTGCCCTATCTGCAGAGCAGATATATCAGTGTCTAGCGATTTTTCTTAAGAAAACACACTTCGGAAACTTCAGGGCTTCATATCTACCTCAAAGCTGGTCATGTGATCTACAGTCTGAATTTTAATGTTACTTTCAAGTCTTATTTTTTGTGTTCTCAGACACATTTTAAATGCATAATGTAGTTCAATGTTCAAAGCAGGGCACTGCCAAGAAACTGATTTAATATTTACAAAGTTCTTAAACGTGGTCTTATTACTATACACCAGTGGCAACAAACCTGTTAACAAACTTGGCAATAAAACTTGCATTTTATAGTTTTCAAATAAATTCAATTTCTATACAGTGTCTTGCATGTTTTCTTCAAGCATCATTATTTGACATCAATAGTAGCAAAATCTGTGCAGTCATTCGTCTGCGTCATAATATCGCTTCTTTAAAGCTCTGTATTTTCGTAGGTAATACAGCGCTTCAAGCTCTTTCACCACAAATTCTCCACGTTGGATGAGTTCTTTGATCTTTTCTGGGTCTCGCACATCCCTGTTCTTCACAAAAGCGGCCCGCAGTCTGTCTCTGAAGTATTCTGCTCCTTTTGGGTATTCCCGTCCCAGAAACAGCAACTTCAAGGAGAAAAATCAAAGACAGGATTATGATTTTCCACCGCCTGGAGTCAGATGTTTTCAGCTTGAGGAGTTTTAATGTGTCACGCTGTTGTTTTTATTTCCTAAAATAACTGAGAATTGAGGCTATTACAGGGCAAAATCTAAACCCTGCGGGAAAGCAGATTCTCAAAGCAAACTTGAGCACCATGGCTTTATGGGTAATTGAGATGCTATACTGGTAGTCTTATTTACACTATTTTAAATGTAATTTTAAAAACTATGGGAACCATTTGCTAATCTTTAAAACTATTTGATGAAATATTTGTAATAAGAAACTGTCACACAACAGGTCCAATTAAGATAAATTGAAGGCAAAAGGGTAAAATGATCAACACAAACGACTGCTGCATTGGTGACCATTAACGTGACGTAAACAAATACGTACCCACCTCTAGTTGTAAAAGCGCCGATTGTATTTTTTTGTCAAAAGCATCGTTTTTTTGATATAAATGGGGGATGTACTCACAGTTTTGTATAGCTGCACTACCTCTCCACGCAGCGGGTTTGTCATTTTGCTGCGATTTTGTTCTCAGTGTGCAACAAAGGTCAACACGGCTGAAGTGATGACGTATTGTTGCAAACGAGTGATTGTAGCACTTCCGGGTTGATAAAAATCGACTGGTTTTAGGTTCAATACCAGTAATACGGTCTGTAGTTAACAACACAATATTGTCACGTTTTATTCTACGATATAAAACACGCTAGTAATACACAATCGTGATTTTTCAGAGGCGGCTGCTAACAAGCTGCTAAATGAGACTACAGAAGAGGTCGAGGTCATTAAACGTCATCACGCGTCAACCATACGTCATCACGCATCAACACTCAAAAATAGTTTAGGCTTCAAAATTCATAGCAGCTCCGTTAATTGTGATTATCTTGACGGAAAAACGCAAATATAATAAACGTTTTATTATACTGATTTTTGCACTAATGGAGAAATACTATTGACTTTTCGCCAAAGGAATTAAGGTTTGCCAACTGCGGAGTTGGCGTACAAAAAATACGTCATCAATTAAGCGCCCAAACTTTTGACAGCACTCTATACTGACTTATATCTCAACAAATGATTGTTGATGCAAACAGCAACAGCAAAGACGTTAAAACCAACACCGACGATTTAAAAGTATTACAATTTAATACGAAATCATCATGCATTGTTATTTTTTGACAGAACAAAGTTTTTTTATTTACAGTGTGTTCATCATATCCTAATCGAGTGAAATCACGTTCAGAAATCCGCAAGGCCCACACATTACATTAAAACTGCGATCACCATTCATTTCGAGGCACGGATGTTTCAAAGGTGAAGGTCTATGCCAGATCAGATCTGTGAAAGATAAAAATAAACAATACTCCGTGTGGCCCAAATGTTTGTTTTTTTTAGCAAAACTACTGAACATCTATAATTTAACCAACAAGTTTTGTAAATCCAGCCCCGTCTGAATAACATTCAACAGCATTTTAGTCCAAGATTATCTAAGGTGGCAGAAAGCACCAAGCTTTAGGACTTCATCTGATGATCATCACCTCGCCCTTCAATACTGTTTCCATTCCACATCATCAGACGGTTTCACCTCCACCTTCCGTTTACCAACATCCGTCCAGTTAGTGCTGAGCACCGTGCCCCCCGACTCCATGAAGGACTTGTTCATCGCCCGCTTGACTTCGTCGGATCCGTCCGAGTAGATCTTCTGAAACAGCTGGTTGAGCGCGGCGTCGCCCTCCTGCTTCTCGTTCTTCTCCTCCTCGCTGATTTCGCCCACCAGCTTGTCCCAGTTGCGGGTGTGGTGGGATGAGGACGGGTACGGGTCGGGGGTGAAGTGCTTCAGGTTAGCCAGCGTCCCTTCTCCCTCCAGTTTTTCCCACCGGACGGCCTCGGTTTTCTTCATCTTGATCTCGATCTTGGTCGAGAGGATCCTGTACGTGCTCTGCTCTGGGACGATGGGATGCAGAAGATGGACACCGAGGCGGTAATCTTCTCCTGCCTGAAGCTTCACCGATGCTGTGAACTCCTTCTCGCCGAAGTGCACGGATACGCTGTCCTCCTTTGTATTTTTTAGCATGATGGTCACCACGACTTGGGACTCGGTCTGGTACCAGTCGTGTTTGACATTCTGGGTCTGCTGCGAATTTGAGGTTGCCATCTCCTCCATCTTTAGTGAAGGAAACAAGCGTCTTCTCCACCTGAGCTGCACTGAAAGTTATATCATGCAATTCCTTCTTGTCATCATCGATGGTTGTATTGTTGTAATAGTATCGGCTCTGTTGTGTTGTTTTAATAGTATGATCTCTCTCTCGATGATCGCAGTTAAAGCTCTAGAAAGTTCTGGGAGAAAGCGAGACCTCGAATCTACTTCCGTGTCACCTCGTCGTTTTGCGCGCAATGAAACGCGACCACGAGTAAGAACTTCCGGCGCCATCGAATGACGATGTCAAAATAAAAGTCAACGAATAAATGGGGAAAAAGTCAATAATTCAATTATAAAATAATAATTCGAAAAATATTTTTGAATTGAATAATTCAAAAATACTAAAAAAAAAGTCAATAATTCAATTAATGATCGCTATTGGTGAAGGCGGAAAAATGTTAAAGTACAAAAATAAACAACACACATTAATACACTTCCAGGACAAAAATGTTGCGGTACGCCAAAATAAAAGTCATTACAACACTTTGTAGGACAATTAAGTGCAATATGAATTCAATTAAACAAAGTAATTTAAACATTCGTCCAATCTTGTTTTACATCACTGGTATAGTTTTAGTCGTACAATATTACAGCATTTTGTAACTCAAAAGAAAACACAACTAACTGTGAAATCAGTAATAATTTATTTAGCTGAATCCAAAGATTACAAAAGCAGATTAGGAACACGGGTATGCAAAATAATGTTTTGTTAGTCATTTGTTTTTGGATACAAAATGCTCTGCCAAGATCGCACAGAATTTATTTAAAAGAGATTGTGTGTATCATTTACGAAGCATTTGGCATTTAAATAATCTCTGTATATATATTTCATGCTGAGAGCCACACAAATGCCACACCAACTCCAACACGTGGCAAACATGCACTGAGATGATTTTTCAATAAAACCACATTTATGTTTTTAATGTCCTACGAGCCAATATATGTAAACTAGACAGCAGATAATTATAGAAACACATACTTTGGCAAAAAACAAAGTGTGTCTGTCTCCCTTCTATTCTATTTGTAGGGCATGAAAAATACAAAACTGTGACAATATGACACATGCAGAGGGTGAGCTCCAGTGTAGAGCTGAGTTGTGCAGAGTTAAGGCACTAGTATAAACAGTTCAGCTACTCTTTTGTCCTCTGGATGGTGACAGGCCTCATAATGCAGTGGAAGATTTACGCCCATGGGTGTTTTTAATAATTGGCCCGTAGTCGTTTGTTTTCCTCTCTTAGTTTTTCTATCTCCTCGATGAGCGAATCATTTACAGAGTACTTTTCAATCAGACCATGGATTTCGTTCTGTAAAAATAATGCATTGTTTATGAAATGTACAATATAGACCATAGATAAAGTTTGTAGATATGCACCTTTTTGTGAAATGAACTCAATTTGACAATAAAGATTATGAATCCAATATAAACTCTTTTTATGGTCAATTCTATCATTCTTCCAAATTACTAAACAAGTTGTTAACAGAACCATTAATACACCAATATCTGTTGGAACTGGACTTCCACTAATAAATGATGAATACAATGCACAGAAACAGCTCAGAAAACAAACAAACGTACCAACTGAATGTAGAACTGCCGCACCATCTCCACCTGCAGATTGATGATGTCTCTGTGGCAGGTATCCCTGGAGGAGGTTATCAAACAAAACAAACAATTCGTATCAATGTAGAATTTTGTCACTGCAATCAATCAATTCTTGGTGTAAAGGTCCTATTTATAAGTCAGCGATCTGTAAATTACTCCAATGAAGGTGTAGTGGCTCACCTGAAGTCTTCTAGTGCCTCGTGAATCATATTCCGAACAAAGTTCATCTGAACCGAGGTGAGTGGTGCTCCATGGCTCTCAGCTCCAGAGTCAACAGCTGCAGCTGAAGCTTTAGTTTAAAAACATCAGTTACACGTTATGTTCCATTAAAGTACAAATTTTACCTTGATGATACCCATGTAAACATACCAGGAACAGAGACAAGAGGGGCACTGCTGACCGGCGAGTCATAGGTAAGCTGGGTGGGCAGATCTCTCTTACCGGGCTCAGGGGTGTTGTATGGATGCACCGACTGAGCACGTGTGCTCTGTGCGACAGGGGGCGATGCAATGACATCATACTCCTGACGGAGGGCGTTATTTTTTTCCACCTGTCAGTAACAGTTGGATTTAAAATTAGGACATGACAGAACAGCAAAATGTCTTTCAAAAATGTCTGTCGGCTTTTGGATCACAAACAAAACAAAATGGACCTTTGTGCCATTCTGTATATCTGTGTGTTGGGGTGGGGTTTTAATAGGTTCCTCTTCTTTGATTGGTGGAGGTGTCTGAACCACTGACGGACTGTAGCAGCGACCGCCCGGGGTGCCCAATGGCGTCTTCCGCTGGGACGACCCGCCAGGAAACTGAGGTAGGTAGTCAAAGTCTATTAACACGGGAAATGCTAATGTTAGCAGGTGTAAATAAAGCTGTCATGTTTACATGTTTCTATCACGCACACACTTTACAGTTTGTAAAGCAGCTTGTAGCAACTTGCCTTTTTTTCCACAGGATGCGTCGCTAATTCTGTGGCTTTTGTAATCTAGAGAGACATTGTTAAGATGTGAGTGCACTAGACGTACATGAATCTTAATGGAATTAGTAAATATAGATGCAGAAGCTGTGAGGACCAGCTGGAGGAGTTCCTCACCATCTCGTACAGGTGAGAAGATATCCAAGCTGTTTCGACCAACCCTGAACCTGTCTGTATTGTGTTGACCTTCCGCGTCCCTTGAAAACACATCCATACTGCCCCCTAGAAACAGAATGTTACCTCGTCTGTACTGGTCGCAAACAGAAACTTAATAAATAGAAAGCAGACACATAGGAAAATACCGTTTCTTGACGTTGGAGTGTCACCGAAACCATGTGACTTGAAACCTGTACAGAATAGACCACATTAAAAAACAATAAAAGACAGAAAATAATGAGGTTACAACTATTTAAACTAAACACTTATATAATTATAAGTATATAGGTGTATAATTAGCTAATTACCATCGTTAAGAGGGGAAAATATATCCAGATTCAGGCTGTTCCGGCCGATGCTGCTAAACTTCTCCAGGCTCGGGGGCTGATCTTGGCTGTGCTGGCCCTCTGCTTCACGGGAGAACACCTCACCGGCAGTTCCTACAGACAAACAACGCACTCAGTGCCTATATAACAAACTATATGACTTTAAGCTACAAATGGGGCTACAAAATGCTAGCCAAGCTAACCAATCACGATAGGAAAGTCTCAAACACCCTAAAGAGGAAAAATGAACCTGTAATTTGAGCTTGGCCGTCTCCTCTTTCTGCAGGAAACTCAGAGCCTGGCACACTGGGTGGGACTGTAGATGTTGGAGTGGAGGGTCCCATCTGCTGACCGCCCAGCTTTACAGAAATCCTCTTATTTGACTGGGAAGATTTGCTGGCTGCTGTTTTAGTGGACTGTAGGAATAAAGTTGGCTTTTGAGTATGCACTGTACGGGGCTACGTTACAAACACATAGAACTGAGAATGTTTCATTAGAAATGAGTTTATGTATGAAGAAAGCTGTACCTTTAATTTGGAGGTGGAGTTCTGGAAGCGAATGCAGGTCACCGATGTCTTGTGAGCTGTGGTGATTTTCACCGGTGCGCTGAGGTTGCGTAAATCATACAGGTAGATTCTGCCCTGAGTGGAGCCCACGACAAGACCAGCCCCATCTGGTGTAAAGTCAATGGCTGTGAGTGGAGACTCCACTTGTTTATTGCGAAACACCCTGTTGGGATAAGCGCACGTATTTTGAATCAACGTAAGCTGAATCAAAATATGTTATACAATGAGAAAGGCAGCGAACCAAACTTAAACCACAATGAATCTGCCTAATGCAAAGTACGTGCAATCTTACATTTTGCTGGAGGTGTCATAGCAGACGATCTTCTTATCCAGCCCCACAGTGATGAAGAGCAAATCATTGGCCGGGGAGAAGGCCAGCCCTGAACAAGGGGCTTTGTGTGCCCCTTCAAACAAGTGCAGCTCCTTTTGTGTATTGGCATCCCATAATGCAACAGAGCCACTGTCGGATACAGTGCCTAACAGAGACCTCTTCACCAGTGAGTATCTCAAATCATGGATGGGCTAAAGAGAAACATCACATGTTTGTCTTTCATATAAACAATCAAAAGCTTAATGGATGCAATATAGTTCCTGCATTATTCTGTACGGCTTGTGGCAGTAAACTCACCACATTTGGCCCATGACCGAAGGGTTTGCTAGACAGATTGGTGGTAATACTGTGTAGGATGATCT
Source organism: Chromobotia macracanthus (assembly GCA_036877525.1). Classification (NCBI taxonomy): domain Eukaryota; kingdom Metazoa; phylum Chordata; class Actinopteri; order Cypriniformes; family Botiidae; genus Chromobotia; species Chromobotia macracanthus. The sequence continues at coordinate 3,592,903 of JAZGTH010000066.1, read as the reverse complement.
CTCCACTGGTGGAGCCCGATGCTATGTAGCTGTCTCCTCCATTGAAAGACACACATGTGACTTCCTCTTTGTGGTCCTATCCAGAAACAGAGTTGATTTCAATGATGTCAGTATTATGAAATTGTGTATTCAAATTTAAGCTACACAACTCAACCCTGTTTGTAATCTTGTAATACCTTAAGGCTACGATGTAACCTTTTCGTTTTTAGGTCCCAGATATTAACTGTGTTATCCAGACCTCCACTGACCAGGAATTGTGATGTGGAGTTCAGGCTGACGCGGGTTTGCTTTTTCTTTAAAAAAGAACACACACACATTGTAACACACACACACACATAACTGAGCACACAATGAGATGAGGTATCAAAAAAGGCAGTTTTGCAAAGATTTGTGTGCTCACCCCTTCACCAAGCTCCATGACCGGAACCGGTGAGGATTTCAGACTGGATACCACCAGCTTGTCCCCGATACTGCTGGCACTGACCAGGTATTGATCTGAACATTGTCAAGGTTAACCCATTTCATCTGTGAAGTAAACCTTCCAAGTGCTCGTTTTATTAACACATGCTTTCGAATAAATATGTTACCGTATACCAGCCACTGCTAAGTTTTCTCTAAAGTAAACTGACCAAACGGGAATATTAACCAGGTTTGCTGGTGAAACGGGACTGTATTTTGGGAATGTCGTGAGTTGTATTGGATACTGCTGCTGCTCCAGCATATTTGAGCCACTGGATGTGTGGCACTGTGAGGGTTGAACTGCTCCACCACCGTCATGGAGGACGAGTCCCAAATCTTCAGACAGTCACCTGACGACACCAGCCGCGTCACCTCCTCCATAGCAACGGCTGCTAGGAGACAAAAGATGGACAGAAGAGTCAATGCATGAAGACTATTTAATGTTGCCATTTAAGAGAAACTCCAGCAAATCAATACAAAACGCATCTGAAACAGCCAAGATGTCTTATTTTGCTGCACTTTTACGCCATTATTGTTACTTGTAAGCCAATTCTTTGGGGAAAAAAAGAAGATTAAACGTGTTTATGTGCTTAACTGATCTGCTCTGATTTCTTACGTGCATGATAAACATCGTTTGGAGTTTGCAATACGTTTTAATGTAAAATGACAAGGTGCTCACAGACTTTTACGTTGCTTTTAGCTAATAAGCAACGCAGCTAGCTCACGGCAAGTTTCTAACTTTAGCGTACAATCACATTTAATTACACCAAAGTGTTTATGACAGCGAATATCGACCAAAAACACCGGAAACAAACATTGAAGGTTACCAAACGTTTACTTCTCCGTTACTTTCCGATTCGCTGCTCGTGTTGTTGCGCTAACAGCTCCCGTCTTTATCGGCCGATTAGCATCAGCTAACCGCTCACCTCGGGTTGACACGACAGACAGGAAAAACAGGGAGAGATGTCGATAAAAACACTCCCCACCACATGCACTGATGTCGAGTTAAACGAGCCCTTTTATTGAACCATGAAACTTTGGCATGAAACAAAAGTTTGAGCATCCGCGGCTCCGGTGAGGACCCGCCACTACGGCGCGCCGCTGGGCTCAAAAACCACCAGCGACGAGCGGAAATACGGCAACGCCAATTTGAGAGTCAGCCACTTCAATACATTATACAGACGTTTAAAAAGCAACATGTCAAAAGATGAACATTCACACAACATGATTTGTGATGTGGTGCATTAATGCAACTTCGGTATGCATTACATTTTGGGGTTTATTAATAAACGTAAGGCATGGCAAACACCCGGGAAACGTTCAAAAAATACACCGATTTATAGGCCATTCATACATTACACTGAGATCTGTTAAACCATCTCTATTCATTGCATTAAAAGTATGCATTTAATACAGCATATATCTTATCTTCAGATTAGTTCAGAAGTATGTAGTAAAGAAACACAAGGCAAGGTGCATGGATTTTGCATAGTGATAACACAGGCGGATGCACTACAGGGGCTCTGGTGTACGTTCCCACAGGTATACTCATACATTAACCTTCATCATACATTCAGAGGTTTGCATCCTGGAAAAGCGCAGGAGTTCGTGCTGTCCGGCCGCAGTGCCTTCCTGCTGTCACTGCGGCAGAGGTACGAGGACTTTGACGTAGTTTTTGGGAAAGAAGCCAGACTCCCCTCTGAGCATACCCTCATACCAGTTCTCATCCACCTGGCTGGTCAATATGATGATGTCCCCTTCCTTAAAGCCCAGCTCTCGCTGGTTTTCTGCCTGGAAACTGTATAGTGCCTGACAGCAGGGCTGATCCAAGAGAGAACCGCTGTCATCTAGAAAACACGAAGAGGTTATGTTAACACCCCGGCTGACAGGGAACGTTCTAAGTATGTTGGCTAACATTCTCTCAGTGTTATCAAAAACATGTCTGCAGGAATGTTAGTAGAGTTTAGGTTATATACCACATATCAAAAATGCTATTCTTACACTGTTGGTGGACTGTTTTAAAAAGCTACAGCCGGTTAAAAGCTTGAATAACGTTAATACAGCGCAAAAAACATTTTAAAATAACATTAAAATAACATTTTCAACATTTTGTTAATAATGGAAACTTTGGGGAAATGCTCTTGCAATCTAAAATTGTTAGCTGGGACTTTTCCACTAAAGGTCACTTTACAGCTAAACTAAAAACACTCACTGTTGCTGGTCGGGTTGTCTGGTGTTTGGGTTTTGAAGACTAGTGATGACTCCTTGTCAGGAGAGTGAACCACAACAGAAGCATCTGGCAAAGTTAGATTAGAAGACATTAGAAGCTGGGAGACTTCCAAGTGTCTAATAAAATACATCACGGGTGTGTGTGCGGGGGGGATTCTGGGTAATAATTTGTGCATCACCTGGTTTTGAACTTACATTTTTCACTCAGGGCTTCAGTAATCTCAGTCCCTGCGGCACATAATATAGTATTTCAGAATTCAGATATAAAACGTGATCAAAACAAAAACGAAACAAACACCTGATGACTGTCCGGATGAGCAGTTGGAGAATCCATAAACATCTGTGTAGCACATTGTGCTCGCAACAGATTTCGAGGCAAATTCCCTTTTGGGTTGATTGGTTGCATCTGTTATTCTACAGACAGAACAATACAAGGACATTATAATCAAAGGAAGCACGTAAGAACTGCAGTAATATGAGGTCTATAAACAACTCATTGCTCTGACCTGGTCTGCAGGTTGCTTCTGAGGTTTTCTAGAATCTGGCATGACTGGCGGTGGTAGTCTATCACTGCTGAGATGAAGCCTGAGAGATATTGCATCTGTTCTACCTAAAATGCCAAAGACAATGCAAGTTTTTCAGTACTGCACATGCTATAAATGGAGCTCTGTGATTGGTGGATAAAGAAAAGTTAATGCAATGTTTTCCTTACATCTTTTTGTAGGAGATTAAACATGCTCCTCTCCGCCAGATCTTTAGACTCCTCAAACTTCTCGAATGCCTTCTTAATCTCTGCGTTTGCAATCTTTCCTTTACGTCTTTTCTTATAATCGAAATCTAGACGCCGGCCTTCCAGTTTTCTCAAATGGAACTAACAAGCAGAAGAAAGAATAAAGCCACGGCATGAAAAATCACGCCTTTATTCAAAACAAAAATGCCGCCTTCTGAGAAAAAAAATGTAATTTTAGTTAAAGCTACAAACGCTGCACCATCTACCGTACTTGGATGTGATATAGTAGCCGATCTTCTTTATGTTTACAGAGAGACATTTCTTGCAAAATCAGACCCGACTGCTCAAATTATAAATCTTTATTGTAAACTTACTGTTGTGAATCAGAATAAGGTAACGAGATCGTGTTGAACACTGATCTGTTATGTACTTGCTCAATAACTGATGTTTGTTAATTTTTAACCAAATAAAACGTACGGATTGCAGCTTTAATCATTAGAGATTTCCCCTGACACAGATTTCCAGGAAACAAGTCAAAGTTCATCATCACAATTATAACATTATGCCTTTTTAATGACATTATATGCAAGACTGACCCCAATTTCCTTCAGCTCTTTTTCCTGTATTGACTGCAGAGGATCAATAAAGTCTTGCTTCACCCTGACATCCATACTGTCTCTTGCTTGAGCTACTTGTTTCAATGACTCCCCCATTTCAGCCAGGGCAAAACCTACAAATGGACCAATATCTGTCTGATTAACTCCTGTTAAAATGTATAAGAATTAAAATCTCATTTTCATTATGTTTTACTCGTTGTCTCATACCAAAACCAGACTCGACTCCAAGCTCATTGCCATAGTGCAGCATGCTCTCTCCCAGAATGCTCTCTGTTTGAGGATAGCCAATGGTCTTCACCTTCCCACGGATTCTGGAGACTGTGCTGAGCATGCTAAGTTTTGCTCTGTACGCTGAAAGTCAACAATAATGCAATTGCAATTGCAACAAATGGAAAAGGAGCCACACGTCTGAATAACTTTTAAAGATGCCACGAAATCAAGTGGTATTCATGGCTTACAATTCAAGTGTTTGTTGCCATCAATGTGTCAACACAGGAATGAAAACTGGCTTGTCAAACAATTCTGTGGCATCTTTAAAAAAAAGGAATATTATTACTAAATCATACCTGGGTTTGGCTGAAGATATCCTATAGTTTTTGGGACAATGTCGAGAATCAGTTTGTGGGTGATGTCAGTTTTCTACAATAAAGCAATTGATAACAGCACAAAGACATTGATGCACCCACATTTTAAATATATGACGTAAACTTCTCTCTTTATTTTGCTGAATTATATTCATACCCTTTCCAAACGGAGGAATTCCTCATCCAGCTTTGTTCCTTCAACTCCATTTATCTTCTCCTTTAGTAACTGTGAAGATAACCAGGAAAGATGTGACACAACTTATTATGTAGGTCAATGTCTCAGCACAAGAATAATTTTAGACTATGAAGAATGATACGAAAATGTAATGGCGCTCCATACCCAGGGAATGTTCTTAGAACGTTGTTAACATTCACTAAAAGCTCTCTCAAAGCTACGAGAAAAGTTCTTGTTTTAATATTTATATTATATATATCAAAAACATTACCGAATTTTACGCCTGAATACTGTTGTAAGCAATAACGTTAATACAACATCTAAAAACTGACATTTTGAACATTCCTAGAACATCTAAAATAACATCTTTTACTTTTTTTTACTTAATGGAAGTGTTAAGGAAATGTGTAGCTGTTTACAATTGTTAGTTGGGTGTACAGTCAGGAAATTCAACCGTGATTTGCAGTGTTGAATAGAAAAACCTTCATGTTATCACGTAAACTTCCTAATGCACAATATACAACATGAAGGGCAATAAAGAATGAGCCTGGTCAAAGGTTCTTTAATGGTTTTTACTGTAACTATTACACAATAATGCGTGCTTGACCCAATCACAACACAACTGTCTTCCATGAACAAAAGCTGGAAATCCACAGGCCTTTCCTAACACGCCGAGCATCTGTTTCCTCTAGTTTGCGAGCCAAACTGTTTGTCAAGGTCGGTGGTTTGGCCAGTGCTTCCACAACACTGCGAGGATCCAGACTGCCACCGGCAACTACAATAAATGTGACCTTGGAAAGTCTTGGAATAAACTACCAATATTTTGGTAGCTGGGAACCTACGTTTTCCCTATTACACTACAGAGAAAACCTCAGTGATTTCAGGGGAGTTTATTATCCACAATAAACTGGAGCAGAACAGAAACAATGGCAGATAGCAGGTGGACTTTGTATCCCAGAAACAGGCAACACCCCTGCAGTAACTCAACCCTGGATGGCACAAGGTGACATCCAACCCAACCTCCAGCATTTAACACATAAAGTGCAATGCAAATCCAAGTCGCAAGCTCAATGCGACTCATGCACAATCGTTTCTTGCCTTTTCTCTGAAACGACGACAGATGCACATTGGCTAAATGTGGCTGGGAACTGAAAGTTTCATGCCGTGAAAAGCAGTCAAGAGAAAAGCAATAGAAAGCATCAGCTCACATAGTTACAGTCGCTCTTGATACTGAAACAAGTGTTGAAACATCGTAAACAAACATGCATTCGCGTATCCGTGTAGAGAAACGACCCGATCGCTTTGCAATGCATCCCGTCGTCGGACGAAAGCTTCCCGTTACCTGGCTCGCTTTGTGAAACTGTTTCTTCAGTCCGGCTACCGACATCTCGGTCGCCTCCGTCCTCCAACGCGCGGATCGGTTCAAAGCTGGGACGCGGTCGCGGTCGAGCTCCGCCCGGGAGACTCGGAGCTCTCCTCCCTCTCCCGACCGTCGCAATGTACAGCCACTGTTGTTTTGCACCTTTGGGACATTGCCCAGATTTGTTAGTAGGGCAGTACCGAGAGCCTGCAGGATCCTAGAGGTCATCCATCGGTGAATGTAATGCTGTATTAGTTATATATTTATATATACATATGTATTATATATATATATATATATATATATATATATATATATATATATATATATTACATTGTGTGCATATGTTGCATTAAGATGCATGACAGTGTGCACCTACACAAAGTTGCTTTTCCCCAAACAACCAGCCCACATATAAGCAGATCTTGTTTGTGCTGTATTGTTATTATAATGTACAAACCCAGCCAACAATTGTAGGTTGCAGGAACGTTTCCATTAAGTAACACAAACGTTCAAAAGGTCCACTTGTCAGAGGTTGTATTAATGTTATTGCTTGGTTAGGATTGCATTATTCAGACCTTGTGATTCTGTAAGGTTACACTAACAACTTCAGAATAACGATATGTGTGATATATCATGTTAAAAATGTTCTCCTAACGTTGCTGCAATAACACTTTTGATCAGAACTTTTAGACAACGTTAGCCAACTTTCTGAGAACGTTTGCTGGTAGCTGGAGAGGCAAGTTAGGTGTGACTTCATGCTTATAGAAATAGTCACTCAAAACTAAAGTCTGTCACTGACCCGTATGTTATTATGCTTTTATTCTGTGAAACGCAGAAGAAGATATTTCGCAGAATGCCAGTGTTGAATCAGTAAACACATTCTTTCTGTTCAAGCATTTATTAATGAAACAAAGTTTGATTCACTCGTCCGATCTTTCATAAGCAGGGAGTGTTTGGCTGGTACTGTTGCCAGTTGAATCCACATTGATATGATTAATGTTTTCCATATCTGTCTTTGCTCCTTATAATCTCTTCATTCTAAATATAATCGGTATCTATTTGTACCTAGAATGTAAATATCAAGTCCAAGTTTATGCATCATAAACTCTCTCCATTATCTGTGTATTTCTTCAGGAGCTGGACGGCAGGGTCTTGGTTGCATCTCACAGCCTCTTGTAAGGCTGTGTTACCCCATCTGTGAATATCAACACACAAGAGCATGAATTATTCCTGCTGTAGCTGCTCTACATGCCTAATACACAACCTCCTACGTTACCTGTCCTTGAGTGTGCAGTTTGTGCCCCCATTCTCCACCAGGAACCTGATGATGTCCAGATGTCCCTCTGAAGCTGCGACATGCAATGCCGACCGTCCATCATAATCCACAGAGTTCACATCTGCCCCTGAGAGAAGATACCTTTAAAAGAGGAATGAGTAACTGGCTTTCACTGTAGTTTACCATATCAGTTCAGGTGTTGTTTGTTAAGGAAATGTATGTAATTCAGTGCTACAGCTCCTGCTGTGTAAATATAGGGTCAGATTTCACTTAAAAAATTAAAAGGTATATTTAGAAAAACAATCTTAACTGCCCTAACATTAATCTTGAAATCATACTTTTCACTAATATTTTCACTTTTTACATTTCACCATGACCTTTATGGAGAAATAGAGACCTATATGACATCACAGCTAACAGTTTTAGGGTGTAGGAATGTTTCCCTAACGTTTCTATTAAGTAAGAAGAACGTTAGAAATGTTATTTCAAAACATCCAGTTTTTTAAACATTAAATTAACATTATTGTTTGGTTTTAAGAACATTACTCAAACTTTTTAAAAGTCTGTAATGCTTTTAAAATGTTCCACTGACAACTTTGCTATTCCACAAACCTTTTGCTTCCTGTAGCTAAATATAGAGCACTAAAACAAACAAATATGGTTGCTACTCAAAGCAGGACACATTTTGCTACGGTTTTCTATTGGGAAAGTATGTTACTATGAATGCATCTTGGTGACTTTTACCTGCGCAGTGACGCTAAATCCCCCCTGTAAGCAGCTAGGAGAACATTCATAATTTGGTATCCCTGTAATTCAAAAATGAAATGACTTTATACCTGTATATCCCCTACGGTGTGCAGAATTTTTGTTAATTCTAATGAACTGAGTTCTGAAATATCTAGCCAGACCTCTGACTCCACCTTCCACTGTCTGTAAGACAACATCTGTCGGAAAGGAGTCTTAATGTCAAAACTGTGCAGCTGGAAGGCTGAAACCAGCTCCTTTGACAAAACAGACAATTATTATTCACCATGCTGGCAAAACAAATCAAACTGGAGTTTTTAAATCCAGGCACACTGCATTTACCTCACAGAAATGGACAGCTCTCCAGGAATTCCCATTGGAATCCAGCCCTGGTGACCAGCACATGAGCCCAAGCACTCCTGGAACGACTGTCAGCACCGCACCAGACTGGCTGGACTTGGCAGGCACAGACGTCTGCATTACAGATTGAGAAATAATAGAATTATATAATGCACCAAAATGCTTTCATCCTAAGTAACAAATTCAGATAATATACCAAAATCTGGACTCTCACCATTAGAGGGCAGTAGGGGAACATAATTCCTACAGACATTGTTATTGACCATCATTAAAGGTACAGAAGGCAATTTCAGAGGGGCTAACAATAGCAAGCTAGCTTTGACAGCATAAGATCCCACCCTCCCATCACATGGCTCTCCAAAGTCTCGCCTCCCCAACACATGAACGCATACAACGTATGACAGGCAAGCAGAACATCTTATTGCATTCGGACCGAATGCAATGATTGGATGAATATTTAGACAACTTTACTTAGTGATTGCTTTTAGGACGTGAAGAGACTTTCAACCAGCATAATAAAAAATGTTTCTGGAAAAAAACAATTTTGGTAATGAATGTGGCAGGGCAGGGGACAATTGAATTACTTTCATGTAAAATGCCAATTAATTAAATTAGTTGTTGCGGAAATGAAACAGAATTGATCCTAAGCTTCCAATGTATCAAACGGATTTGACTCATTATTTTACCATCTTAGTCACAAACCACAGCTGCAATTCAGGAACTCACCCTGAAATGGAAAGTTCTGGAATAATCATTCATGCCAGCCACCTGCATGATGGAAAGAGTGCTGCGGACAGCATGAGGGGACATCACTTGATCACCAGACAGCGGACACAGACCCCCGTTAGCCAGAGATGCGGCCAGTACCGCTCCAGATTCACAGGTGACTTCTGTGGATAAACACTGACACGTGTGCAGAATTAAAATTCAAAGTAAAATCTCCTGTTGCACAAATCTACCCAGCTACCAATTTTAGGTTGTAAGAACGTTTCCCTAACATTTCCATTAAGTAACAAAAATGTTAACAATGTTATTTTGAAAGTTCTACAAATGTTTTAAAACGTCCAGTTTTTTTAGGTATTTTATTAACATTATTGCCTGGTTATAAGAATGTTAGTCAAACATTTTTTTCCATTCTGTAATGTTGTTAAAACATTTCACTAACTACTTAATAACGTTTTTTGATATATGATATATAATATTAAAATAACGTTCTACTAACTTTCCTAAAAGAATGGTTTTGATAACGTAGAACTTGTAGAGAATGTTAGCCAACGTTCTGGGAGCATTCCCTGCTAGCTGCATAGTTTCTAAAGTTGAAAATACCTGTAACAGTAAATCCAATGTAGTGTTGATCCCCACGCCTTCGGGAAAGCACTGGAAGATTTAGTAAATCAAAAACAGGTGAATTCAAAAGACACTTTGTAATGTAGAAAAAGATCCTACATTGAATTATCCTCAACTTACTTTCTTCTCCTGCAAGTAAAATGAAAGAGCGTGGAGGCGAATGATGTCCTTGCGCAGATTTTGATAACTGTAATGGCATTGCTAACAATTACAATCACCATCAAACACACACAGAACAGCACAAAATCAATTTGAAAAATCAATTTCTCATAACAACAGCACTTCGGAAAGCACACCTTGTGCAGTTTAAGCCTGCGTGCTCTTTGTTACACAGCCTTCTGATGATATTCACAACCTAGGTGAGAAATATTTTGAGATGGTTCTGATTTCTCTGTGTCTTATTCAATATCAAATGTAGATGCTAATCAAAAGTTAAGCTTACAGACTCGTACTTTTCTTCTTCTTCTGTGATGGGTTTCTTTGCCAGCTGTTTTGGGACAAAAACGTCAATCGAAGTCATTATTTCCTAATTTGTTTGATTTAGCTGTTAACAAACCTTACCTGTAATAAAGATGTGCTAATAATGGCACCTGTCTCGATTAATGGACTATGAGGCACACCTGCAAACGAAAATAGTTTATAACTTACATTTTGTTTGTTTGTTTAGGCCTAACATTCTTGGAGCTGTGGATCAAACTACTTAAGTCTGGAATGTGTGGAACTGGAATGTGTGGAATGAACTGACCTTGCTTGGTCAGGGTGAATGGGGACTCATATTTGGAATATTCCTCCATCCCTACAAATCTGTGCACATAGTCGACTCCCTGCTGGTCCACTGCTAGGCCGTATATGAGAGGAAAGGATATCTCTCCAAGAACAAAAAATTCAGCCCAGTCCCCTAAGGAGAGTCTGAGGTCCAAAAAAATTCTTAAAGGTGAGGTAGGCAATCTTTTCCAGAAACATTTTTTGTTATGCTGGTTGAAAGTCTCTTCACATCCTGAGAGCAATCACTAAGTAAAGTGGTCTAAATATATTTGCATATTTAAATCTTCTGTGGAAGACGCAGGACCATAAAATATTCATCCAATCATTGCATTCTGTCCGAATGCAATGATAGGATGTCCTACTTGCCTGTCAAACTGTATGCGTTTGCATACCTCCACACACTAGTGGAGGAGGTGTGGCTTTGGAGAGCGCACTAATTGGAGGGCGGGGTCTTATGTTTTCAAAGCTAGCTTGTTATTGCTAGCGTTTCAAAATTGCCCACTCTACCTTTAAACAAGAGCATTTACTTACAAACAATAATACATCTGAGTAATAAAAAAGTATTGTAGTTATAGATTTGACTGTAGTTACAGATTTTCTACAGGGCATGTACTCAATCGTTTAAGGCCAGATAAAGCATAAACCCGTTACATATCGCATAAAAATCAAAGAGTTGAATTTTAAGCTTATGACAACAATAAAAATAAGTTTGCAACCGGATAATAACTGGCAGACAACCTGAGGTTACCACGGACCCCCCAGGGGCCACGTACGCCTTGTTGAAGACCTTTCAAATGAATTGAATTGGACTAATGTTAATATTAAGAGGAAATTAAAGGATACCTCTGCCCATCAACTGTACAGACTGAAATCCCCCATTTTATACTGCTCTCTTTGACATCCTTTTCCTGTTTGGAGATACACAGCATATGAGTCATTTTGACATTTGTCGAAAAGCGTCAATTAAAAAATAACTTCAGTGCTACTTCAGTGCATCTCTTTCACTAGACTGTTCAATAAAAACAGCGCGAACGGAAACACGCTTCAATTACCTTTACACAAGACAGCTGTTTGCATTTAATAAACAACTTTTGGGTTTCCTCTGTGAAGGTTGTGAAATCCGGAATAACAAATCTTCCCTGCAAAGCCTTCAAAATGAAAGACACAAAGCCGGTCACACACCTGCAAAAAGTTCAGAAATGAAGCACATTAGCAACAGGGGCATTTATGCACGTTATTTAAGATACTCCCCAGCTAACACGGACTGTTCTCAGAACACTGACTGACGTTCTCTAAAAAATCCAAACTCTCAAAACTGCTCTGACATAGATGTTAGTAAATCTTTTGTATCATTATATATTATATAAATATCCAAACCATTATTCTTAATTTGTAAATTTGTTTTAAAATGTTACAAAATTTAAAAATGTTTGAACATTTAAAAACAAGAAATAAGTTAAATGAGTTAAAAGGAGTTTTGAACACTAGAACTCAAATCAACATTTTTAACATTTTGTTATGTAAAGGAAATGTTAGGGAAACGTTCTTACAACCTAAAATTGTTAGCTGCTCTGAATTAGGCTATGCATATGACTTTTGATAAAATGTGCAGCTTAGTGTATTATAGATATGGAAATTCGTCTGGCCTGTGAAAGGTGCTCCTATCGACAGTTCCGTCTGATTCCTGGAGCTTCCACATCAGACTGTAACAGTCTTTAATCCGCGGGTCTGTCCGAATGATTCCTGAGCTCCACAGCACCTGTCAGAGAACAGACACTTTACGTAACTTCACATTTTCGTTGTATTAGCCATTCATGGAGGTTTTTTTAATGCATTTTGTGTACCTCAAAAAACTGACTGGTGTTGACTCTTCCCCCAGAGGAAAAACTATCAAACAGAACATCAGCCGCCCTTTCGGGAAACCAATGCAGACGACAAAAGTCAATTTGCATATGGAAAGTGGCGAATCCCGCCCTTATCTGTTTGTAATGACTTTATCTGTTTGTACGTCTCAGACTTACGCTTTCTTCTTAAAATGACCCTGCTGGGCCTCTTGTCTGCTCAAGTTTTGCCACGGCTGGCCGGCCGGATGTTTGTCTGCTGCAGTTTGCTCTGGTACTGTCTGTTTTACACTTCCATTGCTCATAAAGGATGGCAAGCCTAGAGAACAGAATACTTAATGGCTTTTATTGTAACTGAACTTTTATCTTATCGACTTTATTATTAAATGAAGTTATTTTATTAAATGTGAGCCAAATTTAATCTTAACGTTAAAGTTTAATAAAGTTTAACAAAAATACTCGGCACACACAAGGTCAAAGCGTTCTTTGAAACAAAGTTTAAATGAATTGCTTAATGTTTAAGGTTTAAAACAAACCCTTTAAAACGGCGCTATAATTTTTATTATGTTATATTATGTATTTTTAACTGAAGGAGTTAACTGAAGTGGTTATGCAGCAGTTCAAAGGTGCATTAAACTGAAAGGGACTGAACAGCAGGGAGACATGTGCGCTACTGCAGATAAGTGCACATATTGTTTTCCTTTATACTTTTCACTTTTCACCTGTGGATCCTGAGGGAAAAGAATTGACGGCCCTCTGGGATGGAAAGGTATTTCTTGGCACTGCCTGTGGAATGTTCCCTGGTGCTTCTGTTTCCTAGTAACACACAAAACAGCCCATTGAGCTTGGCTCAAAACGTTTATCTATACACCCAGCTTACAATTTTAGGCTGTAGGAACATTTCCCTAACATTTCCATTCATTAACCGAAACATTAAAAATCTTCTAGGACTGTTCTAGGAACATTTAAAGCATCCGGTGTAGTAGATGTTGTATTAACATTATTGTCAGTTATAAGAATGTTATTTAAAGGTTTTTTCAATTCGCTAATGTTTTTAAAACCTTCCACTAACACCTTTTTTATATAAATGATATATGATGATAAAAACGTTCAATGAATGTTAATGCAAAAACGTTTTATATAACTTTGAGAGAACTTTTTAAGAACATTATCCAATGTCCTGAGAACATGTATAGATCTGTATACTTAATATAAATAAACCACCGTTTAAGGTAAACAGTGAAAATTATCATACACTATTCAGACTTGTTCTTTTTCAATATTTTCTTGCTTGTATGTACCAAAATAGAACTAGCTTTTAATGCAATGCCAGAATGTGCTTATCTAGGTACTTTGCGTCTTTTGAAGCCGGATGAGGTACAACATACGCCGTAATAATGAATGTTGGTGCCAGACGTGACTTTGATGTCTAGCTAATTGCAGGTGCTTAGCACTGCAGGGAAACAAATTGAGACTTAATACGTTCTCATGTCAACCTGTCAGCTAACAATGCTAGCAACAGTGTCTGGAGGGTTGGGATTGTTACAGGCTCATGTTAACTTATCTGCTTACTGCCCGTGCACAGACATGTTATGCTAAGTGAATCCAAAAACGCAGACAATGTGTCTTTCATCTCCAACCACACCCGTAACCCGTAACTTTTGCCTCTCTATCGCCATCTCTGTTTGCAACATAAAATTGCAAGTTACTTTACATACTTTTCATGCCGTATGTTGAAGTTGTATTTGTTAAGTGCTTGCTCAATAACTGATTTGTGTTCATTTTTAACAAAAAATGTCAGATTGCAGCTTTAAATGAAAACATCATTTGTGGAAATTATGTCATGTTCTTTGGTGTTCTTTAAAATGCCATTTTAGAAAGCAGTAAAATGGCAGATTGATCCAGCTGCATTAAAATATTCCTCATGACTTGACAGATGCATGGCAATTGTACAGGTTGGCATTTTTCATAATGGTGGTAATTATAATTTAATTTCTGCCCCCCAGATTCGCTATATAGTTTATTATGCACGTGTGGGTGTGGCTATGGGAGCAATACAGGACAGAGCTCGTACCTGAGATGCAGTAAAAATTACAGGGTTGATGTTCCTCCTGGACAGCGAATCTTTCATCTCTCCATTCTCTGAATGAGTGGGGGAGAGAATAGGAAAAATCTGGATGAGAAAAAGCCCCTTTGCTGACTCTTGGGAGCGGTTTAAAGATTAAGATTAGCATTTATTTGTGGGTACAAGATTTAAAACGGATTTTAGTTTCAAAGCAAGTTAAGCATCGCCTAACAAAGAATGTTTATGGGGCTATTTTAGAATCTAGGACACTATGTTTAGGTAAAGATTTTGTTTGTGTTGTGTTGTTCTTTCTGCCCAAAACCTCAGCAAATGCCACACTTTTGGAGCTAAGAGCCACAATATATGAAACTATGGTGCTGTGGATGGGGGACGGTTATTTTTAACTCTAATTTTATAATTCACAATACCAAACATCTTAATCAAACATAGAACAGAGATTTTCAGAAATGACGTGAAAGATTTTCGTGGCAACAGTATTTTGCATTAAGTATTAAAAATGCATAAAAGCCATCTTCATTTTAGGAAGTTGACTTCTGGTTAGCTAGGGTTGTACAAACCAGACAGAGTTATGCAGACAGCAAACCACGCACCCCACCCATACCTTGCCTTAAGGTAAAACTAGCAGCAACTGAATCAGGTTTCTTTTAAAGTAAGACCACATTCAGCACAAATTCAGGACACGTTTGTATGCAATCCATCATTTTCTAAGTTTCTTTCCTGATACAGTTGCCTTTATTTTGCTCACTGGTGGCAAGCCTTTGTAAAGCTTGTTACAGCGTATCTTGTGTATTATAAAGATAAAACCAACTTGACTTTGCCCTGAAGTGCACTCAACAAGTCAAGTCTTTCATAATAAATCATCAGGGTGGACAATCAAGTGATGATTAGAAATAAACTCTTCAAGCGATCTTTGTTTTTCAGACTGAAAAAAATCTATTTAAAGATACACAACTTTATATTTAAAATAGCGTATTTTCATCATTTTAAATGCCTGGGAGAAGGAATGTAACCATGTAACAGAGGCCCTACGGCTTTATATAGCTGATGTGTTATTCAGTCACACTAAAACCCAATAACTGCCACATCACTTCCAGAACACACCCACTGCCTGCAGTTTTATGGCCCATATGTGGACCACAAGCCCGGTTAAATGAGAACGTCTGCAGAACTGTCCCATACATTTTTGTCTAGTCTAAAGCTCGTTTTGTAGCTGATGTGGGATCAGTGTTGTCGTGTCTCTCTCGGCGGTTACACTTTGGATTTAGGAAGTAACAGATGACTCCTGATCAGTTTATAATGGAAACACTTTCCCAAAGCACTAAGACAACAGCCACAACTGGAGTGTCAGTGTAAATCACACACTGCGCAGCCACACAAACTGCGTCTAAATTATACAGCGTTTTGTGTGTGTACCTTTGGTTTCGTCTTCCTTATTGGGTTCCAGTAGTTTGTTACCATCAAGACCTCCGTAACGCTTTCTCCATTTGCGCCTGAGAGATGGAGTCCTCTGAAAACTTCCAAAACAATTATTATTATTATTATTATCTGCTCACGGGTTTCATCACAGTTAATTCAAGTATGCATGACACAAAGCATGCAATATTTGAAAAGTATGCATTATCAAAAAATCTGATTTACAATTGGAAGTGTTTTTTGGCCGTCTTGGCCGTAAGCACAATACACGCCAGTAAACTGCATAAGTATACCCTTCAGGCAGGATTTCTGAGAAGAAAAATTGTTTTGTGGATACAGTGAAACGAGACATCGGGATCAAAGTAAATGCCTCTGTACAGACATGTCTAGTCAGGAAATTCAGTTCAGCTGTGAGAAACGCTGTGTGAAATCTCAGACAGCTTTCCATCGTCTGCTTAGCTGAAAGATCTGCCCAGCTGCTTAATTACGAATATATCTTGCAATGTTTTATATACATTCGTTGTGTACATTACATTCATTAACAATGTGTCTCTAATTTGTCTCGCTGCTCTCAGGGCTAAACTAAAGGAAAGCTGGAATTGCTTGCAAGATGAATGAAGATCTGGTTTGTGAACGTTAAACAGTTAATGCAAAAGATCTTACCAGAGATACGCGTTTTCTTCTGCTTCCTGGCTTGAGTTGCTCTCCATGATGAAACCTTCCTGTGATTTTGAGGAACTCATCAACGGGCTTTTGGAGAATCCAGGTGGTGTTTGTCTAACATCTGGAGACTGTTCAGATTGATCTCCTGCAACACGGTTTTCAGCAGGATAAAAATAGGAGGAACTCAACAGCATCTTGGAGGAGGGATCTCTATTCTGAGACATCCTACAAAAAACTGAGAACCAAACAGACAAGAAAAATACTAGTACTGTTGCTACTATGGCAACTACTTTTGGTTAAAACAACTAGCTAGGTAAATAAACAAGTAGTAGTAGTAGTAGTAAGTAGTAACATACATTTAACATCATATATGTCAGCAAATGAAACAGATCTGACCTACATTATAAGGGACTGAGTAAGTTTTTGTTGACTTTAGCCCATGTTTCTTCTGATCTGCGCATTTCGTGCGCCTGTTTGACGCTCCACACGCATTTACTCGCGTTTGATTCTTGCCATGCGCGTCAGTTTGCGCAGCTGTTTTCACAATTTCACAGAGCTAAGCTTCAAAATATCCCGAAATATTAATGATGTTCATTTTTAGCTCATGCATTTCCATATTCTCAGTTTTGTACGCACATCTGTAGCATCTTCACCGTTTACTCGGATGCTTTTGAGGAAAATCACACGTTACAGCTCCGTCTCTGCTAAAAGTGTGTACAGCACGATGCCTAAAAAAGAGAAGACGGTAGGGTTTGTGTTTTAATTGAAAAAACTGTGTTTTAATGTTCATTTTTATGATAAGTTTAATATTGCAAGTAGTAAAGCATTCATTGTTAGTCTTTTCCTGCTGTGTTGATGGTCGTGCATACGCTAAATGACATTTGATCAGACTGATTTACATTAAAAACTATTTTTTATATACTTTTATATACTTTTTATATACTATAGAGTAAAAGCAACCCAAAGCTTTTGGAGACACCGGCCGGACCTGTTACAAAAGTTAAAGACGGTCAGATTGCAATCGCAATACATGCCAAACCCGGGGCCAAACAAAATGCAATCACAGGTTTGATCTTATGAATATAAATAAAAGAAACAGTAATGCATTTATATATTACATGCATCATGTTGTTTTGTGACAGATGTCTCTAATGAGGCGGTGGGGGTCGCCATTGCAGCCCCACCTACAGACGGGGAGGCCAACGCGGAACTGCTGCGCTTTTTATCCAAAGTCCTGGAGCTGAAGAAGAGTGAAATGTATTTAGATAAGGTCAGCACCATGACATCTGCTGTGTGTTAAAAGCTTCCTGCTTCATAACGAGCAGATGAACGTGTTTCAATCTCACCACAGGGCTCCAGATCCAGAGAAAAAATCATGAAGGTAACAGCACAAGTAAGCCAGGAGGAGATTCTGGAGAAACTGAGAAGAGAGGCCATCCAGAAATGAGCTGGAACACCGGGATGGACTAACCATGGAGCATGTATATTTATATCGTTTGATAATATATTGAGATTCGTCAAATAAAATGCAACATTTTCGTCTGCGTATGAGTTTAAAATTGTGTTGCTGATGGTGCAGTTATCATTTTTTATAATGTGTTATAGTTGTGTTCTTATAATTGTAAAGAGACTGAAACCATTGGACTTTATTCAAAACGTCAGGTTATACACGAACTACAAATATACATGCTCACTAATTCCTATTATGCTCATGCATTTTTTTGAAACTCTATCCCATTTCGGCTATGAGCATAATTCATGGCATGCAACCAAAGAAAATAATGATGTAATGTAAAACAGGAAATGAAACACTATGGCTTGGTTTTCTATTGCTTGCAGGGATTCAGATACACAGTAGTGAATAAGCAAATACCAATTTTATCACTATTAAGTGACATTTTGAGTCAACGCGCACCCCCACTATTAGGAGAGAGAGGACAGAAAAAGCCAGTGAGAGCTAAAACATGTTTGCATTTAATCATGCGGTCGCAGAGCTGCAACCTCCTACTTTATTAAAGTCTTCCAATATCACCCTTCCAAAAATAGAAATCTCTATTTATCTGTTCCCAGAGCTCATTCTGTAACATATGAAATTGAGTTTGTATGAAGCTTATAAAATGCAAACAAATTCATTTTCATATGACAATGTATTATGACGTGTTAAATTAAATATTAGTTGACGTCTCCATTTGCAATACCTTACGGTCGTTATATAACAGTTAGATGAGGGAAGTTTTTTTTTAAAGAGTTTCGACAAGCGCACCAGATTTAACTTTACAAAACTGTTATATAGTGAGACCGCTGGGGTTTAACGTCTCATTTAAACCTAGAATAAACAGTTTAAGGATGTTTAAAAGGGAAGTAAATGAATCTGCTTCTTATATTTGTGTCATTGTGTGTCATGATAATCTCCTTTGTATAAAAGGACAGATTTCAATAAAAAACATTTTTACTTTCAGACTCTTGTGCAGAATACAGACAAAACACATCTGTATGTTTTAGATATGTATTATGTAGATATAGTTTTACTTTGAGTGGCACAATGTTTTCCTTAAGCGTTCAACCCCAGGTCTGATTAAACAGATTTGTGTTGTCATTAGCTGGTCATGAAGACATATTTTGTTATTACAAGAGTGTGCGAATGATTTATTTCCCGCTGATGCTGAAATCTTTCCAGTAATTGAGGAGAAAAGTGTCTTTGAGAGCTAAATGAAGATGGGTGGGATGACACTGTACACTGGCCTTACTCTGCTGAAGTAATATTTTAGCTTATCTAGAAACCAACAGAGTTACACGTGCCATAAATTAAACGCTATACTGTTAATGGAATCAGGGTCTATTTAAGTCATTATGACAGAAGTTAATTGCAGGATTACCTCATCGCACAGTCGACCATATCAGCTATCAGCTGTGGTTATTTTCATGTAAATCTGAGTCATTGAATTGATGCATTATATCATTTTTAAATTATTCCTGCTGTAAATGCTATTGATCGCAAGGCAAATTCATCTGCACATATTCAGCACAGTGCAAAAAATTCAAAAGTGTTTGAAAATTGTACTATGTAAAGCTTTGGACAAAATTTACACATAAACCACATTTTCAGTGTTTGCATTGGGATTGAATATTACTGTAATCTTTTTTACAGATACTAAGGCTGGTAACAGCACTCAGCAATATGTTTTCCATATAAATGAACCCCCCTGAGCCCTTAGGATCAACGTATTGGTGTATTGAAGTGAAACCCTTGTACATATATAGGATCAGATTAATCAACCTTTTGGATTTAAGGCCCCCCCAGACCTCTTCTATTATGTGGTACCCAGCTTTGAGTTGAGTATGGGCTGTCTCACACACCCACACAAAATATATAAACCAACATCTATATATGGAATGTATATCCTGTGCATATGATATTCATATGCATTCATATTGGTGATGTGGGACTCACGGATGCATCTAGAGGAGATAATGAATCTTGATCTCTCCCACACAGACCTCTACAGGGATTCATCTTCAAAGAACTGGTGTGGGCTCCTAACACACAGAGAGAGACCTTAGAAGCTATATTAGTGAGCCGCAGTGGTTCTCATACAAGTAAGTGATATTTACTATACTCCACCCCATCTTACCCTGTTGACATTTTAAGATATATATAACAAAACATGATTTAGTCCGTTTAGGAGCTTTTCAAGTAGTCAGGATCACTCGTGTTCTCACACACCATTTTTGGACATGTTTTGCTATATTTGTGGGGATGTTTTCTAAAATTTAGCCCTTATAATTACACACACACACTCATACTTGCATATGTGGTTTATAGGGACTCTCCATAGGCATAATGATTTTTATACTGAGCAAATCACATTTTCTGTCCCCTAACCCCACCCCTAAACCTCACCCTCACAGAAAACATTTGGCATTATTTAATTTGAAAAATAGCCCCATTTAGTAGGGTTATTAACCCATTCAGTTTACTAGAACACAGGAAGTGTCCCGTTAACCATGTTTATGTATGTTACACATATTTTTCAAAGCCAAAGGACAGAATAGAGGAAGTTTGTGGCAGTTTAATGCTGCTTCATATACATACTCAGTATTTCAGGATCAGTGAAGACTTCATAAGAGCTTTTCCTGGGCTGATGATGTCACATGGCTTCTGTGCCCTGCCCACAGAGCTCAGAGATCATTAAACCTTTTTTTCTCTGATCTCATGAATGTTTTTTCTTCTTATTCGCCTGACGTCTGACAAAGCAAGACAGAAAAATGACTTCACTGGGGGTGCCACTCAAAACATTTGAGTGACATGAGAAGCAACAATAAAAGAAAGATGACAGGTTAAGTCCTGGGGCAGAGATAAAATTGGCTGGGAGCTGCTCGCCGTCGAGGCTCATCTGCCTGTCAGAATGAGGAATTGGGCAGATGTAGGAAACAGCTGTAAGTGACATGTCCTTTAAATTTCAGGGCTTGTGTCCACCAACGGCTGTTCTTCTGTCCTGTCTCCTCAGGCCTGAGACATGAGCAACAGCCCTGCTGTGGCCATTAAATAAACGCACAGCCGCTAGAAAACAGAATGTTCTGCCTCACACTGGAATTTTAAAAACCTCCTTTATAACGCCTTGTGCCATTTGACCTATATCTATAACATCACTAATTTAGTGATCAGTCATCTCATAAGTCTGTTATAATTAAAAAGTAAAGTTAGCTACTAAAGCTGCTATATTTGTACTGACATGTTTCACAAATGAATCTCAAAAATCCCAAATGATGGGATTTGAGAAGTTTTGTTTATGTCGTTTTTGGTTAATATAAAATGTGACCTAAACAATCTTCTGACAGAGAAATACAAAACGGCCATAGTGCAAATTTTGGGAAAGACCCATGAGAGGTTGGTCACCTCTCAGAGGTTAATTCGATTCCTTCAATGTAATTAGATGTTTAACACAATGAGTGTGTGCTCCGCCTGATGAGTACCTTGTTTGACTCATTTTTGAGGCAGGAGAATCTGTGGTGTTGACTTTTGATCAATGGGCAAATCAATGGGCCTGTTTTTTCCTCCACAGGGCCTAATTTTGACTGCCACTTTGATAAACGAAAGAGCACTGGAACCAAAATGTGTTAAGTCCATGTTTAAAACAGACACAATGACCAATCGGTCCACATTCAGTGCCTTTCTCCTCATGACAATCCTGTGTGATTGTGTTAAACGCATCATTAAGAAACAGCTTCCTAATTCTGCACCAGTGGGCAGGACGCACTAACACTTTAATAGCTTGTGGAATATTTATCTTGCCTCGCTGAGTTCTTCCTTTTCACATGGGCTGATTCCAAACAAACCTTTCATTCATGCTTCTCAAAGCTCTCTGTCACATTTATCTTCACATGATTTAGCCAAACAGATCTGGATTATGTTCCTGACAATCATGTTAGTCAAAAAACAACATGAATAATAACCTTTAATCTGTTTTTTTTTTGAGTTAGGGTCTTGAACTACCCAGCTAACAGTGAACATTCTCTAAAAATGTTCTCTAAAAGTTCTCTTAAAGTTATTTAAAAACATTCTTGCAGTAAAATTAGTTTTAGTTACTTAATGGAAGCATTAGTGAAATGTCCTTACTACCTAAAATTGTTAGCTGGGTACTCATTTAGCATTTGCTGTAAGATTGTTTGATAGGAATTTTATTAATTTATGGTTTATGGAAATTATGGTCACATTTGGCAGGTCCTTTTATTTAAAGCGACTGTGTGTGTGTTTCCCGTGGCTCAAACCCATGACTATGGCGTTGCAAGCACAACGTCCTACCAGTTCAGCTACAGGAACCCAGGGATCAAAACCGGATGTCCTTTATGGCTACGTTACATTCCCTTAAACCTGTTGAACAAGCCCATGTTGTGTTCTAAGCACAAAATTAGTCTTGCATCTATTCTCAGTGTAAAACAATCAGGAGAGATTGATTGGTTAATCAGGGAAACTGTATGAGATGACACTGCAGGGGTTAATTTATGGCACTGGAGATGAAGTTGGGGAAGTTGAGAAGGCACATGGCTAAATACACAGACGTTTTGTGCAGACGTGGGCAGACATAAGCGGATCCCAAGGAGGCAAATGGGAATCAAATCATGCCTTATGGCGATGACAGAACGTGGCAATGGAACAAGGGGGTAAGATTTTAAACCCCTTAACACTCACTGCAGTGCTAAAAATAGCTGAAGGTTTGTGCACTTCACTTGCTGTGAAAACACCCCAGCAAAAGGCCTCGCAGCAATTTTAAGCTGTAAGAATGTTTCTGTAACGTTTCCATTAAGTAGCAAAAATGTTAAAAATGTTCTTTTGAAAGTTTTAGGAACATTCAAAATGTCTGTTTTTTTAGACGCTGTCTTAACGCTTTTGCTCAATTATAAGAACGTTACTCAAGCATTTTTTAATTCTGTAATGTTTTTAAAACATTCCACTTACAACAAAAGGATAACATTTCTGATATATGATACATCACAAAAACGTTCTACTAACATGACTTCAAGAACATTTTTACGATAACTTGGAGACAACTTGGAGAGAACGTAAGCCATTGTCTCAAATGTAGTTAAATGCATAAGCATGAATGTACTGTAAGTTACTTTGGATAAAAGCATCTACCAAATGTATAAATGCACATGACAGAGGTGGATGTCTATGGAAATGCTCCACCTGTTGTTTTCCTCTGAGAACCAGTTTGTTATTTAGAACCTCAAATGTGATACTAGAACCACACACACGCACACAAATCTGTGTGATTCCTTAACAACCATCTCAGCTGGATATATTTTTTAATGGGGGTTCAGGTATATGAAAATGGTTTTCATTACACCTTTCACCTCTATTGCTAATCCAGCCAAATCTTTTCATTTATTATGTTACAACATATTATTTTGTGCATGCCAATAAAGAGACAGGAACTTTGCAACAAAATAAAATATAGAAGTAAAACTCTTTTCTTTCTTAACACACCCCAGACTGTGTTTGTAATGACTGTGCGCTTTAGGTGGACTCCGGTGATTGGCTGATTTTCTTTGGATGAAAACCATGGTGTGTTAGACATTGATCGGTTATGTTTTGATATGAATGAGGACTAAAGCAAATGCGTCATATGCCTGACACCTTTTGTTCAAGGATCCTGTTGGGAAATTAAAAAACATAACCTTTGGATAGAAGTCTTGCATGGGTTAATCTTACGTTTACAGGCGTGTAACTTACTGCTAACTTTTTTTTTGTTGCCAGAAGTGTATGTGACGCTGTTCAGCCAAACCAATTATGAGACATATTCTCCAAATTTCTGGTTTGAATGTTGTTGGGCAGAAATTATTTGATCTGCTAATACACAAATAGCCTATCCAATTCAGCCTCAAAATAATTTCATCTGCATGTGACGTCAGCCTATTACATCAACAGAGAAAAAGGTCTTACGTGGGAAAACTAATGTTTCTCTTCCTTGAAAAAATCTCTCCTCACATTTCAGGAAGGCTCAGAAGAGTCTAGACTGCTTCAATGCTTGTGTAGAGTGCAGATGGCTTTTGGCCCCTTGTAGATAAAACATATCAGAGGAGAGTTAATGCGATTTCCCAAAATCTGGCCTCTAACAAGCTCACAAACTTCTGCTTCATCCCTTTTTCACAAAACAATGTCACAGGCTGTAATGTTCTCGTTCTGCTTGACATCTCAAAAGGTTATTTTTCTTAGAAAAGGGGACCGAAATGCAACACGACAGAACAAAACGCTGCCTTGATAATTGGTGAAATAATTACACCGCATTTTACGCACGGGGTAAAAAAGGGAAAGTCATTAAAAGACAGTGTGGGGACCTCAAATTACTGTGACGTCATCAGTTTATTACTGAAACCGGTCAGTAGATTTAGCCTCCAGACCGGCAGTACACCATTAACAATACAGCACAGTTCAACAGGGCAATAAAACGACCATTTGTTGTGTTGTAAGGAAATTAAGGGCTTTTTTAAGGGGTTAAGGAAATGTTAAGGCTCAAAAAAAGATCAGATCATTCAGACTGAAAGCTTTGCAAGACAACCCCAGTAAAAATATATACCCATGCAATATACCCATGCAATTGCATGGGTATATATTTTGCACGTTGTTCAGTTCTCCAGATCGTTCAGAAATCTTAAACTACAATGCGGTGCATCTTTTTCCCCACAGCTGAAACCAAACGAGACCGACGGACGTGTCCTTTCTGAAGCGGAAAAAATGAACAATCCGGGGGCAAAAGTGGCGCCTCTGACGGCGCGTCTCCAGCGCATTTACGCAACGATTCATCGCGCTTACGTGCGAAGGGAATCAATGGCAAAGGCGGAGCGACGGCATATCATATAAATGCATGCATGGTTGAGCACATAAAAGGGAGCAAGACTGTGGAGATGGTTATTTGAGCCAGAACTTGGCCAGATAAATATTATAAAACGGCGTTGCGCGCTCCTTTGCCAGAGCTCCCTGCTGCCAGGACCATGGAGAGCTCCAGTCTGTGGACGCGGATGGCTGTGTGCGCCGTGCTGCTTTGCTTGGTCACTAGTGCCAGAGCGCACGACCCGGACCCCAATGGCGAGGTCGAAATGGACACAAGAGCCATCAGAGATTTCTATCCCAAAGACCCAAACCTAACAAGTGAAAAACAGCTGGTGAGCAAATCCATCCGTGTGTGTGTGTGTGTGTGTCCAAGAAAGTGGAAAGTTTGATTTTGCTCCTGAAATGTTATGTTGGTAAAAAAACAAAACAAAAAGGCGATGTGTTTAATACGTGTTTTATTGCCAGCTCGGAGCTCTGCAGGAAGTTCTGGAAAAGCTGCAGACGAAAAGAATTCCGCCTTGGGAGAAGAAATTTGGTCAAGTTCCCATGGTATTTTGTATATATATATATTATACATTTATATATTTATATATATATTATACATTTATATATTTATATATATATTATACATTTATATATTTATATATATATATTATACATTTAAGCGTTACGCATGTATACGAAAATATAGGTGCGCGCTTAGGTTGGCGACATGGCCATTGCGCAATGGAGATGGTGATGGAGATGCTCCTTTAAGTGTTATTCCACACCATTCATTGTTTGCTATTACTATTTTTAATAAGTTAATGACGTTGTCATGGCAAAACTAACACGGTTTCTTGTGTTTTCTCAGTGTGATTTGGGGGAGCAGTGCGCCATCAGAAAAGGTTCCCGGATCGGCAAGATGTGCGACTGTCCGCGCGGGGCGTTCTGCAACTTTTTCTTGTTAAAGTGTTTGTAATAAGGCACATTACTGCGGATATATACCGGGATGGGTCTGAGGGGTCGCATATGCAGTATTTAACATGAATTGTCGACATTTTATTTACATTGTTTATTTTTTTAAGCGCAGCAACACGCTGAAGTTGTAAAGCTCTTGTCCATCGCACGCGTGACGTAAACGTGTTGTTGTCGTGTCAAACGTGTTATCGTGCATTAAAATGCAATTTAACTTGTTTTGTAAAGTCGTCTGTGTATCGGTTACTTTTGCATTTCCATTATGCGCAATGGTTTTGTCTAAAGACACGGGCATGATGGTGAAAAGATCATTGGGACAACCTTTTGCGAGCGAAAAACACTCATTTTAAAAACATAATTCAAATAATTGCCAATATTTGTATAAAAGCAGTTACTTTAACTTTGCTTAATCAATACAAATCGTTGCAATATATATATATAGTAGAATCGCTCTTATCCTTCATATCTGGCATCCTTATCTATATCCTTCATACATCTCCAACACATTAATAATGCTAAATCATGTTTCAGTTCAGTAACCAGACAATTTGACCCTTTAATGTCGCGCCATTCGCATATTCCCATATCCGAAATTGTGCAAACTAATACGAAAACAATCTCTCATTCGTCACTGACAACACACCAAATAACTTGTCCAGGAAAATAATAGAAAAAAATAAATTCAATGCATTGATCTCCCTCTCTCTCTCTGGAGTTAGTGGGAGCCAGAACAATGTTAAAAAACATCTATGAAGGGGACAAAAGTTAAAACGTGTTAAATCACTTTCAGTATTCAGTATTCTCTCTGTATGTTGGCTGCTCATACAGATAATATTAAAGGCCTTTTGCTTTAGCTCAGTCACACAATATGTCTAATAGATATCTGATACCAAATAAGTATCAAATGAAGTATCAAGTCTGATAACGAATAAGGTGTCCTCCCCAACACTGGTCATATCTGTTTCACATTTTCTAGGGTGCTTATGTGTGCCCTTAGACTTATTGCCTGGCTTTGTCGCTGATGTCACATATGTATTCTGCCCCCAAAACACTTTTGCGAATCAATAGTTCATCATTTTGGACTGAAAACCGGGTCTGATGTTGCCCCCTAGAGACATAAATGAAAAGCCGGGCAGCTCTTTTCTTTTCTACAGCGATGACAGACAGCAGCTGAATTCCTCCTGAATTGATTTCTGTGGAGGATTGAAGATGCCTGTAATCACTTACTGATTGTGAGGTTGATTGAATGGTCATATATTCAGCACAGCAATTGGTAGGTGATGATACATGCAAAGACTATATATATATAATTTTATATTAGTTTTAGTAAAACCTGCAGGACCCAACCTGAAACCATGACCTGTGGATAATGTGGATAATGTCAATTTAAATGGCATAATTTCCTAGTCTTTTTCCACTCTGTTTCCAGTCCTGTCTACTAACTAACTAACTAACTAACTAACTGACAAATACATTAATTAATTAACCATCTAACATACATAATATAACTAACCAATTAGATACCTAGCAAATCAGACATCAAAGTAGTTCACTACTAACTAGTTAGCTACATAACGTACCTACCCACCCACCAACCTACCTACCTACCTATCTAACTGACTAGCTAGCTAACTACATAACTAACCCACCTAACCAACTATGATACATAACATAACTACTCAAGTAACTAACCAACTAACACATTTAACTAGGATTCAGATGGTACCCAGGTACCACCTGGGCCTTTAGTTAGTGATTATATGGCTGTTGCATTTACAAATAGCAGCAGAAATAGATAGATTGACAGATCTGAGAACAGCACTGCAAGTCATTCTGCCTGTCTGTATTGGTGAGGAACTTGCTCTAAAGTTTATGCAGAAAACTCATTAGCATCTTACTTGGTTGTACTTGCTAGACAGCAAAAATCTGGCATGCCAATCAAAGTCAATGCTTTAAATCTCAGGGGTGCTGAGCAGCTGAAATTTAGGGGGCATTTATTTGAGCATGCAGTGTTTTTCATTTACCCTTGTTTGAAGCATTTATACTGTATACGTTTATTGCATTTAATGCAACTATTTCGTTACTTCTTCAGGCTGGTCTTCAAAGTTGTGTGCAAAACGAGTAGCACGTCGCATTTACTTCTAAACGATGATAGAAGTGAACTTGGCAAGCACTTGTCTATTAAGGGCAGCAGAGGGCAGCATGCGTTCAGATTTTGGGTTCAGATTTAGTCCGCGGTATGCAAACTCATCGTCCCATGGGCAACTTTTCACTTCAGCCCTTTAATGCGTTTCTGGGCAGCTTTCGAGGGTGAATTAAACGTGCAGGCGATGATCTGAAGCAACAGCTCACAGCACACAACCGAGCGGCGTTTCCATCCGCGTCCATTAAAATGAAAACGCCGCGCGTGACGTCACGGCCTCCCGACCAATCACGCGCAAGTAAACAGCGGCCGGCGCGCGCAGGGTTTCCTCGCCCGTCTTAACTTCGCGCTCGGCGCAGGTGGCGGCAGTTGTCATGGAGATAGCCGCAGGCCCGGCGTCTGCTCGCGGGGCTGTTACCATGGAGATCCCGCCCCGCGGTGCGCTCGCAGCGGTGGAGGAGGACGACGGATCCGAGGACCGGCTTCAGCATCCCGGCCAGCTCCGCCGGCGCGGCCCGCCCTCCAGCCAGGGAAACTTCTACATGTTGATCGTGATCGGAGAGATCGCGACAGAGCATCAGCTACACGCCGCCAGACGACACATCGAGCGCGGTGAGCCCTGGAAGTGTTGACGCGGTGAATTATGCGGGAGATGTTACGGCGCGTCCCCTCACAACTGCTTGTTTTAATGGTTTTTTGGGGGCTGCAAACGCTGCATTTAAAGCGAATAATGTCGTCGTGCGAGTATATGCGGTACATTAGTGCGCTAATACACGGAATAAGTCGTAAACATGCTGTTTAATTATGGACTCGTATTGCAAATGTCACCCTGCCCAAGATCAGATAATATCACTTGTCTAATGTAACATAGTGAGCAAAGTTTTACACATCGAGTTGCTTATATATTTATATGTATAAATATATATATATTATATATAGTGATATATATACGACCCAACGCAACCATTGCTATTCACATTGGTTACAGCACACTGCGGCGACCTCGGGTGTCTGCATTAAGCACTGCGCCATGAGCTGTGGGATTACGGCATTGTAGACCAAACTGATGAACTTGCAGTTTTGTTGGTTGGGTCAACTCGTAATTATATTGCTGTCATTAATATATATTTATATTTATATATATCCATATCTGCGATTGTGTCAGAAAACGACGAGGTTTTGATGCAGAAATAAACGCCGGGCGCATGTCATCGGTTTTTGTCTTCAAGTCAAACGCAGGATCTGAACAACTGAAGTGCAATTTCTTCTCATTGTTATCATTGGGTCATGCTTAGAGAAAACATAAGGAAGAATCTGAATATTATCATTCATTTTGCATTCATTTTCTCCAATAGGTGTCTGCCAGTGTGATCATTTGTTAATTTCGACGTATTTTCATGGACATGTTTTCTATGATAAACCTTATGGAAACCTTATAAACCTTATGAAATAGCATGTCTGTACAGTTACAGACAAATCCTGCAAAATCTGGAGTACAAAGGACGATTTTAACAGTATGAAAACACAAACTGTGCTGCAGTTTGAAGCTGACACAGTAGCCTAGACAAAAAATGTTTCTGAATGTGTAAGATCGTTGCCTCGCTTGGCAAGATCTCTCGTCAGATCTGAAGATCTGTTAAATTAATTCATTAGGATATAAAATTCAGGCTCAGATAACGATGCACTGGTTATGCTTTATCGCATTCAGAACACATCGCATTTTGGATCTTGACATATAAGATAATACTCGCTCATCTAGAAACAGCTCAAGGATAATTCTGTTCTTCCTGACAGATTTTTAATCTGCAATTCACAGATCAATTAAAAACAAACAAGCACTGTAGGGAACATGTTTATGCAGACGCACCTCTGACTCTGCGGCCATTACCTGGTTTAAATCACAGTGACACAGCATTTCTGAGCGCAATCACTGCAGCGCCTGCAAGATTTAGACCTCATCCACCAAGCAAAACTGAATCGGAGAGAATCGCCCTTCATCTTTCTGAGGAAAGAGGGAAGGACACAGAGCGGGAGAATCAAGACACATAGCGATTTCATTTTATTCCCAAATTCTCACATAGGACTTTGAAGTTCAGATCAGTAGGAACACGAGAGGCGCCTGGATTTTTGGGCGGTTGTATAACGCGCAAAGCCATGAATATTCAGCGGGCACAGCACACATCCTACAGAAACTGATGGATGAAAATCCTATGTACAATATTATAACACCATTGTCTGTGACAGTCTAAAAGTAGATCAGACACAAAGATTTGAACAAAATAGGAATATGCCCAAAGCCCTGCATGTGAAATTACGGTGTTGATGATTATCCCATGTGAATTCGAAACAAATCTGTCTGAAGTTTGAACATGTTCTGTGTGTCTGCAGGTATCTACTCCTGGGACATCAGTCTGTCAGAATGTGACCTGGACCAACAACTGCAGCTTTTCATCACCAGACATTCAGCTCAGTTCTCTGCTGAGGTCAGAGGTCAGTCCAGCTGACAAGATGACAGCTATAACGTTATAGCTCAGATTATATACACTGCAAAACCTTTTCTGCTGCCCTAAACGTTTCAGGTGTAATCAAATTGGCTGTACAAGTCATTTCAACTTACAAGTCATTTTGACTGGGGTTGAGTTGGAAAAAAGTTGCAATTGCTCAACGTTAAAGTAATGTAAAAACATGTTGTTATGACTTATTGATCACATAATTGTTTACAGTGTAGAAGAGGATCAAGCTAAAGGCTTACCCAGCTAACAGTTGTTTTTGTGTTTTGTTAAAAAAAAAACATTCAAATTTTTTTGAAAGTTGAAGCAGTGCTAGATGTTAGTATTAAAATTAGTTCGTTACAAAACATTCAGAGAATTTTGTTAAAACTTCTATTACTTTCTGTTAGCTGGGTAATATACAATAGCATGAATAAGAGATACATTACTATGAATTTTTCCAAGAATGTATCAGATAAACAAACATTTTCAATGAAACGTTGGAGGTCTGGCTGTTCCTACACACATACTTCCAGCTCAAGGTCACACTGCAGTTCTCCTGCCACAGTAAGATTTCTGATACCACAAACAATATGCAGCCAGTGCACCCCTGAGAGTGTCCTGCCTCTTTCCACGGGCAGATCCAACATGCGTTTGCCCGGGACCGTGTGTGCATCACACTGCTGCTGAAAGAGTGGCGTCAGGGTGTGAGGAGCTGCAGACCCAGTGCTCCACTGCTGCAGTGTGTGGGGGTGGGGGCGGGACCTTGGTCTGTGTTGTTTACAAGCAGGATCATAAGACTCACTTGTGGCCTGATATATGATGGGCTGTGTTGTAAATGTAATAGGCTGTTTTTCAAACTCTAATGTGCTGACTTCTTAGGGCATGTTTTATTATTCACTTCTAGACCTGTGACTGCTGTCAACACAGCAGATTATAAATGAGATACAATATACAGGATACCCTACAAATAGCTTCTGTGATCGCTTGTGCGATCATGCATGATTATAGCTAGAATATTGGACTAAATGTAACTAAATGTTTACGTTTCCTACAGGAAATGTGAGTAATTCTTATCCATGCAAAACTTGCTGCCACAACGCTACTCTAGGGTGTAGTGCGTGGTTGCCAGGGTGTGGCTAAGTCGTTCCCAAGGTGTGCTGAATGTTCTAGCATGTTGCTGTGTGGTTGCCAGGTGAGGTTTTAAGAGTAGCTTTAATAAATTGTAACTTTAATAACACCACTAATAAATTGCAATAACAAAAAGAATCGTTATGGCTAAAACAGATAGCTGAAGTGCTTGCAGGGAGGGGGGGTCTAGACACCCTCTGACCCCGCTGAAGGGCATGTTGTGTGGTTAGATCAGATTGTGATGACCGGAAAAGGCCTCTAAAGGTGTCAGATCATGCAGATTTTCTGACTCAAAGCCAGTTGGACACAAGGCCACTGGGCTGATGGTGCAAATGGGACCACAGTATCGATTCTGCCATATCACATTCAGCATGCACCTTAGCACAGATCAATGTCATCCAAGCTAAGGGGAATTCACTGACTGTTCTAGGGCAGAAATAGATGTGTTTCTAATCTAGCTGGGAACATAAAGCACAGATCAAAAGAACTGTCTTATTTAGTATGGGAAAATGTTTTTTTTGTCATTTCTTTAGGCTTAAAATGCTTAAATTTGAACCATCTTAGTAATTTCATTAAAGATCTTCGGTTTTGTTGCATGTCTCCTCTCCTGTACATTAATAAAATGGTGAGCTGTTGCCCTCTGTTGGATTATATAAGTAATGCAGCACAGCTTTAAAACGAACTGCAACACATGCACAGGGCTTTAAAATGATCTACCATATAAATATATGTACATATATAATCAGCTGAAGTCTGTCACGGTCAAATTTATTTTAGCTATATACATACAGTGAAACATACCGTCAAATTATTATTGCTAGCCATTGATCTATAAGACATCATGTGACGTTAGCTTTTAGTTTTGTGTCTACTGTTTCTTTACATCGATTATTTATAAAATCAGACAATTTGATTCATTCTAAAGGTCTTTTTCCCCTATGTCACCTATGAGATCGACCAGGTCACACAAGCACTGGTGAGTATTTAGTTTTTATAATACAAGTAATTGTGCTCATATTTTTGGAGTCATAACTCATGTCACACGAATTGTAAAGGAAATTGAGGCAGCGGGGAGGTGCCCAAACACAGCTAAATAGCTGAACAGCTAAACAGATTTATGTTAAGATTAATGATAAATAAATATTTACTTATTTTAGTTATGTATTCTGTTATGTCTCGTATCTCAAAAATCATTTAACATACAAAATTATCTATTAAAAAAGACCCATTATAACATTGTAGGATGTCTCACTGAGCTAATAATCTAGTATGATGTTTCTGAAGTTTCTTGTAAAACTGTATTTGTAGACATCCTTCCCTCTCTCGCACCCACACACACACCCACACACACACACTCTGTCTCATCTGTTTTGGTAAGTACCTCTGCTGTGCCTCATTGCAGACTCACAGCTCTGGGCCTGATCTGCACTGAGAGTTACTCAGCACCCTGAGATCTCATAGGGCCTTCGACAACTGCACAGCTAACAAGTGTATGTTGTAAGAACGTTTCTGTAACATTTCCATTAAGCAACAAAAATGTTAAAAATGTTCTTTTGTAAGTTCTAGGAATGGTCAAAACGTCCACAACGTTTTTTAGACATTGTTGCTCGGTTATAAGAACTTTACTCAAACATTTTCAAATACTGTAATGTTTAGAAAATATTTTTTAAGCGTTTTTTGATATACGATACATAATGTTAAAAAAGTTCTACTAACATTACTGCAAGAACTTTTTTGATAACTTTGAGAAAACTTTGAGAGAACCTTTAGAGAACGTTAGCCAGTGTTCTAAGAATGTTCCCTGTTAGCTGGGTGACAGCTGCCCTGGGTCCCCTGGATACTTTTTGTTAGTCAGGTGGCTAAAAGACACAATCTATTCCTGCAACAGCTGGGTCACTCCTACTGTTTTAACATATTGGAGGAAATATTAAACTAAATATTATTAAAGATGGAGTTCATATTTAGCTGTTTATTTTATTACAATATGACAGTTGAATTAACATATTTTGAGTAAAAAATCTGAAATATTTGTGAAATGTTTCATGCAAAATATGTTGAGAGTTTTAATTGTTAATCAATTTTTACATAAATTTTACTTTCTATCCCACGTGTCTTTTGTAATATCCCTTTAAAATCTTCCAGGAAGTGACATCATTTTACAAGAGAAAACAGCACAAACAAATCAGTAAGTATTAGCAATAGATTTATGAATTCGGTGAGGAATTGGTTGTCTGGTTGGTTCGCTTTCATCTTTCCATCATAATAAATTTACAGAGATTAGTATCATAACACAAAAATGTCAAAGCCGGTTAAGAAAATTAAAATTGAGTTCACGCTGTAATATTGCTGTCAATCCGCCAAACGATGGCTAATTTTAGCTCTTTATTTCCATCCTGTAAAGTTCCTTTCAGTTTTCTTGCCATTGTGTAAACAATTACAGCCATAATTATTTGAGCTAAACAAGAGCACATTTTTGTGAAAGCCTGCTATAAACTTTAATGAAATGATGTCCTTAAATGGCAGCACAGGCATATTTTTAGTGTTACGGAGTTGAAAAGGTACTGCATAACAGGAATGCCACAGCTGATCCCATCTGTGTCTGACAGACACCAAAGAAAACATTCAAAACCGCCCAGATTATTTAAAAACAAGACGCAGTTATAAATCTGTCTCACAGCAGGAATGACCTCGATCAGTCACAGCCTCTCTCTCTTTCTCTCTCTCTCTCTTTCCCTGTATTTCTGATCCAGGTTTAGCTTCATAACTTTAAATGATGGGTTAGAAAACAGGCCTAGAAAACGGCATGAGCATTGTTTATGTTGATGTATAATTCACCCCCCCATTTCCATGGTGACCTGCATAAAAAAGATTATTTAGTAGAAAATACTGTAGATACTTATAAATATATAATATATATAAATACTCTATACTGTAGAAAAACTCTCTCTCATTCAAAAATCTCTATCATTCTTTCCCCCTTTGTATCTCTTATTCTGTATGACATGGCCCAGTGTGGATTCATTATATCTGAATGCATTTTGAAATCCCATTACCAGGAATTATGGCCCTGCAGTAAAATTAAAGTAATTGATTTTTTTTGTGGTTTGTTAGTATCGGATTCTGACCGAACTGGTTTCCGTTAAACTGTGACCACCACTGCATTAGCAGCAGACAGGCATCTTCCCCCAGAATATCCTATTAGACAGACTAAATGAGATGTTTCGACCGGAGTTAAGCTTCATGAAACAGGAGTTGGAGAGACTGTCTGCAGGCATGAGAACATAATGGTCTGGAGAGAAAGTTTCTGATATTTCCAGTCAGTTCTGATTTGCAAGTTCCATTTCCTCAAACTTGCCATTCTTAATATAAAGAACATTATAATTCATATAGATTCATGTACAGTGCCAACCCTCACGCACACACATTTAGACACTAAAGTTGGACACACTGGAAAATATATTGAATTTTATTGACTACATTTCAAAACTAATCACATCTTCTAGAGCTTTTCTCTGAACCATTTTCCAATTTGAAATGTCAATTTGCCTTCGTTTACTGCAACATATGTAATAAACAGTGCATAAAGTAACCTGCTGTTTTATATTTAAAACAGAGATGGCGGTAGAGAGGAGACTTCAGCTTTAAGCAACTAAAAAGAATTTTTATTCACTGAAGTACAAACTAGTTAATTTTCAAACAGTATACAGACTCTAATGTCTCATCATTTGAAACCTAAACAAACGCTTTGTTAAGGTGTATTTTTATCATTGACTGCCACTTGGTTCGATATTTTGTTACAAATGGATGTTTCCAAATTTTTAAGGGGTGTTTTTAACTACCTTTGTATATCTAAATATGATAAGTCACTGCTTATGTCTAAATTTAAACCGATTTTAACTGACCCAAAAAGGTCATCTTTCATCTAGTTAGGCTGCTTATTACACCCTAAAAGTTTTCTTTCTGTTGCTGTCAGTTCTGTTACTGGTGAGTGTCCCACTGTACAGCGCCCTCTGGAGCTAACCTTTAGTTACCCTGCTCTACATGTAGCTGGCACGAACCAAAACATGACTCAGTCATTCTCTCTTTCTCTCATGGCATCTAACTTCATAACCAATTTTGTTCTAGTTCTGTAATGTCCTGTACATTAGAAGCCCACAAAGCATGTGTGTACGAGTCTGTAAAAATGCTGAAAAATGACTGACAATTATGCTTATATTAGTGATTAAAAATAAAATCAAGCTTCCACTATATTTTTGCTTTCTAGGTTTAAAGTCCTCTGACGGAAAGAAATTGTTGTATTATTGTCACTGAACAAAAATATGTCAGCATTTTTTTTTCCTCTTCCTTTCAGAATACATACAAAATAAATGTGAATTATGTAACTTAAGCCTCAAGCAGGATCTATTTAAAATACAAGTAAAAGCCATAATTATGGAATTCACTGCAATGTGAAATCTGATTTTGAGACAGAATTTCTGTATTACTAATTTTAGGCCCCCTGACTACTTGCTGTAGCCCCCTTAGGTTTGAGGTTTTTAAAAATAGCATTTGGAAATTATTTTGGGCCCCCCTGGACATGTAAGCCACTAAAACAATTTCCGCTTTCCACCCTGATTTGATCATTTAGGCCCTGAGTCCCTTCATATCTCTGGATCTTTTAAAGTAGGCTATACTGCTTATTTTATTAGGCAAGATTTTGGCCAGAGTCCTAAAGGTCTTAGATCATCACTTGCTAGGGTGCAGAAATGCTTTGTCATTTAGCTGCTCTGCTTTTAAATATCCGTCCTGCTTGTGTCAATGTCAGCTGAGAGACACCTGACAGACTCAGCAAGACTTTGCTTCACAATTGCTGAAATTGTGGTGCTAAAATACATACTATACTGAATGCTAATGTTACTTAGAGGTAAAAACTGTTTGAAGTAGTACTGCAACACTTGACACCAGAAAAATAAACCAGCCCAGCCAACAGGGAACATTTTCAAAACGCTGGCTAGCATTCTCTAAAAGTTCTCTCAAAAAGTTAACCAAAGTTATCAAAAACGTTAACTAAAAGTTATTTAAAACATTCTTGCAGTTACATTTGTAGAATAATGTTATATATCATATTTCAAAACCTTTATTCTTAAATAGTGTAGGTTTTAAAACATTACAGAATTAAAAAACATGAATACAAAGTCTAAATAACTGGACGTTTAAATGTTCCTAGAACTTTTTTAAAATAACATTTTTAATGGTTTTGTTACTTAATAGAAACATTAGGTAAACGTTATTACAACCTAAAATTAGCTGGGAGTTCATGCACAAAATCTGAATTTCATAACACAGAGAGGCCCTGAGGGAGTGAGGTGAAATTCTGAGGTAAATATATTCAACAAATATTATTCGTCTCTGAAAATCAATGCTCAACTAGTTCAGGGCTCTAGAATATTTGTTAAGCTCTAGGGCTGATACAAAGCTCTTGTGTGAGCAATTGTCAGTGGGCCTTTGTTTCAACAGATACAAAAGACCACTGAGACGTACATGGCCACACACAGGCACCGAAACATGGATCCAAACAAACACTTAAGTTGATGAGACTGATTTTCTCAAGTGGTATCATTTCTGTTTGGCCTTGGAAATATTTGATAACTTTTATTGTAGAAATGTCACCCGATGTTGTTTTTATATGGTGTTTCTTGTGGAAATGTCTGGAGAGCCATAGCAAGGGCTGTCATGCATTATGAATGAACAGCAAACAGCAAGTGAAGTGAGTAGTTATCCAGGTATAGGTACAGTGCTGGAAAACTACATTGTGACTTCAGATTTCAGATCAATAGTGACTCCCAAGGGCTGCAGGGTTTTCCCAGAATTCCTACGGTGTACAACTACCATAGACTTCAAAAACATTCATCTTTTTTATATGAAAAACAAAGTGGAAATCTTGACAATTATATATGTATATCATGGACTACTATGATGACATAATTTTTCCATGCTTCGAGTTTTTGTAGGGCTATTCATTCATAAGATTTGTGCTGACGTTCTGAACAGTCGAGGGTGGTCAGTCATGCATAATTGAAGCTGCTCAATCATTTATGGTTTGGGTATCGACAACATTGCGGATTCTCTTTGACTCAAATCTTTATCTTCTGTCATAATACTATGGCACTGATTTTCAAACTGATTCATTAATATGTTTTTTTTAGATGATTTAAAGCATTTTTTAATGCAACAAAGCAAAATCGTTCTGAAACTGTCATCTGCTTTATTTTCTTTCTAACTTTAAGAGTTGTTTCTAGGTGATGCGGGAAGGTACTCGTGGGAAACAAGTCTGTGTAATTTGGAACGTTGGATGACCTAGTAAATGGAAGAGCTGAGTCACTGAAAAGGTCTAATGATGCTAATGCGTCACACATTACGCCCGATAGACTGCTGAAAATTAAGAAATTGTTCAGGTGGGAAACAACGTGTTTCATTAATAAACGAATTACAGAGAGAAGTGACATATGCATAAAGAACAGATTATGATTGTGAATCTTAACGTTTATAAATTGAGGTTTGTCTGTGATTTAACTCACGCTGAATTATGCCGGGAAACAGCGGATCAATAAAAAACATCACAGACTGTGCCACAGAGAGAAATTTTAAAATACATTGTGTCTGGCAGAATGAGCACAGCAGGGGAAAAAACTCCTGAAATTCTGATCTCATGCTACAGATCCAAACCGACTCGGGTCAAACTAGCCATTCAGTGATGCTATATGGGTGAGTGACCTGGTGAGTGCGCTGTTGAAGGTGGTTTACCAGAGAGCAGTTCTTGTAAAACATTAATTAAAGTCAATATAAAACAACACCCTCAACCCATTTGACTTCAATAACTTGAGAAGGAATGTGGAAGACTTGATTGTATCCTTTGGGAACTGACTGAGCTGTGAAAGGTGATGTTTTTATGACAGGAGAGGAGAGGAGTTGACAGATACAGGGGCTTGTTGTCACCCAAAAGCAAATGTATCTATCTGTCTGTTTGTCTGTCTGTCTGTCTATCTATCTGTCTGTCTGTCTGTCTATCTATTTGTCTGTCTGTCTGTCTTTCTATCTATTTGTCTGTCTGTCTGTCTGTCTTTCTATCTATTTGTCTGTCTGTCTATCTATCTGTCTGTCTATCTATCTGTCTGTTTGTCTGTCTGTCTATCTATTTGTCTGTCTGTCTGTCTGTCTGTCTATCTGTCTGTCTGTCTGTCTATCTATTTGTCTGTTTGTCTATCTGTCTGTCTTTCTATCTATCTGTCTGTCTGTCTATCTGTCTGTCTGTCTTTCTATCTATTTGTCTGTCTATCTATCTGTCTATCTATCTGTCTGTTTGTCTGTCTGTCTATCTGTCTGTTTGTCTGTCTGTCTATCTATTTGTCTGTCTATCTATCTGTCTATCTATCTGTCTGTTTGTCTGTCTGTCTATCTGTCTGTTTGTCTGTCTGTCTATCTATTTGTCTGTCTGTCTGTCTGTCTATCTATTTGTCTGTCTGTCTGTCTGTCCGTGTACAAGTAAATTGGCTCGTTTTGACTTTCCCTGCAACGCTTCGCGTACAATAATAAAATACTACTAATATATAAATATAATGTTATTTATTATGATAATAATGGTAAAATCACGCTGAAATCGTGGGAGAGCTGGTCTCGGGGATCCTCTCCTCTGTGCCCGTCACTTGTGCTCGGGTGTGGGCTGTGGCGGTGGTACAGGTGCTGTATAATGAAGTCATGAAAGGGTTATTTCTGGTGCATTGGAGGTAGCAGCAGCTACCCCGCCCCTCCCCGCACGCCCCTTTTCTACAGACAGCAGCCGCATCTGTAGCTTAATCGGCGGGTGGCTGCACCCAGAGTCGCTGCACCCATCCCGCTTTCAAGAGCCCAAATCCGGCAACCCACACAGACTCGCTGCCGCCCCTCCCTCCGTCCTCCGTCCCTCCCGCACGCACCCGCGCTACCGAACGCCCGTCAGTCGCGAGACGCACGACGCTCCGGTAAAGCGACCCGCACACGGTACGTATCTCTTTCTGTCCGGTTCATGCGACGCGGGCACCGTCTCGACGGGAAAAACCCGATGCACGGACTCCGATCACGGAAAGCTTTGCGAGACCGTGACGTCTTCGTGCCGTTATGCATGTCTGAGCAATTGTGATGTCGCGAACAATGGCGAAAGAAATACGCGATTGAAGCCGCAGACAGTCGTTCAAATCTACCTGCGACACACGCGTTGTCGCGTTATCCAAAGTAACCGGATTAACGTAAGGTGACGGGGTAGAGGACGATGGATGGCCATGCACGGCCAGCCCAACTTTGTGTTGCATTGAACAGGTTGTCAGATGGCAGAAATCTGCGTGTTTAACGCGTGAAGTTGGTTTGTTTCTGCGTTTGTGGGCATGCAAAAGCACCGCGATTCGTCGCCAAATGACGCACCGCACGCACGAAGAATAGGTATTTATTATGTGTTTTATTAAGCATTTCGTTATTTCAATACGTCAGCTGCTGTTCGTCCTCAGAAGTTGTGCGCAAGTTGCGTTTGAAATGTGAATGTGTAGTTCGTGGTGTTTAATTGAATGGGCTTTTCGGGCTATTGCAGCGTTTGCCAAAGGCAGTGAGAGAAGAGCTGGAAAAAATAATGCATAACGCAAACCTCTAGGTTTTGAGACGCAGCCCCTGATTCATTTGCTGCTCAGTGACTCAGCTCTCTCTCTCTCTTTTTCTCTCTTTCTATCTCTCTCTCTCTCTCTCTCTCTCTGATGTGTTTGCAATACGTACCATTCACGGAGAATAATGACTAAATGGTTTACATCTGAAACTAGTTCTATATTAAAATGTTCAGATTTTTTTACACAATTCTCTATAATTAAAAAGCACTACGAGTACTAAAACACCAACTAACTGCTGTACATTAGGCCTGCTTGAGCAAAATGACTAATTCGTAATTGACTAATATAGCTGATATCAAAGCATTGGTAGTTTAAATCCGTGTGATATCGTGGAGACTAGTTCAGTTATATATGCTGTATAGAGAGGACTAGTTTTTGCTCTTTCCTGTCTGGGTGACTGACATCATTGGATAGTACAAAATTTGTAGCCGAGTCACTGTCCTCTCGGTGTGTTGTAGCACAAAGTAAAGCAGGATAGATGTGTTGACAGCCTTCATTTCAAACACTGAGTTTTCAGACCTACTCTTCTCTGATTTTCTGTATAATATGAGATTAAAACAAGCCCTGGAGCAAAATACCTAACTAACCTATGATTTATTATTAATTCCAGTTGTTTCGATATACCAGTGTTCGTTGTTAATAGGCATAAAGAGAAAATCTGTACTTTTTTTGCTATCATTCTTCCTGGGTCCATGTATCTAAAGGGCACCGAAGGGCATCCCAGCTGACAGGGAACGTTCTCAGAACGTTGGCTGACATGCTCTGAAAGCGCCTAAAAATGTCTTGTAAACATTGGTGGAACTTTTTAAACGTATTACATCATATAAATATCAAAAACGTTATTCTTAATTTGTTAGTGGAACGTTTTAAAAACATTAAACAGTTAAAAAAATGTTTTCGTAATCCCGCAACAACGTTATTACAGCATCCAAAAAACTGGATGTTTTAGAACATTGAAAATGACATAAACGTTTTTGTTACTTAATGGACACGCTAGGGAAACGTTTTTGCAACCTAAAATTGTTAGCTGTGAAGTCCATCTGACTCAGAGAAGAAATGGACCATTTAAGACGGCAGACTTGGAAAGCTGAGTGAAGGGGCTTTACCCAGCGACTCACTTTTTGTTCCACTTGACTTTGGAAAATACTGAGAAAAGAAGCGCCACTTTTAACCTTACTGATCACAGTTTCCATGGGCAACACAATAGCTCTGTTCCAAAACCTAGTGAGCTCCCTTCAAAGCATTTTAAGGTGTCACAGTTGTGCTCCTGATACAAAGCTTGTAGCAAAAAGTGCATTTGTTTTTCGGCATGCTTCCCAGAATGCACTGTGATGAGCTCAGTGAAAAAATGATAGCGGATTAAGTGAACTGAATTATTAATTATTAATATACCTTTAATCCGGATTGATTTAATACTGAAATATTAACATTAAGTCCCAGGTAATTTTACAGCAAAAAGTATTGTATTGTTCCTGTCTATAAAAGGCAGCTGTCTATGTAGGCTGTAAGGCAGCAAGGAAACCCTGTGAGGTTGTAGAACAGACTTAATAACCCCTAGTAAATAGTAGAAACTCGACTTTGGATTTACTGGATAATCTTTCCGGATTATAGAGCAGTCAGGTGAGACAAAAAAACCTCACAGTGGTGGATTAATTAGCAGAAAGGTACACGACCCAAACGGTTCCTGTCTGCGGTTCACAGCAGCTCGACTGTGCAGTTCGGGTGCAGTGCTGTCAATGCATGCATGAAACTGGGTTCAGTCCCCTACGGCAATCAAACAGACTTTCACAGCATGCTGCAGTGAAAATAAGCCTGAGATTCTAATGTACTTGTTTACTCACAGTAAACAGTACCAGTATTCATACAGAGTATTACAGTATTTATACAGCGTCAGCTCATTAACCCGTTTAAATGTATGGTACAGCTTTTTATGTAACGGCTCATAGGACGTGGCTGTTACGTTTATAGTAAAGCAGCTTTTAAAAGATTGTAAGCAATGGGGGAATTTGTCAGTGGAAGTGCTTTAATACTTTTTTGAGAGTGTATAGCATTCCCAGCTAACAATTTTAAGTTGTAAGAATGTTTCTGTAACATTTCCATTAAGTAACAAAAACATTAAAAATGTTATTTAACATATAAAATATGTTATATGTTAAAAACATAAAAATGTTAGTTTCAGTAACGTTTTAGATGTTGTATTACCATTTTGCATATTGCTTGGTTATAAGAACATTATTCAAACCTTTCTAATTCTGTAACATTTTTAAAATGTTGCACTACCTATTTAAGATTAACATTTTCGATATATGGTATTTAACATTAGAAAAACATTCTACCAACGTTACCACAAGAACGTTGTTGATAACTTTGGAAGAACTTTAAAGACCGTTAACCAACAGTCTGAGAACGTTCCCTGTTAGCTGGGATTGCTCCACCATTACGATCAAAGCACCCCAGTCTGCTTTATATAATAACT
Source organism: Chromobotia macracanthus (assembly GCA_036877525.1). NCBI lineage: Eukaryota > Metazoa > Chordata > Actinopteri > Cypriniformes > Botiidae > Chromobotia > Chromobotia macracanthus. The sequence continues at coordinate 3,550,057 of JAZGTH010000066.1, read as the reverse complement.
ACAAGGGCAGTAAACGTTTGGTGAAGGACTAAACTATAATAAGTAAAAATCTATAAAAAGTGAAAGTGACTAATTAAATACATACGGCACAGCACTATTTCAGTGACATATTTGGTTAGACTGGATTACATGTGGTTAGTCAATAAGATGCTGGATTTACACAGAACTGTCTAGTACTTTTACCCCTCAGTCTTTCATTCTGTTTTGTTAAAGGTGTGTGTTACAACATGTGGGGGAGTGCACAAACGGCCATCACTGAGAGCTTGCAAAAGTAGTGTGGATGATTTTCTCTCCCATTCCTTTGTAGTGAGAATTCACGCACTGCTGAGGACGACTCACTGTTTCCCAAAGTAGCCTATAATTGCTACTTGTTATGAGATATTTTACCCCATTTACTGGGCACAGATCTCTGTTTGAAACGTTACAGCGTCACCACGTCACCGGATGATGTGACAGGTTTCCAGCGATAAGCGATTAGTCAGTCCCCACTGAATATAAAACTCAGACACATTCTTAGCCAATCAGAAGACATTTGATGTTTAATGACCAGTTGTGAGAAACAGGATTTTAGACCAATGACGTTTCATAGTGGGTGGGGCAAAAACGTGTGTTTATATGCAAATGAACAGTCACGGATGAGATCGAATAGTTAATTTGAATTGCAGCCACTATAGTACAGCTGGGACACAGTAATTTTTTATAATGAAAAAAACATCCAGTAACTTCGGATAAGCAGAACAATTCTTCTGTCTACCGTCTACTAAAGACCTTGTTTACCTACCTCTGTTTGTTAATATCTTATCATTTGAAATACATTTAATATATTTTAATATTAAATGAATTATGCATAATCACAACATGAATACTCTAAACTATTTACACACTATTAAAACTGTAATCTCAAATATAGTTTATGTGCCTTTTAAAAGCTTATATGTTTAAATACCCCTTAAAGACGTGTGCCTAATTGTGCTAAAATTAACTAAAGTTCTTGTTGCCCCAGTAACCCGGGCAAGAACTTTAACCTGTCAGTTGCTAGTTTTCAGATCTAAGAGCTGTTTGTAAATCCTTTGGACTGCTTTGTATTGGTTAAAGGACTAGATAAACAGCCCGACATGTCAGCAGAGATACTGAATCATAGCATAAACCTTTCCTCTCTCAGATCAGATTATTTCTCTTAAGCTGTCCTTTCTCTTAAACCTGCAGTTTACATCTCAGCATGTGGATTTCATCATCTATCTTTAAAGTGCAGAAAGTTTCTCTCGTGCTGTTGTACTGACAAAAGGAGACATTTTTCTTATATGAACTGCCTACCCAAATGAACAGTGGGAATATATTACATATCTTTATATAGTTAAAAAAAAGTAAAATACAAGAGCCTATAAAAATAGTTTATAATAATTTCCATAATCAAATGCTTTTTTTATGTTTCCTGAATTTATTAATTCAAATATTCAGTTATTTGACCGAATTATGTTATAATAAAAGACATTTGTAGGACGTTAGGAGAACGTTATGTGTAAAATGTTAGTGTTGTGCAGTCTCCACAGTGTGGGAGAAACATCCAGCACTTACTTATTCAGGACCACACAGTTGTGGCTTCAAATGCTAATGAATGGGCTGTGTGGTGACATGATCTCATAGTTGGCTCAGGTTTAGGCTGGAGTTTTCTGGCTCCTCAGGAAACAGCGGTACAGCACCAAAAATCTTCTCTCGTCCTTTTTCATCCTTAAAAACTAGCTTCCTTCCTACCTCTTTCTCCCCTCTTGGAATCTGTAAAACAAGAAACAATATTCCATCACTACAGTCCAAAATCGCTACAGTACCAGTCAGAGGTTATATGCAAATCGGCCATGAGAGCGCAACATTATCCTCTGTCCTGTGGTCTGCAGTATTGTTCTGTGGCCACGCCCACACCCACACCCAGGTGGCTTTCAGTGACACAGCTGTGCTAAAAGAGGCTTTAATATGCTTAACAGCAGATTCATTCGCCACTGCCAAATCACAGGACTGGGATTACCAGAAGAAAGTAGGACATTCTCCTCTTGCGCAGGTCCAGCAGGAAGGGTCAAAGCTAACGTCCAAGGAAATATCAGGCAGTAAACAACAGTGTTAAACAAGAGTTAGAAACAAGTGTACTGGGAGCTATGTACAAGTATACAGACGTTATGTGCAATACAGTAACACAATTAATCATCTGCAGGATTATACAATGACTAATGTTATGATTTTTTAATATGGCCCTGAATATTTGCTCATTATTATGGTCTTAATGTATTCCCATCCCACCAGTGCTCAGCCAATGCAGCATTCATTCTCTACGTGCTAAAAAGCTAGCTGGCTAAAAACAAACAACTTTGGCATATGATACCTCATGCATGCCCCACACCTTATCAGCATTGTTTAATTAAAGAGAAATGCAGATATTGCAAGGCTCCAGTGTCTCCTGTACATGAAATTGCTTGTTCCACAGGGGAAAAAAACAGAAAAAAGCACACTCACAAGACACACTGTTTGGAAGGTTATTCGGTCTCACAAGACAGTGGTACGAATTTCAGATGCCTGGCTGAGGCAATTTTGTTCCCAAACTTCCATATGCCTCAATCTCTTGGGTGACCATATCTAGAGCAAAAAATCTGGAGCAGCGCGGATACTTGGTCTGTCTTCTATCATTGCACTGGTGGAACTTATTTTAACAGATGCCCTCATTTTAAGAGTTCATGAGCAGATATTTATATCAAACAGGTCAGGTGACTGCAGTGAGGTAGAACTGGATTTTGACACCAAGACCGTCGTAGTGCAGCGATGAAGTTTACGCAGTTAAAAGTAAATCTTTAATTACCAATCATCAGCCTGTCTCTCAATTAGTCTTGGGCCTTTGAAGTGTATAAAGACTTTTGGAATGCTACATTTTTATCGGTGATTGTGAAAAAGCGCAAAAGGGAGTAATGAAGACTGACTGGCCAAACGCAAGACTCTACAAAAGTGTGAAATTAAGACCATCACAAAAAACAAACTGGTCTGTGTATTTTAGCTTGGAGGCCATCTATATCTGAGTAAATTAACTGAGCAAACATATTGATGACTCCTCCTGCTCTGCGTATTTGTTTAATCTATTGTTTTCTACAGTGAAAATGTCCCTTCCCTAATGCCACCTGTCTCTGACTAGCAAAGCTTGGTTCATGATGTAAACTATAGCCTACTGGCCCCTCAAATGTCCTGTTTCAATAGGAATCACAGCAATTACATACATTTAATATTTTAACATAATGGGTATGTAAAGATCAGGCTTGACAAAAAAAGACCTTTTTTTGGCCTCTATCACTGAATGCTTTTTTGATGAAAGAAGACAGACTCATACAACTGTCTAGACAGTGTTCAGAAAGAACGCAGGTGTAGTTATTTTTTATCAGCAGTCTTTGTTAACGCCTGGAGCCATGCCGTTTTGTTAAGATTTTCATAGGACAATGTGAAGAGGGCAGTACATGTATTTATTATAAAGCTAATGGCCCCACGTTGCTCTGGGCATCGTGTCTAAGGCAAAGCACAGACAACTGTAGAGACGTGGCAGTGATTAAGACACTCTCAGACCTCCTTTGTTCCAAACTGCTTTGTCACTCAGGCGACACACTGATGCTCTGCAGAGAGCAGCAGGGGCGGAGCTACTGAAGTTTGCCGTTACCGTGGCAGCCAGTATTATTTGCATTGGGTGCATGCTGGTGAAATCTGCCTCGCTAGTCTTCACATATGTTCTGTTTTCACTTCTGTGCCTCTACCTCAGACCATCTGGCTGATAGAGGCAGAGTTGGGCTTATTCCAGCTTGGTCCAAACCCCAGTTCTACTTGTTCAGCAGCTCTTTAATAACATCTTATATAAATGAAAACGGAGGATAAATGTGTCTGGACTGGACTTTTGGGCCATTGTAAAATCCTATATTGCATTTGTATCATGTGACTTCCTATTACCCTCTACTAGCTTTGTGTAGATATCCTCTTATACTTGTTTACAGTTTAAATTCCACCCCTGGCTGCAATCCAAACATACATGATCTCATTAAAGAACTCTTGCAGGACTATCTATGAAATAATCTACAGTATGTTTTCCAACGCCAAGATGATCTTTTTAGCTGCAGACAAGTTATGCATCAATATTTATCTGCTTGGTCCTAAATTTGTTCATTTAAATAGTTACCTCCTTTTTTAATTTGTATGTACAAACACTTGTATGGGGACCCATACTTGGAATTTGACCTCTGCATTTAACCTATAGTTAGTGCACATATTGGAGTAGTGAGATGTGAACACACACACACTGAAACCGTGAACACATACCCGGAGCATGGGGCAGCACTGCATCGCCCGGGGAGCAATTTGTGGGTAAGGGCCCTTGCTCAAGGGCATCTCAGTTGTTTCCTGCCAACATTGGGAATCAAACTGGCAACCTTCTGTTTACAAGTCTGACTCTCTAAACAGTAGCCCACAAGTGCCCCCCAGTAGGCCACAACTGCCCCAGTTAGAACATGCCCCCCCCTCTCCTGCAGTTAAAATAGTACACCCCTGCTGTAGGCCTCAGTCTATTCAGGGGCCATTTCCTAAATGAATATAAATTGATGTAAGTGATCGGTTTCACTTTCAATGTTTCTCTTGGTTCAATTTCGATTAGCGTTTATCAATCATACAGCTGCCGTCAATGGATTTTTGATGAACAAATCAATGCAGTGTTGTTAGGGGACATGCCGTTGAGAATTAAGCTACTGGATGCTGTGTTGGGCATTTCAATGAGTTCCAATTCATCCCCTCATTTAGCCACTGGATTAAACCTGTGTTTCCAAAAGCAATTCAGATAATGACTACCTAGCATTTAATATGATCTAATTGAGACTACCTGGCACCTCAGTTGTGGAGAGTCACAGATTTATTTCAGACTGCTTGGATATTGAAAGCTTGCCTTCACTGTTTTTGAAAAGACAACTGAAAGCACCATCACTTCTCCTAAGAGATTTAGACTCACAATCTGCTTTTTTTACTGTCTTAGAAAGCTCAACCTTAGAAGTCTATATCTGCACTTTATATGTACATGCTGTGGATAGGCCAAAATAATTCTGTGAAATGTAAACCTAGTATCAACAAGAAAATCCATGTGTTTTTCAGGACAAAGGACTCTGCATCACAAAAGTGATGTGCTCGAGACAGTGGTGTTGGTAAACCCATCAGAAGACTCTGTTGTGTCTGAGGTACCTTTAAACAAATTCTCTTTGGGACAAGGTGTTCTTTGTGTTTCTGAAATGAATGATTAATGGATTTGATGTCAGACAGAATAACCTCTTTGAAGCACAACCTTGTGATGAACTTGCTGAAAACAGACTGACTATAATAGGGTAATGTGTTTTAAATGCCCTCTATGTCTCTGTTCATGTCCCAGATCCATTATCTTTTATCTGACCCAGCTGTGCATAAGCTACTGGTCCTGAGTGGGCAGAGCTCTGACCAAGGTGACCTGGTCCTACAAACTGGAGTGTTCAGTCATCAAACCTTCTCACGTGTGTTGGCTGATCCTGGGGTGAGTACATGTTACAATTTGACTTAATTACAGCACTTTTCAGGAACAGTATTCAATGAATCTTCATTGATGTTAAACTGAAAAAAAAACATAACTCTGATTGTTTTGAATTTGTTTTTATTATGTAGGTCAGTAATCTGGTTAAAGCCAGCTCTGGACAGTGGCCTACACTGACTGTCTCTTGCCGTGGTGAGGCAGGGTGGAGCTCTCTAGGCCAACAGCACAGTATTAGGGAGTTGCTGAACTACAAGCTGAATCCTGAGCCCATACTCCCCAAGATGGAGGGGGTCACTGAGTTCACAGAGTACATATCTGAGACTGTGGATGTACCATCACCTTTTGACCTTCTTGAGCCTCCCACCTCTGGGGGATTTCTAAAGCTCTCAAAGCCTTGCTGCTACATCTTTCCTGGTGGACGAGGGGATTCTGCCCTTTTTGCTGTCAATGGCTTTAACATTTTGATTGATGGTGGCTCTGACAGAAGGTCATGCTTCTGGAAGCTTGTCAGACACTTAGATCGCATAGATTCTATTCTTCTTACGCATATTGGTGCCGATAATCTTCCTGGGATCAATGGACTCCTTCAGAGAAAGGTTGCAGAGCAAGAGGAGGAGCAGTCTCAAGGTTCAACCACCTACAGTGACTGGATGAAGAACCTAATCTCTCCTGAGCTTGGAGTGGTGTTCTTCAATGTTCCTGAGAAGCTGCGCACATCAGAATCAAATTTGAAAGTCAAGCGAAGCATTGAGGAAGCCTCTCTTACACTGCAATACCTCAACAAGCTGGGAATTAAACCTGAGCCTTTATTTCGTGTGGTCAGTAATACGATTGAGCCCATCACTCTTTTTCACAAAATGGGTGTGGGCCGGTTAGACATGTTTGTCCTGAACCCTGTGAAAGATAGTAAAGAAATGCAATTCCTTATGCAGAAGTGGGCAGGTAACAGCAAGGCTAAGACTGGAATAGTGCTAGCTAATGGAAAAGAGGGAGAAATATCTGTACCGTATTTGACATCTATTACTGCTCTTGTGGTGTGGCTCCCCGCCAACCCCACAGAGAAAATTGTAAGGGTTCTGTTTCCTGGAAATGCACCCCAGAACAAAATCCTTGAAGGGCTTGAAAAGTTGAAACACCTTGACTTCTTGCGCTATCCGGTAGCCACACAGAAAGACATAACTTCTGGGCTCTCACCAACAGCTGTAAAACAAACAAAGTTAAAGCAAAGAACTGACAGCAAAGAAAGTCTAAAATCATCTCCTAAGACTCACACACCAACTAAGCCTTCCAAGAAAGAAATAGAAGAACATGAGGATGTCTCCTTTGTTGAAACTAAGAGTGACTCTGTCAAGGAGAACAAGATTGAGAAAAAAGAAGAGAAAAAACATACAAAACCACTGAAACCTAAAGCAGAAGTGACAGAAAAGAAAAAGTTATTGAAGGAGAAATCTCTGAAGAAACACCCAAAAGAAAGGGTGTCCAAAATGGATGAAAAGAAAGACAAAGAAAAGAGGGAAGTTAAGAAAGAAAAACGTGAAGTAAAAAAAGAAGATGGTATGAAAAGAGAAGAGAAAAAGGTTAAAGCCAAGGACACTTCAAAACCCGAAATGAGGAAAATAACTAAACCTGACCTGAAACCTTTCACACCTGAGGTCAAGAAGACACTCCACAAAGCCAAAACCCAAGGGAAACCCAAAACAATAAAGAGCAAACCTACACCTGCCAAGGTGGAGAGTGCAGAGACTGTAGCAGAACCAACGACTGAAAAGGTCAAGCCTGAGGCACAAGAAAATGGGATAGTAGAAGCCATATCTGCTCCATCTACTCCAAAAGATTTACCTAAGGACTTTAATGATTTGAAACCAACTGAATTAACAGATCACCCTGAATCTCCTGAAAGTGCCCTTACCTCAGAATTAGCAGCTGAGAAAGACACTGCAAGTCCTATTACTGCAGAAGAAAAAGAACATGTTATTCAGACTGTAACAACTATAACTGAACAGAAACTTACAGAGAAAGAGGCAGTGCCATCAGCAGAAATCAAAGAAGCAGTACCTTCAGAAGAACAACAGAATGAGCCCCAGGCATTAGAATTAGAGAAATTTGTGGATGAGGGTGCTGCTATTGAAGATGAAGATGAAGAAGAGGTTGAGATACAGGCTGTTAAGAAAAAGACAGACGATGAGGAAGAGGAAGACATGGGAATAGGAGATGAAGAGGATGAAGGATCAGCAAAGGAAACCAAGGACTTTGAAGGAGTGGACAGAAAGCATGAAGTCGAGGAAATGGAAAAGCAAAAACAGAGGGAGGAAACAAAAACCGAAGCTGAAGAGGATATATTTGAAGATGATGATGATGTGATTGAGAAAGCTGAGCTAGAAGAAGCTGAAGATTTGGATGCCATTGCAGATGAAGAAATAAAAGATCTCTCTGCTGAGAAAGTAAAGGATGTTGAAGGCAAAGAAGAAGAGGATGCATACTTGTCAAATGTTGGAGGTATCACAGCTGGCATTACATCTACGGCTCAAGGAGCTGCTGCAGCAGAGAACTTATCTTATATCCAGGATGAAACCATTCCAGGTTACCCAGAGACTGAGCAGACCATCTCTGATGAGGAGATTCATGAAGAAGCAGAGGACAGGATACCACACCTCCAAGATGAGGTTGGTAGCTATGATGTCTCAGTCCCAGACCAACCAGGCTCCTTTGATGCCATCCATGGAATAGGTGAAATACAAGCAGCTGCAATGAGCAATGAAACAGGCAAAGTATTGACAGGTCCCCAGGAACCAGCTATTTCCATCTACACCAACATATTTGCAGCTCCATTAGCTGAAGAGGAACATGTTTCTTCAGCAACATCCATAACAGAGTATGACAAGCTGTCCTCTTTACCCACGTCTGTTGCAGAAGATCAGTCCGTGGCATCGATCACAGCACCTCAGACTGAAGACACTGGAAAAAGTTCTTTGCTCTTGGATACTGTAAACAGTGTACAACAAATTGCTCAGAATGAGCCCACCCAAGGAAAGGACAATTTACATTCAGCTGGAACTGTCTCACCAACATCTTCCCTAGAGGAGGACAAGTTCTTCAAATCATCTCCCTCTGAAGAATGTCCTCCACTTCCCTTAGAAGGAAAAACTGAGGGAATTGAGATGGCAGCCCATTATGATGATGAAGAGGAGGATGAGTATGAAGATCAAACACCAAATGTTGACATTTCACTTGGAAAGTTGCAAGAAGGATACGCCTCACCTGATAAACCTGAAAACAAAGAGAAAGAAATGGACAAACCCAAAAGCCCTGTGCCTTTCACTCAAGATACTTCACCCGACAAAACATCCTTGCCTACAGGACCAGTACCACCTCCTAAGGAGGATTTATCTGTAGACAAGCAAACATCACTTACTTCCCCATTGCACAGTGTTCCTAAACTTCCAATTTCTGAATCCAGTGTTTATCCAGAGGTGGAAGACCGGTGCATTAGCCCTGATGACAGCACTGTTAAAATGGCTTCTCCTGGACATTCTGGACCACCTAGCACATGCCACTCTCCCCTGAGAATGTCTCCTGTGGAAGGAAAGGATAAAGTGCTCCTTACAGAGGCTAATGAAGAGCCACAAGAGCCGGTTAGCCCCACTAAAATTAAACTTGAACAGGACAGTGGAAAACAAAAACCTGACATGTTAGATGAGAAGGAAATACCTCAAGCAGAAAAGGAAGAAAAGAAAAGCACTCAGGAAGCAGACTTGTCCACCTCTGCAGCCCCTCCTCTTGAAGAAAATGTCGAGACCTTTTCAGCTAAAAAAGAAAGCTTAACGATTTTGCCATCAAAAGAAACAAGTGGCACAGAGGTAATGTCTCATCCAAGTGTTGAAAACAAGGGCAGAGTTGAAGAGGACCTAAAAGAGAGCAGTAAGGCTGTGATTGCAGAGGATAAAGAAAGCAAGTTATCTGATGATCATGGCATTGATGCAGCTCATGATATAATATCATCAACAGAAAAAGAAGAAACAGGACAAAAAGAAGAAATAGAGAAAGAAAAGCGTGAGGCTGAGAAAGATGATGTTGAAGACAAACACAAAGAAAAAGACCAATTAATAAAACACACAGAAGATATAAAACATGACGATATAATATCAGGACAAGAGAAAACAGAAGCAGTGCCTTCTAAAGAGGATGATAATGATAAACATATAAAAGAGGAAAAGTTGCAAGATAAGACTTCTCCTGCAAATCTGGAAAGGTATGAGATGGAGAAACAGGAGAAACAAATAGAGGAAATTCAGTCAGAGAAAGCTGAAATATCTTCCAAATTGGTTCAGGAATCCAAAGAGAAAGATCTGACTGATTCATCTCATCAATCCCTAGAAACAGGCTCAGACATCAAAATACAAACATCAACATGCCATGTATTGACTGAAGAATATATAAGGACTCAACAAGACACCATAGAGACAGATACAACAACAAAACTGGAAAAGTCTTCTGAGCAGACATCAGAGTCAATTGAAGATAAATCAGAACAAGTAGCTTCAGTGGAAAGTGATTCATCTATCTCTAGAATAGAGCAGTTTAAGGAAGATGCAGACAGCCTCAAATCTCAAGTACAACAGTTAACTGAAAAAACAGATTTTACCTTAAAAGATGATGAAAAAGCAGAAAGTAAAACTGAAATATTGCAGACTTCTGAGAAAATCTTTTCAGCTGTAAAAGAACACAAAGAATCTAAGGATGAAAGCATAGAGGAAGGAAAATCTCAAACACATCAAATCTTAAAATTAGATCCTCAGTCTATAGATGTGCATGTAGAGAAGAGTCAGTCCATTATAGAGAAAATGGATGTTGCTAAAGATGATCAAACATCTAAAGAGATGCCAACACAAAAGATCGAATCTCATATATTGGGGGCAGCACCATGTGAGGCAGAACTTACTAGCAAACAAGATGAAGGACTGAAATTGGTGGAAGAAACCCACACCACAGATTTAGAACAAATTGACCAGAAAGCAGATTTTGAACCTGTTCCAGGCCAACCTCAGGCTAAAGATGCAGGGGACAGTCAGTCAATTACAGAAAAAACAGATGGTGCTAAAGATGATCAAACATCTAAAGAGATGCCAACACAAAAGATGGAACCTCATATATCAGGGGCATGTGAGGGAGAAATTACTAGCAAACAAGAAGAAGAACTAAAGTTTGTAGAAGAGACCCACACCACACATTTAGAAAAGGTGGACCAGAAAGCAGATTATGAACCTGTTACCGGCCAACCTCAAATATCACAGTCCGTAGTTTCAGAAGACACAGATGCAGAGCACCAAACTAGCCAAGATTTCCCACCCAAATTAGACTATAAACTCGAAGATGAACAAGCAGACCAATGTGAAGTCTTGCTGCCTCTGTCCGAGAAATTAAGTTCTGCTAAAGAGGATCAAGACTGGAAAGACAAAGAGGTAGAAGATAACAGGGTAATAACAGACATCACCAAGCTGAGTGGTAAACCTGATGAAGAGTCTAAAGAACATCAGACCTACAGCAAAACAGATGTGCTTACTATTTCTAAATCTGATTATGACTCTAAACTGGAGAGTCAAGCTGAGACAATAACTTCAAAGAATGAAGATTCACAAGCTAAAGAGGATGAAATAGACAAAGAGTTAGTTGTCAAACCTGAACAATTAGTTATGTCTGAAGACATGACATTGAAAGAAAATATATCCAAAGATAAGTCTGTGGAGGACAGTAAACTTTCGATCTCTGAATATCCATTATCATCTAAGAAAACAGATTTTGCTGCTAAGCAGGATGAACCCTGTGAAGAAAAACACATTGAAGAGACTGTGGATAAAACACCTCAACCAAGTATAGTGCCAGATGTGGCTGCTGACACAAAACAAGAACTTCACACCATACCTGTGGGAGAAGAAAAGATTGAGAAAATTAAATCAGAATCAGATAAAATTGTGGATTTAAAACCAGAAAGTGATTCGTTAGACAAAATGATTAAGAAAGATGTGGTAATAGCAGAACAAAATCTTCCCCCTGAACAAGACAAAGATTTAAAGGTTAGCTCACAGTTTGAGGAGAAATTAATGAAAGAAGATACATCAACATTGGTGACAGATGAAATAGAGGCTACAGTTGTGGGCCAGGGAGCTAAAATGAAATCTCTTGCAGAATCATCAGAACAAATGTTTGAAACTTCAGTTCTAAGCTGTAAAGAAAAAGTAGAATTGAAAGATGAACCCCGAGAGGATATCAAGCAGTATACATCATTACAAGAAACAGATACTTTATCATCAACAGAAATTAGATTCAAATTAAATTTAGATTATAAAGAAAAATTCATTGAAGAGATTGCACAGGAAACCTCCTTGACTGTAGACAAAACAAAAGACAGCATAAAGTCAACTTTTGAAACTACCTTTCCAACCAAATTCTCAGATGAAGATGAAAGCACAGAAGAGGATGAAGGAGATGCTGTTTGTATGGGAGGTGCTGGCTCAAGACCATTGTCAGTAGAACCTTGGAAATCAGAGGAACCAAAATCAAGCAGTTCTGGACCACCTTTAACATCTGATACAAGTCTGAAAAAAGAGGAAATTGTGGCACATTTAGAAGAAAAAGAGTTGACTAGAGATTCGGGTCAGTCATCCCCTGAACCAGAGAAAGAGTGTAGGGTGGATACCACCTCACCAACTCCTGCTACTGCAGAAACTAGTAGTAAATCTGTAACAGAAATTTCAAGTCAGCCCCCTTTAAGTGAGAACAAAGCACTGAGTATCACCCTGTCCAGTTCTGGCAGTCAGGCAAGCGTTGAGGATGCCAAACATGAAACACTCCTCTCTTCCGAAGAGACTGCAAAACCTGAGAAGGAGGCTGAGCGGGAAAGAGAAGGGGAACGTGAAATTGCCTCTCCAGGGTTGGAATCACATTCTGATTTTCAAAAGACAGACAGTGTTGATAAAAAATCTGCTGAGAAGGCTGAAAGTGAGGACATGGCATCCAAAACGGAAAAGGATGACAAGATGACTTATGAAGTGGAAAAAGAAAGCTATGAAGCTTCCAAATATGAACCATATGAAAAGCCCATCTCAAAAGATACTGAGATAGAAAAAGAGGAAGAGGACCAGCACACAGATTTGGATGACAACAGAAAAGCAAGTCAGTCCCATTTGCTTGGAGCTGCATGCCCAGTAGAGGATCTAAGTGATGATGAACCAGTGTCTTTCAGCAAAGTTGATTATGAGACTTCATTTATTGAGAGTAGGGCGAGTATTCAAAGCAGCCACAGTGCCTATTCAGAGCAAGATAATAAAGAGCAATACCAAGAGGAACAGCTGGACAGAGAAGAGAGGCAAGATTATGTGGACAATAGTTTGACATATGTAGAGACATATGACAGCAGAATAACTTCTGCAGCAGGTTCGAGCTCTTTTGCATCTATCGATTTGCAAGACAAATCAGAGAAATTGGAGAGAGAGGAGAAAGAGAAGGAGAAAGAGACTACCAGAGAGGACACACATTCTCCTTCTCAAGGACAAGATGAAAGTCTTGCTAAATTGCCACATAAAGAATCTTCCTCCAGCGTTACACAACCTGATAAATCAGAGAAAGACCATAAAACACAGGAGACATTGGCAACGCCTAAATCTGATGACTTGGACAAGACCAAATCTTCTCTTAAAGTTGAAACCCACGTGACTGAGGCTTCTCCTCAACAAGGGATTCTCACATCATCACAAGATCTATCAAGTTGTCAGGGCCTAACAACAACCTCAGTTTCTGCCTACAGTGAGAGTCAAATATCAAAAAGCGAAGGCAGTACAGATAAAATTAAACTAGGTTCAGATGAAAGCAAAGAGGACCCATTTTGTTCTGGTCGGTACTCACCACCTGAGAAGGATATGCTTCCTGCCAGGTTGTTAACTGAAGAAGCAGGTTCTAGTGCTGCCACTCCTAGTTTCTCTGGCCAGACAATTAAAGTCGATGATAACGTTCTTGCAGTTGAGAGCACTAGCAAAACTGATTCTACAAGCAAGACATTGAGCACGAGTGGGGAGGCAGAAGAAGGCTTGGTCAGAAGCCAAAAAATATTTGCAGAAGAAGAAGAAGACTATGAGGATGAGGAAGAAGAGGAAGATGCAAGTGACTTGGATATTGAAAAGGGTGCCAGAGAGATCTCTGAGAAAGAGTCCAAGGCAGTATTTGATATTACTACTACATCTAAACCCCCAGATATAAAACAAAAGTTAACAGAACAAGAAGAAACCGCTGGTTCAGATGCTGTTGGAACAACTGGAACACTTTCACAGGCAGACACAGTTGGTCCTTCATCTACAGAAGAAACTAGGGAACAAACAACAGAGCCTTCATTAGTACTGGGAGATCAGTCAAAAAAACAAGACACTAGTTCAGTCCAATCTGATACACCCAAGACTAGTGATGATAAACATGAGTATAAACCAAAGACAGCTTCAGATAAAAAGCCTGAAGGATCTGAATCGCTAGCCGGTGTGCAGACAGCCATGTCTGATGCCACTTACTTATCATCATCCTTCAGTTACTCTTCCTCAACGTCTGCCTCATATTCAACTGGTCAACGCCTTGGAGAAGGTCCTGACACCCCAGTAACTATTGCCAGTGCCCAGCTAAGGTCAGATGGAGACAGTATATCTTATGAGTACTCATCACTAAAAGAGGAAGAATCTCCTGTTATGGATTTGCCATATTTAAGTTCTGGGGGACATTTAAAAGATAAATACAAAGAAGTTTCTGATAGAATTGTACCTGCTACAACAACAGCGGAGTCAGTATCTTGTGTTGCCAGGTTTCCTCCCCTCAGTCCTTTGGAAGAATCAAAATCTTTTCCTCAAGATCAAACATCATCAGCTGAGGAGAAGTCAGAGGGGGAGATGTCAAGCATTAAATCTGACAAGGAGCACCTTTCTGATGCTAAACATGTATCTATAACTGAACCGCATTGCTCAAAACTGCCAGATCCAGCAGCTTCTAAGCCTGCACAACCAACTGAGGTGGCATCTGACACCTCCCATATGATTAATATTGCACCTTTGGAGAAAGCTGACTCTGCAGACAAGCACACAGAGGAAAAATCCTCTGATGATGAACCTGAGGATAACAAAAGCAATTTTGAAGAGGGAACCTTACCATGCAGAATTGAGTGTGACCGATTATCAGCGCCTGGTCAGAAACCAAGCAGTGAGTGTGACAGATCTTTAGCTCCTAGTCAAAAATCAGGCAGTGAGTGTGACATATCTTCAGCTCCTAGTCAAAAATCAAGCAGTGAGGGTGACCAAGTCTCAGCTCCTGATGAAAAATCAACCAGTAAGGATGACCGATCTTCAGCTCCTGATGAAAAATCAACCAGTAAGGATGACCGATCTTCAGCTCCTGATGAAAAATCAACCAGTAAGGATGACCGATCTTCAGCTCCTGATGAAAAATCAACCAGTGAATGTGACAGATCTTCAGTTTCTGATGAGAAATCAACCAGTGAGGGTGACAGATCTTCAGCTCCTGATGAGAAATCAACCAGTGAGGGTGACAGATCTTCAGCTCCTGATGAGAAATCAACCAGTAAGGATGACCGATCTTCAGCTCCTGATGAAAAATCAACCATTGAGGGTGACAGATCTTCAGCTCCTGATGAGAAATCAACCAGTAAATGTGACAGATCTTCAGCTCCTGATGAGAAATCATCCAGTAAATGTGACAGATCTTCAGCTCCTGATGAGAAATCAACCAGTAAATGTGACAGATCTTCAGCTTCTGATGAGAAAACATCCAGTGAGGGTGACAGATCTTCAGCTCCTGATAAAAAAATAAGCAGTGTGTGTGACAGATCTTCAGCTCCTGATGAAAAATCAACCAGTGAATGTGACAGATCTTCAGCTTCTGATGAAAAATCAACCAGTGAATGTGACAGATCTGTAGCTCCTGATGAAAAATCAAGCAAAGTGTCATTAACAGGGCAATGTGCTGATGTAAAATCCTCAACCACAAAATCTGATCTGCAACCAACAGATGGACCAACAGAAATTACAGATTCTCAAAAGTTGTCTGGCACAGCATCTGGAACACTGAGTACCAGCAAAGTAAGTGAACAAAGCACGAAACAAGAGGGAGCAGAGAAGTCAGAGGAAATGAAAGACGATGCTGAAAGAGAGCAGGATACAGTAGAACTAAAACAAGTGAACATGAGCAAGACAGAAGAGAAGAGCATGACAGATAAAAAAGAATATAAAGGAAAAGCTAAAGTAGTGGAGGAAGAAAAGATAAAACATGAAGAGAAGGCTGATGTGAGCTCAGAACAGAGTGGAGAGATTTTAGAGGATTGCAAGAAAGAGAAGTCAGAACAAAAGATGGAAAGTGACAGAAAAACTGAAGTCCTGTTGGAAGAAAAAGAAAAGAAAGAAGTACAACATATGGAAAAGACTGGAGAAAAAGTGGAATCTAAAACAAAACTAGACGAGAAGAAGGAACAGATAGAAGTAACAGGGATTGATAAAGACAGCAAAAAAACAGATATAGTTGAGTTGAGCCAGCATGGTGCCCATGTATCTGCAATCCAGCATGAGGATGTTGTATATATAAAGGCTCCACCTGGCTATGGGGAAGATGTTTATGAAGGTATGGAGGAAGAAGAAGAGGACAACGTGATGAAGTATGATTTAAAAGAGCGTCAACCAAGTCCACCCTTGCCTGAGTCATCAGGAGCACAGGCCTGTTGTCCTGAGGCCTCTGGAAAATCAGATGAGGAATTCACTCGACCGTCTGACCTCTGCATGGAAGCCACGTCTTCTCATTCACCTTCATCCTTTAAACACCGTAAAGGAGACCTCTCTCCATCCTTCATTAACCCAAGCCCACAAGAATTGTCCAGCGAGGAGGGAGAGGAAGATGCCAGAAGTGATCGTTCAAGGGAAGACGATGGTGATGAGCGGGAGCAGCACTCCGTCAAGAGGAGATCTCATAAGCAGCAGCATCGCCATTCCCAAGGTCGCCATGAGGACGCCAAGGAGGTTTCCCATAGCCTTCCAAGTGGTACCACCAGCGGACATGGTGTTCTGCTAGCCGGGGAAGAAACGCCTCCCACATCTTTGAGTGAGTCACTCCCATCTCAGTCTGACTCAGATGTTCCTCCAGAGACTGAAGAATGTCCATCCATTACAGCTGAAGGAAATCTTGACTCTGATGAAGATGCAGAACATCTACCAGTAGATAAAATGTCTGCTGCTGGTGGCAGTGGAGGGAGCCATCATTCCTCCTCCCCAAAGAGTCACGATCCCCCACCCATCCCAATGAAAGACCCCGTTCCTCACCGGCCACACCCTGATGTGTGCATGGTTGACCCAGAAGCCCTTCTCAATGGTCAAACCCACACAGAACGACCAGTGAAAAAAGACCTTAAAACCAATAGAGGTTTGAGGAAAACATTTGGAAAATCGGCATCACCTGCACGTAAAGGAGACACCAAGAGCAGGAGGTCTACCACCCCTGTGAAGCAGGCATCCAAAGACTCCTCGCCTCATGCCCCTTCCCTTAAAAGAAAAGATTCAGAGAAAACATTCCGTTTGTCCAAAATGTCTGAGACACAGGGATCTAGAGGAGACATGTTCAACCCAGGAAGAGGATTAGTCAATGGCGTTAAGAGTAATGCAGGTACAGTTATCTCATTACTTCACAACAACGGTCCTGCATTAGACCACACATGCAAATAACCAATATTGTATTTCTTTCAGGTTCTAACCAGAAATCAAGCGCTGGGACCCCACCTGGACCACCTATATATGTTGACCTAGCTTACATTCCTAATCACTGCAGTGCTAAAAACGTTGATCAGGAGTTTTTCAAGAGGGTGCGAGCCGCATACTATGTGGTCAGCGGAAACGACCCGGGCAGTGGTGAACCCAGCCGTGCAGTTCTAGATGCACTACTAGAAGGCAAAGCACAGTGGGGCACTAACCTCCAGGTACGTCTGCCTTTACAAGAAAACAATCTTAACATTAAAGGCGCAGTAAATGATTTTAGAGAAGTGCTGTTGAAATTTGAAATCAACACCCAAATAAACAATTTTGTGAATATTTGCTAAATGTCTATTTTCTCTGTGTGTTGAAAAATATTAAAAGATTGTATTTGCAAATAGTCCTGGCTGGTTAAATTAGAGAAGAAACAGTGGATCGGACCCAACACCACAACACCATAACACACTTAGCCAATCAGCAAAAGGGGGCACATACGCCAGCTGTTAGTGGTCACCTGTGTTGCACAGGGGTGTTTGATATGGGCGGAGCAATGAAGGGAGGGGTGCGCTTGTTCTGGGTGTCAATTTCAAATATCAATAGCATTTCTCAGAAATCGCTTACTGCACCATTAAATTAAAAATGCTTATAATCTGACAGTTCTCTTTCTCCTTTAGGTGACTTTAATCCCGACACATGACACAGAGGTAACTCGGGACTGGTATCAGCAGACTCATGAAAAACAACAGGACCTGAATATAATGGTCTTGGCAAGCAGCAGCACAGTGGTCATGCAGGATGAATCTTTCCCGGCCTGCAAAATAGAATTTTGAGTTAGTTTTCCATTTAGAGCTTGCAATTCTTTTCTTATTCCTTTGTAATCTTTTAGGTTTAGATGAATTACACAATCCACCGCTTTCCATTAGCGACTGCGATTATAGTTTGTACTCTAATTCTCAAAGGCAACAAAATCCTAGTGCTGTCACTGGACTTTATTATAAGCTAATGTCCTGATTCAAGTTATTGTAAATGTTTTTTTTGATCGCATCTGCAATGCTTTGGCAGAAAATTGAATGTTCACTAGCTTGCGATTATGAAAAAATATATATGTTTATAGGCTGAAGTTGATCTGTAGATCTGCATTGCAAATTAATTTCTTTAACATAATAACTTCAAGTGACCAAAATTTTGAACTCTCTAATGTCCACAATTTGAATCTGAAGCACAAAAAATGATTTAGTACATTGTTTGATTATTGCTTAATATCGTAAATAATCAATAATCAAGCCCATTTACAACATAAACACTTGCAGAACAGTATGTGAAAACACAAAACTTCAGATTACAATCTCTGTGAGCTACAATTACTGACAAATTACAAAATCACACACTGTACCAGCAAATACAGTAGAAACAAGTAATCATATGCTAAATGTCTCCTCCAAAGATTTGTGCCAAATCTCAATTATTTCAAATGGTGATTAACAAAATCTACAACAAAGAATTCAAAATTAGTGCAAGAGATTAATCATTCTCTAATTAAAAATCCATTTCAATAACCTCGTCTCAATAATGTAAGACTGTACACGTATATACATGCTTGAGAATGTTTCTAAATAGACAGCATCTTTATAAACTACTAACTCATGACATGACATGCATTATGGACTAGGACGATTATCATGTGACTCATGTTTTAGAAGATATACGGCAAAATGTTACAGAAGAAATCAGTGCGACTGAGTACAGTCATTGAGTGAGTACATCCAAATACAGTGAGTAGAGTTTTTTAGTCGTTGGTATTGCAGTCACTTTACTTTTAAGCATGGTGCTTTTCTAACTCAGACTAAACATTGTAGGTACATTAATCAGTGGCTCTGCGGTGGGGATGAAGACCGGACAGTATCCACACCTCTCTTTAAAACAGTTAAACATTAACAAGTAAACATTCATTAAAATGCACATTAATGGAGCTGTTACAGTCAGATGGAAATTGCAGTTTATTGCCAATTACGTGATGTTTTGTTGCTCGAGTGAGAGCGCGGGCAAATGTTGACTTGTCCCGCAACAATGCTAACTGTATTTTAGGCTTCTTTTCATAGCTGAGATTCCCTCTGACACACAAGCACTTTAGGTTTATGTTGTACAAGGACAGGCTACTGGTGGAGATGACACTGATTATATATGTGTAGCGGTAAAACATATTTGTTAGGGATAGATCAGTATGTTATGGATATAATCAGTAAAACAGGTTTCAGTGGTTGCTGTGAGAATAGACAGTGAGGTTTTCCTCATGTGCGTGAACCATTTAGAAACCATTTAGAGTGTTTGACAAGGAAAACGCTAAGACACACACACACACATACATACACAGGCATACACAACAAAACAATCTTAGAATAACAGACATTTACTTTAGATTGTCTGGAATTTGAAATCCTTTATGGCCTTATTACTTATTTCGGTTTACGCTAATATAGTTTAAATTGACCGACAAGTTAGAGCGTTATTATAAAGATGTTTATAGCATTATTTTGCACCAATAATTGTATGACTGCACTTTTATATTTAATGAAGTGGGTAGGCAGCGTCTGAATAAATAAGTAACCTGCTAATTTATTTTACAAAAGCAAATATAAACCACTGAATCTGAGAGAATGTTGGATATAATGTTTTCTTTAATCTGACAGTTTAGTGAATGACAGACAAACTACTTTAGACTTTAGCTAGTTAGTATCTATTTTAAATTGTGTGGAGGTCACTTACTGATAACAAAAACTCAACTACCACAGAAGGACAAAATGTTTTAGAAAACATTTTTGTTGCTAACATTAATTTGCATTTTTTGGGACCTCAGTGTCACCTCTAAAGATTTATGCTGGACTTCCTGTTATTTTAACCTGAACGTTTCTAATACTCTGTTCTGCCATTTATAAAAAGCTGACCACGAGTGTGTTTGCATTTGAGGCAAAGAGAACACGTATTAGCAGGCTGTCATCGGCTTCTGTATGCACTGGGTCTAAAATAGACCAGATTAAGGGTGAGACAGTGACTCCACATCTTTAAATGCACCGTGAGCAGTATTTTCAGAAGTACTGCATTATTTTGGCCTCTGTTACTTAAAGCAAAGCATAACACAAAGTAGCCTTTTAAACTTTAAAAGTAGCCCAGATATCCAGATAGCAGTGCCATCTCTCGTTTCCCAAAAACCCATATATTTTTAGTTTGTCTAATCTTGTTGCTGAGGTTTTTTTAATGTATTTAGTATTACACATCGCAGCGGACTTCATATTCATATTATGTGACTATAGATTTAGTTACAGTATGTCAGAGTTGTTTTTGACATGGTCAAAGTGGTCAGGTCTTTTTGTACTAGCTGTGAACACACGGGTGGTCATAGCCTAAGAATTTACCTCGTGGGCCTCAAAAAGACAGCAGCATTGGATTTAACTAGTTTATTAGTTATAAATTGTGTTAATGTTAAATATGCTGTACACAAATAAATTCAAACATAATTCATTCCACCACAAACAAAAGCTACACTGAGACCAAAATCTTTTTTTTTTCCGGCTAGAAGACTATGTTAAAATGGTGTGGATATATTTTCATAATTCATTTCAAATACCTGGCCTTAGTAACAAGTACTACGTGGTCTTGTTGATTAGCTGTGATATCTTTACACAAAATATTTTTGTGCTAAAGTTGAATGCACTAACTTTAAATAACATTTTTGAATGTAAAAGTTGCTCGCTGGACGTTGCTACATCAAAACAAAGAAATAGCAACATATGCACATGGAACAGTAAACCTCAGAATATGGGTCACGGAAAGAACAGTGGCTTTGAATGAAGAGTGACTCATGTCAAAATATTACCGTACGCTCATGTTCAGCATGTATCAGTGATTTTAGTACTTCAGTACTCTCTTACAAATAATGTTTCAATGTGTTAGAGAGGGCCGTTTCACGACTACTGTTCTACACTAACCGGCGAATACACTATGTGAGGTTTTCCTCTCATATGACTTCAAATGCCAAAACAGAAATCAAAACAAATGCCGTAAACCTGTACATATTAATCAAAATAGCCGACATGGTCATTTATGTGAAACGCTTTCTTTAAACAATTTCTGTGGTCATGTAATTTACTTTAGAAATGGTAACAAAGACGATAAAACTACTGTATCTCTACAGCATCTGTTAGTTCGGTTTAATTCTCCGAGTACAACATCTTTTGATCATGTGGCGGATTCATTTGGCCCTGTTATGTACGCGTGTCCGTCGTTGCATGTGACCTTATTAGTTATGCTCCTGAATGTAATCGTTTAATAATCAGAATTAAAAATAAAACTATTTTAAGAAGATATATTTGAAGCTAACTGTCTTTATGGTACTGAATATGCATATTATTGGGCTTGGCTTCTGTTTGCCCTGAGATGTTGTTGAGAAGATGCTGTGATATTTCCTCGTTCTTTGGCGCTGTATGAATCTTAGTTCTCTTATTCTTTAGTGCAATATTCCACATTCTGTATTTACAAGCTCAATGCAAAAGTAGGTTAATTAAACGTTTCTGTTAATTTACTGTTAAGGGAACCATTCTGGTGATCATCAATAAAAAGCATTTAGCAAAACTTTGTTTGATTTTTTTTGCATGTCGCACTCACAAAATTGCCAGATATCAGAAGATTTTAAGTATTCATGATTTTTCACACAATTTTGTTTTTCACACTTTATTTTTCTTACTGTAGAAATTCTTACTGTAAAATTTCTTAACGTTATTTCTTAAAAGTTTCCTAATAACACACTGGGGCAGAAATGGTCATGCCCACTTTTTCAAAGGTAAGATTAAGATTTAGACCATTTTGTCGACATAGCTTAACTTAAGAAAATTCCTTTAAAATAATAGCTGTTATTTATAACTAATGCATGTATCCACGGGCTTAAATCTAGATAACACAGTTTGTAAAAGTTATTCCATTCAAGTTCCCACTCCTCCTTTGCGATGGCTTTATTTCTAAGTGAGCATCCTGAGCAATCCACACTCCTTCCAGAATCTCTTTGCAAGAGTTAAAGATGTTGTGAGCCTCAGTTTCTGAGCACAGGCTGTGGACACACTAGTCATTCGCCGGCTTACCCAACCCATGCCACGGCGTGCTGAACTACAAGCTGTTGCCATGACGATGTCCATTTAACATCACTAGCAGATGAGAGTTTATGTGGGAACATTTTCACAGATTTATACCCTCGGTAATGTGTCAGCAATTCCACAGGGGATTTATGTACGACATTAGCAACTGCTGAGCAATTCAAACTAAGTCTAAAGTATATAGCAAATTGAAAATCGCTCATTTTTAAAAGGCTGGGGTTGTGCATTTTCTCACTCCAGTTGTACCCTAGACATCAAGTCCACGTGGGAAAATATCCAGTGGCTTATTTATTCCCACACGAATGAAAATAAGCTAATGTAATGCAGTATGACCTCACCATTACCATTAGCTCACTGTTTGCCTGGTACAATTTGGGTGTCACACAAACACACACGTCACTCATTCAGCCCGACATTCACA
The DNA here is from genome assembly GCA_036877525.1 of Chromobotia macracanthus. Lineage (NCBI taxonomy): Eukaryota > Metazoa > Chordata > Actinopteri > Cypriniformes > Botiidae > Chromobotia > Chromobotia macracanthus. The sequence goes on along the minus strand of JAZGTH010000066.1, from coordinate 3,527,164 downwards.
GCGGAAGTCAATAAGTGAATCCGTCGCCATGGCAACACAGCAGTACAGCTGATGGCTGAGCATGAGTCAGTATTGTTTTGCATCGCACTCTTGGACTCGGATGACACAGAGCGCAGACTGAATATCAAAACCACACAATTAACCCCGAGAACACAACAACTCGTGTATGCAGAGCCATGTTTGATGTGGAGAGAGCATGGACACACACACACACACATTTTGCTCAATTATTATCAAAATGTTTATACCGAAACCTTAAAATTTTCGCCTCTAACATCGTTCACATGTTAGTGGTCATTATCTGCGTCAATTATATCGGTCGACTTTGTTTTGTAAAGTAATACGTGTTCCTGGATTATCTTTGGTGTTCCTACATTTCTGTAAAAAAACATAATCAGTCCCAACCTAAACACTAGCTATATTACAAACTCTGACCATAACTGATCCCTAAAATCAGAGGGAAATAGTAAATAATACATAAAACGATATACAAACCATAAACCTAATCCTACAATTTGATTGGTTGATTGAAATGATGTCACATGACCTGAAACATGTCTTAATTGGGAAAATGTAGAAACATTTATAAACTTCAAATACATATTTCATTAACACATTTAAACTGAGTGATTTACTCACCCCTCATGTACTGTATTTCCAAACCTGTAAGACGGTCCTTCTTAGTTTGAAGAAGGTTGACGGCATCTTTCTTTTCCTGAAGAAATGAAGTCATGCATGATTCCAGCAACATGAGGGATAAGTAACAACAGGACAGAGAAGTGGACATGGAAAACCCAACATGTACAGAACTGAATCGTATGTGCACAAACCTTATACTGTCACAGTAAGTGAGTTGAGAATTATAGTAAGTAATTATATTTTACAATACAGTACATTTATTAAAAATTACAGTTAACCCTACTTTCCCCATTTAAGCGTTGTGGTTGAAAGTTGATAACACAACAGATTCATAAACACTTTTTTTAAACATCAGATATTTTATTATGTAATAGAATTCTCTAAAATTAAATATTACACTTTACAGAGTAAACAATGGCAAAAACAGCAGACTGCATACAGCTGAAAACATTCTCAAGTCTTTGAAGAGACTTGGAGAAATTTAAGGCACGTTTATTCACTCCCAAACAATACCTTTCGCATTAATATCACATAATAAAATACACTTTCATTCAATGCTCCGAAAAAATTTGCAATAAAAAAAAAAAAATCAATAAAATACATAAACTAAAGAACAGTGGCATAATTCAATTCAATTATTAAATAATTCAAATTAAAATTTCACACTGAATCAACTGGCACTACAAATCAACAGGATCATTACAATATTATATTTCCTGTGCTCTTATTGGTCAATATGAACCTTTGGATGTTTACTTTGACTTAAATTACTGTGTGCAAAGTAACTGCATTGGTGTTGGGTTACGATTAAAAAAAGAATACAGAGACAATTACTACCATCTATAATGTCGATGTCTCTCTGCCACTGAAAATACGATCATAATTACCATCTGACTCCATCAGAGTACAGAAATACAGCGGAAGAGCTAATTACTGGTTTCACTGCTTTATTTACTGACAGTGCAAGATCTAAACCTCAGCTAAAGTGCCTCCGTATTGTGCAGCCAGAACAGCAGTTAATACAACGGTGAGCAATTTAGCAGCCTCTAATGGGGTGGCTCTTTGTGGCAGATAACTCATTAATGCTGATCCAGGATCAGGTTCTGCTTTCAAATCTTACCGTAATTCTTTAAACAAAGACTGCAAAACTGAACTAGGATCTGTGTTGAAGGAAAAAAGATATAACCAAGTGGTCTACTCGCTGTTGAATCCGAAATTTGGTGAGAGCTCTGGTACAGATGGAGATGATGGTCCGGCACTGGACACTGTGCTGGGGGGATCACTGCTGTCTGTACACATAAACCCACACACAGAGTTAAAAGTCAAGCGTGTCTATGTTAAAATACTATATTAACTTAACAGAGACAACTAACTATTCATTGGATAATTCAGCTGAAAACGTAAACACTGTGCATACAGCCGGACACACAAACTCTACAGCGTACAGCCGGACACAGAAACATGGCTCAACCAATGGTGTGAGTTGGGCAGGACTATCTGTTTGTCTGCACAATTGTGGAGCTTGTTTATAAACAGCCTTTTCTCGCTATTTCATTGGTGGTGCAGAAATGATACACTTTGTCATGAAAATACACTTAATACAGATCCTCAAAAACTAAATTTAGCCAGACCAGACATTGTTGTCATGAAATGCTCTTTCAATACACATATAATTTTAGAACCAATATCTTCTCTGTATTATTCCACATAAAGACCTCCATGGAACTAATGTTACATAACCAAAACCAGAACAAACACACTATTAATCAGAGATACTTTTGCCGTTCAGCATGTTTCTGGCTCGGCTTTCAAAAACAAAACTATAGTAAATGGGTTACAAAAAGACATACAAAGAAAAGTCTAAAGCAACCTAGATTTTTTTTTTACTAAGAGCAGCTGCTGAAACAGTCGAAGACTGAACATAAATCACAAAACTCTCAGAGGACATTGTGCGGCATTGAAAGCAGACAATAATTCTCTAAATGGAAAAGTTAAAAACTAAAACGCACTAAGAAATGAGAGCTAAAGCATGAGCCCTTTTTTTGCATCAAATATAAAAGCTCATTTCTTTTCCAAAATAAGTGACGGTTTAAAGCCACCTTTCCCTACAAAAACGTATTGTGGCAACATTATGGTACAGTGATAAAACCATATACATTGACAGTATATAGTTATAGGTATATTAATGCTTCACCAAAACTACTAGCATTTTTACATACATGTTTATATAGTATGGAGTCTTTAAATGTCAGTTGGTAAACTCACACCAGAGGGGCCTGCTGGGCGGTTGGTTCCGCTGGACCGGGGTGGACACAGGAGTCTCCTGACTCTCAGCATCTATGGAGGGCTGAGTGTGTGATTCAAACATGGCAGACAGAGCTAAAGAGACAAAAATTAAGGAAAAGACACAATAATGACACACTGATGTACTGTAGCAACCCTGGATCAACCAATGAATTTGAGACGCACAATCACGGTCATCATTTTTGCTCCGTTTGGTGTCACTAAAACAACAGTTTTTTTAAATTAAATCCAATTTAAACCAGATGACGTGCTTGCGTGAATCCGCTTACATTTCAGCCTCTTGAATTGTGTCTCGCTGCCGTTTTTACACAACGCTGTGAGGAATTCATCCACCTGTTTGAGGGACAGCGAGTTATGCAGTGTCTCCAGAGGATAGATAGAGGGCACCATAGAGCAGCCTTCAAACCCTGCAGCAGAGAAACACACACATACACATGGTCCAAAACACTCCTCTCATCGGCAGCCATTATTCTGATATCCCACAAACACTCTTCACACTCCCTCAAGCACAGTAGCGTGTGCCTCTACTGAAACAAGCTCTGAAGACTATGCAGTCTTAGTTATACCAAAAACAATGTCCAGTGCTCTTTAGCTAATAGGTATCCAGAACATATCGTAGTGCAAGTACAGTATAATGTCTTTATAGTACATACATAATCTAGCGCACGGTGCAGCCCGAGCCACAAACAACCAATGACAAAGCTTAAAAATGTGTCTTGTATGGTAAGAATATAACTCTATAACTGTAGAAACAGATGCCATTAAATTTAATGCGAATGAAAATAGGCAATAAAGAAAGGAATATCGCATTATTAATCTGTTGGAAAGACGTTTTTCAATGTCAACTAAATTGTCCACTTTCATTCTACATGGACTAATTTTCATTTATGTCAAATTTAATATAATATTGACAGTAGCTTATAAACAGAAAATTCAACCTTCTGTTACAACGGCAACAGCTCTACAGAACTCTATTATCGTGGCCCATTAACAAAGTGTTTGTCTTTATTAAAGTAAAGGCATTATCTGTTTAACGCTCAGCAGAATTACGGCAGACTGCGGCACACTAATAAACCAATTAGGAGAATTACGTGCATGTGGGTTTAACTAACAAACAAAGACATTTGAGAAATAATTCTTTGAAAAACAAGTGCACTAGAACTATAATAGCCCTATAACAATGTTTGCGAATGTGTTTGGGTTAGTGGTAATGCAATTAAATGATGTAAATAAAGAGCCTAAATGGAAGATTTCTTTAACATTCTGCTATGCATCACATAGAAATAGCTCATTTATTTGTTTTTTCTTTATTGTTGTAATTTTGCCAGTGTTATAGGCTATAAAGACAGTTTAGACAAACATGACTTTCTGTCGTTGTTCGGATTGTGGTTTATGCTAGTTTAGTGTGCTAGTTAGTGTTTATGATAGTTTAGTATGCTAGTTAGTGTTGGTCTAGTGCTGGTCAAGCTGGGGATTAAAAGCAATATGTTTTTCCATCAAACACACACACACACAAAGAATTTTTAAAGTATCTTTGCAAAGGATTTTTTCATACAGCAGTTAAATGTGACGACTGGCTTAAAAAGGACAAATACAAATTTACTGCACATTTCAAGTGTTTGAATTCACATGGTGCTGGACAGCCTCTGGCCACAATAAACTACCATCATCTGTTGCATCTACATTAAAAGATTCTTGTGTTGTTCTGGATGGCCTGAAATTCTGACTCAGCAGCACACTTACAACATTTAAAAAAAAAAAACCTTAATGTGATTTATAAGTCTGAGCCTAACATTGTGACGCAGACTCGTTTTCATTGCAAAGAGTATAATAAGATGGCTTTATAAATTGTTATACTTACTTTGTGTAGGCATACTCTATGTGAGCAAGCTGTTTTCACCAAGCAAAACACACAGACATGCGATAAGAAAAAGAAATATAGGTTATATTGAAGAGTTAGACAGCTACAATAAAGCTGCATTTGCATACAGAGAAGAAAAACAGTATACAGTAAAATACAGTAAATACAGTAAATGAGCAGAGCAGATGCGGTAGTGCTTTAGCAACATCTGAAGCCCCAGAGTGTATGTGTACATGACAAATGAGCTAACGGGAAGTGGACCAAGGTGACGACAGAGCGAATGACACAGGGGCTGACCAGAAAGGCATTCTGGGATATCCCGGTGAGAGTGGAGCCAATTGGAGAGCAGGCGTAGGTGGCAGGAGCAGTGATGTAGGTGGTGGGACAGAGCAGGGTCAGAAAAAAGCCCAACCAGCAGCTCTGACACATGCTGCTCTTCCCAAAGCTGACGAGAAAGCGGGAGAGGGAGGGAAATAAGAAATAAGGAAGTGGGGGGTAAAATGGGGAAGTTACTGGCAGGAGGAATTCTGGGAAGTGAAGAGGAAAAAGTGGAAAACGACGGAACGATACATCGAATTAATAAATCAGTTGAGATTCGGCAGATTTGAAAACGTGTTAGCAATCCTTTCTGTCAGTTACAAAAATGTACTGATAGCTTTGTCAAGTGACGTGTGTGTATCATTTATAATTTGCTTGCATTCATATACACATGTCATTTCAATAAGTTGTAATGAATTCAGTTCCTTTTTAAGGAAAACCTCCTCATTAAGGGCGTGTTTTGCACCTGGGTGACATTTCATACTTTTATGAGGCTTTTATGACCATTATATCCTGCCATACAAACACAGCAAACAAATTCACTTGTGCTAAAAGCCCATTTCTCATTCATAAATAAACTAGCCAACAGAAGATCTTCTTCAGCAGTTTCTCCATTTACTGATAAACAAAGTCAAATTATGTGTAAGCACAACATTAGTAAAAAGAGCCAAGGGACATGAGTGCAGTAAGCAACAGGAAGAGGTGGTGTGGGAGAGATGAGAGAGAAGAGATGAGGCAAGCAAGGAGGTGGTTAAGATGGAGGAGGGACAGAGTGGGCTGGAGATTTAGGATGGATGGGGAGAACGGAGAGGACGAGATGATGATGGAGGAGAGGTAGGAGAACCCATGGCAGCAGACTGCCCTGTTTTCCAGCCCCTGCTGACATGTTTTTCCTGAATGACTCAGCAGCTTATAATTAATGACTCCAAATTAATGTTTCTGTTTTTTCAGGACCTGCAGCTATTTTCAGGGGCAAGTCGGTGTATTTAGAAGACAGACAAAACAGTGACGCGAGGTACAGCAAAGCTCTTTTTACAGTGCATGCAACAACTGAAGGGTCGAAACACCGTCAGCTGAACAAAATCAGCCACAAAAAGCCCCAATAATCAAAGCTCAGCCAATGAGCTTGAGGCGTACGATGACGTCCTAATTTTTCCTGTTCGTTAAAATAAATGACACTTCACAGAATAAAAACAGGACTATTAAATCTAATTTAAAACTGCAATTCTGTTCTAATTGTAGACCTGAGAGTCAGGGTTTTTAACACAACAAACAGCTTCTTTCTTCATTTTGAAAAAAGGTTCAACCCTGGTAAAATGATAAACACAAATTAAAATGTGACGTGCTGACAGGGAACATGTTTTAGTAACGGTTGGGTGGCCGGTCTGAAGGCATTGTAGGCTGGTGAGTTTCCCTAGAGGGCTGTTGAACTGTCATACTGAATAAACAGAGTTTGATCAATTTCCTGCAACTGTGTCTCGAAAAACGATGCAACTTCATAAAACTCGATTCTAGAAACTGGATTAAACTAGATTCCCTTCAGGGACACCAACATTAAAGGAAAATTCCAGGTTCTATGGAAGTTAATATGCTAGCATCATTATAATAATGTTGATCGCGAAAATAATTTCGACTTGTCTCGTTTATTAAAAAGGGACGGGCCATAAACGTTAAAACACACAGTTTTAAAAGTATACCTGACTAAACTTAACTTGTTGATCTTGAATTGAACACAGGTCATTATTTTAATAAATGACTAAGAAACTACTAAAAAGGAAAGCTAACTTTACAATGTAATAAACGTGCTTTGTCTGATAAGGTTCTGGATTTCAAAAGCACCACTGTTTTATGAGCAAAATACATTACAGCCTGCAGACAGTCACCAAGTTTGCTGGGTTTAAAACAGGACACAGATGTAGAGATAGTCTAAAACTTCTAAACATATCCAACAAGCCAACAGTTTAAGAACTATTACAAGTAAATTGCCAGTAAATGCTAATTGATGTTTGGACACCAAAACAGCAGCTTTATCCTGACAGACCAAGAGAATATAATAAATAAGAAACATTTTACTATCAGTTGTAAAATCTTAATCACAAGCATGTAAAAATAAATCAACTTTAAAACAGATGTTAAAGGAACAGCTTATTTTAAAATACAATTTTTTAAATTCTTTACTTCACTCATGTCAACTAAAATCCATACGACTTCATATCTTCTATGGAACACAAAATGAGATTCATACAGCAGCAGGATCTCAGGATCCCAGCTGCTCTTTCCATATAATGAAAGTGAATAGTGACTCTGGCTGTCAGACACATTTTCTGTGTATAAAGAATAACATTCGCTTCTTCCCTTTACACAAAGTACATCATGTGGTAAAAGGAAACTTGGAATTTACAATTACTACAATGTTACTGTGGTGCTGTTTTGTCCTATTTTGAGTTGACATGCCTTTGGTGCCCATCCACTTTAATTGTATGAAAGAGATACTTGTGTGTCAGAGTTGTTTGTAAAGACATGAGGGCGAGTAAAGAACAGAATTTTGTTTTTTAACTATTCGTCAAACCCTCAACCCATTAGCAGTGGGTGACAAAGCAAAGCTATGATCATCATGCAAATTTGAGCCCAGTTCCAGTTTTCTTTACTGGCAAAAAGTGTTGATTACAAAATACAGCAAGAGTTTGCCAAAAAAACACCTATGAACTATAAAGATAAATGAAGATGTCCATTATAATGCACTTAAAAAACTGCACGAGACTGGTGATCATCAAAACAGTATGGGTGGGGGGTTAACCATTTCTCTGCAACAAAATTACGTGGCTCAACATGAAAAGTGGTCACACTTTTTCATGTCTGAGTGTATATTGATTTTCCACACAAATGACAATATATCAGGAGAGATATATTGGGTACACAACCCATGCAACTAGCCAATCAGAAGAAGACAAAGAATTAAGACGAGTGTGCCTTGTGAGAAATGGAATTAAACGTGATGGACAAAAATAACGTCAGCCTCTCAGATTTAAGAAATGGTGCAAAATTATGGAAGCTTCTTTGAAACAACTGCAGAGGGCATGCAAAGAGTCAAAAACATGGACTCAGAAACACCAAACGTACCATTAGTCGGATGCCTGGCATACGACACAGAAAACCTCTTTACTGCCGGCATAGACAGCAGCTCTGAGGAAACAAAAGAGAGGCGTTCAAAGTTACTCTTGTCATGAGCCCCTCTGCATATGCTCATAAGTTTCTCCTGAAAATCAGCTCAGTCTTACGAAATCTACCAGCATTTGTTTTCCTCACACCATAATGCAATATCTGCCAAGCTTTTCTCTTCCTCATAAAACCATTTACATCAAGCAGGTAAATGAGCTGAACTGAGCCAGATGTTGCCCTTGAATGTGAGATTGAGAAATACAATAACAACAGATGGTCACAACAAACACCCAGAATTCTCGAGGATAGAACATCCTTCTGGGTGCGACAGCATGACATGGCAGTATTTTGGGTGCAATTTTGAATTTCTTAAATGAGACATCCACCATCTCAGATACACAGTGACATCCTGTGGACAAAATTGTTAATACTACTAATAAGGGAACTTGGTAGAAGCAAATATTGCAGTTGTCTGTATGAGCATAAGATATTTGATGGAGAATGAAACCTGTCTGATTGTAATGCTTTCCAGTAAATGTTTCATCAAATGTTATCATAAAATCAATAGCTTACAGTCAATAAGCCCAGACTTCATGGTAAGACAATCTTTGTGCTCCTGTATTTATTTTAGTACAAAAAGTTAATTAAAAATTTCAAGCGTCAGGACTTTAACACATTCCCTTCTGCATAAAATGGATCACAATTTTGGATGTTAAAGCTGCAATCCATAACTTTTGCCTCTCTATTGCCATCTCTGTTGGAAACATAAAATTGCAGAGTACTTGTGGAGTATGACAAGTTTAACAACTGATTTTTGTTCATTTTTAACCAAACAAAGTTACGAATTGCAGCTTTGCAATCATGCAAACCCACGATTAGTCTGAGGACACAAAGACTACAATCTTTTCGTTATATCATTATTCAGTAACTGTGAAAAAACAAGTCGCTCAAAACTCGTTTAAACCTGGTATTAAGATATGTCTTGTATCATCCAATCAGAAGTGGAAAGTGGACTAAATAAAGCGTGTAACTGGTTCATTTAAACCACATTCAATTGAGAAGCATGTGAACAAAACCATTTGTAATGTAAACAGCGAATCCATGAATACAAAGTACATACCAGACAGCAACAAAGCACTGCCCACTTACCTGTCAATCAACCACTGTGCTAAAATGAGGGTTTTAAAAGCAGCTGGTTTATGTGTGGCTAAAAGTAAATAACCGTCCAATTTAAAACATAATAGAAAAGATGGATGGCAATTCTAAGAATAGCCTAGAGCAGACATAAACAGCTAGATGAGTTACAGTGTGCATTTCAAGCATTCAGACAAACTACTCATGCAAGTCCCTGCAAGGTGTAGTAATTACAGAAAATGCTGGAATTCATGCTGAAAGCAGCATGAATTCACATCTTGGTAGAGAGACAGCAAATTTCTGCACCACTAGGGCACCAACCAAAATTGTTATCTGTTTGTGTGAGCGGCCCCACTGGGCCAGATATAACATTTGGCTCAACCAATGACATGAGCTCAGGCCGGGGCTCTGTTTGATTAACCAATAGCAGAAGGGATGTTTGAAACTTGCTTGCAAGCAGTCAATATTGTTGCTGTTTTGTTTGGTGCGGCTAATGACAGAAATTACACACTTCATCAATCATGAGAGATTTCAGCTCTGCGTGGGTTTGCTTACCATATATTGGGGATACAATTGTACAAAACTTGACAAGTCTGAGCAAAACCCCCTTTTGGGGACATCCTCTTTTGTAAAAACGCTATAAAAATATAGTAAATAATGTTTTTTGTTCATTGTGAAAATGCAGAAAGTATTCTGTTAGGATTAGAGGGGTAGGGTTAGGTTATATTGTTTACAGCTAGCTGTGTATAAAATCAATAAAAGTCTATGGAATGTCCCCATTTAGGCAGATAAGTAATAAATGTAAGTAAACGTGTGTGTGTGTGTGGCATGTGTATAACAATGTTAAAATTGTTTATGGGGACTTCCTGTGTCCCCCTAAACCAAATGGCTTAAAAAAATATGGTGATTGGTGATTTTTTTTGTTAAATTAAAAAATGCCAAAAGTTTTATGTAAGGGTTTAGGGTTCGGTAAAATACACAGTTTGTACAGTATAAAAACCATTAGGTCTATGGAGAGTCCTCATAAACCACATCATATCAGCGTGTGTGTGTGTGGGACATACCGCCTCGAGAAGACACACTCCTGGAAGGGAAGGATTTTTTGCGGGAAGCTCGTGCTAGATCTCTCAGGTTAGGGAAAGAGGCACTGAAAAGCCCTGCACACTGGACGCCTGCGTGTGGGGAGGAGGAGGAGGAGCCGTAGGGTGGAGGGGTTGGGAAGTGTAGTGTGGTTAGTAATGGTTAGTTTTCATGAGTTAACATGCACTGTCTCATTTATACTAGACAAAACTCACACACACAGCACATAAATACATTTCCAAGGTTATTCGAGTAGGTTTGTGACTTGCTATGGCCTACTAAGTAGTGACGCTTCTAACTTTAGCCACCAGAGGGCAGTACTGAAAAGTTGAATTAGTTTACAACAGTGATTCTCCTCTGTTTTTTTTTTATCGAGACCCAGACATGCAAATTGGACATGCTAGATGCAGCATGCACTTAGTTATAAAAGTGATCCACAAATCAAATTCTAAGTCTTTAGCGAGGTGTAAATACATGAAGCTCATCAGCCACAACGTCTGAATATTACAGCGCTCCAAACCAACCTGGTAAAGTGTCGCCTCGTAAATGTTATTTGTATACGGAAACAGAAATGACAAGAATAGCAAAGTAAGTCGTGCCAGTAGCCATATTTAGACCACAACTGGCAGCACGGGCACATTTTTGAAGCAGTGGGCAGGGCACGATTTGATCTCTGTTCTGAATACACTTGGCAGGGTCTTTGTACTACGTCACTGATGCCATACAGAAACTAAAGCGTGTTGAATGATCAGAAGAGAAGGTGAGAGGTTTCTCCACTGAAACTGCTGACAGCAGAGATATGTGGTGTATCTGCTGCTGAATGATTGAAAAACAACACATGAAATGTGATTCCCACCTAACCCACTGGGTTTGATCTCAGGAGACAGGCGAGAGGAGGCTGGGAAGATACGAAACGCGGCCCCGCGAGAAGAGGTGTTGCTTTCTGAAAGAACCTGCAGGGAGAGCAAACAAAAATACACACACACCGAAAGACATTCACACACACATAGACAAACTATTAGAAAAACACAGTTATAAAACTGATAGCTCCTCATAGTAACAGGGAACATTCTCAGATCGCTGACTAATATTCTTTAAAAGTTCTCACAAAAGTTATCAAAAACATTATTGCAGTACGTTAGCAAAATGTTTCTTTAACGGTATATATATATCATACATAAAAAAACGTTATTCTTAAGTAGTAAAGTGGAACGATTTAAAAAGTTACAGAATTAAATGCTTGAACAACATTCTTATACCCAAGTTTTTGTTACTTAATGGAAATGTTCTTACAACCTAAAATTGTCAGCTGGGTATAGGGACCGTTATATCATGAATATCACATAGAGCAGCACCTATTGCAGTCCATTATTTTTGTTTATTTGTATTAGAAGTAAAGTCCACAGTACAACACTGCACCTCCATGGATCCAGCCTTGCGGTTCCGGATAAGTGGCGACTTCCTCTGAATGCTCATTGGCTCAGACAGAGCAGCTCTGTCAGGTTCATCTTGTGAAAGGTCTTCAAGGCTGCCTGGGTCTGTCTGCTTCTCATGGTTCTATACAAAATGGAAGTTTTGGAAGAGGACCAGCACGCAATATTTCAAAGTTGTATATAATTCCACGGTTTAGCAGAGGAATCTGGTCCTAAATAAATATAAATCAACATTCCCGAGGGAAGCAAAATATCAGATGTATTTGTGATAAACAGTACACACACACACACCTCTGAGGAGGCTGGGCGAAACCCAAACCCCAGTGGGGCGTTATCTTCATCCTTGCACCCTTTTACCCCCGGACTGAAGTGTAACTCCACGTGAAAGCGCTCCTCTGAGGAAGGGTCCTATAGATAAATGAACAACAGATGTTATAGGCGTAGTTGTGGGAGAAGGCCCACTTTTGGGCAGCCTTGGTTCTGGAAATCGTCTCACTTTCGCCTCTCTACCGCCATCTCTGTTTGAAATGTGAAATTGCAGGTTACTTTACATATTTTTCATCACGTATGTTGAAGCCAAACGAAGCCAAACCAAATTTAATTATGAATTTATCGTTGCAAGTCGGAGTGAGGTAAGGAGACCACTATGAACTTGCTTAACATTTTAATTTTATTTTTAGTTTCAGACTGTTGCGTTCTATTGGGTACAAAGAGCTGAGTGAACACATTTCGTACCTTGTTATTGTCCTCATATAGCATAATAACGATCTGTGTCATATAGTTTAGTTCAGTCACAGCACTGAGGTAGTCCATTGCCTGCTTCCACTGTTCATCTTTCTGCTCCTAAACACAGATGCAGAAGGGTTTAAACAATCAGGAACCTGTGGAGAACGTAATCATCTAACATCTGACGCTGGATCACTCACATCCAACAGGCCTCCGTAACGAAAGATGCTGAGCAGGGAATGCACGTGGCTCTCGCTGGTGAAATACAGACGGGTCCGAACATGTCGACCCGGTGACATCACTCCCCGCGAGTACCTGAACCACCAGAGGGGATGAAAGACACAATCTGATCACTCACAGAGGTTCTGGAGATCTTCAACGATCGGAGGTCTTGCAATACAAAGCTTGAAAACATCATTTCGTCACAAAGGTTTCAAACTGTATGAAATGCTTGGGATTCTGCTTCAGCAGAGACTCACAGTGGGTGGAGCTTGTTGACGGCTTCATCCTCGTGAGTCCGCTGAAGATCCAGCTGGATCTTCTTCACCAGAGGCAGGCAGTAGGCACTAGCGATGTCAAGCTTCTCTGCTTTGGTGATTCCGTACTCCTGAACCGGCAAAGAGTGTGGAGGAAAAAAAAAAATTGTTATTCTATTTATTTTTTATTTACACAGTAGCATTGCAATGTAGGTCTGATTTTTTGGCATTACACACTTTATTGTTATTTAAAGCTGCAATGCGTTTACTTTCGCCTCTCTACTGCCATCTCTGTTTGAAATATAAAATTGCAGGTTCTTACGTTGCATTACGTCAAGTGATGCCAAACTGACACTTCCTTGGAAATTTGACTCAACAGCTCAAATTATAAATCATTATTATAAACTTATCATTGGGGATTGGGTAAGGAGGTAAGGTAAAGAGATTGTGTTGAACACTGATCGTCGTATGAACACTGTCGTATACTTGCTCAATAATTGATTTTTTTTTCATTTTTACACCAAAAAGTTACTGAATTAATGAAAGTTAATGAATTGTATTTTTCCACTGTTAGTATTAGGCCTAACAGTTTTGAATTATAGGTCTCTGCAGAACACAGAAGGGGCAGTTTTCGATTACTGGATGTTTCTAAACCGAGACAGGCATTCCTCAACCAACCAATCAAACAAGGACGGAAGCCTGTTTCTCAATTATTGGCAAATTGCAAACTGGGATAGGCGTTTTTAATCATCCAATGGGAAGAAAGGAAGAGATAAAAAAAAACACCTTTTCCAGTTTGAAAACGCCTAGTAATTGAGACATCCCCTTTTCTTCTGCAGAGACCCCAGTCTCATCGTTTTAGGTAACCATAGTAAGCTTAAAAGAGAGTCAAGAAATGTTTAGCTATGGTGAACATTTCCTGTACCTGAGGGATGATGATGTCAGCGAGAGCTCTCGAAAGACGGAAGAGCTCCAGCGTGTCCTCCAATCCCAGAGAGCTGTTGTGTTGAGTGTCGTATTTCACACAGTCGTAGATGTCCGGGATTTTACTGATGTCGTAGCGTCCGTTTTTCATGCGGAAGTCTCGCTCCAGTTTGGACCATCGCTGGAGCATCAGCTCTAGAGTCTCACTGTGGTACAGCTGCAAGTCTGTTTCATTTGCATTACAGATTATAACATAGTCTTAAAACTTACATTTTTACATACAACATGAGTCTGGCCACTCCTTTAATATAAGTCTATGGGATTTTTATTTGTCTGCCAAGCGGGTAAACAAAGTCCAATAACAAAGTAACAGCACACATTTCTAAACACATTCCAAAGTTTAATCCTCCTCTAGCATTAGAGATTCAAACAAATGGTTTAGCAAACACCGCTAGTAATCCAAGATTACTGCAAGCATACAGAAAAGGAGGGGCACTAACTTGCAGATTTCGGGTCTTCCAGCCTTTTGCAGATCTGAGAAGTGAGACTTTGAATCAAGGCGTGAACCTGATCACAGGTCCTTACTGGATTACCAATCACCCCCATAGAGTTCACCAGAGATGGGCTGCTGGTTGGAGCCAGCTTAAAGACGGTACACATTAAAGAGGAAGTTAGCTAAGCAGAGACAATTGCATTTATATTTACACATTTGGCAGACGCTTTTATTCGAAGTGACTTGCAGTGCCTTCAAGTTATACATCTGATCAATGTATGTGCTCCCTGATACTCGAACCCACAACCTTTACATTGCTAATGCAATGCTCTACCAGTTGAGCTACAGGAACAATTAGCCATTTCTGAAAAGGAAGTTGCAACCTGAGTCACCTTCTGATAGTCTTCCTCGGTGAAGTCTCTGTTCTTCTGCATGATCTCATGCAGTCGAGCTTTGACTCTCTGCTGACAGTCAGTGAGAGAATCGCTGTCGCTATCCAGCAGTCCGTTCATATTGGCACTCTTCACCATCTGTACGAGGATTGGAGTCAGTTCTCCTTCCAGTGCTAACAGACCCTAAACACACAAAGAAATGACACACCATTAAAGGGACAGTTCACTCAAAAATGTCATTCACTGTCATTCCAAACCTATAAGAATTTTTCCTTCTGTGGAACACAAAGTTATTTTGCAAAATGTCTCAATGGTTTTGTGTCTATGCAATGGATGTCAATGGGTGCCACTGTTGTTTGGTTACCAGCGTCCTTCAAAATATCTTGAGAGTGAGTAAATGATGGAAGGGTTTTCATTTTTGGGTGAACTGTCCCTGTGAATTGTAACTTCCTTATATTATACATATCGATATAATATCCTCTGAAGAACACTTGCATCCTCTGAAGAACACAAGTTTTGAACCCCACTGTCAACCAACTGTAATAAACTGTAAAAAAACTGTAAAAAACTGTAATAAATAGACGAAACTTAAATAAACCTTTGCAAACGCTGCCGCAGTCATCTGCACTCGACCCTCGTCTGAAGCGTAAATTTTGAGGTCATGTCGGTAAGTGCTGTGCAAACGGAGAAGACCACAACCGGGGAATCCTGCATAGTCTCCTGCAGACCCACAAAGAACAAAAACTTGTGACAGAAACCTTCACAAAAAGCTGATGTGTGTGCAACATATTCTGAAGTCAAAGGATGTCCTGGAGCAAATGTCATTATGAAACCTTGTTCTGAAACCCCTACATACAATGTGCAGCACCACAAACTGCCTGAAGATTTTGTCCACAAAACCATAAAAAATTCATTTCATGCTTTTCAATGCATCCACACCACTAAAAGCATCTGTCAATATGGGTTTAGGTGCTTCTGTAGCATATCTGGGATGAGATCACACAAGATTTGAATTGCACTATATTAAATTGCACTATATTAAGTAGTACACAGAGCTATAATCTGAGATTCCAGAATAAACTTGCTGCCAGCCAATCAGATTTGTTATTTTAGACTCTTGCCTTGGTGTGTCACAATTTGAGAGACTGAGCAGATGTATACAAGGTAGACAGACAGAGACAGACAGACAGACAGACAGATACAGAGACAGACATACAGATGGTCAGACAGGCAGACAGACAAACAGAATATATGTATTATACTTTGAATTAAAGTATAAGTATAATGGGGCCTCTCATAGACTACCGTTTTGACACAAGTGAAACGTTTATTTCAATCAATGTCCATATCATGGAATCTTCTACACAGTCCATGGCAAAGGTGAAGCATGGAATGTCCACTGACGTCCCTCTGATGGAATTAGTTTAGTGACATGGTTGTTAAAATATTAACATGATGAATGAGGCAGACGATGCATTAACCCAACATCAAAACCACGCACAAAACTCTCTTCTTACCGCAGTCAATAGGGGATTCACAGCCAATGGACCTGCAGCTGTCTAGTTAACAATTTAAGGCAAAAGAACAGCACATTAACCAGGAGTGCAAGACAGCTCTGCTAAACAGCTGACAGTGACTCAGCGAAAATAGTTTGGCTTTGTACTGTGGCTCTCTGGGAACTCTGACAATGTAAAGTGCCCAGTACGGTCCATGGAATGAAAATGGACCAGGATTGAAAGGTGATGTTTTGAAGAGCCTAGCAATAGACGTAAGATCCCACCCTCCCTTCAAAGCGCTCTCCAAAGCCACACTTCCTCCAGCACATGAATGCATACATAGTTTGACAGGCAAGTAGGACATCCTATCCTGAATTGCACTATATTAAAGTGCACTATATTAAGTAGTAAACAGAGATAAGATCTGAGATTCCAGAATAAACTTGCTGCCAGCCAATCAGATTTGTTATTTTAGACTCTTGCCATTGGTGTGTGCACAATCATTGCATTCGGACCGGATGCAATGATTGGACATATATTTTATGGTCCTACGGTTTTCACGGAATATATATAATATATATTGATATAAATGTATTAAGAGCACTACCACTTAGTGATTGCTATCAGGATGTGAAGAGACCTTCAACACATTTAATCTGGAAAAAAACGCCTACCCTGCCTTTGAGGCTAAGGGTAAAATATCTGGATGAAAATGGACTCTAGAAAGATTTCACGGCTAGGAAGTATCTTATGCTAGCGTACAGAATGGTAAAGGCATTACTTGGTTTAAAGCAAGTATTAATACCTTCCCTACACGCTTCAACATGCCAAGTACACTAAACGGGCAGGATGAACAGGATTCCTGTTGAAACTTGTTTAAAACAGGCACACATGAGAGACCAAACAATATCTTGACAACGTAGAGTATGAGAGTGAGCGTGTAGAGGGAGTATAGAGCTTCCAATCTGATTTTGACATTTGTCCACAATCTCTCAAGTTTATACAAATAACTGGTTAGTAAAATACAATTTATCTACAGTATTACCTACCTACTTACAGTATACAACATGCTGTACAGTGGCGTCATAGATTATCTGAACACGTAAAAATGTCGCTTTGCTTTCATTTTAAACAGTATTTAACAGTATATCTATGGTTTTATTATTTCAAAACTGTTTTTGGGTGATGTTCTACTTTAAAAGTGTGCTTATGCTATTTTTCTTTAAAACAAATGCTACTCTGTGTTATCTAAAGCAATTTATGGGTGTCCAAATACTCTTTTGGGGCCACTGTATCTGTGTTTTGGCCCTGTTGTTATAAATGAAGTATTGTGGCTAACTTCCCTCTAAAAGTTTGCCGGGTGAAGTTGTGGGATTATTACCTTGTCCACCAGGGTACATGCAACGAAAAGCTCGCCCCAGCTCCTCAGCCTGAACTCTGCCAGCCGGGGTCAGCTCTCCCCCCCACTTTAACACCAGCAGCAGAGACGGGCCCTCCCTCTGAGAGTCTAACACAGAGAGCATGGGTCAGAAGTTGATACAAAACAGTAACGCATCACATCATATTTCCAAATGTAACCTAAAAGTCATCTAGACAACAATATACATAAAATCATATATTATATACTGTACGGGGGTGTCACAATATACCGGTATTGACAATAATCGTGATATCAGTAAGAGGCGTAGTTATTGTCATGATAACAATAATTACCTATTATAACATTGTGAATAGTTCAGATCTGTCTCAAAAATCTGCACGTTATTATATTTAGGCATTTCTAAACATAAATACCTTCCTCCCCACTGGATGCTTTGAGCTGCCCATTCGGCAGGTAAGTAAGCTGTACCTTCCTGTTGATCCCTGAGAAATGTCCATACCTGAAAAACAACACAAGGGGCGGGACAAAGGCAAACCACACCCCCTCTTCATAAACATTCTCCCAGTGAGAACCACAGACCACACACATCAGACATAACACTAGCCTCAAACTGCTAGCAGGTGCTTCATGTTTCTGGAAACATGTGTCTGCATGACCTTCCCAAGCTGGCAGGGGTTAATGTGTGCCATACCAGGGCTGTCTCGAGGGGGAACAACAGGGCTTTGGGTGGGATAAAACGTGACCGTCCATCTGAAATGGTGCCACGTTTTGAAGTTACATAATACAGCAGACAATAGGGAATTCTGCATGAATGTTTTTGACCAATGAAAGATTAGTTGGAATTTAATCACAATGAATACAGTTAAAGGGATAGTTCACCCAAAAATAAAAAACCATCATTTATGAACTTGTGACTTTTTTCTTCTGTGGAACACAAAAGAAGATATTTTGAGAAATAAGGTTGTGTGTCCATATAATGGAAGTCAATGGGTGCCACTGTTGTTTGGTTACCAACATGCTTCAAAATATCTTTTTCTGTTCCTCACAGAAGTCATACAAAATCATACAGGTTTGGAATGACATAAGGGTGAGTAAATGATGGAAGAATTATCATTGTTGGTGAACTCTCTCTTAACTATAAAAATAGTAAACTTGTACTAGTAGTTAATGTTGGTAAAGCAAAAATATGCACAATTAATATTCAAAGAAAGACGAAAAACAGCTTTTTCAGACAATTCAGTTTCAGGTCTAGACCTGGTGTAAACTTGATTTATACCAAAGGTTCAAACTTTGGTATGTAAAGACGAACTCTACAGTGAATTCACCATTCATTCTACTGCATTGTGTCATCAAACCAAACCAAAGCTTTTTCCCAAGCCCTCGATTCCTCAGTTAATCTAAACCCCTGAACAACCGATAACGTGTTGATTAGGGGCCTCATTGAAACCTGGTGAGATGTGTTCCAAAAGACTTGGAAGAACTGTGAGCGATTAGAAACACTTTCAAAATGACATGCAGACTTGCAGGAGGACCCCATTAAGATCTACGGGCCCCCATTACAGTGTCAGTAATTTTGACAAGATCTCAGGTTAATGAGGGTTATTATCCACTTTGCCTGCATTTTAAAAGACACAGGGGACATGAGGGTGCGCACTGATTATCATTCAGGCTGGATTCCCTTTTGAGAGACCGGCCGAGACACAAAGACACAGAAAGAGAGAGAGAAAAGAGTTGCCGTTAAGGAACGAGGTCGTCTAAGGAAGCATATGACTCAAGTCCATTACATAATAAGCTGTTCATGAAATAGCAGATTTTGACAGTCTTTTACATTTTTACGTTTCTGCCGCAAATATGACATGGGGTACCAGATTAACCATTGGCCTACTGACGACCAATATTCCCTCTGTTTTTTTTGTTTTTGATGAGCAGAACCTTGTTCTATTGGATGGACACTGAGCTGAGAAAAAACACCCTATGAATTGACTCCTAATTGAAATGGTCAATTATATGAAAACAACAATGATCGTGGAGAATAATTTTGTAATAATTATAAATAATAAACAAGCATATAATGATGAATATCAACGAATGCAGAGATCCTGGCTAACAATTTTAACATTTTCATAACAATTCCGTTAAGTAACAAAACATTAAAAATGTTATTTTAAAAGTTCTAGGAACGTTCACAATGTCCTATTTTTTACACATTGTATTAACATTATTTCTTAGTTATAAGAACATTATTCAAATATATATATATCAAATATAACTTTCTGGGAACCATTGGAGAACATTAGCCAACATTCTGAGAATGGCCCCCGTTAGTTGGGAGATGATGGTCGGTGTGGCGTCTTGTTTTCATTTCAACTCATGGGATGAAATGAAGGTAGGGAAACGTGGCGATTTAATTTCGACCAGCTTACTCACATCTCGAGAACTGTCTTCAGTTGCTCAAGTTTGGATTTCTTCTCCTCAATCTCGCAGTCATTGTGCTGGACGAGTTCTGCCAGCAGCTGACGAGCAATATCCAGCACTTCCTGCCAAACCAACGAAGGATTCAGTTACAATAGCGACTGAATCAGAGCTAAATCAGAATCAGCCCAGAAGAGCCCAAGGCCTAAACTGACAATTTGGCTCATACTGACAAAACCCCTAGCGCTTACTGCACTAGCGCCACTTGCCCTTTAAATTGGACCAACCTGCAGTTGTTTTGGTGTCTTCAGTTTGAGTTTGCCAGTCGTATAGCCACCATATTTTTCAAACAGATCAAAAAACCTGAAAGAAACAGAATCTGTCATACCCACAAAGCAATAAATAAATAAAACTCTGAGTCTAAAACTCAAACTTACAAGGCGTTTCGAACCTCCATCTTCATCTTCTGTTTGGGTGTGCGGTCACCATGGCGAATTACAGCAATAACACAACGGAGTTCCATCCTTCAAACAAAAGATATGACAGTCTCCAGCTAACAATTTTAGGTTGTAAGAACGTTTCCCTAACATTCCCATAAAGTTACAGAAACATTTATGTTAATTTGCAAGTTCTAAGAGTGTTCAAAACGTCCAGTTTTTTAGATGTTGCATTAATGTTATTGCTTGGTAATATCCAAATTTTAAGACATGTTTTTAAAACGTTCCACTATCAACTTAAAAATAATTATAATAAATAATATTATATAAAACATTAAAAAACAATCTTTTAATGTTACTGGAAGAACATTTTATGGCAATTTTTACAGAACGTAAGCCAACATTCTGAGAACATTCCCTGGGTCTTGGTTAGCTGAGTCTGTCTCAATACATTAAAAACAGCACTCTTGTGTTACTAATAAGTGCAGAAACTATATACAGTATAGTATAAAATGTATAAAGATACGGTAAACAGTAAGACACCCACATGGTTCCTGAGGTAGTCGGGACTATAGGGATGTCCTCTGCTTCCATAGGGATAGACCAGGGAATGTGAAACTGAGGGGCCAGCTCCCGCATCACCATGTTCCTGGGGGAAACAAATCGATTTAACAGGAAGTTCAAATGTTAACAGGGCCTTCTTAATGAACAAATCTAGATCTACAGAAACGCAATCTAGAGTTTGACTTTGGAACATGATGAATAAAAGTGAATTTTGGCAAAATAGTTTTGTGTGCGTTTATGTTTAGATAAAGTTTAATACACATCACGTGCCTCACCTACCCCAAAACTTTGGCACAGTCGTCATAGTACTTCATGGAGTTCTTCACAAAACTGAAGCCATTGACATCACAAACAAAAGAATGACCGTTCGCTCGGAGAAGGTCAAAACCACAGACGGTTTGCTGGTTTGGAAAGATTCGAGAAATTTGAAATGACATCACAGACATTTGTTCTTTGGTTTCACTTTAGGTATATCAAGACCTTGAAGCTATTGAGAAAGCTCTTCCACGATCTCCTAACCTTAAACGCGAGGCACACTTTTCTGGCCACAAGTTTCTCCATCGCGGTGAGCATCACGGGATAACGAATCTCTTTTCCTTCACTATCTCTTTCCACCTTCCCATCCAGAGCAGGCGACTTACGAGCCTCAGCATGGGCGTAATCAGGTCCTACTGTGTAAACCTACGACAGCCAATCAGAATCAAACACTGGATATAATGCAAGACGCTCACATTATATAACAAAAACACTCGCACCTTTACATCTGTTCCATCTGTGGGCATGAATTCTTCATAGATGTACGATCCGGTCTTCCGGACTGTACTTTCGGGGGAATACACGCTACTCCGACTTCCAATCTACAAGAGCAAAGACATGAGTCGCACATCAAACAAAACTAACTACCGATTCCAAGGGCCCACAGCTCCAGAAGGGCTTAATTTTTTAAAATTAAATAATTTTCTGTACTTTAATGCTGTACCTTTCTAAAGAGACGCTGGCTGCCTCCACCTGCCGAGGTTGGATAATAGATGTAGACGTTGTGATCTTCTGCGCAGACAGGCTTCTCCACAAAGGGCTTATGAAATATTTCCCCGTTTACTTCGACATGGTCCTCACTCTCTACCAAGTTACACTCTGATCACCAGTAGGAACAACAAAGTCAAAATGGAGAATATATAAACAATGCATTTTGCCTTCAGGATAACATTGTTTATTCTCATGCACTTTCGGCTTTTGATTAACTGATTCACTATATTAAGTATGCAAATCAGGTGATGGAAAACGCATGGCTAATAATTTTGCACACAGAATCCAACTGGCACGCCACAATTCCAGATCTTTCAGATCGGTTTTGAGCGTGAGGTTGTGCTGAATACAGCAGACTACTAAAATCTGGGGACATATATTCAAATTATTTCATAATTTACAACAAGCTTAATTTGCATAAAAGGCAGGTGGCTACTGAAAAACACAAAGAATTTTGCTTTGAGATACTGAGTGCACAAGTGTTTAGTAAATCAGTCTTAAAATAAAACTTAAATCAAACTTAAAATATAGAGTATCTAACTGTGAACACACTTTAAGGAACTTCCAGATAAGTTGCTGCTGATCAGCCATTTTTGAACGACACAAAACAGGAACAAACTATTGCAGCTAATGGCAACTCAGTCTATAATTCACCCCATGCAATGAACTTGTGCATCACAATAGATCCGAACTGATGAGCTTTACCCTCTGGTCTGTCAGGGTCCCGGTTCAACACTGCATAGCGTGGAAGGTCAATACCCTCTTCCTGCAGAATCCTGTACACTTCCCTCCTGCACCAGTAAACACACAGTTCTGTCTTGAACCTCAAACAGCTCACAATGTTTATTTCAGAGAAATCGGTTTAAACAACACACCTGTCCTGAATGAAATACTGCATGTTAAGATCGTTGATAAGGAGAGGGTTTCTCAGTTTGGCGTAACTCACTGCTTTGTCGAGGGGAAATCCTTGACAAAACAAAATAGATCATTTAATTTAATAATGTATAAATCGAAATCGTATGCTAATGCTGCTTTCAGGTCATCCTGGGAATTTCACACGCTTCATCTGTTTTTACACACAGACTGCAACAAAACAAAAAGCAAAGCTAAAAACAAAAGAGAATCATGAGAAATGTAGTTTGTAACCTGCAGTATTTTCTGGCAAGCTTACATTACATTTATGCATTTGGCAGACGCTTTTATCCAAAGCGACTTACACTGCATTCACGCTATACATCTGATTAGTATGTGTCCCTGGGAATCAAACCCACAATCTTTTGCACCGCTAACGCAATCCTTTACATACTGAGCTACACCTGAACAGCTTTATAGCTATTCTTTATAAACAGCAAACAATACGTAAACTAAATTGAAAAGTCAGCTTTCTCACTTGCTTCAACTTAATTACTGTAATAACAAGCCCTTTAGAAAGGTCAGGACTCATAAAATTACTAGTGAGAAACTAGTATCTAATGTTAACACTGTGATGGCATTCCTGTAAGTCGTAAAATACAGGCATTCCTAAATGAGCTGAAAGCAGATTACTGCAAATAATACTGAGCCAATACCACATATTTACACTCAACGCTGTTGCCATATGAAACTCTGGATACCTTTGGAATGGAAGGAGATGAGGCAGTCACACAGCGGCCACTTCTCCACTGGTTCACTGAGAATAACCTCCTCCGGAAAAATGACCACGGTGATGTACTCAAACTTACAGAGTCTCTCCAGGATTTCAGTCATTGGTTTGGATTTTGATTTCTTCATCATAGAGCAGATCCCCACCACTATCTGACGCTCTGTTGGCTGAGGGGATGATGGTTAGTGTGTTAGTGTGGTAACACTGAGGATATTTATGCATTTTGCACTTTTTTTTTTAAACATTTTAATCAAAATGTTCTATTTCCTGGAAATCGAACCCACAACATCTGCGCCATTAACCCAATGCTCTACCCATTGAGCTACAGGTGAATTCAGTTCTGTAAACTTAACTATTCAGCAATGAATAAACATCCACGGTACATTTCTTGTCACCTGACATCTTGAAAACTTATAACAACAGCTGGGGTTCTCCACAGCATGTTTCTCAAAAGTTTTGTTATCAACGTCATATGTAAATACACTCAATGTACGCACGCATGCCTAAGTTAGCCTATTATACAGTCTTTTAAATAACAGATGATAAGAAATTTATGCATGCAAGCTGCCACAGCGATCAAAAAACAAGAAATTAACATTCTTACAATTTTCATACAATTTGTAACAACATGGAATGATAAAACTTTCATTTTGGGGTGAACTATCCCTTTAGGAAAGTAATTAGCATTATTATCAAGAAACTCACAATATTTACTTTCCCATGAAACGTTAACGTTTATCTTCTTATTCTAATCCCTCAGGAAAGCTGCAGAAATCCCAAAGGAATTTCATACCTGATCCTCGTCTTCCTCCTCCCCCCTGTAAGACCTTGAGATGTTTCTCATGTCTGTATCTTCTAGTTCTCTGCTCTCATCACCCTCACAGCCAATCAGGAACCGAGGAAGGCCGCTGTCGCATGTCCCTTGCCTTGACCCCGACATTTCTTTGGAGTCTCTGTCAAATGTTCAAATTCCCAGCATAGCATCTCGTGCTGAAATTCCGTGGAACCATTACATAGACGAGGTGTGTAATCCAATCAGATGAGAGGGTAGAAGTGACTCAGAACCCGGAGGTGACTTAGGAAACTAAACGAGTGTTTAATCCTTAAATATTTAGGGTCATCCTTCCAAACGAAAGCCGGGAATATGTTCTGAGCTCATCCTGATTAATGACTTTATTTTCTGTCCTTCCTGTCAAAACAAATAAACATAAAAATGTGAGTTGGAAATATATAGAAAATAATGTATATGTGGGCCTCTTTTAAATACTTTTTTTTTTTCATTTATTTAAATAGCCAAATGAGGGAGTAAAACAACTAGAGATTTACATTTTTTTAAGCATGTATTGTAAGTGTACAGGATTTTCCCACCTGACTGTAATTCCAATTGCTTAAAAATATATAATAATATATGTATATAGTTATACTTATTTAATATAAATAATAACATAATATACCCCACATCCATAGTGCAAATGTGAGACGAGTTAAATATGCTTAATACCCAAGCAATAATTAATAATTTAATAATTCATACAGCAATTTTTCAGCAGTTATACAAGTCTAGTTTTACAGCTAGAGTTTCCAGAGCAATGCTTTGGCTCTTCGTGACTGTAAGTATGCTGACTGCAGGGGAAGGAATGTATTCTGTTATATACCCTCTTCATCAGCTCATATTTCCACACTCATGCTGATACAGTACAGCATAGGCCACAGCAGGTCATCGTAAGGTCATGCTAGATATGTCTGCTGGGAAAACAAACAGTGCCACGTTACTCCATCTAAATGAGTTCTTACATGCTGTATAAACCTCCAATTAATCATATGAAACCAGATATGAAATCGTGCCACAGCATCTGAGCATGTTTTATGGTTCATGAAAACACTACAAGATGGCAAACACAGCTGTGACTGTCTGTCTGTGACTTTGGGTCCAAGAATAGTCCAGACCTTGGTCTAGGGCCCCTGGTCTAGGTTACGATGGAGAAGATGTGACACTTGGATCAGATGTTGAGGGCTATGGCTTCCAAAGATAAGTCATCACACTGTGGATGTGTTGACAAGGAACATTAACTTAGAGGAAGCCGTCTTGAGCGACCCAGGGTCAGGAGAACACTAACAGAGATAAACAAACTCATAGTTAAATGTTACTACCACTTTTCAAGCAGCTAAAGCCACAAAGAAAGATCCCGGCTAACGAGGAAAGTTCTCAGAACGTTGGCTAACATTCTCTTAAAGTTATAAAAGCGCTCCTGCAGTAATGTTAGTACAGTGTTTTTCTAACATTAAATATTATATATCAAAAAAATATTTTTAAGTAGTTAGAAAATGTAAAGTAACATTATATTAAGTAACATTCTTATAACTAAACAATTATGTTAATACGTCTCGTCTACAAAAAATGGTTGATTTTGAACAGAATAAAGTTTTTTAACGTTTTTGTTACTTAATGAAAACGTTACAGAAACATTCTTACAACCTAAAATTGTTAGCTGAGATAATATGAAGCTAGAGATCTTCTCATGATGTTTTGAAGGATATGCACTGTTTTTAATGTATACTGCACTGTTGAAAAACAAAGAGATGGTAACCCTTATACACACAGTAAAATGCCTGCATTGACATTTTTCTGTCTTGTTTCTCAGGGCCTGAACTGTGTTGTGCAATTTAGCTTTTGTGTTAAGTAAACATGTCAGAGTAATAAGATGTTAGGTATGTAGCATTTATATACTTTATGTAAATGTCTGACACGTTTATTCATTTCTCTGGCTTAATGGGACAGATTTTGTTATGTTTACGTCTCCGGCACATTTCACGAATACATTTTGGTGTCATTTTTTGTAAAGCATTACAGTCACAAATCCCATGTTTCTGTTATTAAAACTATGAAATACGGCGGATTATACAAATAAAAGTGATTTAGCATATAAGGTTGTGACCTTCTCAACTGCATATTGAACATTTGACCTTGTGAATTTAGGTAACATTTTTTGAAGGTTAATCATATGCTGACCATTTGTTAAAAATAAAAAACGGGGAACGTTCTCTAAAAGTTGTCTCAAAGTTATCAAAAATGTTCTCGCAGTAACGTCTCTTTGGATTAAAGCATCTGCTAAATGAATAAATGTAACATTAGTAGAATGTTTTTCTAACGTTATGTATCATATATATAAAAAAACATCCGTTAGTGGAATGTTGCTGAATAACATTCTTATAACCAAGCAATAGCGTTAATCCAACGTCTAAAAAACTGGATGTTTGAAACGTTCCTAAAACTTTCAAAAGAATGACAAAAAAAAAATGATATTGTTAGCCGGGTTCTGCCTTGTTAGGAATCTTTAGTTTTTGGAATGAAACAGGACAACCAACTGCAATACGTGTCGCTGTTGGAAACTGATCAGAGGCCAGAACATATCAGCCACTCGGCAGCTTAAATCTGTGATGATGAATTCAGCATGGCATCGACTCTTCGCAGAGAGCCGACCTTTGAGGCCATTTTCTGTTAAGTGCCTTCATTATGATTGGACACCTGCCACTATTAAACAGGTTATTTCTGCTGTAAATGATTATCATTAAGATACAGTGGACAGAAAAAGCACTTCAGGAACCTTCAAGGCCGGAAAATACTTTTTTTTTTTTTTGGTGTAGCTCAATTTCTACCGGCCCTGTCAACATGTAATTCGCTCTTAACATCATATTTTAATGAATGCATTAATGATGAATCAATATTACACTAAACATGCATTAAACTGTTTTCCCCCCCAAATAATTACACTTTTAATGTGCAACAACAAATGGACATTTCACAGCTATACTGCAAACCCATGACCGTGACTTTCGACATCATTTCTTGATGTATTTATCGTATTCGACTGCTACTGAGAACCGTCGTGCTTGGTTTACCGTTTGCATTGATGCTCTTTAACAAAGTTTAAGCATCGGTTGTGTTCACACGGCATTAACTTCAGAAGACAATGGAAGGATTAAGTTGCCTAACTGGCCTGACAAATCATTAACTAACAGGTTAATCATTACTAATCTATACTAAAAAAAATCCTTACCATTATATTACTAAAAAAATCAGAAACAAGCTTTAGGTGAGATCAACCAAGGCCAGTCTTCCAGCCACACCAGCCCACCTTAAAAGCTTATAAACTGACAGCAGGTTACATTTGCTGGTTTAATATCAATCTCACAAATGAACCATCATGGACAAACTCATGTCAGGTAGGTATGACCCTCAACAAGAAAGCGTCAAATGTGCAGCTGTCAGAAGTGCCTGCATTTTAACACTCCCTTAAAAGTAGTCCCAGGAGGCCATTGGCACACAGTACCCAAATGCCAGGCTGTTGAATGCATTGATGCACCAACAAGAGGAAGTCAAGCCTGATATTTCAGACATCGATTTATCTGTGCGATGAAAACCGATGACAAGCAGACAAAAGCGAAATCTGATGTTTGTGTCATTATGCTTCTGATACCCAATTAATGACCAAGAAATCGTGCTATTCTGTTGAAAACAATCAAAGCGCATCTGGAGGCGTCGCTCCATCAGCACCGAGCGGACTTCACATCAACTCAAACACAAACTTCACGTCCCCTCCACAACAGACCCAAACGACGGCGGCATTACGATGTTCATACCGCGGGATACTCACTCGTCCGGGTCGCCGGACTTCCTCGTCCGCTGACAGCAACAGCGCGACACCGGAGCTCCGTCTGAGCTCCGGGGATCGTCTGACAAGCGCTTTCCTTCGTGCGGCGAGCGGCGGAAACCGCGCCCGCACGACCGCCCCCTGCAGCACTGGAGAGGCGCTGCATGCGCCACACTGCAGGATAACGTGATTTATAATAATACATAAAAGAAAATCATATATATATTCATATAATATCATGTGATATAATATATATATATATATATGATAGATAGAAAAATTATATTGAAAAAAAGAAACGAGGGTTTAAAATGTTGATGCATGCTGTTGCCGGTGGACAAGAAAGTAAGATGAGAACATTTTCAGTGTTGGACTTTTTTAAGGTTTAAAGTGATTTTTGAAACATTTTGAAAGTGTTTTCATACTAATTTCAAATGCTCTTCACATCCTGAAAACAATCTCTGCGAGAAGTGGTCTATATATATTTATATGCATATAGATTTTCTGTAGAAGACGCAGGTCCATAAAATGTTCGTCCGGTGATTGCATTCAGTCTGAAGAATTAACTAAATGTGTTTCGTTTAAAGACAGTAATAAGTTTATCTTTCAAATTAATTTGGACTTTTAAGATGAATGCTGTAAGCTGTATTCTGGGACATGGGAGGTTGTACAGCAGTATAAGTGTGATAGTGTTCAGATTTAAAGGGAAAATAATCTAGAAACTCAAACACCCGTGATTACGTGATTATGTAATGCTGACCAGACTGAGAGAGAAGCTCTGGCTCCACCGCGGGGCATGCATTTCAGATGCCAGGCAATGTCACTCAAATCATGCCAGAATAAAGTTTTCATGTAGACATTTTTATTAACTCGGTAAAAACTGTCTTTGCTAATCAAAAATGGTATTTATTAACCTCTGCTGCTGGGGTAGCATTTTGTGGACTGGATAGGTGACAGAACTGTGGTGATGGAGTGCAAAATAATTTTCATTAAAAGAAATTTTGCTCCCAAAATTCATTATTTACTGTATTCACCCTCATGTCATTCCAAACCCAAATGTTATTTTTTCATTCTTTCAAAATGCAGTGCAAAACAAATTATTTCGAGAATATCAATTGGTATAACTTCAGAAATCTTGAAATATAATGCATGCCATGTGGACTGATTTTATGATGCTGTCTGTCACACACACACACACACACACACACGTTTACTTATCTACCTAAATAGGGACATTTTATAGACTGCTGTTGTTTTTAAACACAGCTAGTTATAAACACTATAACCTAACCCTACCCCTCTAATCCTTTCACAATAAAAAACATTATTTACTATATTTTTGTCATGTTTTTACAAAAGAGGATGTCCCAAAAAGGGGGTTTTGCTCAGATTTGTCAGGTTTTGCTGACTTTTGGTACAAATTTGCCCCTATTATATGGTTAAGTAAACCCCCGCCCCACACACACACACACACACACACACTCTGTCTAACTGCTTCAAAAATTACACGTTGTGAGAGATGATTGTAAAACGTAAACTAACAATATAATTCAGTGATGTACTATAAAAATCCTGCCTCACTTAATAAAGCGACATAGATGCATAATGGATGAATTTCAAAACCAAACTTTCAGAACTTTTTGGACTTTTCTGCACAGATGGCATTGCAGTTAACTCGCATTAACACATATGTTTAAAAAATCGCCTCTCTGTCCCGTCAGTTGGTCACTACATGCTCATATGCAGCAGTAGGGGTCCGTGGCTGTGACATCTCCATAATGGCTCCATTCATTTAAATGAAACGCAGTAAAAGCCTACTTTTCCCTGCTCAACGGACACTGAAAAGCTGTGTCAATACCCTGTTGAGTGGGAGAGATGGGAAGGGAGTCAAAGCGACCTTGTTTAGCCAAGTTCTGCGTCATATGAGGGTACGTGAGGAGTACAGACCTGTGCTGGGGTCAGAGAGGACAGTCAGATGTGTGTGAATCACTTCAGCACGTATGAGCGCTGATGAGTCTCGTGTCATTTGCTGTTTCAATGTGCAGCTTCAAAATATACTGTAGGTGAGAATACATGCCTTTAAATGTTAACCTATAAATATAATCATTTCCCAACTAACAATTTTAGGTTGCAAGAACATTTTTATAACATTTCCATTAGGTTAAAAATGTTATTGTGAAAGTTCTAGTAACGTTCAAACGTCCATTGTTAGACGTTGTATCAACATTATTGCCTGGTTCTATGAATGTTAGTCAAACATTTTTTTAATTCTGTAACGTTTTTTAAATGTTCCACTAACTTAAGAAGTATATGATTGCTATATGATTTATAATGTTAAAAACGTTCTATTAACGCTACTGCAAGAGAACTTTTACAAAAGACATGAAGCAAATATAGAACATTTCCAGGATGGCTAAATTAAGACATGAAGCATATTTGTTGCACTATGAATCAGTTTCCATTTGTTGTTTGATGAAAACTAACTGTGGAGATATTCAGAACAGAACTTGGTACTGACATCTATTACTGACCAGAGACTAACAACTAGTCCTCATTAACAGAACACGCCGTTTAGCTGTGACACACCAGTTGTGTAGCTGGTAAAGGGACAGCTGGTATAAATCTTATCTCTTAAAGGGATGGTACACATAAAACATTTGTTATTTATGTAATTCATTTCTTTCATTTTTTTATTCACCCAAACCCATGACTTGGAACATGAAAAGGAATTATCTTCCAGACTGATAAAGCTGCTTTTCTCATACAATTAAAGTGACTACTCCACCATCTTTTTTTTCAAACCGTTTTTATTGTATAGATTTTTTAAAGGGGTCTAGTTATGCCTTTTTTGAAGTTAACAGCAACATTACACACTAGCTAAAGTTGAAAAAGTCAAAATGCATAATAGAACCCCTTTAAGCTTTCATTTCATCTCATGATGACTCTCATCCCAGACAGAAAGCTGTAGCATCAGCACTCCTTTACTGGCTTGAAATTTGTCACCTCCAGCCAGGAAAACGCTACTGTTAAGTTATTCTTTCCAACATGCTGGTCTGCAAAATCAGCCTGTTCACTCTTATGAATATATGTTCCTTGTTTTCATTTTAGAGAGACACTTGAGCAAACAGCTGATTCAGAAAGTCACTGCTGTAAACACAATGAAACACTGTGTCATGATCGTCTCTATGATATTTTTAATAGCTTAAGTCAGTTTATCTACACAATGTGAAGTTCTGCAAAGACCACAGAGCAGTTTTTGTCAGAATCAGTTTGAGGCATGATCTATACATTTACATTAATCTATACTTAATCTGCTTTGTCAAAAGAATACAGTTAATTAGTGTAAATGATCATGTGTTTTAAAATTACTTATTTAAGTCATAATGAAATCAAAATGTACGATTGAGCAAACAGTTGATTTAGATTTATGGAATATTGCAGTGGTTATTGTAAATGATAAAATCATTATTTGTCTAATTCATGTCCCCTCATAATTTTTAATCAAAATCTCAAAATGTACTTCTGGAACAGCAGACCTTCTCGGATGATGTCAGTCTGATGGTTTGGGTGGAGCCAGAGCTGTTAACCACTCCCCCCAATGGTTAGTCTGCTGTCAGCTTTGAAACACCTACTTTTCCCAGTGGACCAAAACAAGCCACGTCCTTCATTTTTTCACTTTGAATTATGTCAGAACTTTGAAGTCGGTTGCAACGTGTTCATGTGAACTTTAACAAATTATTTAATTCATCTGTTGTTTACATCTCTTATGTGTTTGAGAAAAGTGTTATTTGTCCTTTTATAGAACAATAAGTTGTATGACAAGTTGTATGACAAATAAATGTGTAACAATCTGCAATTAAGTACACAAGACATTTGTCCATTTCTTAATAAAGTATTGACCGTTTTTGGAGCATTAAAATAATCAGTACAACACAAAAACTTTTCATAATGCAATTCAGATGATGTCATCAATTTACCTGTTAATAACTCTTAATGGCTTCTGGGGGCCTGTAAAACTTTGGCCCTAATGACTAACTCACAAACTACAACAGCGATAATCTAAAGAGGCACTTTTATGACTCTGTTGCCCCTAAATGTTACAGGGTCAGACAAAACCTGCAATTCGCCGACTTCATAAAAACCCAATGTTTTGTTAAGAGCCAAACGTGAGCATTGCTAAAACTGAATGCAGGTTGTTAGATTCTGTAACGTACACGGAGCAACAATGTGCCAGTATGAGGTTCAACAAGCAGGGCTTGTGCCACCAGACACAATATATATTTGTGTTCGACTTACAGGGTTGTCCAAGCATGTTAGATTCTATTTTAGGTACATGGTTTATGGAGCACATGACACATACATTTCAGTGTTTTGTATATAGCAGAAGTAACTATATATATATATATATATATATATATATATATATATATATATATATATATAGATAGATAGATAGATAGATAGATAGATAGATAGATAGATAGATAGATAGCGTATAGTGCAAATATTGTTACATATTACATGCTATACATTACATGCTTGTAATGTATAGTATTGGCCCAGGCATCTGTTGCCTTTATATAGACGTGAATGACACACATACACATACCTGTGGGAAACCTTTTGTATGATAATCTAAAGCTGCAAGCCCTAACCTTTTAGTTAAAAATGCACAAAAATCAATTACTGAGCAAGTACATGACAGATCAGTGTTTAAAATGCTCTCCGTATCTTACCTTACCTTACCCTGATTCCCATTGGTAAGGTTGTAATAATGATTTATAATTTCAGCTGTCAGGTCCGATTTCCCAGGAAATGTCAGTTTGGATTCATTTGACTTCAACATACATAATGAAATGTACATAAAGTAACCTGCAATTTCATGTTTTCAAACAGAGATGGCGATAGAGAGGCAAAAGTTATGGATTGCAGCTTTATAGATAAATGATTAAGTGTATAGAAACAGAGAGTTAATTCAACCGTGTCCAAGCCATTTACATAATGTCTTCTGAACTTCTGTTGAATGTCTGAAATGGTGGCTGTTGTGAGTTTTCCGTTGTGTAATTAGGTGAGTCTTATCACACTTCCTGTGTAAAACACATTTCTTGGCCAGAAGACATCGAGGTCATGGGTTTAAAACAATATCGTTTTGCATTTCCTGACCATATCTAACCAAAGTACGGGTAAAATTTTCCATCTCATTAATTCACTGATTTTAAATTCCGTTAAATAGCTGCAGTAGCCAAGAAAATCAGCTTACAGGAAGTTGATACATAATGTGCCCATTTACTTTTTCTATCTCAAGATTAGACAGTTTTAAACTAGACAAATCTATCGTCTCTCAAAGTCATGAAAACTGTATGCATAATTTATATAAACGATTTTTATGTTGAATGTATAAAGCAGTTTTAGGTGGAGAACAGCATGTCACTGCAGGACATGTCAACTTCCTAAAAGTATTTCATGTCAAGTACCCTTATGTGTTTGGGTAAAGGATTGGACAATGTAGTTTCTTCTCATATAATGAAATTAGAGCCTTAAGAGGAAAAGCTTTTTGGTGAGTCAACATTTCAAAGTTTGAAGTGTGAAATTCCAGCCCCATCAGACACAGACTGATATATGGTTGAGAGATTCTTGCAAGCACAGACTCTACAGTCATCATTTACCTGTCTAATATTAAACCAGCTGCAGTACAATTCTCCAAAATCGTTTTTTTGATATAAAGTCGCGAAGCATTTCTCTTTCCTAGTCTTAGCAAACGCCTCAGAACAAACACACAGTGCAAATAATTATTCCACTTGATTTTTGAAAGGGCGTATGCCTTTAAAAGCAGAACACATAATGTCAATTGAAATACTGGACTGAAAATTGCATTGTGGGTAACGTTGTGATTTGAAAATGTAGAGTGCCACTCAGGGGCCCTCAATAGATGCCCACTCCCTCTCTTTCTCTCTCGCCCTACTGTGTCGCTCACTCTCTCTCTCACTTACTTTACTAAACTTGTGCTCAATTTGAATAAGGTCCCTTTCTGCTCCTGACTCACACAGGGAAGGCAGGCGGTCCAAAATCACCGGAAAATCATCATTAATTCCCACATGACAAATTAATGTACAATACAAGGACACTGCAAAAACAACTGAACGAGCAACAAGGGACAATACTAGCTTGGTAAGTTTGAAATGATCCTGGATTATTTAGTTATATGCATTATTAGATATATGTATGCACATCTCAGGGAGATGGGTTTGGCTAATTAAATCTGTAACCGGCTGATGCAGTTTTAGTGATAACTCAAATTCTTGCTCTTTTTACTTATTATTGTTTTGTATATTTAATTGTATCAGTTTTTAATGCTGTAATTAGGGTGTTGCTCATATACACTCTTAAAATAAAGGTTCTTAAAATGTTCTTCACAGCGATGCCTTGGAAGAACCATTTTTCGGTTCCCCAAAGAGCAATTTAGGCAAAGCTTCTTAAAAAAAGAGCAATTTCTTTCTTACCTTTTAATAGTCTAAATACTTTTTTTTCCACTACAAAGAACATTTTGTGAAACAGAAAGGTTCTACAGATGCTAAAGGTTCTTAATGGAACCATACAGCCCAAAATGGTTCTATGGCATCATGAAGCACCTTTTTGTAAGTAAGTGTGTTTGAGTGTAAGTTTAAACCATTAGAACTCTCTTGTAATATAATAATTATTATTACAAGAAATTCCCATATTTCTTTTGGACATCCACTCTTGCATCATTTTGGGGAATGTAATTATTGGTTGAAATTAGGGTAATTTGGGTGTTCATAGGAAAAAAGTCTTTAAAAAAGGCCTTTGTATCATTTTGTACGTAATTCCAGTTCAACATGGCCTTTGCCTTTTATTCCACTGATGTCATATTTGATCAAACTAACTTTTATCCTGGTCTCATCTTGTACAATTCTCTTGATAGAGATGGGTGAGGTGTGTTGTATGTGAAGCTACATACAGTGCTTATATAAAACTTTAGTATATGTTCTGTAATGGAGGTCTAGGGCACATCTACACATTATTTGTAGTATGTGTCCCATATACCTGCATGTATAAATATGCCATGTCGTCACACCTTACCTTATTACAGTAGACTGGCTTACCTGCCACGCTGTGTATGTGAATGTGGACAGTGTTCTGGTTTCTCTGGGCTTTGGTGAGTAAGGGCCTCCTCTGGAATACAGCATAGTGTTTACATTGGCTTTAACGCAGGCCTGGGTCCATGAGCCCAGACCACAGCATGAACAGAACTCTGCTTATTGGCCTTTGCTGATGGGAAGAGAACATTACCACACTGGCTGAATGGAGATACTGTCGAGGTTCTCTCTCCACCCCTGCTCGACAGCTCCAGAATATAACTGTAGACATGAAGTCGCATTTTTTAACATGGCACGTGTGCCTGGACATTTTAAAGGCCGTGTGTGTCCAGGGCGGGACTTTGTTTTGACACTGCCGGCCTTTATGAGACAAATTGGAGCTGGAAGGATCTGTACAGAGCACATTTATGTTACTTCTGTCGTGATTTTAAATCGCTTTTGAAGCTTAAAGGTTTTAGTTTACATTTAATGTCATGGGATAAAAAAGATCAATGTTTTGTGTTTCAAGTCTTATAGGTTTGGAACGAGCGTATGAGTAAACGATGACAGAATTTTCATTATTTTATTAACTTTTCCTTAAGACACACAAAATTGTAGACAAAAACTCATATCTTAATCTAAGACCAGCCTTAATATGTTTTTGCAAACCAAACCTTCATTCCTTTAAATTTGCTTTATGTATTCATTAAATGAAAAGTGTGTTAATACAGCACTGAATGATATTTATTCTTTGAAACCAGAATTGAATCTGCTC
The DNA here is from genome assembly GCA_036877525.1 of Chromobotia macracanthus. Taxonomy (NCBI): domain Eukaryota; kingdom Metazoa; phylum Chordata; class Actinopteri; order Cypriniformes; family Botiidae; genus Chromobotia; species Chromobotia macracanthus. Next base: position 3,490,746 of record JAZGTH010000066.1, on the reverse strand, counting down.
TTTATTTGGTCTATAATAGCATGAAATCCTCTATTACTCATCTCATCTCAGACACCTGAGTTGACATTTCTGTCTTTCAAGCAGATGTTGAATGTGGCGCTTGTCACGCCTAGACATATTTGTGTGCATTTTAGCATGCCGTATGAAAACATGCTGTCAGTGCAGAGTATACAAAATATGCAATGAAAATTAAATTGTACAGAATATATACTTTTTATACAGAATATATGTACAGAATACTGTTTTCCCTATCTGTCCTTTGGTGCTAAAAATTGGAAGCACATTTCACTTCGGAAGTCTTTGGTTGTTAGGTTTGATTCCTCCGGCATATAATGCAGTAAAGCAGAAGTAAGACTTTCCCTTTGACATTCGGGGTGTAAGATAAAAAACTACATCGGGGCTGTGCCAGACTGGAGGTCCCCTACAATCACTCAGTGCATTTAAAACAGCCCGATTCAGAAAACTTGAGTAAAAGCCAAGGAAGAAACTTAGGCCAGTACTGAAAGACACACTGTGCTCATTATCAAACTGAACTTTAGCATTTTTTTAAAAAATGTTGGAAAATGTTATGCTTTTTCCTCCGAGCAGATTTCACAATATAAATTGATTAAAATTTAACTTACCAAGCCCAAAACACTTCCGTGGCACAAACAGTGAGCTATTCTTCTACAGCGAGAGACAGGAGGAAAGAGCGTACGTGTGAAGGTTTCAATGGGACAGTGAATTGATGACGCCATGTTTCTGTTCCATTCCAAATTTCCACCCCAAATACAGTCGCTTAGTCAGACTGTGTTAAAGCCCTGGAAACAGAGAGAAATCGCCTTGAAATAATTACAGTGTGTCACTGATATTGTGTTGGACCTTGTTTTTGGCTTTAGTTCAATGCATCACTGGTAATTGTATAGTGGGGTTCAAATCTGGGATTCTAGGTCACTAATCAAATGAGTAAATTAGTGACATTGTGCATGTTAATGAATTTGTGCATAAGGTCAGATTTCCTGCTGGTGCTGGATGCTCTTTGGCACAATCTTAAATCATGCACGGATCATTAGGTTTTGCACAATCATGTGGAGTCCATGCCAGCTCAACTGTCATTAAAGCGAACTGAATGAACCAAATTCTAAGAAACTCTGTGTTTCTGTAGCTCAGCTGGTAGAGCATTGCATTAGCAGTGGAAAAGATTGTGGGTTCGATTCCCAGGGAACACACATACTGATCACACATGCATGGCATGAAGGCACTGTAAGTTGCCTTGGATAAAAGCATCTGCCAGATGCGTAATAGAAAATCATAAAGTCATGTTCTTTTTTTAAATGTAATATCTTACACTTAAACCAGAATACAGATAATATAATAGTAGTAGTTCTTAAAAGTATATGAAAGGAAAAAGGAAGTGTGATACTCATTTTAAACAACCACTGTTCGTTTATTTCTGTAGATTAAACATGTCTTTGACTTTGCTGCTGCTGTGTGCGTGCTTCAGTGTCATTTCTGGCGCAGTTGTGTTTGGGGACATGGCTGGTATGTGGACGTTTTTTTAATAAACAATATCTCTTTTGCCATCTTTGAAAAAAATGTTCAGCTTTTCATGCTTAAAGCTGCAATCTGTAACTTTCGCCTCTCTACCGCCATCTCTGTTTGAAACGCAGAACTGCAGGTTACTTAAGGCGTGTTACGTATGTTGACGTCATATAAAACCAAGCTGACGTTTACGACAGCTTAGATTATAAATCATTACTATTATAATATAATAATATACCTATATATTATTATCCTATAACATAATTATACATTACATAATATTATGATTATGATATAACAGATGGTTAACGTTAAACACTGATCTGTCATGTACTTGCTCAATAAGTGATTTAGTTCATTAGTTCAAGCCAAAAGAGTTACAGACTGCAGTTTTTAAAAGGTTTTATTTATATAATGCAATATATAATGGGCTCGGTTTCACAGATCAGGACAGCACCATTAGTGTGAGCATACCTGCGGAGCGGCCGCTGCGCCCCCTGCTGGGCGGCGGTATGGTCATCCCGTGCTACTTCCAGGACGACACCGTCCATGACCCCGGTGCCCCGACCGTCGCCCCGCTGTCCTACCGCATCAAGTGGAGCTACATCCACAAGGGCAGTATCACCGTCATCCTGGTCGCCACCGACGGCCTGGTGCAGGTTGATCCGGACTACCTGGACCGGGTCCGTATGGTAAATTACCCGGTGGTTCCGACAGACGCCACCATCGAGATCTCAGAGCTCCGATCCAAAGACTCCGGCATCTACAGGTGTGAGGTCATGCAGGGCATTGAAGATAACTACGACTCCGTGGACATGCTGGTTCAAGGTAACCTATCAAGCTGGGGAACGTTCTCACAACGTTGGCTAACGTTTCCCGTAACGTTCCCGCGGTAACGTCAGTGCAACGTTGCGCTATTGATTCAGTAGCCGCCGAAAAGTAGTGAGTGAAAAGTAGTAGTGAAAACAAACGCTTGAATAAAAACGCCCCATGCACTAACATTAAAACAACGTTCCCAGAACGTTCAAAACAAACGTTGTCATTGCATAATGGAAATGAATCAATAAATCAATGTTAAATGAATCCATGACATCTGCACAGGGATCGTGTTCCACTACCGGGCCATTTCCACCCGGTACACGCTGACCTTTGAGGCGGCCAAGGAGGCCTGTGTGGAAAACAGCGCCCGTATTGCGACCCCAGCCCAGCTCCAGGCGGCCTACGACGACGGGTTTCATCAGTGTGATGCTGGATGGCTCTCAGACCAGACTGTGAGGTAAGGTGAAGCTGACAACCTCTGTAAATCCAGCCTGTGTGGTTGTGTGATGCCCAGTCGCATTTGGTCATGGTCTGATCTCTGGTTGCTTGCTTCATTTGTCAGCTGTGAGGTTGACATTGCTGTCAAAAACGATCATCTGAACAAACGTGCAACGGGACAAGCTCGGCGTTTGGTTCGTGTCGATGTGTTTACGGTTAAGCAGGTTGAAATCCTCATTCCAGAGAGCGTTTGATTGGACAAAAATCGCTGTTGTGCGGGATGATGTCATCAGTGTTTTCGGTCCATTTCCTAAAAGACGATGAAATGTTAAATGGGTATCTGAAAAGTAGGCTGTTTCGGAGAGGCTAGCAATTGCAAGCTAGATTTATAAGCGTAAGATCCCACCTTCCCTTAAGAGTGTGCTCCAAAGCCACGGCTTTCTCCACAACACATGAACAACATGCGGAGGTATGCAAATACATGGCTTGACAGGCAGGTAGGACATCCTGTGATTGCATTCGGACCGAATGCAATGATTGGATAAGCATTTGATGAATGTGTAAATATATTTAGACCACTTAGTGATTGTTATCAGGATGTGAAAAGACTTTCAACCAACGTAATAAAAACATTTGGGGAAAAAATCACCAACCCTGTCTTTAAAGTTAATATTGTCAACACCACTAAACATGGAGTAAAATCCACAAAACACCAGATGTTATTTATTAAGTTTTATAAGATTTGACTTAATCCATCAGTAATTTGGATACTTCATACGATTTTCCAAAGGTATCCCATTCATGAGCCAAGGGAGCCCTGCTACGGAGACAAAGAGAATTTTCCAGGTGTACGAACATACGGAGTCCGAGATGTCAACGAAACCTATGATGTCTACTGTTTTGCCGAGAAAATGACAGGTACCTCAATCAGCGTATTGTAAACTGCCATGTGTTGGTCTAGCCAGAGTTCTGTTTTCCCTGTTTTTTTCTTTATGATTTCTCTTTGTCACTCAGGCAGAGTGTTTTACTCCTTCTCTGTGGAGAAGTTCACATTCCCAGAAGCCGAAGAGCAGTGTGCAAAGCTCGGCGCTCAGCTAGCCACCACAGGCCAGCTGTACCTGGCATGGAAGACTGGCATGGATGTGTGTAATGCAGGCTGGCTGGCGGACAGGAGCGTGCGTTACCCCATTAACATACGTCGACCTCAGTGTGGTGGGGGGCTTCTGGGAGTGCGAACTGTTTACTTGTTTCCAAATCAGACTGGTTACCCCCTTCCAGACTCCCACTATGATGCAATCTGTTACCAAGGTAAGTATATAGAATATACTTAAAGCTACAATCCGTAACTTTCGCCTCTCTATCGCCATCTCTGTTTGAAACATAAAATTGCTTTTACGTACTTTTCATTACATATGCTGAAGTCAAGGAAAGCCAAAGTGACATTTCCCGGGAAATCGGACCGTCAGTTTAAATTATAAATCATTATTATAAACATACTGTTGCAGATCAGGGTAAGATAAGGACATGTTTGAAACGCTGATCTGTTATGCGCTTGCTCAGTAGTTCATTTAAAACCCAGAAAAGATATGGATCGCACCTTTAACGAATTGGTGCGTGTGTGTGTACACATGCATATAAGCACACATCTATATAAAAAAAAATAGAAATAAAGAGAAACAGTTGTAGAGAAAAATATATATTATTGAGTAAAAATGCAATGTATTTTATTTCATTTTTGGATGAACTGTTTCTCTGTTCTCTGTTATTTCTCTATATTAGAATTAAAAGGTTCTCTTATGACTCTGCATTCTTTAACAATGTTGCAGAAGGAGAAGGAGCAACAAAGACCTCCCCATTCCCTGAAATATACACAACCACAGATTCCGGGTTCAGTGTGGCTACATTCACTTTAAGCCCTGCAGATTACACTGAGCAGGTGACCACAGAAGGGGAGGTGCGTGGAGAGCTAGTGACCAATGAGACACTTAACATCACCGGTACAGAAGATCCTCTATCGCTACTTATCAACATAACAGAGATGAGCTCACTGATAGAAGAGGAAGTCATCGGAAGGGTCACTGCTCAGCCTCAACTGGAAAGCGAGTTCACCAAAGACAATATAACTTCTGGTTAGTACTTTTCATTCTGGCAGTGCCATGTTTGTCTTTTGATTTTTAAGGCTCACAAAACTATTTTGTTTTACTATTTCTGATAAGAGCATTTTTGGTTAGGCTAAAGAAATAGTACAAGTAGTTGTACAGTTGTACAAATGTTGTTTTTGTTCATAGATTTTTGCTCATGCAACACAACATAACCCTTTTTTAAAAGTTTATCATTTAATTTAAAGCAATATTGAGTCGTGCACTTGAAATGTCTTTTTAGGAAATCTTTCTGTGCTGCTTGATGAGGATTTGTTGAATGCTACAAGAATAGAGATGGATCTTAACATGACAGAAACAGAGCTGCTGGAACCCGGTAACATATGCTAGATATCTCAATTTCTTACCGCAGATCTTTGTTGTATTATTGTTATGTTGAGTGGTGCTAATTTTCAGAGGTGTATGTTGCAGCTCATCCAGTTGTCTCTGGATCAGGCTCAGCATCTGGTTCTGAAGACATATCTGGATCAGGTTCTGCATCAGGTTATCCTGTTCACAGTTCTGGAGACATATCTGGATCAGGCTCTGCATCAGGTTATCCTGATCACAGTTCTGGAGACATATCTGGATCAGGTTCTGCATCAGGTTATCCTGATCACAGTTCTGGAGACATATCTGGATCAGGCTCAGCATCAGGTTATCCTGATCACAGTTCTGGATACATATCTGGATCAGGTTCTGCATCAGGTTATCCTGTCCACAGTTCTGGATACATATCTGGATCAGGTTCTGAATCAGGTTATCCTGATCACAGTTCTGGATACATATCTGGATCAGGTTCTGCATCAGGTTATCCTGTCCACAGTTCTAGAGACATATCTGGATCAGGTTCTGCATCAGGTTATCCTGTCCACAGTTCTGGATACATATCTGGATCAGGTTCTGAATCAGGTTATCCTGTCCACAGTTCTGGAGACATATCTGGATCAGGTTCTGCATCAGGTTATCTTGTCCACAGTTCTGGGGACATTTTTGGATTAGGATCTGCATCAGGTTATGCTGTCCACAGTTCTGGAGACTTATCTGGATCGGTATCAGCATCAGGTTATCCTGATCTCAGTTCTGGGGACATATCTGGATCAAGCTCAGGATCAGGCTATCGTGATTTCAGTTCCGGGGACATATCTGGATCAGGTTATCCTCATTTCAGTTCTGGAGATATGTCTGGGAGCGGCAAGCCCAGTGGAGACATATCTGGTTCTGGCCTAAGTGGTGATGAATCAGATTACCTTGTGAGGTTCCAAGAAGGTGCAGACACACTCATTTGGGGGACTTCAGCCTCAGGCAGTATTCAGGAGGCAAGAGAAGGTAGTGGTGTTATTATTTCTTTAGATTTTGAATCTGGGGACCGAGAATCTGGTGAAGAATCCGGACTCTATCAAGAAGGAAGCTGGGCTAGTGGCCTTCCTTCGGGGTTCAGCAGTGGAATTAGTGGTTCTGGAGATAGTGGCTTTCCATCTGGATTCGGCAGTGAAATTAGCAGTTCAGGAGCTAGTGGCTTTCCATCTGGATTTGGCAGTGAAATTAGTGGTTCAGGAGCTAGCGGCCTTCTATCTGGATACAGCAGTGAAATTAGTGGTTCAGGAGCCAGTAACCTTCAATCTAGATTCAGCAGTGAAGTTAGTGGTTCAGGATCTAGTGGCCTTCCATCTGGATACAGCAGTGAAATTAGTGGTTCAGGAGCTAGCGGCCTTCCATCTGGATACAGAAGTAAAATTAGCGAATCAGGAATGAGTGGCTTTTCTGGTGTATCATTCTTAGACACAGAAATGATTGATCTGACTGCAAGACCGTCTGGAGAACAGGAATTGTCAGGTGTTTCTCCATTCGGCTTGAATGATGTTAGTGGTTCTGGGTTTTTAGCTTCTGGTTTTCCCAGTCACCCCTCAGGTGATGCGTCTGGCCACAGTGAGGGATTAAATGGTGAAACTGTGATTCTAACAGACATAGAGGTCATTGAATTGGTCTCCAGACCTACAACTGGAGTGGAAGAAGGTCGTGGCTCTGTGGAGATTAGTGGACAGGCCAGTGGCCAAGAAACTTCTGCTGAGGGTATCTCCATATCTCCTAATAAACCTTTGTATGAAGATTACATGAGTGCCAATAAAACAGATGATCCCAAAATAGAAAGAGAAGAACAACTTAACAGCAGCACAGAGGTGTTTGATGTCATCGATCAGTCTCCAGAAGAAACCACACCACCCACCATCTCAGCCTTGACCACCTCTCCTTCAGTTTCACTACAAACACCAGAAGCTTTGAAGGAGCCATCTGTTACTGATGGTAAACACTATACAAAACAAAACTTACTGCCTACATTTCAACATTTGGAAATGATGGAGTCATTCATATGTCTGTTTTCAGTGTCTGCTAACCCTTGTGAACCAAACCCCTGTGGTGATGGCTCCTGCACGGTTCAACATGATATTGCTGTGTGTCAGTGTCCATCAAGATTCAGTGGAGAGAACTGCTCAACACGTGAGAAAAAATTCATAAGACAAATAAAAAAGCTTCATACAACAAATATACCATCATACTCTGCATTGTTTAGGAGAAAACCATCAGATTGTAATATATGAACATGCACACAGCACAGTTTGGGTATCAAAAAACTCTTTGTGCAACACTACTGTTTAATCTTGTTACAGTGATGTGAATTGCTCACCATTCAGACAAAGTGACTTTTTTAAAGCTACTTTGCTCAAATTGTAAAATTCTGCATTTAAAATATTAAAATAATTTAAAAGCGGTACTTAAATACTTAAGTTAAAGGTTAAATACTTAACCATTAGAAAACCATTAGAAACTAAAATAACTCCCTTACTAAAACTATAAATACAATGTCTAATTCTTTCAGCAAACGTGGACGAAATAGGTTGGTTTTCACTGGTTAGTGCTGGTCTAAATGGTAGCCATGCTGATGACCAGCCAAACACGACACTGAAACTGGTTTATAAGCAAATTCTTGCTAGTTGGGCTAGTTAAGAATCCTAATGGAGGCACCAGCAACCAAAACACAACATACGCTGAAGACAAGCAACAATATGCTGATCTTTCTATAACCAGCTTTGTTTTTGTTCTCTATTGCTTTCTTGCTTATTTCTATAGACATTGAGCCCTTAAAGCTGCAATCCGTAACTTTAAAATTAAACAAAAAATGATTATTGTTATTAAACAAGTACCTAAGATCAGTGTTAAAAATCGCAATGGTAAGCTTATATTGATTATTTTTAGCTGTTGGGTACGATTTCCCAGAAAATGTCAGTTTGCATTCAACACGTAATGAAAAGTATTTAAAGTAGCCTGCAGTTTTATGGTTCAAACAGAGATGGCGCTAGAGAGGCGAAAGTTACAGATTGCAGCTTTAATGAAAACATAACGAAGATTAGCAAACTCATTGATCTTCTGCATCATCAGCGGTACAGGGATGTGCCGAGGGGTGGGTGGAGTTCATGGGCAGCTGCTACATCCACTTCAATGAGCTTGAGACCTGGATGGTTGCCGAGCAGCGCTGTCAAGAGCTAAACTCTCACCTGGTTAGCATATCCTCTCGGCAAGAGCAAGACTTTGTTAGAGGTGAGTACAACCCAATCTCTAATAAAGACATGCATTGTATTCACACCTGTTGACCTAAATGTAAATGCTAATTCATTTGTTAATCTCCTAGCTCAGGCTCACAACTATCAGTGGATCGGACTCAGCGACAGACAAGTGGAAAATGAGTTTCGTTGGACAGACGGAAGCGCTTTGGTAAGCTCTGTTTGCTCCTGTAGCTCAAACAGTAGAGCATGGAGCTAGCAATGCAGCGGTCACGGGTTTGATTCCCAAGAAATCAGATAAAATAAAGATAAAAGCATCTGCCAAATGCATTCATGCAAATCTACATCCTACAAGAGTCTTTCCTAATTGCATTAGTGATTTGAGGCATATGTGGTTGAAATGCAGTTATTTAGGAGAAAAATGGTCATGTACAGATTGTACATGCAGTTTTTGTTGATTAAAATTGTCTACGTTTTAATGACTAAAATGACTTGAAAAGTTACCATAAGTGACGCCAAAAGGTTAAATACTTAAAACTCATTATAAACTATAAAAAAAAGCTCTGCAGTACTTCTGAATTGTAAGCAGTGTTACATTTCTTGCAGGAATATAGAAACTGGAGACCAAACCAGCCGGATAATTACTTCAGCACGGAGGAAGACTGTGTGGTCATGATCTGGCATGAGGACAGCCAGTGGAATGATGTTCCCTGTAACTACCGTCTTCCTTTTACCTGCAAGAGTGGGCCCGGTACGATACAGTATGATATAACATAAAGTATATAAAATAAATCAATATATAACATAATGACAATAATATAAGCACAGAATTGGTTCTACCTTTTAGTCATATTACCTAAACTACCCCGTTTAGTCATATTTATTAATTTATTGCAGTTATAGTGCAGATATGTCAAGGTACCCAGCTAACGCGGAACATTCTCAAAACACCGGCTTATGTTCTCTAAAAGTTCTCTTACAGTTATCAAAAAACGCCCTCACAGTAACGTCAAATGTTACTGCGTTCCGGTACTGTGTTCCGGTAACGTCAAATGTTAGTCAAATGTTTTTTTAATGTTGTATATCATAACTATCAAAATTGTTATTCTTAAGTTGTTAGTGAAATGTTTTTAGAAACGTTACAGACTTAAAAAAAAGTTTGAATAATGTTCTTATAACCAAGCAACAACATGTAAAACGTGTAAAAAACATTTTTTGAACAATATTTGAACTTTCCAAAGAACATTTCGTTTACTTTTTCGAACAAGTGTTTCGCTACTTAATTGCAACGTTACAGAAACATTCCTACAGCCTAAAATTGTTAGCGGTGTACTTGTGTAAGCACCAGTAGATAATGTAGCTGCTTTTATTTTTACTTTTTCATTTTACTCCAGTCACATGTTCATCACCTCCTGAGGTGCAGAATGCCAAGATGTTAGGCCGCCGCAGAGATCGCTACCCTGTTAATTCAATCATTCGATACCAATGCGACAATGGATTCACACAGCGCCACCTTTCTGTGGTGAGGTGCATGACAGACGGTCGGTGGGAGGAGCCTCAAGTTGAATGCATAAGTATGTATATCCCAAGGAATACTACATTAAAATCCCCCAATAGTGGATAATTGTATCCCTTAAAACCCATCATTGATCATCAAAATATATATTTTAAAGTTTTGTGCCTTAAAATAGCCTATGTGTAACACTACACCCTTGCTTCATGAATATGAAACAGACAACAGACTTCGGAAAAGATCCCTCAGGACGCGTCCCAAAGCAGTCAGCAGTCGAACATGGAGAAAGATCCTCTAAACGAGTGAAAATGCTTCAAAATATCCAGAGGACTGTAGCATCTGTACAGAAGCCTTATTTTATAGTAAGGAGAAGTTAAAATAGAAGGGACCAACGTTATGTAACGACAAGCATTTCTGTAGTCCGGCTGGCTGATTTTCAAGCACTTCTTGGAAATTTTTGTTTGTTTCGAAAACCAAGGTTTCGGGATTACTTAAACAGGATTTTATTCTGCCCTATTTTGAGTCCCTAATTGCTGGATTATAAAAAAAAGATAAACTAGGAAGATACAGTTGCACAAAGTGCCCTTGAGTTTTCAGTCTGAGTAAATGATTATTACCTAAACACCATCATTTAGTTATTTAGTCCCAAAATAAAAGCCCATTAACCCATTAGTTGTTTCGGGCCACAAGGTGGCACTATTGCTGTAAACCGGTAATTATTCCCCTTTATTACTGCACAAACCTACACTGTGATTTCTGAAAAAAAAACACATACTTTTGACTGTGTTGAAAGGATTTTGGGACGTACTAAAATGAATTTGAATGTAAGTGTTACCTTACCTTGTTATTGTGACCTTAACATGTATTATTATTAATATAACTATAAGATTCATACTGTACATTTTCATGTCTCAGATTTGCACCTTTTCTTTATCTGAAAAGTCACAAGGAACCATCGGAAACGCTTATTGCATTGTTGCTGTGGGCAATATGAAGGCATGTATGGTGTACTGCTGTCAAAACACTATGAATTGAGATACAAACTTTCTAATCGGGCATCATATTCCACTTACACAACCTAAGACACAGTCTAATTCTGTCTATAACAGACAAATAACAGATGATAAGGGAATCCCGTTTGGCCTTAAAAAGCGTCTGTAACTTAGGGACAAAGACAAAAGGCTTTAAAGTCTACAGCTGGAAGCAATTAAAGCACATTAGTATTACAAATTCTTTAATTAAAATGTTTTTCGTTTTGTTGTTTGTTGTAGTTGTTCTAGTTTGACCACAGAGAGCCAGTTTTCTCTGTGAAACTGTGAAAGAGACAATACCCCAATCTTGCCTCAGCTTGTATAATACACAATGTTACACAATGCACAATGTTTACGCAAAAGTGGTTATCGTAATGGTTATCGTCTACAAGAGCTGTACAAGAAACACAAATTGTATATTTGTGAACTCTCGTCACTGCGAAAGAACGACCGCTTACAATCCGTATGACTCCAGATCGCTTCTGTGTAATGCATTTGCTGTTCCATAATTTATTGGTTCACGTTTATATAAACATCCAATTTAAGTCCCAAAAATGGACTACTTCCTTCATAGACGTTAGTAAATAAACAAATAGCGACGTTAACAGGTGAAGGCAGGGTTGAGGTGGCGGCACGATGCTGGAGGAATTGTCATGGGACTGTTGCTTATGCAGTATAACAATGTGTTGCGATGAACACGCTTCCAAATTTTGCATCCACATTGATAAGGATCCATATATAATTTTGCAGTTGCCTCTGATTTGTCCTGCTCCTGAATCCCTGAAATAAACTGACTAAATGTGTGTTAATAAAGATGATTTTCTTCTAATACAAGATGTGTGTGTAGTGAATTGGTGTGCGTGTTTGTGTTTTTCTACCATTGTGGTGACCAGATGTTCCCACAAGGATGGTAAAAGTCACACCTAACTTGTGTGGACCAGCCAGCAGTCCACACGAGGGAAATTGATTATTAAACATCGGAAATAATACAATTTTTTTTTTCTGTAAGATTATATTAGGGGTAGGGCATGCCATATACAGTTTGTACAGCATGGAAACCATTACGTCTATGGAAAGTCCACACAAAGCATAGAAACCTAACGTGTGTGTGTGTGTGTGTGTGTGTAGAGAGGGGAACAGAGACATGGAAAGGATATGTTCAATTCTATTTTTATGTCACAGGTTAGAAATATGAATACATTCTGTGATTAGAAAACCTTCACTAATTATACCCAAACTGTGGTAAGACTGTAAGATTTAGAATTCGGGTTTCTACGCCACCTGATGATTTTCCATGATTTGATCATTTATAATTACTGAACTTAAATAAATGCTGTCAATATCAACCAACATTCCAGCCTGTGAAATAACAGCTTTTGAATAAGCATAACATTTCATATATATATATATATGTATGTATGTATATATATGTATGTATGTGTATGTATGTATGTATATACAGAGAGAGAGAGAGAGAGAGAGAGAGATAGACAGTGCCTACTTTATGACATTTTCTCAAGGGAAAAACTAACCTAAAAGCTGATTAATACACTTCACTGACTCAACACTGTGTATCTTTATGCTCGGTGAATAAGCCGGGCTGAGGAACACTGCTGCCCTTTTATATGCTGCTCTTCCCCCACCTTCCTCCCAAGTTTGGGAACCGAGCTTAAATACAGAACATCTTTGACGCCAAGCGATCACGAAATTACAAGCGTTTCTGTTTGCCCAGCAGCAGCATAAACCTGCCCCTCCCATGTGCGGTTCAAAGCCGTACAGAAACTCTGTGGCATCATTATGGCCTTCAGAAGGAGGGGCAGATCCTGGACCCAGTGCAGTTTTCACCTCTCTGACCCTGGATCCTTTTCCCAGATTGTAGTGCCCCCTACTGGTGAAAATACAAAACTACCTGCATGTCACAGAGGAGATCCTGTCTGAGTAAAGATGGTTGGTGAGTTGAGAGAAACAAACAGGCCCCGTCAGAGTGATTTAGGTTATTAAGTTAAAGGAAACACATACAGAAAAGTTATTAGGAAAAACTATTTATTGATTGGATCTGTGGCTTTTTAGGATGACTTAAGCACAATAGACAGCAGTCATGCATATAGTGTAAATTCGATACCAGCAGATGAATTTGTTAGCTCCCATTTTTAAGGATTTTCAAAATAAAAGCATTTTGTTATAGGAAAAAAAATGTTTGGAGGACTCCCAATCCAGCGCTAAGCG